>LR738713.1:561006005-561121709 GCA_902687465.1 Secale cereale | reverse complement strand
GACTATACCGACGAGAGTGTGCAACTCCGTGGCCGGGCATGAGCACCTCCCACGGCAAATTCATGTGCGAATATGCGAACGAGATTGTGCAACTCTAATTACATGCATGTGTGATTATGCCGACGAGGGTGTGCAACTCCGCGGCCGGGCATGAGAACCTCCCACAGCTATTCATGTGCGACAATGCGGACGAGATTGTGCAACTTTGTGGCCATGCATGTGCGAGTATGCCGACGAGAGTGTGCAACTCCGGTTTCGTGCGTGAGGTACTACATGACTGCAAATTTATTTGTTGTTCCGGCCAACTGTCTATCGGATAATGAGCAATCTCGTTTGATCCCCCGACCAACTGACTAGCACTCGATGTGCAATATTTTCACTGATTATCTTGGATGTGCGGTTTTCACCACCTCAACTTCGTCTTTTGCTCTAGCCAACTGTCTATCAGACAATGTGCAATTGCGTGTGTTGCCCCGACCAACTGTCTATCAGACGATGTGCAACTGCGTGTGTTGCCTCGACCAACTGTCTAATAGTCGATGTGCATCTTTTCCTCCTATACGACATATCTTCTCACTTCGTCTACTACTTCGACCAACTGCAAAAATAAGAGGGTTTGAACATTTCCGGCTTGCTCTAAAACTGAGGATTGTGCAAACATCGGTTGAATATGTCAATGTTAGTATTACATACCACTCAATCGAAAAAGAGGTACCAAGTAAATTGTAGTTCTATAAACTGTGTGACTAGCATTCAGATACATATGCACATGATTCAGATCTATACGCACACGGCACACACCAAACCTACCACTCAGATCAATCCACATCACATGAGCCAACTACTACACGTGTAAATCCACGCACACACCATGAGAGAAATTAGCACACACGTGAGGGCAGAGGTCTGCCAACAGGATGGCAGCCACGGCCACGATGCAAGGTCGATGCAGCCATGCACGGGGAAGTTGCCATAGCTTGCCGGCTTCGATGCCTAGCCAATGAGCTGGAGGTGGATGATGATCACGACGCCATCACGCATAAGATCACATAACGTCGGGGGTGGCCGTCGCCGCGAGTGACAAAGCGTGGCGCAGCATGAGGGGCTTCGGTTGGGAGCAGGCAGCTCCACTGGAAGGCGGCCTCGAAGGCGCGGTTGGCGTGTGGAGAGCAGCACGGTGAACGCCGCCGGGTCGCCGCCCAGGAGGCCAAGAGAGCCGTGGTCGTGGCCTGGTCTTCGATGAACGCCGGCGGATCGGGTGCATACCTGGTTCAGCGGGAGGCGGTGGCAGAAATATGGGGAAGAAGGTGGACAGAGAAAGGGGATGAAGCGGGGAACTCGACCAGATAACACCGAAACCCGTGGGCCGCTGGATTCGCTCGTATCGAGCGGTCCGCCCGCGGCCGCTCGATTCGATGGGATAGCGCGCGCACTAGGAATTATTTAGGTTATTTCGCTGTCAACAAGAGACCGGGCATGCATGCGTGTGTAGCTAATACCAACGAACGGGTGACGCGTCTGAGGACGCATAGTTAGAGCAACTCCAACGGGCCGATCCAAACGGACGGTGCTTTTGTCCGTTTTTTGTCCGTGGGTCAACCGGCCGCCCGACGTCCGGTCTTTTTTCGATTTGGGTCGGCAGCGCGCCCAACACGTCGACCCATTTCACGACTGCGCGCGCTCCAGCACGCGGGAAAGGTTCGCGCGTGGGGAAATCGGCCTAGCGCGGGAAAGGTTCGCGCGCTTGTTTTGGCGCGACGCCGCGGCCGACGCTCGCTATAAGAAGGCGCACTCGTCTCGCCACCTCTCACTCCGTCCGCCGCGCACTCCTCTCGCCCCCTCTCTCACTAGCATCGCCGCCTGTGCGCCATCATGTCGATGCGACGCCTGGGAGCTTCGGATTTTCACGGAGTCCGCGAGCGCCGCTCCGGCGGCTTCTACTTCAAGATCATGTTTGACGAGAAACGCCTCACCCTTGGCACCTTCGACACCGCAGAGGAGGCGGCCCGCGTGCACGACTCGGCGGCGTGGCGCCTCCTAAAGCCTCGTCAGGAGATTAATTATCCCGACGTGTCGAGGCAGCAGGCGCATGATCTTGCGCCTCTCCCGCGACTTGTCACCGACGAGGATCGTCGTGTCCATCGTGGGCGGCAGCGTCGCCTCGCCATCGCCGAGAACGACGTTGAGGCCATGGTGGTGTGGCGCGCACGCTTCTCGCAGGACATCGTCGACGAGCGCGCGTTCTACAGGCAAAGGAGGGCGGAAAGGGATGCTAGGAGGACGAAGCGAGCCGCCTATCGGGAGGACAAGCGTGCGCGGAAGCTGAGCGCTCAAATGAAACTGAGGCTGCGAGAATCGTTAGGATGGGACGACTTCGTGGACGAGAATCAGGCTGATGCCTACATTCAGACGTCGGAGGAGGACCTTGCTGAGTCGGAGTCGGATAGCGACGAGTAGTTGATCTTTTTTTTCGTTGTGTACTTTTAGAAATCGATGTATCTTTTTTATCGAAAAAATGGCCAGCGGCGTCGGCGACGAAACAGGCGGGCGAGGGCGTGCTTTTGCATGTGGCGAGGCCAATGTGCCACCGACCAGCGGACCCGGAGAGGAGAGAGGGCGAGCGCGCGCATGTCCGTTGTGTGTCCGCGTCGACGTAAATCCGGCTCAAAAATGGGTCGGGAATGGGTCGACAGGCGGACGAAAGCGAACACGCGTCCGTTTCGGTCGACGTATTGGGCGACTTTTCTATTTGCGCCGATCCAAACGGACGCGGGCGGACAAAATGGGTCGCCCTTTGAAGTTGCTCTTAGAAATCTACATCTAAATTAAGATAAACAAGGTTTTATATTTGCCATGCAAAGAGAAAATCGATGTCCGTAGAAATAAGGAATGATGTACGTATTGTCGAGTGACACTGCGTCGCTCGCTCGCTCGCTGCTGACCGACACTGGGACTGGGCGTCGACCCGACAACACTTTTATTTGGCCCACGTCACGCGCGACCCCGCGCAAAGCACCCCACACCTAGTACAGTAGTAAAAAGTAGCACTCCATTCCACTGGCTGACTGAGCATCACGCCGTGCCACGTAGGAGCACACGACCCCGCCGCCGTGGACGCTGACACAGCCAGCTCCCTCTCCGCGCGCGCGCGCCTCACACGCTGACGCTGGCCACTGCGGCGGCCGGCTCCTCTGCCGCGGCCGCGGGTGCCTCCACGGGTGTTTCCTCAGCAGCAGCGGGAGCGGCCGCCTCGGGCTCGGCAGCAGGCGCGGCCTCCTCCTTCACCTCCTCGGCCACCGCGGCGACCGGCTCCTCTGCCACGGCCTCCTTGGTCTCTGTCTCGACCACGGCTGGCGCCTCTGCCGCTTTGGGCGCCTCGGCCTCCGGCTCGGCCGCAGCTGCTGGCTCGGGCTCCTTGGTCTCCTCCGTCTCGGCGGCTGCCGGTGCCTCCTCCTTGGTCTCCTCGACCTCGACGGGGGCAGGCGCCTCGACCTCGGCCTCGGCCGGCGCGGGGGCCTCCTCCGTCTTCGCGACCTCCTCGGCGGCGACCGGTGTCTCCACGGCGGGCGCCTCCTCCGTCAGCGCGGCCGTCGGGTTCTGGACCTGCACGACGCACAGTGACGTTCATTACAGCCACGCACATGTAAACACATAGACAAACCGATCTAGCTCGAGCTCGAGCATGATCATGATCGACCGGCCGTTCGTCAGATCACGTGAAAAAATGAGCAGATCAAAAGATAAAGAACCCATTGGAACGATCATCGATCTGAAAATAAGAAAGAGAATAGACGATCGATCGATCAAGCTATACGTACATCAGCGGTGGCCATTGCCGTCGTGGTCGTGGATGCAAGAAAATGCCCGGAGTGGCTGAGGCTGGCTAGCTGAAGCTAGCTAGTGCTACTGTGAGCCTGTGGTGACGAACTGACGATCTGATTAGAGGGTGCGAGGCGTGTGTGTCTGTGGAGCAATGGGTCGGGGTGGAGGGCTATATATAGCGGCCTCCGGGGGACAAAACGGGGAGATCACAAACCAAAATCGAACGCCAAAAAATAAAATAAAATGGAAACGAGAGAAAATAATCAAGTTGAGTCCATCTCATGATGATCGGGAATCTCGGGAGCTGTATATATGCAAATAAACATGTCCAGACGACGTGCAGTTGTACGTGCGTGTCATGGCATCGAGAAAGGTGGCCCGTGAGTCATGACACTATGGAAAGGGTCTAAAGAACAGACCAGGGTGCGCACCATGCAACAGTACGTCCATGCACGGGCGGCGACTAGTTCATCCCGCTCGACATGCCCGATCGGGACGGATCGTGTCACACACGCGCGAGCGCGTACAGACACAATATATTAGAGAAAAGCAGCGAGATTATTGAATTTGTTTACAATTTCCCATTAATTTCAGCGTATGATCGATGATCCCTGGTGGGGCAAAATTTCGTGTTTTGACCATTTTGCGAAACTAGTTTGAGATCTGATCCTGCTTTTCAAAAAAATTGATATCTGACCTTTTCTTACCCCCCCAAGGTCCTTGGTGGTAGGGTATAACAGCCTATCTTCAAGGCCCCTGACGGTAGGAAACACCCCTACCGCCAAACAGGCTGGCGGTAGCCTGTACAAACCTACCGCCAAGGTGTCCCGCCATAGGTGCGAGCATGCAATGTGTTTCATATTTAGAAAAAAAATGCAACCCTATCGCCAAAGGCCTTGAAGATAGGTTGTTATACCCTACCGCCAGGGGCGGGGCCTTATAAGTAGGCTGTTATACCCTATCCTCAGGGGATTTGACGGTAAGAAAATGATCAGATCTTGAAAATTTTACAAAGTAGGGTCAGATCTTGAACAAGTTTCAAAAAAAAATCAAAACACGGAATTTAGCCCCCTGCTGGCAGTGGCAAGGCAAGTATGCCTTTTGCGTTGTAGGTATAGCTAGCTTTGAGGCGTACAGTACACACAGACACAGCGCATCTCATCGTTCGTGCACGTTCTGCGCCGTCCTTTCAATCGAATCGTCGATCCCTAGCCGATTAAATAAAGCTCTCGCCGATTTAGCTGTAGTGGTAATTGATTCCATCTGTGATTTGTATCAAAACGTACTAGGAGTATTTGATTAGCGTTTGTTCTGTAGTTGTACGAGATTATGATAGCTGAACAGGGGCGGTTGTCGGGGTTGGCGTCATGACAATGCACTTGGAACCAACGAATGTGCGCGCCTGAATAGTTGTGACTTGGTTTTGGAATTTAGGTTAGATCTCCGTCTCAGGGTGGTCACCGGGCTATCCTAGCTACACTACATATATAGACTTTCTTCTTCAGCAGTATGTGTGTGTTTTTGTATATTTAGATATGATGTGATGTAATTCCGTATCGAGCTATATGCGTGTGTTTTTGTATATTTACATATGATGTGATGTAATTCCGTATCGAGCTATACGTGTGTGTGTTTGTATAATTAGATTAGAGTAATTCCGTATCTAGTTATGGTATTGGTCGCAGCTATTCTCAGATCAAGCTCAAATGCTCCTTAATGAACAGTAAAATAATAAAATAGTAAAAAACAAAAAATTCTGAATTTTTTTTTGATGCAAACTTTGACAAATGTTCTTAGCGCTTGTAAAATTTTGTCCCGAAATAGCATTCATGGAAGTCGTGGTAGAAAAACAAAATCAACACTCCAAAAATGCTATCTTTGAAAGAATTTTGGAGTGCTGTTTTTTTTATGACTTCCACGAATGTTATTTCGGCATGAAATTTTACAGTAGCGCTAGAATTTTGTCAAAGCTTGCATCCAAAGTAATTCAGAATTTTTAGAATGTTTTATTTTCATTTATTTCGGAAGTTACCGTTCATCCCGAGCTCAAATGAGCTCGGGAGTAGAAGGGAACTTTGGGTCCTAATTATGTACATACGTTTGCTTCATTCATATTTGTTGACAGTAATAATTTCCTAAGAATCACAAGTTTTATTTTCAGTTTATAATGTGATGGTGTCAAATGAATCAAAGATCCATGTGAGAGCAACTCTAGATCCCCGCCAGAACGCTGTCCCTGTTCTGCTCCCTTCGTTCCTTAATATAAATCTTTGGAGAAATTCCACTATGGACCACATAGTGAGCAAAATGAGTGAATCTATACTCTAAAATGCATCTATATACATCTGTATGTGGTTCATAATGAAATCTTTACAAAAACTTATATTTAGAAACAGAGGGAGTAGTAGCTACTGCTACTGTAGCAGTAGCTTGCATGTGTCATGCTTCAGAGTTCATCAACAACAATTATAACAGCAAATGAATGGCCTCGATCGAGAGCGATCTATCGCCTTTGGGGTTCGTCTACTTGCTCCGGCCTCCAGCACCTTTGCCCAAAAGCTAGCGTAGATATATGCAAGCCGATTACTACCGCGCAGCAGGGGTAGTTGTCCATGGACCAACCTCGTCCTCCAAAACAAGGTAATTTGCCAAAGCAAAGGGATCTGATCTCATCAGCAAGACAGCGAGATTACACTCGTATGCATTAGCACACCACTAATTAATCGTGTTAGTGCCGCCTCCTCTCCTGATCTTTTCCCTCGCCAACGCCCGAAGGCCGAGAGGCAGACATGCACAAGGTGACAGAGGTCTTATAAACGACTAAAAACCCTTAGAGCAACTCTAGCAGACCCCGCATCCTCTCGAACTGCAAAACGTTTTTGCAGTTCGCTGGAAAACTCCTTTGGGGCTGACGCGGACGGCCGCAGTTGCAGACCGCGGATAATGGACCCTAAAAAGGGATATTATCGGAATATGTTTTTTTACGGGTGGGGTTGCGGCGTCTGGTCTGGCGCAGCTCCTCCCGGCCCGCAAAACTGAAATTTGCACCTTAATTTGATCTAGCATATTGCATTTCTTTGCTTTTTAACAACATTGGATACAAAAGACATCACCAAATTTTTGCTACAATAGCAAGACCAAAAAAAAACAAGAACCACAAGTATGCATTTTAGAAGATTTCCAACTTTCATAACTCCTCCTACTAGTTGGACTAATATCTTCTCCATGCATTCGTTGTTGATCTGTGGATTCTTGATTTTGCATTATTCTTTCTTCATCTTTGGTTCGAAAGAAGTAGACGTTGCTTCCCCTCTAGTTGCACATGCAGCCGCATCATTGCCTTCGATTCTACTAAGGAGTGCACCAACATCTATTATGTTTCTTTCTATCAATAAATCAATGTATTAGCCTTCCCAAAACTAAAATGAGCATCCATCGTCCTACACAAAAGAATGACCATGTTCGAAATAAGGATCCGCAATTGAACTAAAGAACGAGCTATCAAATGAGCTATCGCAAGTGCACGTACCCGTCGTTTTCGCATTTGAAGAACACACATCCGGGGTGCTTCGGCGTGCCCGAAGTGAGCCGCAGCACTTTCCGCGTGCAGTCGTCGCACTGTATGAGCGGCATCGGCAAGCCACAAAGACGCAGCGCGAGCGCCGACCCCGGTGGACGGCCGGACGAATCCATGCCCGCAAACCTTCGACGGCGGTGGGTGGACGAACCCGTAACTTCATGCGGCGATGCGCCCTTGCCTGGGCTGCGGGAGAGGCTCCCCGACCACTCCATCGCTTGGGGCAGCAACCGGCGGCCAGAAAAAGCCAAATCCGGCGGCCCGCGATGAAGTGCCGCAGATCTACAAATCCGGCGACCCGCCGACGCAGGGGGGAGGGAGGGGAGGCCTCGTGCGCTTGGCGGCCTTCCGGCATACTCCCGTCGGCTGCGTTCGCCGGAATCTTGGGCGGCGGCCGGCGGCGGCGCGAGGGGGAGAGGAGAGGTGGTTGGTGGGAGAAAGCGCGCGATGAAATGTCCCCCCACCAACTGCTTCCGCTTATATGCAGGGCACCGCAGCCACGAGGGGGAAAACCGCGTTTTCCCGGGTTGGGGTCGGAATTTTGACGCGCCCCCAAAAAAATTTTGCGGGCCGGGACGAGATGCGGGGTCTGGTCGGGCTGGTTTTTTCGCCCCGACCCGCATTTTGACGGTTATTTTACGGGTCGTGGCGGGATGCGGGGTCTACTAGAGTTGCTCTTAGTTGCCCTTGTAATCTTCTTTCCTCCACTAAACTAGTATTTGTTTCCGTATGGTTTTGGCCCCAGCACCAGCAGGGGACGAGGATGATGGAGTTGGGCAGCTATCTTTTCGAGATATTCTCGTCCCCATCGTTATCGTCGCTTTAAACCGGCCATTTCGTTCAGATCATCGGATGACATGGAAAGTGATCAGCAAGGGCCAATGAGCTTTCTTCCTCAACCGGAGTGCCCAGTAGGATGGTCCGCTGGGATGGTCGATGTCATATCACTAGGAAGAAATAGTAGTAGTCGACATGGCCGGCTGTCAGCCCGGGCCCCGCCTGCATATCCCCCGCCGTGATCTCCCGTGGCACGGCACCGGCCAGCTAGATGCTCACTTTCGGCGGCCGTGCCATGTGTGGTCGCCGTCACGTACGCCAGTTCGATCGAGGCGGACCACCTAAAACTTGCGTGTTGGCGATCGAGATGGGTCTGATCCCTGTGAAGCTGAAGGTGATAGTCGTAGAGCCACATTTGGGGCCACGGAATCGTCGGGCGCAGCGAGCGGCAACGGGATGATTGAAGCCCATGACCCGGAAGCGATGTGCACGGAGTTCCATTTCCACCTGTGAATGACGTGTGATGTGCCCCCCGGGCCGGCCTGCGGCCACTTGCAATTTAAGGACGAACTCATCCACCTCAGCGGGCTGTCTATCGTCGGGTACGACAAGCCGAAATATTGGGCAAAGCAGGCTGCCTGATTGAATGAGCTGGAGTTTGCTAGAAAAATTATTCAGGACGAGCTCATTATTTCTAACAAATACGGCTACTACATGCATACGGATGGTCTCCAATTTCCTAGAAAAATGTGTATGTTCTTCAAAAGATTTACCCTTGTTTGGTTCAGAAGTCATAAGATTTTTTCTAGTCCCAACTAAAAAGTCACTAGTCCCTAAAAAGTCCCTTCTTGTTTGTCCCTAGTCCCTCCCTGAAGGTTATTAAATGACATATAAAAGACCATGTTACCCCTATTAAACAACACCATGGGGCGATGGGGCAATGGGTTCAGGAAGGGGCATTGTTGAAAAAGTCCCAAAAAAGACTTTCCTTGATAGTCTTCTTCATTTAGTACCAAAAAGCAATTTTTAATCCCTAGTAGTCCCTCATGTTTCGTTAAAAAGTCTCTAAGAGGGACTTTTTCTAGTCCATACACAAAAAGTCCTTGGAAACAAACACCCCCTTAGTTTAGGGCAAGATGCCAAACCCTGCTCAAACGTCCGGGCGGACGACCCGGCCACTGATCAGTCTTGAAAATTCAACCTAGACGGGCGCCTCAAACGCCTGGGCTGACCGACACCCCATATACATCCTAAATATGGGGTGGATATGGGATGCCCGGGCGTGTCCGCAACGTTGGACTGATGCTGGGGTCCCACACGAAAATAATACGAAATCCGGCGGCACGAAGCTCGTCTCCTCCGTGGGACCGATGTCATCGCGTGGCGTCGCTACGGCAGGCCGCGTAGTGCCTTGTCCAGCTATTTAAGCCGACCGCCGGCACCGAAATCCTACCCCTCCACATTTTTCTTCCCCCATCCGCCGTCGCCGCCACTTTCCACTCTCCGTCCGCCACCCCTACTAGCCATGCCCCCACGCCGTCGGGTAAGGGGCTACCCAATTCTAACGCCGGAGCACCGAATGCAGCTCCATGAGCAGATCTGGGCAAGGCGCGAAACCTGGATCGTCGCAGGGCTACCTCCAGATGAATTAGATCCAGTGGATAAGTTGGAGGAGGAGGATGTGGGGGGGCGCTGGGGACGCGAATCTGTAGGCGAAGCAGCATGCCATCCTCGATTCCCTCCGCTCGGAGTCGGATCCGGAGGCTAGACACCGTCGTTGGCCGGAGATGCACGCGAAGCACGCTGTAGAGTAGGAATAGATGTTCGCCTACATGGATGTGGTCGAGGAGGAGGAGAAGGAGCCGGAGCCGTCCTACGCGCCCGACACCGATGTCGTGGACATTTACTAAAACTCGAGGCATTTAATACAAACACCATAACAATAATGATCATTATAGAAGCGCGAATCTTTAAAACATAGGGCAAATGCACCTATTTTTTTTAAAGGAGTGAAAAAAGTTGAAATTTTTTGTAACTAACATGGCCTAGCATAATACTCGTGTGAAAAGTTTCGGGCAGGAATGACTCATGGTACTCTTGGTAAAAAAAATGAATGCCCAAAAAATGTAAATGGTAACTTTTATATAGTATCAATTTTGTTTTTCGATCCAGGATAGTATTGTAGTCATTCCTTCGTGAAACTTTTCATGCGAGTATTACGGAAAATCATCTTTGTTAAAAGAAAGTTTCACTTTTTTTGAATCTTTACATTACTTTCAAAATAATAAATTCAGTTCGGGTGCAATGGGGCCTGACACGCATTTGCTATTTCTGTTATATATAGGTATGTTACCAATTAACACTTGGATGCATGCAAAAGTAATATTTATATCGCATAACCTTTACATATTACCGTTCCTCGATGCAAAGCAACATATGATGCAAAATTAACCTAAAATTAACTAGTGGATTGTGCTGTGCGTCCAATGCATTAAGAGTGTTCTCAGGGTCACTTACATTCACATTTTATCCCTGTATTCCATTAGCTGGCCATCCATAGCTAATGTCACAAAACTTTATATTCGTCCAAGCGTCAGTGGTATTCTGAAAAAATAAATATTCAATGAATCATCTTTATGATTTTATCAACTCATCCACAAATCCTTTTTGATAGTTCTGAAATCCAAATAAATGCACAAGATTGACAAACAAACCATAATGAAACATCTTAATATAATTAACCTATATAGACAACGAATTAGCGATTAATGGTATTACCGTGTACGTACAAAGGTTCCCATCGGCAAGACAAGAAGTGGTTAATCGATTGACACCCTGGTTGGATCCAAGGAGGCCCCTAGAGCCCTAGGCAGAGCATTAGGCTGGTCATACCGGGGAGTAATTTATACTAGTGTCATGCATATGACACTACTCTAAGTTACGACCTCCATAGTGCAAGGTAATATATTAGTAGTTTTATAAATGGCTTCATTTATTAGTTTGAAGACTCATCTTCTTTTGGGAAGCGTTATGTTACAGTAACATATGATGTTACTCTAAACACGTCTCTTCTTACTAAATACATGCCACATAAGCAAATTTGTCTCAGATTGCGCTATGCTAGTAGCTAAGTTACTCCCTGTAACACCCCTAAGTACTAACCACTGTGTCACTCTACTAATGATGCCAAGTCATCTTCATTTGCATTAATTAATCACAGTGGTTAAGCTCCCAATTCAAATTTCCCTCTGAAATCAATGCAAATTCAAAATTCAAAATGAAGTTGCACCAAAGTTGCTGGAAAAATGTTCACCTTCTGTCAAATATTCCATAACAATTATTTGTTAAGGAAAACAACATCACTCTTTGGCAAAAATGAGCAGAACCAATTATTTCAGCATCAATTCAGCATTTTTAAATGCTTTTACCTTTATGGAAATTCCAAACAGTTTGCAAAAATCCCCAAACTTGTTGAGGCAGTGCATAATAATACCTTGGATTTAATGGGCTAGGTCCCATATTTTTCCTAGGTCTTTAGGGTGTCCAAATATTTGCCTAACCCTCTCTGTTTTAAATAAAAGAAATAAAACAGAAAAGAAAAGGGCCAGAGAAACCTTACCTGTCGCCTGGCGAGGCCCAGCTCGGCCCAGCCCACAACCGCCTCCTACCTGCTCCCGCGCGCGTGTCGTCCTGTCCGTGGACACGCCGGCGCCGCTCCGGCCAGCGCTCGACAGCGCGACGCCGCGGCCATCCGAGGGGATAAGGGCGACGCCCGAGCCGTCCCCCTGGCCTCCTCATCCACTTCTTCCCTCTCTCCCTCGCTCGCCTCGCCTCTCTTCTCCTCCCAGATCCGGGGCAGAGCGCCACCGCCGCCGTGCTCCGCCGTTAGCCGCGGCCACCGTGCACCTCGTGCCGCGCGGCGCTGTCCAGGAGGACCGCGGAGCTCGACCCCTTCGACTGGTGCACGCAGCTGGGACGAGGAGGCACGGTAACCACCGAACGGCGCCGTCCCCTTTGCTTCGGCCACCGTCGATCCCCGTCAGCTCCGGCGAGATTCTGCTGCTACTAACCTGTCACAGGCTTTCCTTAGCCGCACGGTGAGCACCTCCCTCTCCCCTGTCATCTCCGGTAGCCGTTAGCGCGCTAGAGCAGCGGCACCGCGAGGACCCGAATGCCTCCGCCGCCATTGCCGGCGTAGAGCTCAGTACAGAGCCGCCCGAGCACCCCCACCGTGCCCGTCGTGCTCCTGGCTTCCGCAGGGAGCTACCTAGCGTTTTAATTCGCCTGGAAATGGCCTGTAGCCGCGTTTCCCTCTGCCACCAGAGCTCGTCTCCGCCACGGCTCGTCGCCGGTGAAGTTCCGGCCAACCCCACGTCCACGCACTAGCACGAATGGATGCGGCACTTCCTCCTCGTTCGAACGCGCCCAGCCGCGCGCCAAACGGACCACCGTAGCGTTTTTCCGGCGAGATCCCGTGGACGCCGCCGCGTTTTGGCGCCCGCCGGCGTTTAAACGCCGGCCGGCCGACGTGGCCTGGGCGGGCCCCACCCCTGGGTCACTGCCAGTGGCCCCCACGGACCCCAGTTGACCAGTTGACTTGGTCAACTGGCTGACTGGGCATCCCTGGCCCACTGACACGCGGGCCCCCACCGCATAGTTAATTAAATAAAACGTTTTTAAAAATAAACTTATTTAGTAATAATAATCAGTCACTGACATGTGGGGCCCAGCAGCTAATTAATCTCTGTTTAGTTAATTCAAACCCTGTTAGAATCACTGCCTATGACAGGTGGGACCCACTGGTCAGGTTTGACCTGACCAGTGCGGCTGTTGACTGCTGACGCAGTGATGACATCATGCTGACGTCACAATTCACTTTTTGATAATTAGAATAAATCCAGAAAATGTTTAAATCTTTAGAAATTCATATCTTTTAAACCGTAGCTCGGATGGAAAAACTTTCTACATGAAAGTTGCTCAGAACGACGAGACGAAGCCAACCGTGCTATCTGTTTCCGTGTCGGGACCCTCTACGGAGGTGAACCCGCAACTTTTAGCCTGTTTCCGGTAGATGAATAGTGCACATACACCGGTTAACAATTCCAGTTAATTCCTAAAAATAACTAATATGACTTAGACATGTTTTTAGGCAACCCTGCACTGCACAATAGCCTAGCACGCTTTGTGATGCTTGTATTCGGTGTATTTATCTGTTTCTTCCCCCCCTCTTCTCTCTCGGTAGAGTCCGACGCTGACGCCGCTCCAGAGACCGACGCCGTCCCGGTGATTGGTTCCCCCTCCGACGACCTTGCTTTTGCCACCGAGCAACCAGGCAAGCAACCCCCCCTTTGATCATTCCGATATCGCCTATGTCTATTCTCTCTTATTCTTGCATTAGAATTGCTGCTACTGCTACTGCTCCTATTACTGTTGCATAGCCTGTTTTTGCAATACTGTTGATACCTGTCTTTATTCATAAACTGCTTAGTATAGGTTGGGTAGCTCTGCTGTGGTCCCGCTTTCTCGTAGTTGCCTCGCATAGTACCCTTGCCTCGATCAAGCGATCGAGCCCCTTCCCCTGACCTTCTTCACATCACCACACACCCCCTAATATGCTCGACTCCGCAGAGTTAACATCGGGTGACGAGGGTGATACCTCCGAACTCACTTCCGATGTTGTCCCTGTAGTATAGCTAGCTCGTTGTGGGATACCGAGGGTGATTCCTCTTCCCACTTCCGACTTAGCTTTTGTCGTGCATCCGCTATGGTGATTACCGCCGAGGGTGATTCCTCCGGTATCACCTTAACGGGACTTGTCGTTTAGGAATCCAACGAGGGTGATTCCTCGGATTCCTCATCGGCATGGAAACCACACGGATGCCCTGGTTTACCGTACCGTGTTTAAAGACGTATCGATCCCCGAGGCCGGACGTCGCCAGGAACAAAGGCGTGCGGCCAGAGGTATCGTGCGTCTGAAGACACTTTGAAGTTACTACTACACATGTTGGATGGAGGCGGGTTGACCCAGAGGGGTACCCGCGAGTGCCTTTGAGGCGTGAGCTGTGGAGTCGGGTGACCAGTGAGGGTACCCGCGAGATAACTACGAGGCGTGGCCGGTCATTCCCAGTCCTTGTCACAAGTCCTCGAGACGGGACGACGGGGCCAACAGTATCGTGGGCTCTGCTCGTTACCGCGCGCTCCCAATCCACTAAGCGATTTGGATATTTGATCCGAGGGGCCTTCGGGTCCGATAGCACTGACCACCACGTGGGTGTGAGTGGGTGCTCTGCGTCGTATACATCAGCCGGAGTCATCACGACGTCAGCGATTGAGCGGCCCGTTCGGATTGGACCCAGGATGCAACTGCGTGCTTGTATAAGGGGTTGCTAGGTCTGCTACCGAACGGCCACGTAACGTGCAGGAGCGTCCGGGGCGATAGGCCATGACCCCCGGGTGCATAGGTTTAGTCCGACGTGCTTGATCCTCTCTGGCGGTATCCGGTCGGGTTGCGTCGTGTTGTTTAGCCGAGGCCGGGCAGGACCCAGCAAGTGTGTCCGGCCGGAGTTAAGCGAGCGTGGTGGGTAACTTGGTGCACCCCTGCAGGGAAGAAAACATCTATCGATAGCCTGTCCTACGGTAACGGACACTCGGAGTTGTATCCACTTCGGTACAACTAGAACTGGTGACTTGAGATATGAGGTTGATATTACTATAAACCCTTTACATTATGATGTACCAATCTGCACCCTTCTAATTGCTGCAAGACCCTGAAGATGCTAGTCTTCGTCAGGACTAGGCTTTTCCCCTCTCTACTCTGGCTTTCTGCAGTCTAGTCCACCCTCATAAAGCCTCCTTTGAAAATGATGCATTGCTTAGTATAGATCTGATGTAAGTCTTGCTGAGTACTTTGGATGAGTACTCACGGTTGCTTTGCTTCCCCTTTTGTCCTACCCGCATGGTAAACCAGACGACGGAGCCATGGTGCCTGCAGCCCCCGTTGACGACTACTACTACCAGCCCGAGGCTGGCTACTACTACTACCCGGCCGGCGAGTACTTCTACGAGGAGCCGGCGGACGACGACCAGGAGTAGGATCGGAGGTCCCAGGCAGGAGGCCTGCGCCTTTTCGATCGTAGCTTTTCT
The DNA here is from genome assembly GCA_902687465.1 of Secale cereale. Classification (NCBI taxonomy): domain Eukaryota; kingdom Viridiplantae; phylum Streptophyta; class Magnoliopsida; order Poales; family Poaceae; genus Secale; species Secale cereale. The sequence goes on along the minus strand of LR738713.1, from coordinate 561,106,390 downwards.
TTTGCCCCGCCTCGTATGAGGCCTATCTGAACTTGTGTTCTATGTCTGTACCCAGACATCTAATGCTTCCGCTGACTATGTGTGTGACACTTGTTATGTATTCGAGCCCTCGAGGCCCCTGGCTTGTAATATATAACTTGTATGTATTTATTTATGTTTTAGAGTTGTGTTGTGATTCCTTCACGTGAGTCCTTAGGCTTGATCGTGTGCATTTGCGTGTATGATTAGTGCATGGTCGGGCCGGGGTCGTCACACTCCCACTATGACTAGCCTTAGAGAATCAATCATATCACACAAAGGGACGCCAAGCCGGAGCACCAGAGTAGCAATCTCTCGGTTGCCCGTCACTGTCCGGTCTCTGCACCATAGCCAACGCCGGTTGCAGCTTTCATCGCGTACATGTAGATCGTAATCGCGTAGTTGCATCGGTAGGCCTCGAGCAAAGGAGATTCTTAGGGAACACGCAAAATAAGATGGGAGGACGACCTTAGATTGCTCACGGGCTCCCGCAGCGTGTGCCCTTTGACTATGTGATTCCCATAGGCTGACAATCGTACGTCGCATCAGCCAAAAGTTAGGCCATGGCTCCCTGCAAAGGTGGGGGCTCGGTGTCGTGGTACTGGGCCTGACAGTGAGAGTAGGGTGTACGTAGGAGGAGGCAAGGTCCTAACTACGGCAAGGTTGTACACACGAGTTTTACGAGTTCAGGCCCCTCTCGGAGGAGGTAAAAGCCGTACGTCTCGGTTCCCGGAGGCTGTCGATTGGAATATGTGTGTGTGTGTGTGTGTTACAGGGGGTGCGAAACCTTGTACCCGAGGAGGGGGTTGCTTACATAAAATGCGCCAGGACCCCAGTCGCCCCACGTTACATAGGGTTCACTATACATAAAGACAGGGTGTTACTGATAGCGCCTGTAATAAAGAGATGTAATGACCTTTAAGACTACGGAGTGAATGCCCGACCGTTGCTAGTCTTGCGTGACCTTAGATCTTCTGCGCTCCGGATGGTTTCTTACACGGTCGAGTGACTTCATTCTGGTCGAATGGAATTGGGGTATCCGAGTGAGATATATGGTCGAGTGGATTGCATTCCTTGGTGACTTCAGTCGGTATCTTTTGTCATCCTTGGAATGTCTTTGATCCTAGGGTAGTGACCTTGGGCAGGGCGTCTAGGTCAGACCTATGACCCTACCCTAGGTCTATGGCGTCATCAGTAGCCCCCAAATGGATTGAGGTCCGAGTGAAAAGAGAGTTGAAGTTGATTTCGATCCGATTCTTGTACTCCGGAGGCATTCTCTTTGAACCTGGGAATCAAGCTGGTTCTTCAACATTATTTCAGTCGCCTTGATCAATTCAGAAACCATCGAGTGAACTTTGCGAGTAACCTCCGAGTGTTGATGACGCACGGAATTTTCGGCGCGATTGCTGCTCTGCGGTTCCCGATTTTGCGGGATTCGAATTTCGGGGAAGCGCGCGGGACGGAGTGAGCCATAGTAATCAGACCGGATAAACACGGACGCCTCGATTCTCGCGTCGCCTTTTGCGCCACGTATCAGGCGCGTGATTGTTGCGGGATTTGACAGGATTGCTCGGGCGCACAAGTCAGTCACTCGACTGCAGGTCCAAAAAAGGGCGTCGGGGCCGATGCGTAGGCACTGTGCGCTTCGTGCTTCTTCTTCCTCCTCTGCTTCTCCACCGCACCTCTGCTCCTCGCCCACCGCCGCTCTGCCCGCGCGCAGCTCGCCACCATGGGAAAAGATAAGACGGCGGCTCTGGTCCGCGCGAAGAAGGTGCCGGCGACGGGGAAGGGCGAGAAGGTGAACCGGGGGTCGACGTCGAGAACTGGGTTGTTGGGGATCGTAGCAGAAATCAAAAAAATTCTACGCGTCACCAAGATCAATCTATGGAGTAATCTAGCTACGAGGGAGAGGGGAGTGCATCTACATACCCTTGTAGATCGCTAAGCGGAAGCGTTACAAGAACGCGGATGAAGGAGTCGTACTCGTAGCGATTCAGATCGCGGTTGATTCCGATCTAAGCGCCGAACAACGACGCCTCCTCGTTCAACACACGTGCAGCCCGGTGACGTCCCCCACGCCTTGATCCAGCAAGGGGAGAAGGAGAGGTTGGGGAAAACTCCGTCCAGCAGCAGCACGACGGTGTGGTGGTGGTGGAGGAGCGTGGCAATCCTGCAGGGCTTCGCCAAGCACCGCGGGAGAGGAGGAGGACTTGGGAGAGGGGGTGGGCTGCGCCAGAACTTGGGGTGCGGCTGCCCTCCCACCCCCCACATATATATAGGGGCAAGGGAGAGGGGGACCGGCCCCCTCAGATCCAATCCGAGGAGGGGCGGCGGTCAGGGGAGGGTGCCTTGCCCCCCAAGGCAAGGGGGGCGCCCCCCTTAGGGGGGCACCCCCCGAATTATTCTGGTGACCGTATGATGACTTCCCATATATAAATCTTTACCTCCGGACCATTCCAGAACTCCTCATGATGTCCGGGGTCTCATCCGGGACTCCGAACAACATTCGGTAACCACGTACATCTATTCCTATAACCCTAGCGTCATCGAACCTTAAGTGTGTAGACCCTACGAGTTCGGGAGTCATGCAGACATGGCCGAGACAACTCTCCGGTCAATAACCAACAGCGGGATCTGGAGACCCATGTTGGCTCCCACATGATCCACGATGATCTCATCAGATGAACCATGATGTCAAGGATTCAATCAATCCCGTATACAATTCCCTTTGTCTACCGGTATAGTACTTGCCCGAGATTCGATCGTCGGTATCCCGATACCTTGTTCAATCTCGTCACCGGCAAGTCTCTTTACTCGTTCCGTAACACATCATCCCGTGATCAACTCCTTGATCACATTGTGCACATTATGATGATGTCCTACCGAGTGGGCCCAGAGATACCTCTCCGTCACACTGAGTGACAAATCCCAGTCTGGATTCGTGCCAACCCAACAGACACTTTTGGAGATACACGTAGTGCACCTTTATAGCCACACAGTTACGTTGTGACGTTTGGTACACCCAAAGCATTCCTATGGTATCCAGGAGTTGCACAATCTCATGGTCTAAGGAAAATATACTTGACATTTATAAAAGCTTTAGCATACGAACTACACGATCTTGTGCTAGGCTTAAGATTGGGTCTTGTCCATCACATAATTCTCCTAATGATGTGATCTCGTTATCAACGATATCCAAAGTCCATGGTAAGGAAACCGCAACCATCTATTGATCAACGAGCCAGTCAACTAGAGGCTCACTAGGGACATGGTGTTTGTCTATGTATCCACACATGTATCTGTGTTTCCTATCAATACAATTCTAGCATGGATAATAAACAATTATCATCAACAAGGAAATATAATAATAACCAATTTATTATTGCATCTAGGGCATATTTCCAACAGTCTCCCACTTGCACTAGAGTCAATAATCTAGTTCACATTGCCATGTGATTAACCCTCACAGGTCACATCGCCATGTGACTAACATCCAAAGAGTTTACTAGAGTCAATAATCTAGTTCACATCACTATATGATTAACACTCAATGAGTTATGGGTTTGATCATGTTATGCTTGTGAGAGAGGTTGTACTCAATGGGTCTGCAACATTCAGATCCCTACGTATTTCGCAAAACATTATGTCATATCGTAGATGCTGCTACCACGTTCCACTTGGAGCTATTCCAAATTGTTGCTCCATTATACGTATCCGGTATCTCTACTCAGAGCTATCTGGATAGGTGTTAAGCTTGCATCAACGTAACTCTTTGCGTCGAACTCTTTATCACCTCCATAACCGAGAGACATTTCCTTATTCCTCTAAGGATAATTTCGACCGCTATCTAGTGACCCACTCCTGGATCACATACAATTCTAGCATGGATAATAAACAATTGTCATGAACAAGGAAATATAAACAATTTATTATTGCCTCTAGGGCATATTTCCAACATGGGTTGCCGCCCGGTTGGATCCAGGGGGCTGGATCCGGTCTTCGATGCAGCAGGAGGACATGGAGGAGCTGGTTGATGGGGGCCTGATTGCCCACAAGTCTTGGAGGCTGCCGGGGGGCGAGATTGAGCCGCAGCCGCAGGAGGGCGAGTGTGGTGTCCTCGTGACCCACGTCGACCTAGGTTTCTCCTTGCCTCCCGCATCCTTTTTTCTGGGGTTTTCTGAATTTCTACGGCGCCCAGCTGCACCACTTTTCTCCCAACACTATCACATATCTCGCTGCCTTCATCTCTCTGTGTGAGAATTTCTTGGGCTGTCGACCGCACTGGGGTCTGTTCAAGCACATTTTCACTTGCCGCTCCCAAGCCGTCAAGAAGGTGAACCCGACTGATGAGAAGACGCGCGTGATCCAGATGTGCGGCGGCTTGGTTATAAAGACTAGGGGTACACTACTAGAAAAAAGGCTGTTAGTAGCGCACCAATTTTGGCTATTAATGGCGCACTATAAGTGCGCCACTATTATCAGCAATGAATTCTTTCTTTGTTTATATTGGTGTTAAACTTACTGTACTCCAACTTCTCTATGGTTCATATCATCCAATACTACTCATAGATGCATCGGAATAAGTAAACAACACATGAAAAACAGAATCTGTCAAACACAGAACAGCCTGTAGTAATCTGCAGGATTCGCCTACTTCTGGAACTCCAAAAATTCAAACTAAATTGGTAAATTTTCGGAATTTGTCTACCAATGATCTGCAAAAAGAATCAACTAAAAACCACACTCTAGTAAAATCGCGCGACTACTTTAGCGAACGCTAATGATTCTGTTTTTCACAGCAAGATCATATAAACTTCACACAAGTCTTCCCAAAGGTTATACTTGGCACAAACACTAAACAAAACATGAAACCACATCCAATCAGAGGCTAGATGCAATATTTATTCCCTAACAACAACAAAAACAAAACAACAAAAAATTGGGTTGCCTCCCAACAAGCGCTATCGTTTTACGCCCCTAGCTAGGCACGATACATGATAGATCTAGGTATTGCCATCTAAGTCTAACATACTTCCTATGCATAGGCATTTTATAGGAAAGCAAATTAGCAAGACAAGCAAGGTCTAGCCTATGCATGGAAGAAGAAAGAAACAATAGCAATCTCAACATAACGAGAGGTAATTTAGTAACATGGAAATTTCTACAACCATATTTTCCTCTCTCATAATAATTGCATGTAGGATCATAAGAAAATTCAACAATATATCTATCACAAAACATATTCTCAACATGATCCACATGCATACGGAGTTGACACTCTTCCAAAATAATGGGAGCAATATTAACTAAAATCATGACCTCTCCAAACCCACTTTTATCAAAAAATTCATAAGATTGATCATACTCCAAATATGTGGGATCTAAAGTTGACACTCTTCCAAACCCAATTTCATTAGTTTCCTCTTCAACAGTCGTAGGTTCCACAGAAACATCTTTCTGTGTGGCACTACTCTCCGGTTGAAGTGAGGGTTCGACAACCTCATCAAGTTCTATATTCCTCCCACTCAATTCTTTCGAGAGAAACTCCTTCTCGAGAAAGGACCCGTTCTTAGCGACAAATATTTTTGCCCTTGGATCTGAGATAGAAGGTATACTCAACTGTTACCTTTGGGTATCTGTGAAGATGTATTTGTCTGCTTTGGGTTCGAGCTTTTTTCGGCTGAAGCCATAAGCATCGCAGCCCTAAACATTAAGAAACGACAACTTTGGTTTCTTGCCAAACCATAGTTCATACGACGTCGTCTCAACGGACTTAGATGGTGCCCTATCTGAAGTGAATGCAGCTGTCTCTAATGCATGACCTCAAAATAACAGCGGTAGATCGGTAAGAGACATCATAGATCGCACCATATGTCATAAGGTTCGATTACGACATTCGGACACACCATTACGTTGTGGTGTTCCAGGTGGCTTCAACTGCGAAACAATTCCACAATGTCTTAAGTGACTTCCAAACTCATAACTCAGAAAATCTCCCCTTGATCAGATCGTAGGAACATGATCTTCTTGTTATGATGATTCTTAACTTCACTCTGAAATTGTTTGAACTTTTCAAATGTTTCAGACTTTTGCTTCATTAAGTAAATATACCCATATCTACTCAAATCGTCAGTGAAGATGAGAAAATAACGATATCCACCACACGCCTTAATTCTCATTGGATCACACACATCATCATGTGTGATTTTCAACAAGTCACTTGCCCGTTTCATTGTACCTGAAAACGGGATCTTAGTCATCCTGCCCATGAGGCATGGCTCGCATGTGTCAAGCGGTTCAAAATCAAGTGACTCCAAACATCCATCAGCATAGAGTTGCTTCATGCATTTTATGCCAAAATGACCTAAGCGGCAGTGCCACAAGAAAGCGGTACTATCATTATTAACTCTACATCTTTTGGCATTAATATTATTATCATGTGTATTACTATGATCGAGATTCAATAAACCATTGGGTGCATGACCATAAAGGTATTATTCATGTAAACAGAATAACCATTATTCTCTAACTTAAATGAATAACAGTATTGCAATGAACATGATCTAATCATATTCATGCTCAACGTAGATACCTGATAACATTTATCTAGATTCAACACTAATCCTGAAGGTAGAGGGAGCGTGCGATGGTGATCTTATCAACCTTGGAAACACTTCCAACACACATCGTCACCTCGCCCTTAGCTAGTCTCCGTGCAGTCCGTAGCTTTTGCTTCAAGTCACTAATAATGGCAACTGAACCAGTATCCAATACCCAGGTACTACAAGGAGTACTAGTAAGGTACACATCAATAACACGTATATCAAATGTACTTTGTTGAAGTTGCCAGCTTTCTTATCTACCATGTATTTGGGGTAGTTCCGCTACCATGTGACCGTTCCCCTTACAATAGAAGCACTTAGTCTCGAGGTTTGGGTTCAACCTTGGGTTCTGTCAGGGATATTACTAGCAGGTATAAACCGGCTAGTGTAAACCGGATTATGGTAATTTAGTTGTATAATTGTAATACCCGGTAGAGGTTACAACCCATGAAGGCTTAGGGCCCATGTGTAGAGTTACGATTTGTAAATTGCCTGATCATGTAACTTGGGTGATAAGGAAGAAAGAGCAGAGACCGAGGCGGACACAAGTATGAGCCGGCCTCGGGACTCTGTAAACCGGACCGGGCGTTGCCTCTATATAAAGGAACGACCCGGCGACGGTTCAAGGACAAGAAACAACCCGTCGAGACACAGGCAAGCGATCCGCTCCCTGTTCATCGACGCCCAAGCAATACCAAACCAAACTAGACGTAGGCTTTTACCTTCCTCGAAGGGGCCGAACTAGTATAAACCCTCTGTGTCCTTTGTGTGCTTTTAACCCCTTCAAGCTAACCCGTGCGATGGTTCCTCAACTAAGTCCGTTAAACTGGACATCTGCCGTGTTAATTCCACGACAGTTGGCGCCCACCGTGGGGCCTCCGCACGATGGTTTCGAGTTCTTGAAGGGCAGCTTTGAGGGGCTCAAGGGTTACGCGGTCGGCCGGATGACCAAGAGTCGCCGCGGTCGGATCTACATCGACGACGCAGGCTGGGGACCGGAGGCCGATTCAATCGAATACGGGTACCGGGTTCCCTTCGGCGGCATCCACGTCTTCATCGGCAAGATCGGTGAACCGGGACCTGAGCCGGACGTCTTCCCCAACATCATGGAGCCGGCTCAGCGTGCGAGATCGGCCCGGATTCAGCCTGCCATGAAGCGCGTTTTCGTTGGAGCAGTTCACAGAGTTCAAGCCGAGGACGGATCAGAGTCCGGTGGCGAGACATTTATCTATTCCGACGACGAATCTTCCTCCACAGAGACTGAGTCCTTGTATCAGTTGCGGGACGGCCGGTCTGAGGGTATGTCCGACGGAGACAGTATTCCGGACCCCTTTGATCCGCCAAACCGAGTGGCTGTCTTTATGGCCGGTTCACAACCTACGCAGCAGTCCCCGGTGAACGGGGCGATGACAACGGAAGCTGGTGTAGGGGGGAGCGGCCAGGCCCTCTCGCCCTCTGACGCTCTATCCACCTTAGTCGAGGAGTTCACAACCCGAGCCATGGCAGAGGTGGCTCCAGCAGACAAGGCGCAACACGATGCAGAGCTCCTTCAGCTGAAGGGCCGGATCGATCAAGCAAAAAAAAATCTGAAGGCGGAGAAGGCTATGATAGCAATGAGGGAAGCAGATTTGGATGATCAGGCTTTTCAGCTAAGGATGGAACAGGCCTCTGCATAGGGAGTAAGGAGTCGGAAGTACCAATCTCGTCTACCGTCGGTTTACGAGGCGATGAATCTTTTCAGGACACCAGGAGCGGGGACCAGCAATGATCCAGCGGTAAACCGGAGGGCGGCCCCGGTGAGGGACGAGCCGGTTCAACAGCCCACTTCGGAGCAAGATCGGCGGGTTATGTCTGCGCCTCACGTCCCTACCCCTCCGGGTCATTATTCAAACCCTTTGGATAATATTGTTGCTGCCGCTTCGCGCCTGGCCGCTTTACCTATTGAGGGGACATCCCCCGTAGCAGTGGAAACACGCAGGGTTAAGGATCTACTTAACACGGCATTAACACAACAGCAAGCATATTCTTATAGCAGGGAGAGGCTTCATTCAACACCACGCCACAGCCGGAGTTATACTAGGCATTGGGAAGAACCGGAGGTGTCCAGTAGTGAACGGAGGCGACACCGTCACAGACAGGATAATCCGGCGGGCGCAGAGGCACCAGCCCAAGAGGCGAACCGGGTTAGATCTGTAGCTCGCGAGGAGGTCCGCCAAATGACGCCGGTTCACACAACCACAGCAGAAACAGGAGTCACGACGAGTTCCTTCGGGGTGCAGTGTCTTGTTCCCACTTTACGGAGCGTGAAGTTGCCCAAGGATTTTAAGGGTCCACGTAAGGTGCCTAATTACACGGCAGATCTGGCTCCGAAGGCTTGGATTGAGAGTTATGAGATGGCCATGGAGATGCTGGATGTGGATGAAGCGGCTTGCGCGAAATACTTTACCATGATGCTTGAGGGAACAACCCGGACCTGGTTAAAGGGTTTGCCACCTAATTCCATCTGATCATGGGGGGAGTTACGCCGCCAATTTATCAAAAATTTCAAGGACACGTGCAAGCAGCCAATGTCAGTGGTGGACTTAGCAGCATGTATACAAGGGGAGCAGGAGCCTACAGGGGCATGGGTACGACGAGTATCAGAAATCTTACACTCTTCGAATGGTATCAGTCCCAGTACGGTGATCATAACACTGGAAAACAATTGCCGGTTTGAGTCTCTGAAGTTAAAACTGGGACGGCTCAAACGGGATTGTAATGACATGGGAACTCTCATGAGTGCTCTGGTAAAGCACGGGGACTCCGACAGCACTAAGTATCCTGAAGCGGATGGAGATAAATCTGGAAAGGCAAATAAATTGGGTAAACCGGCGCAGGCTAGTCCGGTCGGTACAAGCTTCTTAGGCAAGCGAAAGGCGGAAGGTGGCTCCGATTTCGTGGCCAATACCCAAGTTCAAGGGAGCTTTCAGCGCAATAAGGGCAAACCACCTCCACAAACCAGCGGAGGGCCTGTTACCTGGGAGCAAGAATTGAACGAGCCTTGCCCGAAACACGGATCAAGAGAACGTCCGGCTAAACACACTATAGGAGAATGCAAGGCCATGATGGAAGCCATGAGCCGGTTCAGCTCTAATAACAGGCCACCAGGTGGCGGTTCAGGCCCCGGGTTTTACAGTTCGAGTCACCAGGGGAACGGCTCCGGATCAGGATATCGTGGCAACAACAGTGGTTATAATAACCAAGGCAACAACCAATATGGTCAAGGCGGGTATAACAACCAAGGCAATCAGGAGCATGGTCAAGGTGGTTACAATAACCAAAACAACCGACAGCAGGGCCAAGGTAATCACTATAACCAAGGCAATCAGCAGCGTCAGCAGCAACATCAGCAATCCGGATATCAGAGTAATCCGAAGGAGTTGAGTAGTGGGCAGTATCATGTGTTCACTACGAGTTTGTGCAAACGGGATCAAAAAGTTTTAAAGCGGGCGGTCCACGCGGTTGAACCGACGACGCCGCAATTCCTGCGCTGGTCATAGCAGCCTATTGTGTGGAGCAGGGAGGATCACCCGCTGCGAGTTGATAATCCGGGCCATTTGGCCTTAGTGGTAGCACCTCGGGTGGGTGGTTACAAATTTACTAAAGTTCTCATGGACGGTGGTAGCAGCATCAATATCTTGTATTATGAGACTTTCCGTCGTATGGGATTGACGGATAAAAAGCTAAGACAGTCAAACACGGTGTTTCATGGAGTGGTGCCAGGTAAATCAGCTTACCCAGTTGGGAAAATTGACTTAGAAGTTACCTTTGGAGATGAGCAGGATTCCAGATCAGAGATGATAACCTTTGAAGTTGTCAAGATCCGGAGCCCTTACCACGCTCTGTTTGGAAGAACGGTTTATGCCAAGTTTATGGCCAGGCCGTGTTATGTCTATCTACAGCTCAAGATGCCGGGTCACAAGGGAACCATCACGGTTCATGGAAGTCGCAAGGTTGCATTGGAGTGTGAAGAAGGAGATGCTGCTTACGCGGAGGCAGTATGCGCTATGGAGGAGTTGAAGTTTTACAAGGACAATGTTGATCCGGCAGATATGACCCCGTTGAAGAAGCCAACTACAGAGCATGATCCGGCGTTGAAGTTTAAGTCTGCGGAAGAGACCAAGCAGGTTGATTTTGTGCCAGGCGATTCATCCAAGTAGTTCACTATCAGCGCTAACCTTGATCCTAAATAGGAAAGCGCGCTCATCGAGTTCATCCGTGAGAACCGGGATATCTTTGCATGGAAACCTTCTGACATGCCAGGTATACCGAGGGAACTCGCTGAGCACAGTCTTAACATTGATCCAAAGTTTAAACTGGTCAAGCAGTATCTGCGCCGCTTCAACGAAGAAAGGCGCAAAGCTATAGGAGAAGAAGTGGCCAGGCTTTTGGCCGCAGGGTTCATAGTGGAAGTTTTTCACCCGGAGTGGTTGGCTAATCCGGTGCTGGTGTTAAAGAAAAATGGAATGTGGAGAATGTGTGTGGATTACACGGACTTAAACAAGGCTTGCCCAACGGATCCTTTTGCTCTCCCTCGCATTGAGCAGATCATCGATGCTACAGCGGGATGTGAGCGGCTAAGTTTTTTGGATGCATATTCAGGGTATCACCAGATCAAGATGGCAGTTAAAGATCAGGAGAAAACGTCCTTCATAACGCCCTTTGGTGCTTTTTGCTATGTTTCTATGCCCTTTGGGCTCAAGAGTGCCCAAGCAACTTATCAGCGTTGCGTACAGAATTGTCTTAAAAAGCAGATAGGGAGGAATGTTCATGCCTACGTGGATGATATTGTGGTGAAGTCAAGGAAGGAGGAGACGCTGATAGAGGACCTCAAGGAGACCTTTGACAATCTTCGAGCCTATAAGATGATGCTTAATCCGGAGAAGTGCGCTTTTGGTGTTCCGGCAGGCAAGCTCCTTGGATTCTTGGTGTCAAACAGAGGAATAGAAGCTAATCCGGAGAAGATCAAGGCAATCACATCTTTGACTAAGCCAGCTTGCATCAATGATGTTCAGCGTATCGCAGGCCGGATCACAGCATTAAGCCGGTTCATCAGCCGTTTGGGAGAGAAGGCAATTCCGCTTTATCAGATGCTGAAAAAGATGGACCGGTTTATATGGAGCGATGAGGCAAACGCTGCATTTGAGGATTTGAAGCGGCAACTGGCGCAGCCGCCGGTTCTTGCTGCCCCTGTTGATAATGAGCCGTTGCTGTTATACGTCGCTGCCAATGCACGGGCAGTCAGCGTGGCAATCATGGTTGAGCGCAAGGAGGCAGGGAAGGAATACCCGGTTCAGCGTCCAGTCTATTACATCAGTGAAGTTCTCATTGAGTCCAAGCAAAGGTACCCACATTGGCAGAAGCTAGTATATGGTGTGTTCATGGCAAACCGGAAATTGAAACATTATTTCCAAGGCCACCCAATAACTGTTGTTAGTTTAGCACCATTGGGGGATATAATCCAGAACAGGGAAGCTACGGGCAGGGTGGCAAAGTGGGCCATTGAGCTTAGCCCACACGAATTGAAGTATGTGCTACGCACCGCTATCAAATCTCAAGCATTGGTGGATTTCATCAATGATTGGACGGAACTGCAAACACCAGAGGAGAAGCCGGATCTTACATACTGGACGATTCACTTTGACGGTTCAAGACAGTTAGAAGGCTCGGGGGCTGGAGTTGTTTTAACTTCCCCGCGAGGAGACAAGTTTTGTTATGTCCTCCGTCTACTGTTTCCTTGTACTAATAATGCGGCAGAGTATGAAGCATTACTTCATGGCTTACGGATGGCCAAGGAAATGAACTTGAGCCGGGTCAAGTGCTTTGGCGATTCAGATTTAGTGGCACAGCAAGTATCCGGTAAGTGGGATTCAAGAGATCCTCTCATGGCAGCTTACAGACGAGAAGTTGAAGCGGTCGCAGGATATTTCAAAGGGTATCAGGTGGATCACATAGATCGGCGAAGGAATGAAGCGGCCGATGCTTTAAGCCGGCTGGGTTCTCAGCGTAAACCGGTACCACCGAATACTTTTTTGGATGAGTTGCATAGTCCATCAGTTCAAGTACCATCGGAGGAAGACCTGGCCGTTCCTGATCCGGAGGCACAACTAGTTGCGGCACTTCATGTTATTCCGGATTGGACGCTCCCATACTTGGCGTACCTAAGCCGTGGGGAGTTGCCGGACGACGAGATCGAAGCAAGACAGATAATCCGGCGCTCTAAGTCCATGACAATTGCAAACGGAGAACTTCATCATCGCAGCGTTTCTAGAGCATTTCAGCGGTGTGTGTCAGCTGAGGAAGGTTGTGATATTCTTCGTGAGATCCATGAAGGGGATTGTGGTCATCACGCCGGTTCAAAATCCTTGGTGGCTAAAGCTTTTCGACATGGATTCTATTGGTTGACAGCCCATGCTGATGCAGCGGATCTAGTTCGGAAGTGTGATGCTTGTCAGAAGTTTTCACGACGTGCTCTTGTTCCGGCACAAGAGCTCCGGATGATACCGATAACCTGGCCGTTTGCAACTTGGGGGCTTGATATGGTTGGGCCCTTCAAGCGATCCCAAGATCAGAAAACTCATCTACTGGTGGCTGTGGATAAGTTTACAAAATGGATTGAGGCAGAGCCTGTGAGCAAGTGTGATGCGGCAACATCGGTTAAATTCATTAAAAAGGTAATTTTCCGGTTTGGCTTTCCACACAGCATCATCACAGACAACGGCACCAATTTATCTAAAGGAGAGATGGAAGAGTTTTGTCAACGGGAGCATATTCGCCTAGACGTGTCTTCTGTAGCTCACCCTCAATCCAATGGTCAAGCTGAAAGAGCAAATCAGGAGATTTTGGGAGGTATCAAGCCCCGGCTTATGACTACCCTGCAGAGAACACCAGGGTGCTGGGTTGAGGAGTTACCTTCTGTTCTCTGGAGCATCAATACTACGCCAAACCGGTCCACAGGGTATACACCTTTCTTTATGGTGTATGGTGCTGAAGCGGTCCTTCCAAGTGATATCCGTCATGATTCGCCACGGGTGACGGCATATGTTGAAGTGGCCAATGAGCAGGCGAGACAGGACAGTTTGGACCGGCTGGATGAAGAGCGTGATATAGCAGCAGCACGGTCTGCAATTTATCAACAAGACTTGCGCAGATATCACAGCCGCCGGATCAAGACCAGGACGTCCCAGGAGGGAGATTTGGTGCTCCGGCTCATCCAAGATCAAACAGATATGCACAAGCTATCCCCGCCTTGGGAAGGGCCCTTTGTGGTCAGCAAGAATCTGCACAACGGTTCATATTACCTGGTGGACGTTCGAGAACACAAGGACTCACGGACATCAGAGGAAGAGACAAAAAGGCCGTGGAATATCGCCCTCTTGCGGCCCTACTATACCTAAGCCATGAGCTCTGCTGTATCCTATGTATATATTATGCTTAAATGAATAAACCGGCACCCTCAGTAAACCGGGGGCTCAGCCTTTTTTCCAATACAAGTGTCTTATGGTGATAACCATACATTTTTTATTATATCATATTTCAAACATTTTTGATCAGTATAAATAGGTTGTACAGGGCAATTGCCGTATATGCACTCTGGAGCTGTGACCACCGAAGGGCTCCCTGTTCAAACATAGGTCGTATTCGAACCAAAGAGGACATAGCCAAATCTACTGAAGGGATTCTTGTTCAAACATAGGTCATATTCGAACCAAAGAGAACATACCCAAACTTACTGAAGGGATTCCTGTTCAAACATAGGTCGTATTCGAACCAAAGAGAACATACCCAAACTTAATAAAGCCATTCTGTTCAAACATAGGTCGTATCCGAACCAAAGAGAACATGGTAAAAGCTCAATGGATCGTATCCGAATCCATTGCTTGGCTAAGTTTTTTGGGCCAGCAGGGGGCAGGATCGTATCCGAATCCTAGCTTAGCCCCTGTGGTCCGGTTCACATGGTCGTATCCGAACCATAAGCTCAATGGATCGTATCCGAATCCATTGCTTGGCTGAACCTTGCCTTTGAGCCTGGCAGCTCGCAAAAAGCCTCGGCTACATGGTTTTATTTGCAAACTTGCATTTTTTGTATTTGTGTTTTATGGTTCTTTGATCCGGAGTGGGACAACTCTAGAGTTGACCACGTATCTTCAAAAGTCTGGGCAGAACTCCAGCATGATCTAAACCGGTAGCTTCTATAAAGCCCGGAACTATTATTGGGTCTATCACAAAGGCTCCATCAGAAAACTGCAAATTTCGCCGGATTAAGAATATCAGGCATACTTGATGGCAGGTATGAAGTTATTTTTACAAACAAACACTTGTTTGATATATTTGTGAGCAATTTAATTGGTCCAGTGGTAAACCGCCAGGACATATTTTAGGTGTTATCTATGCAGAAACAGATGATATGCAAGATAAACCATATCGGACCAGATTAAAATTGGCAACATCACAGCAAAAAGTTGGAACATCCGGATCACGACGAACAATGTTTTATGCTATCCTATTACAAGGCATAGCAAGCCTGAACGGATTAAAGACTGTCCAGCAAAATGAGACTGCAACTACGAAGATACACCATGGCCTACGCTTCCTCCTGCTGCGACGGCTAGGGATCAACTTGTTCCGGAGTCTCTTCCTCTTCTTGAAGCGGCTGGAAATCAGGGACACACCAATCGATTTTCGTTAAAGCGCGGAAGTACATCTCTTCCGTGATAAGTTCAGACGGATCAATATCTGGGGCGAAAGTATGAGGGCGCACTGGTGGGATTAGATTCACGGTATCATAAACCAGCCGATCCACCCGCTCGTTCTGTGAATCATACCCCGGATGATACCTGGACTAATCTGATTCGGCACTAAGCTTGCTAGCGAGAGGACGCATCTCCTTAGTCAAAGCATGAAGATCTTTGGCAGTGAAAGCTGATCCGTCTTCTTTAGTACCGGGATAGCCGTTCAAGGCTTCTTCCGGATCAAAATCTGGAACACACGCTTTGGCTCTGGTAAGCGCCATGAGAGAACCGGCTCGGGCAGCAGATTTCTTCACTTCCTCCAAGCGTACTGGTAGGACAGAAAGTTTCTCTAATGTGCCTTGGATAGTGGTGGGGGCCGGTTTATTGAAAGACATAGCGCTTATGATCCTTTGAGCGCCGGAATACAGCTGCTCGACCAAAGTATAAGACAATTTGAGTTTCTTCCGTAAATCATCCCCAAGATGGGAAACGCGGCGACCTACATATGATCAATACAGTTAAACCGGACCGGAATACAGATTGCAAGGGTGAAAGCATGTGTACAGATTAAGTACTTACCGAAAACAGCAGAAGTCATCAGTTCTATTTGCCTCTTTAAACCGGTTAACTCTTCAGTCACCGGATTAAGGGCTTCCTCAGCATCCTTTGCTCTTTTTTCCAGATCATTCTTTTGCACTTCAAAGGCGGTCCGCTCCTCTTCAAAAAATTACCTCAGCTGTTCAGCAGTAGTTAAGCTCACCGCCAAGTCTTTCTTGGCCTTAGCAGCAGCAGATTCAGTCTCGGCAAGTCTGTTCCGGAGTTCAGTGATTTCTTCAGCCCTCCGGGTCAAATCAGCCTGCAAGGAAAATCAAGTGGAATAAGGGCAAAATTCAGACAAGTCTCAAGCACATAACCAAGTTATCCACTTGACACTTGGGGGCTAATGGGCAGTTCAAACGTCAAACAGTAACAATTTAAAACAAGTCTCAAGCACACAAACAAGTTGTTCACTTGACACTTGGGGGCTAATGGATAGTTGAAGTATCAAAAGAAAAATTCAGACAAGTCCCAGACGCATAAACCAAAGTATGCCCCTAGCAGTTGGGGCCTAATGTAAGATTATTTGCTCGGAATTGGAAGTACCGGTTCACCTTCTAAATTCAGCTAAACCGGAACTTGGGGACTACCATGATATAGACAGAAACACAACAAAGGTAAGAATCAAAGACAAGGGAGATACCTCATACTTGTCCTTCATCATGTTGACCAAGCCCGCTTCATAATCTCGACTGGTATGAAGCCGGTTCAAATACCCGGAATAGAGCTCCTGGGCACTCATGTCGGCGAAGCTAGACAGCTCTGTACTCCATTTACCCTTTTCTTGATGCAGTTTCTCCGCTTTAGCGGTATGCTTGGCCAAAACAATGGGCTCAACAGGAGCGGTGTAAGCTGTACCGGTTACTTGAACGTCCGGAGAAGGGGCAGATGCTGGTGGTGGAGTAGCGGTGTGAGCCGGACTAGCAGGTGCCGGGCTGGTCCGAGGAGGGTTGGCCCGGGTAGGACTCGCCGGTTCATGGACGTTCTCAGTGTTGGGCTTCTCAGGAACAGTGGCATAAGTGTGCTCCATGGGAGCAGGATCTTCAGGCCGCTCCGTGGGCTCACCTTCCGGAGGGACAGTTGTATCCGGGTAAACCGCCGGATCATCAGTGGCAGTCTCAGCGGCCGTTTTGCTGGCCTTTGCCCTTTTGCTAGGCTTAGGCTTGCTGAAAGGAGTTAGAAAATAAATCAGAATCACAAAGGCAAATGTAAAGGTAAACCGGAGGAGGTAAAGGACTTACCGAGGGACAATCTTCAGAACCGGGACTTGTGTGGCAGTGGATTCACCAGAAGAAGATAAGGGAGTCTCCTGATAATTAGGGTCAGACGGTTTAAGCGGTTTGCGTATAAGCCCGGCCTTGGGATGAAGAAGAGTTGGAGACAGTATAACCTCAGAGCGCCGCCTCCGAGCCGGAGTAAGAGATATTCCGGACGATTCAACTACAAGGCCACTATGGCGTGTAGCCCGGCGAGCTTCATGTTGCTGTTTCTTCAAAAGAAAATTGGCGTCCAATTGAGCGTAAGGATGAGAAAATTGATATTTCCGGACTACCCGACGAATTTTTGGTGGAGGCGGTTCAGAGACTGAAGAAAGAATAGTTACCTCAATTTCTGCCGGTTTATCTCCTTCAGCCAAGTCCTGTGAAGAGACACCATTAACACAAGTCTGGATAAAAGTGAACAAATCATAGCCGGATTAAATCATACCTCAGAGTCCGGATCGTCCTCTTCAGCATGTGAACCGGAGCCAGTGGCCGCCTTTTTCTTCTTAATAGCGTAAGTTTTCCGGCGCGGCTGTTTTCCTGCCTTCTCCTGAGGTTTCCTCTTCCAAAAAGGATCATCAGCCTGTACACAAGAAGAAAGGTAAATAGAGAATAATTTAAATGGACAGATTAAAAGCGAACAGAAGGAGTGAAGGCTTACTGCAGGCAGCTTGTTCTTCTTGTAGTAAGGAGCCAATCCGGTTTGGCTGCATTCTTCTAAAGAGACATTGAGCATCTTCTTAGCAGATTCAATGACTTCCGATTTAGAAAGCTTTTCCTTGGAAAACCGTTGAGGATCATCCGGTTTTCCAGAATATTTACACATCAGACTCGGGCACGGACTCCGAGGAAGGATACTCCAAGAAAGCCAGCAGCGCATAAAATCAATTCCGGTTAAACCGTTGGCCATAAAGGCTTTCAGCCTGGCAAGTTGAGAAGCGAACCGAGGCCGTTCTGAAGAACTGAGACGTTGCGGCAGAGGATGATCTTCCGGAAGACGGTATTCACGATAACCCGACAATGGGTTCTCTCCTTCAGGTGATGTGTCAAGGCAATAAAACCAAGACTTGTTCCACTCTTTCGGATGTGTATGGAGAGCGGCATGGGGAAAGACTGCATCTCTTTTCTTTTGGATGCTGACCCCGCCTAATTCTTGATGAGGACCGCCAGTAAACTCAGTTCGCCGGTTCAAATGGAAAAAATCCCGGAACAAGTCAACTGATGGCTCCTCTTGCAGATATACCTCTGAGAAAACTTGAAAATCGTAGATGTTTGAAATAGAGTTTGGACCTATGTCCTGAGGGTGAAGTTGAAAAGCGGCCAGCACGTCCCGGAAGAATTTTGAACCGGGAGGAGTAAAACCTCGGGCCATGTGATCAAAGAAGACAATAACTTCCCCCTCTCTGGGAGTAGGGGGACATTCATCTCCTGGGGCCCGCCATTTTAGGACTGACTGAGGGCCCAAAGTGCCAACATCAGCCGCATTAACTAAATCTTCTTCCGTAATGACAGAAGGGACCCAGTTGCAAGAGACAAACTGTTTGGCAGACATAGGAGCAGAAGGAAAGTGCTGAAAAAGGCGAAGTATAAAAACCGGATTATTCAAGTACAGATATATAAACCGGATCGCATATGCAAAGTCACACCGACGGTTTAGACAAGGGACTAATGACATAGCTAACCCGACAGTAAGCAGGAAACGCACTACCGCCGGTTCAGAATAATAAAAGAGAGGAGTTAAACCGTCGGGTTCATTGTCGATGCATTACAGAAGCAATATTTGACTGATTAAACCGGCGAGTTTATTACGTATCTACAAGAGATGAAGAAACAAGTTTCTACAGAAAGCTAAGGTAAAACAGATCTGAGCAGTAAGGAAAAAGAAAAATTATACAGGTCTATTACAGGAAGAACTACAAGGATCTTATGCAGAGCGGACGAATCTAAAGGTTGAATCTAAACGCCAAAAATCTAAGCATAAGGCAGCGGAGCAGAAGAAGATTTCGAAGACAAATCTAAAGGATTGAAACCACTACGTGCCTGACATCTAGGACGAACAGATGAAGCTTCCTTTAAGTTTAATGGCGGAGGCGTGAGAAGAACCCTAAAGCTACAAATCTACAGTAAAGGAGAAAAGTTACCTGAGGTAGCAGGAGACGGCGGCGGAGTTATCTGGTCACGTTCGGGTTGATGCGGCGGCCGGACTTGCTGGCGACGGCGAGTTCGACGGGCGACGGCGGAGACTTGAGCTCGGGTGGCAGAGGAAGAAGACGAGCGGAAGGAGATGAGGAAGAGAGGCGGCATCATTTATAAAGGGGCAGAGACGAAACGGCAGGCGCGGGATTTGAGGAAGAGAGAGATCGGATAAAGATTCCCTGTCGCCTCGATTCTCGAGATGGCCTTTAAACAAAGGGGATAGACAGCTGCGCGCGTTAAATGCGGAAGTGATGTCATGGTCGAATTAAACGATTTCCAAGGATGACGTCATCGCCGGTTTACAAAAATGAGAAGACACAAGAAAAGAAGATCATGCAAGACTGAGAAGATTGATGTGAACAAGTTCAAATCATTCTGGGGCCTAATGTCAGGGATATTACTAGCAGGTATAAACCGGCTAGTGTAAACCGGATTATGGTAATTTAGTTGTATAATTGTAATACCCGGTAGAGGTTACGGCCCATGAAGGCTTAGGGCCCATGTGTAGAGTTACGATTTGTAAATTGCCTGATCATGTAACTTGGGTGATAAGGAAGAAAGAGCAGAGACCGAGGCGGACACAAGTATGAGCCGGCCTCGGGACTCTGTAAACCGGACCGGGCGTTGCCTCTATATAAAGGAACGACCCGGCGACGGTTCAAGGACAAGAAACAACCCGTCGAGACACAGGCAAGCGATCCGCTCCCTGTTCATCGACGCCCAAGCAATACCAAACCAAACTAGACGTAGGCTTTTACCTTCCTCGAAGGGGCCGAACTAGTATAAACCCTCTGTGTCCTTTGTGTGCTTTTAACCCCTTCAAGCTAACCCGTGCGATGGTTCCTCAACTAAGTCCGTTAAACCGGACATCTGTCGTGTTAATTCCACGACAGGTTCCTTCATCAGAGCGACAACTGGTTTGCCATTCATGAAGTTTCCCTTCTATCCCTTGCCCCTTCTGAAACCAGTGGTCTTGTTAAACCATCAACACTTGATGCTCCTTCTTGATTTCTTTTGCGGTCATAAGCACCGCTAATAGCTTTTGGATCATCTCCATCCTTTACATGTCATAGTTCATCACGAAGTTCTAGTAGCTTGGTGATAGTGTCTAGAGAATTCCGTCAACCACTATCTCATCTGGAAGATTAACTCCCACTTGGTTCAAGTGATTTTAGCACCCAGACATTCTGAGCACATGCTCACTAGTTGAGCTATTCTCCTCCATCTTGTTGGCAAAAGAACTTGTCAGAGGTCTCATACCTCTCAATACGGGCATGAGCCTGAAATCCCAATTTCAGCTCTTGGAACATCTCATATGTCTTATGGCGTTCAAAACATCATTGGAATCCCGATTCTAAGCCATAAAGTATGGTGCACTAAACTATCAAGTAGTCATCAGGACGTGTCTGTCAGGTGTTGACAACATCCGCAGACAACGTTGTAGGGGTTTGCACATCGAGCGGTGCATCAAAGACATAAGCCTTCTGTGTAGCAGTGAGGACACTCCTCGGACTACAGACCCAGTCCGCATCAGTGCTTACAATATCTTTCAACTTAGTCTTTCTCTAGGATCGTATTAAACAGGGAGCTACAACGCAGCTATTGGTCTACAACATAATTTGCGAAGACCACTTAGACTATTGTTCATGACAATTAAGTTCATCTAATCAAATTTAATGAACTCCCACTCAGATAGACATCTCTCTAGTCATCTAAGTGATGCATGATCCGAATCGACTAGGCCGTGTCCGATCATCACGTGAGACGGACTAGTCATCAACAGTGAACATCTTTATGTTGATCGTATCTTCTATACGACTCATGTTCGACCTTTCGGTCTTCCGTGTTCCGAGGCCATGTCTGTACATGCTAGGCTCGTCAAGTGAACCCTAAGTGTATTGCGTGTGTAAATCTGGCTTACACCCATTGTATGCGAACGTTAGAGCCTATCACACCCGATCATCACGTGGTGCTTCGGAACAACGAACCTTAGCAATGGTGCACAGTTAGGGGGAACACAATTCTTGAAATTTTAGTGAGAGACCATCTTATTCACTACCGTCGTTCTAAGCAAATAAGATGTAAAACATGATAAACATCACATGCAATCAAATAGTGACATGATATGGCCAATATCATTTTTGCTCCTTTTGATCTTCATCTTCGGGGCTCTATGATCATCATCGTCACCGGCATGACACCATGATCTCCATCATCGTGTCTTCATGAAGTCGTCTCGCCAAACATTACTTCTACTACTATGGCTAACGGTTAGCAATAAAGTAAAGTAATTACATGGCGTTTTCAGTGACACATAGGTCATACAATAAAATAAGACAACTCCTATGGCTCCTGCCGGTTGTCATACTCATCGACATGCAAGTCGTGATTCCTATTACAAGAACATGATCAATCTCATACATCACATATATCATTCATCACATCCTTTTTGGCCATATCACATCACACGGCACATGCTGCAAGAACAAGTTAGACGTCCTCTAATTGTTGTTGCAAGTTTTTACGTGGCTGCTATAGGTTTCTAGCAAGAACGTTTCTTACCTACGCCAAAACCACAACGTGATATGCCAATTTCTATTTACCCTTCATAAGGACCCTTTTCATCGAATCCGATCCAACTAAAGTGGGAGAGACAGACACCCGCTAGCCACCTTATGCAACTAGTGCATGTCAGTCGGTGGAACCTGTCTCACGTAAGAGTACGTGTAAGGTCGGTCCGGGCCGCTTCATCCCATGATGCCGCCAAATCAAGTTAAGACTAGTAACGGCAAGTAAATTGACAAATCGACGCCCACAACTACATTGTGTTCTACTCGTGCAAGAAACTACGCATAGACCTAGCTCATGATGCCACTGTTGGGGATCGTAGCAGAAATCAAAAAGTTTCTACGCATCACCAAGATCAATCTATGGAGTAATCTAGCAACGAGGGAGAGGGGAGTGCATCTACATACCATTGTAGATCGCTAAGCGGAAGCGTTACAAGAACGCGGATGATGGAGTCGTACTCGTAGCAATTCAAATCGCGGTTGATTCCGATCTAAGCGCCGAACAACGGCGCCTCCGCGTTCAACACACGTGCAGCCTGGTGACGTCTCCCACGCCTTGATCCAGCAAGGGGAGAAGGAGAGGTTGGGGAACACTCCGACCAGCAGTAGCACGACGGCGTGGTGGTGGTGGAGGAGCGTGGCAATCCTGCAGGGCTTCGCCAAGCACCGCGGGAGAGGAGGATGACTTGGGAGAGGGGGAGGGCTACGCCAGAACTTGGGGTGCGGCTGCCCTCCCACCCCCAGATATATATATAGGGGCAAGGGAGAGGGGGGCAGGCCCCCTCAGATCCAATCTAAGGAGGGGCGACGGCCAAGGGGGTGCCTTGCCCCCCAAGGCAAGGGGGCGCCCCCCCTAGGGTTCCCCCAAACCCTAGGCGCATGGGCCCTAGGGGGGGAGGCGCCCAGCCCACTAAGGGACTGGTCCCTCTCCACATACAGCCTGTAGGGCCCTCCGGGGCAGGTGGACCCTCCCGGTGGACCCCCGGAACCCCTTCGGTGGTCCCGGTACAATACCGGTAACCCCCCGAATTATTCCGGTGATCGTCTGATATCTTCCCATATATAAATCTTTACCTCCGGACCATTCTGGAACTCCTCGTGACGTCCGGGATCTCATCCGGGAATCCAAACAACATTCGGTAACCACATACATCTATTCCCTGTAACCCTAGCGTCATCGAACCTTAAGTGTGTAGACCCTGTGGGTTCGGGAGTCATGCAGACATGGACGAGACAACTCTCCGATCAATAACCAACAGCGGGATCTGGATACTCATGTTGGCTCCCACATGCTCCACGATGATCTCATCGGATGAACCACGATGTCAAGGATTCAATCAATCTCGTATACAATTCCCTTTGTCTACCGGTATAGTACTTGCCCGAGATAAGATCGTCGGTATCCCGATACCTTGTTCAATCTCGTCACCGGCAAGTCTCTTTACTCGTTCCGTAACACATCATCCCGTGATCAACTCCTTGATCACATTGTGCACATTATGATGATGTCCTACCGAGTGGGCCTAGGGATATCTCTCCGTCACACTGAGTGACAAATCCCAGTCTGGATTCGTGCCAACCCAACAGACACTTTTGGAGATACCCGTAGTGCGCCTTTATAGCCACCCAGTTACGTTGTGACGTTTGGTACACCCAAAGCATTCCTACGGTATCCGGGAGTTGCACAATCTCATGGTCTAAGGAAAAGATACTTGACATTTAGAAAAGCTTTAGCATACGAACTACACGATCTTGTGCTAGGCTTAAGATTGGGTCTTGTCCATCACATCATTCTCCTAATGATGTGATCCCGTTATCAACGACATCCAATATCCATGGTCAGGAAACCGCAACCATCTATTGATCAACGAGCCAGTCAACTAGAGGCTCACTAGGGACACGGTGTTTGTCTATGTATCCACACATGTATATGTGTTTCCTATCAATACAATTCTAGCATGGATAATAAACAATTATCATGAACAAGGAAATATAATAATAATCAATTTATTATTTGTCTAGGGCATATTTCCAACAGTCTCCCACTTGCACTAGAGTCAATAATCTAGTTCACATCGCCATGTGATTAACCCTCACAGGTCACATTGCCATGTGACTAACATCCAAAGAGTTTACTAGAGTCAATAATCTAGTTCACATCACTATGTGATTAACACTCAATGAGTTCTGGGTTGGATCATGTTATGCTTGTGAGAGAGGTTGTAGTCAACGGGTCTGCAACATTCAGATCCCTATGTATTTTGCAAAACTTTATGTCATATCATAGATGCTGCTACCACGTTCCACTTGGAGCTATTCCAAATTGTTGCTCCATTATACGTATCCGGTATCTCTACTCAGAGCTATCTGGATAGGTGTTAAGCTTGCATCGACGTAACTCTTTACGTCGAACTCTTTATCACCTTCATAACCGAGAAACATTTCCTTATTCCTCTAAGGATAATTTCGACCGCTATCTAGTGATCCACTCCTGGATCACATACAATTCTAGCATGGATAATAAACAATTGTCATGAACAAGGAAATATAATAATAAACAATTTATTATTGCCTCTAGGGCATATTTCCAACATGGGTTGCCGCCCGGTTGGATCCAGGGGGACTGGATCCGGTCTTCGATGCAGCAGGAGGACATGGAGGAGCTGGTTGATGGGGGCCTGATAGCCCACAAGTCTTGGAGGCTGCCGGGGGACGAGATTGAGCCGCAGCCGCAGGAGGGCGAGTGTGGTCTCCTCGCGACCCACGTCGACCGAGGTTTCTCCTTGCCTCCTGCATCCTTTTTTCTGGGGTTTCTGAATTTCTACGGCGCCCAACTGCACCACTTTTCTCCCAACACTATCACATATCTCGCTGCCTTCATCTCTCTGTGTGAGAATTTCTTGGGCTGTCGACCGCACTGGGGTCTATTCAAGCATATTTTCACTTGCCTCTCCCAAGCCATCAAGAAGGTGAACCCGACTTATGAGAAGACGCGCGTGATCCAGATGTGCGGCGGCTTGGTTATAAAGACTAGGGGTACACTACTAGAAAAAAGGCTGTTAGTGGTGCACCTATTTTGGCTATTAATGGCGCACTATAGGTGCGACACTATTATCAGCAATGAATTCATTCTTTGTTTCTATTGTTGTTAAACTTACTTTACTCCAACTTCTATATGGTTCATATCCTCCAATACTACTCATAGATGCATCAGAATAAGCAAACAACATACGAAAAAAAGAATCTGTCAAACACAGAACAGTCTGTAGTAATCTGCAGGGTTCGCCTACTTCTGGAACTCCAAAAACTTCAAACTAAATTGGTAAATTTGCGCAATTTGTCTACCAATCATCTGCAAAAAGAATAAACTAAAAATCGCACTCCAGTAAAATCCCACGACTACTTTAGCGAGCGCTAACGATTCTGTTTTTCACAGCAAGATCATATAAACTTCACACAAGTCTTCCCAAAGGTTATACTTGGTAGAAACACTAAACAAAACATGAAACCACATCTAATCAGATGCTAGATGCAATATTTATTCCCTAACAGCAACAAAAACAAAAAACATAAAATTCGGTTGCCTCCCAACAAGCGCTATCGTTTTACGCCCCTAGCTAGGCACTATACATGATAGATCTAGGTATTGCCATCTAAGTCTAACATACTTCCTATGCATAGGCATTTTATAGGAAAACAAATTAGCAAGACAAGCAAGATCTAGCCTATGCAAGGAAGAAGAAAGAAACAATAGCAATGTCAACATAACGAGAGGTAATTTAGTAACATGAAAATTTCTACAACCATATTTTCCTCTCTCATAATAATTGCTTGTAGAATCATAAGAATATTCAACAATATATCTATCACAAAACGTATTCTCAACACGATCCACATGCATATGAAGTTGACACTCTTCCAAAATAGTGGGAGCAATATTAACTAAAGTCATGACCTCTCTAAACCCACTTTTATCAAAAAATTCATAAGATTGATCATACTCCAAATATGTGGTATCTAAAGTTGACACTCTTCCAAACCCACTTTAAATATTATTGCAAACATTATTATCAATCTTACATTCGTCATGGGGATTAAATAAATTTTCAAGATTGTAAGAAGCATCACCCCAATCATGATCACTGCAACAAGTAGTGGGCATAGCAAAATAAGCATCCCCAAGTTTTTATTAGCACAATTGACATCAAGAGAATTATAATAACATCATTGCAATCATGCTTTTAATTTAACAAGCTATCTTTAATCACTTTTTCTTTTAACAATTGCTCACAATTTCCAGATTCATAAATTTCAAGCAAAACCCCATAAAGAAAATCTAGTGCACACAACTCACTAGCAATTGGTTCATCATAGTTGGATCTCTTAAAGAGATTAGCAAGTGGATGAGGATCCATACTTTAGCAACGAAGATGCAAGCT
Organism: Secale cereale; assembly: GCA_902687465.1. Lineage (NCBI taxonomy): Eukaryota > Viridiplantae > Streptophyta > Magnoliopsida > Poales > Poaceae > Secale > Secale cereale. Next base: position 561,079,935 of record LR738713.1, on the reverse strand, counting down.
AATTGAGGGCACATAGCACACAAGCAAACAAGAGGCAAGCGAACGGTAAACACACAGCAGAAGAAGGGCAAATAAAACGGCAAGGGTGAAGTGGGGGAGAGGAAAACGAGAGGCAAACAATGTAATGCGAAGGATAAGGGTTTGTGATAGGTACTTGGTATATGAATTTTGCGTAAGCCTCCCCGGCAACGGCGCCATAAATTCTTCTTGCTACCTCTTGAGCTTGCGTTGTATTCCCTCGAAGAGGATAGGGAGATGCAGCACAGTAGCGTAAGTATTTCCCTCAGTTTTTAAGAACCAAGGTATTAATCCAGTAGGAGACCACGCGCGAGTCCCTCGCACCTGCACAAACAAATAAGAACTTCGCAGCCAACGCGATAAGGGGTTGTCAATCCCTTTACGGTCACTTACGAGAGTGAGATCTGATAGAGATGATAGTTTATATTTTTGGTATTTTTGATTTATAAGAACAACAAATAAAAGCGGTAAAAGTAAAGTAGATGTAGATTGATATGTTGAGAATAGACCCGGGGGCCATAGTTTTCTCTAGTGGCTTCTCTCATGATAGCGATATTCTATGGCGGGTAAACAAATTAATGTCGAGCGATTGATTGAAAAGCGAATAATTATGAGATTATCTAGGCATGATCATTCTATATAGGCATCACGTCCGAGACAAATAGACCGACTCCTGCCTGCATCTACTACTATTACTCCACACATCGACCGCTATCCAGCATGCATCTAGTGTATTGAGTTCATACGAACAGAGTAACGCCTTATGCAAGATGACATGATGTAGAGGGATAAACTCAAGCAATATGATATAAACCCCATCTTTTTATCCTCGATGGCAACAATACAATACATGCCTTGCTGCCCCTACTGTCACTGGGAAAGGACACTGCAAGATTGAACCCAAAGCCTAGCACTTCTCCCATTGCAAGAACTATAGATCTAGTAGGCCAAACCAAACCAATAATTCGAAGAGACTTGCAAGGATATTATGAGCACACATAAAAAGTTCAGAGAAGAACCAAATATCTTTCATAGATAACCTTGATCATAAAGTCACAATTCATCGGATCTCGACAAACACACCGCAAAAAGAGATTACATCGAATAGATCTCCTCGAAGACCGAGGAGAACTTTGTATTGAGATCCAGAGAGAGAGAAGAAAACATCTAGATACTAGCTATGTACCCGAAGGTCTGCGGTAAACTACTCACAACTCATGGTGAGGGCGATGATGATGATGATGAAGGCCTCTGTGATGGATCCCCCTCCGATGGAGCTCCGGAACAGGCTCCAAGATGGGATCTCCACGGGAAGAGAAGCTATGGCGGTGGAATTAGGGTTTTTCTCTGTCTTTGGAGTTTCTGGGGCACGTGGACTTATATAGGAAGAAGGAGGGCACTGGGGGCCACTTGAGGGGGCCTCGAGGCAGGGGGCGCGCCCTGGGAAGGGGGGTACGCCCCCCACCCTCTAGGGCCACCTCTCTGTCCCCTGACTTGGTCCTCAAGCTCCACGTGCGTGATTTTCTCCAAAAATATCTCTCGCGAAGGTTTCATTCCGTTTGGACTCCATTTGATATTCTTTTTCTGCAAAACCCTGAAATAGGCAAAAAAAAAAACAGCAATCTGGACTGGGCCCTTGGGTTAGTAGGTTAGTCCCAAAAATGATATAAAAGTGAATGATAAAGCCCATTAAACATCCAAGACTTCATAAATAATAGCATGGAACAATAAAAAATTATAGATACGTTGGAGACGTATCAAGCATCCCCAAGCTTATTTCCTGCTCGTCCTCGAGTAGGTAAATGATAAAGAAAGAATTTTTGATGTGGAATGCTAATCAATATAGTTTTTCAATGTAATTGTATTAATTGTGGCATGAATGTTCAGATCTGAAAGATTCAAGATAAAAGTCTATATTGACATAAGAAATAACAATACTTTAAGCAATACTAACAAAGCAATCATGTCTTCTCAAAATACTATGGCTAAAGAAAGTTATCCCTACAAAATCATATAGTCTGGTTATGCTCCCTCTTCATCACACAAAATATTCATATCATGCACAACCCCGATTTCAGCCAAGCATTTGTTTTCATACTCTATCTTTTCAAACCTTTCAATTTTCACGCAATACATGAGCGTGAGCCATGGATATAGCACTATGGGTGGAATAGAGGTGGTTGTGGAGAAGACAAAAAGGAGGGAGATAGTCTCACATCGACTAGGCGTATCAACGGGCTATGGAGATGCCCATCAATAGATATCAATGTGAGTGAGTAGGGATTGCCATGCAACGGATGCACTAGAGCTAAATATGAATGAAAGCTCAACAAAAGAAACTAGTGGGTGTGCATCCAACTTGCTTGCTCACGAAGACCTAGGGCATTTGAGGAAGCCCATCGTTGTAATATACAAGCCAATTTCTATAATGAAAATTCCCACTAGTATATGAAAGCGACTTAACATGAGACTCTCTACTATGAAGAACATGGTGCTACTTTGAAGCACAAGTGGGGAAAAAGATAGTAGCAATTGTCCATTCTCTCTTTTCTCTCATTTTTTGGAGGGGCTTCCTTTTTCTTTGGGCCATCTCCCTTTTTTTATTGGCCTTTATCTCTTTTTTTTGTTTCCTCACACGGGACAATGCTCTAATAATGATGATCATCACACTTTTTATTACAACTCGAAATTACAACTCGATACTACAACAAGTATGACTCTACATGAATGCCTCCGGCGGTGTACCGGGTTATGTAATGAATCAAGAGTGACATATATGAAAAATTATGCATGGTGGCTTTGCCACAACTACGATGTCAACTACATGATCATGCATGCCAATATGACAATATGATGCGTGTCATATAAACGGAATGGTGGAAAGTTGCATGGCAATATATCTCGGATGACCTAAGGTTTATCAATCCGTGGGAGGCGTAGGAAGAAGATGGTCTCTCTCAAACAACCCTGCAACCAAATAACAAAGAGTCTCTTGTGTCCCCAACACCCAATACAATTGTAAAATGTAAGGTGCACTAGTTCGGCGAAGAGATGGTGATACAAGTGCAATATGGATGGTAGATATAGGTTTTTGTAATATGAAAATATAAAAACAGCAAGGTAGCAAGTGGTAAACGTGGGCATAAACGGTGTTGCAATGATAGGAGACAAGGCCTAGGGTTCATACTTTCACTAGTGCAAGTTCTCTCAACAAGGATAACATAATTGGATCATATTACTAGCCCTCAACATACAACAAGAGTCACTCCAAAGTAACTAATAGCGGAGAACAAACGAAGAGATTATGGTAGGGTACGAAACCACCTCAAAGCTTTTCTTTCTGATCGATCTATTCAAGAGTCCGTAGTAACGTTCAATCTATCATAGAGTTCGTACTAGAATAACACCTTAAGACACAAATCAATCAAAACCCTAATGTCACCTAGATACTCCATTGTCACCTCAAGTATCCGTGGGCATGATTATACGATATGCATCACACAATCTCATAAACATCTACTCAACCAACACATAGAACTTCAAAGAGTGCCCCAAAGTTTCTACCGGAGAGTCAAGACGAAAATGTATGCCAACCCCTATGCATAGATTCCCAAGGTCACAGAACCCGCAAGTTGATCACCAAAACATACATCAAGTGGATCACATGATATCCCATTGTCACCACAGATAAACACGCGCAAGACATACATCAAGTGTTCTCAAATCCTTAAAGACTCAATCCGATAAGATAACTTCAAAGGGAAAACTCAATCCATTACAAGAGAGTAGATGGGGAGAAGCATTATAAGATCCAACTAGAATAGCAAAGCTCGCGATACATCAAGATCGTGCCATCTCAAGAACACGAGAGAGAGATCAAACACATAGCTACTGATACATACCCTCAGCCCCGAGGGTGGACTAGTCCCTCCTCGTCATGGAGAGCGCCGGTATGATGAAGATAGCCACCGGAGAGGGATCCCCCCCGTCCGGCAGGGTGCGAGAACGGGTGTAGATTGGTTTTCGGTGGCTACAGAGGCTTTCGGCGGCGGAACTCCCGATCTAGGTTAATTTCCGAAGGTTTCAGTATTTATAGAATTTTTTGGAGTCAGGGCCAAGTAAAGGGGAGCTACGGGCCGTCCTCGAGATAGGGGGGCGCGCCCCCCTTCTCAGGGCGCGCCCTCCACCCTCGAGGGCAGCCCGTGGCTCTCCTGGCCCACCTCTTTTGCTTCGAGGGCTTCTTTTGGTCCAGAAAAAATCATAAAAAATTGGCTCGTCGATTGGACTCCGTTTGATATTGCTTTTCTGTAAAACCCTAAAACAAGAGAAAAACAGAAACTGGCACTGGGCTCTGGGTTAATAGGTTAGTCCCGAAAATCATATAAAAGTGTATAATAAAGCCCATAAGACATTCTAGAAGGAAAATATAATAGCATGAAACAATCAAAAATTATAGATACGTTGGAGACGTATCAGCATCCCCAAGCTTAATTCCTGCTCGTCCTCGAGTAGGTAAATGATAAAACAGAATTTTTGATATGGAATGCTAACCAACATAGTTTTTCAATGTAATTCTCTTAATTGTGTCATGAATGTTCAGATATGAAAGATTCAATATAAAAGTCTATATTGACCTAAGAAATAACAATACTTCAAGCATACTAACAAAGCATCATGTCTTCTCAAAATACTATGGCTAAAGAAAGTTATCCCTACAAAATCATATAGTGTTGGCTATGCTCCCTCGTTATCACACAAAAATATTCATATCATGCACAACCCCGATTTCAGCCAAGCTTTTGTTTTCATACTCTATCTTTTTAAACCTTTCAACTTTCACGCAATACATGAGCGTGAGCCATGGACATAGCACTATGGGTGGAATAGAGGTGGTTGTGGAGAAGACAAAAAGGAGGGAGATAGTCTCACATCAACTAGGCGTATCAACGGGCTATGGAGATGCCCATCAATAGATATCAATGTGAGTGAGTAGGGATTGCCATGCAACGGATGCACTAGAGCTAAATATGTATGAAAGCTCAACAAAAGAAACTAGTGGGTGTGCATCCAACTTGCTTGCTCACGAAGACCTAGGGCATTTGAGTAAGCCCATCGTTGGAATATACAAGCCAAGTTCTATAATGAAAATTCTCGCTAGTATATGAAAGTGACTAAGCATGAGACTCTCTTTCATGAAGAACATGGTGCTACTTTGAAGCACAAGTGTGGAAAAAACATAGTAGCAATTGTCCCTTTTTCTTTTCCCTTTTTTTTCTTTTTTTGGGCCTTTTTTTTTCTTTGGCCTTTCTTTTTCCTTTTTTTCTTTTTTGTGTGGAGGGGCTTTATAGATTTAGCCTTTCCTCCCATGGGACAATGCTCTAATAATGATGATCATCACACTTTCATTACAACTTGATATTACAACTCGATACTACAACAACAAAGTATGACTCTATATGAATGCCTCCGGCGGTGTACCAGTATGTGCAATGAAACAAGAGTGACATGTATAAAAATTATGCATGGTGGCCTTGCCACAAATACAATGTCAACTACATGATCATGCAATGGCAATATGACAATATGATGCGTGTCATATGAACGGAACGGTGGAAAGTTGCATGGCAATATATCTCGGAATGGCTATGGAAATGCCATGATGGGTAGGTATGGTGGCTGATTTGAGGAACAATATGGTGGCTGTTTTGAGGAAGGATATATAGTGGGTTTATGGTACAGGCGAAACTTGCGTGGTACAAAAGAGGCTAGCAATGGTGGAAGGGTGAGAGTGCGTATAATCCATGGACTCAACATTAGTCATAAAGAACTCATATACTTATTGCAAAAATCTACGAGTCATCAAAACAAAGCAATCAACGCATGCTACTAGGGGGGAGGTTGGTAGGAGTTAACCATCGCGCGCCCCCGACCTCCACACAAAGGTTGACACTCTACAAATACCTCATGCTCTAACTTAGTCACACAACGGTTCACCATACGTGCATGATACGGGAATCACTAACCTTAACACAAGTATTTCTCAATTTCATAATAACTCCACTAGCATGACTCTAATATCACTATCCTCATATCTCAAAACAATTATCAAGTATCCAACATCTCATCATATTCAATGCACTTAGTGTGGAAGTTTTAACTACATCGATCTTGGATGCCTATCATGTGAAGACTAGTTTTATAACCTAAACACATTACCATGCTGTTTTAATAGACTCTCAAAATGATATAAATTAAGCATGAGAGTTCATCTATTTCTTCAAAATAAAACCACCGCCGTGCTCTAAAAGATATAAGTGAAGCACTAGAGCAATAACAAACTACTCCGAAAGATATAAGTGAAGATCAATGAGTATTTTGACTAATTATGTAACTATGTGAAGACTCTCTAACATTTAAGAACTTCAGATCTTGGGATATTATTCAAACACCAAGCAAAACAAAATAAACTAAATTGACGCTCCAAGCAAAACACATATCATGTGGTGAATAAAAATATAGCTCCGAGTATAGTTACCGATGGATGAAGGCGAAAGAGGGGATGCCTTCCCGGGGCATCCCCAAGCTTAGGCTTTTGATTATATTGAACTTACTTGGGGTGCCATGGGCATGCCCAAGCTTAGGCCTTTGCTACTCCTTGTTCCATAGTCCATCAAAGCAATACTCAAAACTTGAAAACTTCACAACACAAAACTTAGACAAAAATTCTCGTGAGCTCCGTTAGTATAAGAAAGCAAACCACTACTCAAAGGTACATCAATGAATTCATTCTTTGTTTATATTGGTGTTAAACCTATTGTACTCCAACTTCTCTATGGTTCATATCCTCCAATACTACTCATAGATGCATCGGAATAAGCAAACAACACACGAAAAACACAATCTGTCAAACACAGAACAGTCTGTAGTAATCTGCAGGGTTCGCCTACTTCTGGAACTCCAAAAAATTTAAACTAAATTGTTAAATTTACGCAATTTGTCTACCAATCATCTGCAAAAATAATCAACTAAAAAGCACGCTCCAGTAAAATCTCATGACTACTTTAGCCAGCGCTAACGATTCTGTTTTTTCACAGCAAGATCACATAAACTTCACACAAGTCTTCCCAAAGGTTCTACTTGGCACAAACACTAAAGAAAATATGAAACCACATCTAATCAGAGGCTAGATGCAATATTTATTCCCTAAAAGCAACAAAAACAAAAAAATATAAAATTGGGTTGCCTCCCAACAAGCGCTATCGTCTAACGCCCCTAGCTAGGCATGATGATGCTCACATAAAAGATAAGAATTGAAACATAACGGGGGCATCATGAAGCATATGAATAGCACATTTAAGTCTAACCCACTTCCTATGCATAGGGATTTTGTAAGTAAACAACTTATGGTAATGATAATCAACTAGCATAGGAAGGGAAAACGAGCATAACTTCAAGATTTTAAGCACATAGAGAGGAAACTTGATATTATTGCAATTCCTACAAGCATATGATCCTCTCTCATAATAATTTTCAGTGGCATCATGAATGAATTCAACAATATAACCAGCACATAAAGCATTCTTTTCATGATCTACTTGCATAGAAATTTTACTACTCTCCACATAAGCAAATTTCTTCTCATTCATAGTAGTGGGAGGAGCAAATTCAACAAAATAACTATCATGTGAAGCATAATCCAATTGAAAACTAAAATCATGATGACAAGTTTCATGGTTATCATTATTCTTAATAGCATACATGTCATCACAATACTCATCATAGATAGCAACTTTGTTCTCATAATCAATTGGAACCTCTTCCGAAATAGTAGATTCATCACTAAATAAAGTCATGACCTCTCCAAATCCACTTTCATAGATATAATCATCATGAATAGGAGGAATGCTTTCATCATAATAAATATTATCATCAAAACTTGGGGGACTAAACATATCATCTTCATCAAACATAACATCCCCAAGCTTGTGGCTTTGCATATCATTAGCATCATGGATATTCAAAGGATTCATACTAACAACATTGCAATCATGCTCATCATGCACATATTTTATGCCAAGCATTCTATGTAATTCTTCTTCTAGTACTTGATCACAATTTTCCTTTCCATCATTTTCACGAAAGATATTAAAAGGATGAAACATATGAGGTAACCGTAATTCCATTTTTTTGTAGTTTTCTTTTATAAACTAAACTAGTGATAAAACAAGAAACTAAAAGATTCGATTGCAAGATCTAAAGATATACGTTCAATCACTCACTTCCCCGGCAACAGCACCAGAAAAGAGCTTGATGTCTACTACGCACCCTTCTTCTTGTAGACGTTGTTGGGCCTCCAAGTGCAGAGGTTTGTAGGACAGTAGCAAATTTCCCTCAAGTGGATGACCTAAGGTTTATCAATCCGTGGGAGGCGTAGGATGAAGATGGTCTCTCTCAAACAACCCTGCAACCAAATAACAAAGAGTCTCTTGTGTCCCCAACACACCCAATACAATGGTAAATTGTATAGGTGCACTAGTTCGGCGAAGAGATGGTGATACAAGTGCAATATGGATGGTAGATATAGGTTTTTGTAATGAGAAAATATAAAAACAACAAGGTAGCAAGTGGTAAACGTGAGCATAAACGGTGTTGCAATGATAGGAGACTGTAACACCCCCAGATCCTCACCACAGTGATCACCTCTTAATCATGCCATGTCATCCTCTTTTGATTAATATGATCACAGTGGATAAGCACCCAATTCAAATCTTCTTTTTTAAATCAATTCAAACTTTTATTGCAAAATAAAGTTGCTCCAAAAATTCTGGGAAAATGTTCATCATTTAGCAAATAATCTAAAATAATTATTTGCTAAGAAAACAACACCACCATCAACTCCAAAATGGGCTAGAGCATTTAAACAGTGTCTTAACAACACGAAAATAATGCCTAGATCATTTTTGAAATATCCAAACAGTTTTCAAAATTGCTCAAACTTGTTGTGGCACTGACCAAAATCATTATGGATTTATTGGGACCTTTTCCCATATTTTTCCTAAGTGAAATGGGTGCCCTATTAATTGTTTTTCTCCTCTGTTTAATAAATAAAAGGGGAAAACAGAGAAAATCAGAACGGGAAGAGAGCCTACCTGTCGCCTAGGCAACGGCCCCGCCGGCCCAGTGCCTCTTTCCCTCACCTGCTCCTCCCCGTGTCGATTTGGCCGTGGCCGCGCCCGTGCTCGCCGGCCGAACGGCGACACGGCGACGGGGCAGGTAGCCCTGAGGATAAGGGTGGCCTCCCCTGCAACCCCCCTGGTCTCCTCGCTCACTTTTTCCCTTCCCCTCGCGCTCGCACGCTCTCTTCCCTCCTGACCCGAGCGCCACCACCGCCGCCCAACTCGCTCCGCCACGGCGACAGCCACCGCCGGCCCTCTCTGTTGTGTCCCCCGTTCTCCGCGACCTCGACTACGTCGACTACCCAACTGGGTGGAGCTCGGAGTCGCCGTCGCGCCGCCCACGACTTCGTCTTCAACCCGCGGGCACCTCCGTCGCCGTCGTCGATTTGCCGCACCCCTGCGCTCCCGTACACTCGCAGGGCCTCCATGTGCCCCCTAGGTGAGCTACGCATCCTCCCCCTCTCTTATAGCCAGCCGGGGCGCTCCCTAACTACGGTCCCCGTCATGCCCGAGCTCGCCGCCGTCGCTCACCTCGCCGCCGTGGCCTCTGTCGCCGCAGCTTGCGTCTGAGCTCGCTACCGAACTCCTGGCGCTCCCAGTAACCGAACGCGTGCACACACGCTGCTTCCCGCCGTCTCTAGCTAAGTTTTCGCGCGGGCCCGTACTCCGGCCGCCGCCCGATGGTCACCGTAGCCGTCACCTCCGACCGCCTCCGCCCGTTCCGATGCCGGGGATCGATGCGGGGTTGAGTTGCCGTTCAGACGCCATTGGAAACGCTCGATTTGGGGCTCTGTGGGCGAAATCCGAAGTCGCCGGAGTCGCGCCGCCGCGCTGGGCTCGCCGGAGCAGCTCCGGCAGCCCCGCTGACTCGGCGCCAACGTGGCTCGGTGGGGGCCACCGATGAGCCACTGACTGCGGGCCCCAATGGCCCGTTGACCAGTCAGCTCTGCTGACTGGGCGCGCTGACGTGTGGGCCCTGTTGTTAACTAACTTAGTTAAAACTGTTATTAGTTAAAAGTTAATTAGTTAGTTTAATCAGTCCCTGACACCTGGGGCCCACAACCCTAAATAGTTTTAGTTAGTTTTAAATAACCTCTGTTAACTCTAGAGAGACTGACATGTGGGTCCCACCCGTCAGTTTGACTCAGTCAACTGCTCTGTTGACTGCTGACGTAGTAGTGATGTCATGCTGACGTCATATTCCAAATTTAGAATATCTGTTAGATTAAATAAATCCAGGAATTGGTTTAATCTTCGGAAATTCATATCTTTTTATCCGTAGCTCGGATGGAAAAACTTTCTACATGAAAGTTGCTCAGAACGACGAGACGAAGCTAACCGTGCTATCTGTTTCCGTGTCGGGACCCTCTACGGAGGTGAACCCGCAACTTTTAGCCTGTTTCCGGTAGATGAATAGTGCACATACACCGGTGAATAATTCCAGATAAATCCTAAAAATAACTAATATGACTTAGGCATGTTTTTAGGCAACCCTGCACTGCACGTTAGCTTAGCACGCTCTGTGTTGCATATGTTTTGTGTATTTATCTGTTTCTTCCCCCTCTTCTCTCTCGGTAGAGCCCGACGCTGACGCCGCTCCATAGACCGACGCCGTCCCGGTGATTGGTTCCCCCTCCGACGACCTTGCCTTTGCCACCTAGCAACCAGGCAAGCAACCCCCCCTTTGATCATTCCGATATCGCCTATGTCTATTCTCTCTTATTCTTGCATTAGAATTGCTGCTACTGCTACTGCTCCTATTACTGTTGCATAGCCTGTTTTTGCTAAACTGTTGATACCTGTCTTTATTCATAAACTGCTTAGTATAGGTTGGGTAGCACTGCTGTGGTCCCGCTTTCTCGTAGTTGCCTCGCATAGTACCCTTGCCTCGATCAAGCGATCGAGCCCCCCTTCCCCTGACCTTCTTCACATCACCGCACACCCCCCTAACATGCTCGACTCCGCAGAGTTAACATCGGGTGACGAGGGTGATACCTCCGAACTCACTTTCGATGTTGTCCCTGTAGTATAGCTAGCTCGTCGTGGGTTACCGAGGGTGATTCCTCTTCCCACTTCCGACTTAGCTTTTGTCGTGCATCCGCTATGGTGATTACCGCCGAGGGTGATTCCTCCGGTATCACCTTAACGGGACTTGTCGTTTAGGAGTCCAACGAGGGTGATTCCTCGGATTCCTCATCGGCATGGAAACCACACGGATGCCCTGGATTACCATACCGTGTTTAAAGACGTATCGATCCCCGAGGCCGGACGTCGCCAGGAACAAAGGCGTGCGGCCAGAGGTATCGTGCGTCTGAAGACACTTTGAAGTTACTACTGCACATGTTGGATGGAGGCGGGTTGACCCAGAGGGGTACCCGCGAGTGCCTTTGAGGCGTGAGCTGTGGAGTCGGGTGACCAGTGAGGGTACCCGCGAGATAACTACGAGGCGTGGCCGGTCATTCCAGTCCTTGTCACAAGTCCTCGAGACGGGACGACGGGGCCAACAGTATCGTGGGCTCTGCTCGTTACCGCGCGCTCCCAATCCACTAAGCGATTTGGATATTTGATCCGAGGGGCCTTCGGGTCCGATAGCACTAACCACCACGTGGGTGTGAGTGGGTGCTCTGCGTCGTATACATCAGCCGGAGTCGTCACGACGTCAGCGATTGAGCGGCCCGTTCGGATTGGACTTAGGATGCAACTGCGTGCTTGTATAAGGGGTTGCTAGGTCTGCTACCGAACGGCCACGTAACGTGCAGGAGCGTCCGGGGCTATGGGCCATGACCCCCGGGTGCATAGGTTTAGTCCGACGTGCTTGATCCTCTCTGGCGGTATCCGGTCGGGTTGCGTCGTATTGTTTGGCCGAGGGCGGGCACGACCTGATGGTGTGTTCGGCCGAAGTTAAGCGAGCGTGGTGGGTAACTTGGTGCACCCCTGCAGGGAAGAAAATATCTATCGATAGCCTGTCCTACGGTAACGGACACTCGGAGTTGTATCCACTTCGGTACAACTAGAACTGGTGACTTGAGATATGAGGTTGATATTGCTATAAACACTATACATTATGATGTACTATTCTGCTCCCTTCTAATTGCTGCAAGACCCTGAAGATGCTAGTCTTCGTCAGGACTAGGCTTTTCCCCTCTCTACTCTGGCTTTCTGCAGTCTAGTCCACCCACATAAAGCCTCCTTTGAAAATAATGCATTGCTTAGTATAGATCTGATGTAAGTCTTGCTGAGTACTTTGGATGAGTACTCACGGTTGCTTTGCTTCCTCTTTTGTCCTACCCGCATGATAAATCAGACGACGGAGCCATGGTGCCTGCAGCCCCCGTTGACGACTACTACTACCAGCCCGAGGCTGGCTACTACTACTACCCGGCCGGCGAGTACTTCTACGAGGAGCCGGCGGACGACGACCAGGAGTAGGATCGGAGGTCCCAGGCAGAAGGCCTGCGCCTTTTCGATCGTAGCTTTTCTTTTGCCCCGCCTTGACAAAGGCCTATTTCTGTTCTGTGCTGTATCAGTACCCAGATACCTAACGCTTCCGCTGACTATGTGTGTGACACTTGTTATGTATTCGAGCCCTCGAGGCCCCTGGCTTGTAATATATAACTTGTATGTATTTATTTATGTTTTAGAGTTGTGTTGTGATTCCTTCATGTGAGTCCTTAGGCTTGATCGTGTGCATTTGCGTGTATGATTAGTGCACGGTCGGGCCGGGGTCGTCACAGAGACAAGGCCTAGGGTTCATACTTTCACTAGTGCAAGTTCTCTCAACAAGGATAACATAATTGGATCATATTACTAGCCCTCAACATGCAACGAGAGTCACTCCAAAGTAACTAATAGCGGAGAACAAATGAAGAGATTATGGTAGGGTACGAAACCACCTCAAAGCTATTCTTTCTGATCGATCTATTCAAGAGTCCGTAGTAACGTAACCACCTCAAAATTATGGTAGGGTATGAAACCACCTCAAAACATACATCAATTGGATCACATGATATCCCATTGTCACCATAGATAAACACACGCAAGACATACATCAAGTGTTCTCAAATCCTTAAAGACTCAATCCGATAAGATAACTTCAAAGGGAAAACTCAATCCATTACAAGAGAGTAGAGGGGGAGAAGCATTATAAGATCCAACTAGAATAGCAAAGCTCTCGATACATCAAGATCATGCCATATCAAGAACACGAGAGAGAGATCAAACACATAGCTACTGATACATACCCTCAGCCCCGAGAGTGGACTACTCCCTCCTCGTCATGGAGAGCGCCGGGATGATGAAGATAGCCACCAGAGAGGGATTCCCCCCTCCGGCAGGGTGCCTGAACGGGTGTAGATTGGTTTTCGGTGGCTACAGAGGCTTTCGACGGCGGAACTCCCGATCTAGGTTAATTTCTGAAGGTTTCAGTATTTATAGAATTTTTTGGAGTCGGGGCCAAGTAAAGGGGAGCTACGGGCCGTCCTCGAGATAGGGGGGCGCGCCCCCTTCCCAGGGCGTGCCCTCCACCCTCGAGGGCAGCCCGTGGCTCTCCTAGCCCACCTCTTTTGCTTCGGGGGCTTCTTTTGGTCCAGAAAAAATCATAAAAAATTGGCTCGTCAATTGGACTCTGTTTGAAATTCCTTTTCTGTAAAACCCTAAAATAGGAGAAAAACAGAAACTGGCACTGGGCTCTGGGTTAACAGGTTAGTCCCAAAAATCATATGAAAGTGCATAATAAAGCCCATAAGACATCCTAGAAGGATAATATAATAGCATGGAACAATCAAAAATTATAGATACGTTGGAGACGTATCACTATGCATAGGCATTTTATAGGAAAACAAATTAGCAAGACAAGCAAGATCTAGCCTATGCAAAGAAGAAGAAAGAAACAATAGCAATCTCAACATAACGAGAGGTAATTTAGTAACATGAAAATTTCTACAACCATATTTTCCTCTCTCATAATAATTGCATGTAGGATCATAAGAAAATTCAACAATATATCTATCACAAAACATATTCTCAACATGATCCACATGCATACGAAGTTGGCACTCTTCCAAAATAGTGGGAGCAATATTAACTAAAGTCATGACCTCTCCAAACCCACTTTTATCAAAAAATTCATAAGATTGATCATACTCCAAATATGCGGGATCTAAAGTTGACACTCTTCCAAACCCACTTTCAATATTATTGCAAACATTATTATCAATCTTACATTCATCATGGGGATTAAATAAATTTTCAAGATCGTAAGAAGCATCACCCCAATCATGATCATTGCAACAAGTAGTGGGCATAGCAAAATAAGCATCCCCAAGCTTAGGGTTTGCCTATTATTAGCACAATTGACATGAAGAGAATTTATAATAACATCATTGCAATCATGCTTTTTATTTAACAAGCTATCATGAATCACTTTTTCTTTTAACAATTCCTCGCAATTTTCAGATTCATAAATTTCAAGCAAAACCCCAGAAAGATAATCTAGTGCACACAACTCACTAGCAATTGGTTCATCATAGTTGGATCTCTTAAAGAGATTAGCAAGTGGATGAGGATCCATACTTTAGCAAGCGAAGATGCAAGCTAATTGAGGGCATATAGCACACAAGTAAACAAGAGGCAAGCAAACGGTAAACACACGGCAGAAGAAGGGCAAATCAAACGGCAAGGGTTAAGTGGGGAAGAGGAAAACGAGAGGCAAAAAATGTAATGCGAAGGATAAGGGTTTGTGATAGGTACTTGGTATATGACTTTTGCGTAAGCCTCCCCGGCAACGGCGCCAGAAATTCTTCTTGCTACCTCTTGAGCTTGCGTTGTATTCCCTCGAAGAGGAAAGGGAGATGCAGCACAGTAGCGTAAGTATTTCCCTCAGTTTTTAAGAACCAAGGTATCAATCCAGTAGGAGACCACGCGCGAGTCCCTCGCACCTGCACAAACAAATAAGAACTTCGCAGCCAACGCGGTAAGGGTTTTTTAATCCCTTTACGGTCACTTACGAGAGTGAGATCTGATAGAGATGATAGTTTATATTTTTGGTATTTTTGGTTTATAAGAACATCAAATAAAAGCTGTAAAAGTAAAGTAGATGTAGATTGATATGTTGAGAATAGACCTGGGGGCCATAGTTTTCTCTAGTGGCTTCTCTCATGATAGCGATATTCTACGGCGGGTAAACAAATTACTGTCGAGCAATTGATAGAAAAGCGAATAATTATGAGACTATCTAGGCATGATCATTGTATATAGGCATCACATCCGAGACAAGTAGACCGGCTCCTGCGTGCATCTACTACTATTACTCCACACATCGACCGCTATCCAACATGCATCTAGTGTATTGAGTTCATACGAACAGAGTAACACCTTAAGCAAGATGACATGATGTAGAGGGATAAACTCAAGCAATATGATATAAACCCCATCTTTTTAGCCTAGATGGCTACAATACAATACGTGCCTTGCTGCCCCTACTGTCACTAGGAAAGGACACCGCAAGATTGAACCCAAAGCCAAGTACTTCTCCCATTGCAAGAACTATAGATCTAGTAGGCCAAACAAAACCAATAATTCGAAGAGACTTGCAAGGATATTATGAGCACACATAAAAAGTCTAGAGAAGAACCAAATATCTTTCATAGATAACCTTGATCATAAACTCACAATTCATCGGATCTCGACAAACACACCGCAAAAAGAGACTACATCGAATAGATCTCCTCGAAGACCGAGGAGAACTTTGTATTGAGATCCAGAGAGAGAGAAGAAGCCATCTAGATACTAGCTATGGACCCTAAGGTCTATGGTAAACTACTCACAACTCATGGTGAGGGCGATGATGATGATTATGAAGGCCTCCGTGATGGATCCCCCTCCGGTGGAGCTCCGGAACAGGCTCCAAGATGGGATCTCCACGGGAACATAAGCTACGGCGGTGGAATTAGGGTTTTCTCTCTGTCTTCGGAGTTTCTGGGGTACGTGGACTTACATAGGAAGAAGGAGGGCACCGGGGGCCACTTGAGGGGGCCTCGAGGCAGGGGGGCGCGACCTGGGAAGGGGGGCGCGCCCCCCACCCTCGAGGGCCACCTCATTGTCCCTTGACTTGGTCCTCAAGCTCCGCGTGCGTGATTTTCTCCAAAAATATATCTCGCGAAGGTTTCATTCCGTTTGGACTCCGTTTGATATTCTTTTTCTGCAAAACCCTGAAATAGGCAAAAAAACAGCAATCTGGACTGGGCGCTTGGGTTAGTAGGTTAGTCCGAAAAATGATATAAAATTGAATGATAAAGCCCATTAAACATCCAAGACTTCATAAATAATAGCATGGAACAATAAAAAATTATAGATATGTTGGAGACGTATCATGCACCATTACTCTCTGACTTAGTAATGGCGCACCACATAGAAGTGCGCCATTACTAACAACTTTTTTTCAAAAAAAAATCAAGAATTTTGTTTCAATTTTTTTTCCAGATTTTTCTTTTTGCTTTTTTCTTAATCTCGGGTCACTATGGCTCAATCTCTGGTCAAGGCTGTTAGTGGCGCACCTATTTTGGCTATTAATGGTGCACTATAGGTGCGCCACTATTATCACGCCATTAGTAACTGTTACTAATGGTGCACATTTGGTGCGCCATTACTATCTGACTTAGTAATGACTAGAAGTGCACCTATTTTTCAAAAAAAAAAGATTTTTTTTCAACTTTTTTCTAGATTTTTTTTCCGCTTTTTTCTTAATCTCGGGTCATTATGGCTTAATCTCGGGTCAATATGCTTAATCTCAAGTCAAATCGCACTTCGTGGTCAAACTTCTGAGAAGGTCACCCATCCTCACGCTACTCTAGCACAAGCACGCTTAACTTCTCAGGTCTATCCAACCGCAGCACCAGCTCACTTAACAGGCATTTGTTGATATATCTATCATATCAATCCTATTAAACCTTGTTGATGTCTTGGACTTTGTTCATGTTCATGAGTGTGATGCAATTTTGAAAAAAATATTTCAAACTTCCCGGTCATATTACGTATCATATTTTGAACATTTTTTCCAAAAAAAAAAATTTGAAACCAATTTTTTTTCTGTTACTAGTGGCGCACCTAGCAAATGATGCGTCATTACTAAGTTTAATTTTTTTTCCATTTTTCCCATCTCTAGATCTTAAAAGCCCAGTGTATTTTATTCTGTTAGGTTTTTGGGGATTCTCAAAATCTTCAACGAGGTTCCCTGGTTAAATTCGGATGTAACTTTTCGAGTAGATGATTTTTTATATAAAAAACTTTTTAATCCGAGTTCGTATGCAAAAGTTATGCCCATTTTACTAAATTCCAGAGAGATCTTGCAAAAAAAGTCGAAATTCATATTTGTAAATTTTCCCAACAACTAGACCACACATCACATGGGAAACTTATTTTCTTTTATTTTTTGACATTTCCATCATTTTCTTTTATTTTTTTAAAACTGAAAAGGCGGTCTAGGGGGGGTGCATTTGGTAAGTTAGTAATGGCGCACCTTCACAAAGTGCGTCATTACTATGTGTATGACTTGGTCAAACCTTGGTCAAAGTTAGTAATGGCGCACTTTGTATAGGTGCACCATTACTAAGTTTGACATAGTAATGGCGCACCTATGCAAAGTGCGTCATTACTAGTTTGACCAAAGTTTGACCCAGTCATACACATAGTTATGACGCACTTTATAAAGGTGTGCCATTACTATGTCAACTTAGTAATGGCGCACCTATACAAAGTGCGCCATTGCTATGTGTATGACTGGGTCAAACCTTGGTCAAACTTAGTAATGGCGCACTTTTCATCTGGTGCGCCATTACTATTTTGGTTACTAATGGCGCACCTACACATGGTGCGCCATTACTATATAGCAGTGGCGCACCACATACATGGTGCGCCATTAATGTCCATATTTGCTATAGCCGTTTTTCTAGTAGTGGTAAGAGCACCTTTCCCACCATGACTCTTCCTGAGTCGGTCAGTGGGTGATAGTCGACCTGGTTCTACTGCAAGGATATTCCGACCCCGGGTCAGTCGACCGGTCTACCTCTTTCACCTTAGATTGAGTCAGTTAGCCTCCCTCGTTGGTTGTGAGTCGGGATGAGAAAGTAGAAGTGGATATGTTGGTCGAGCGATTGGTCCAACTAGTCCGTGACGACGTGATTGGGATGGACCTGCTGGAGGTATTTCTTAGTCGGCGGATTCAGCCATTCCAAGCCCATGATCATCTGATGTGGTTGTACTCGGGCACTAATGACACTGCCTGGGTCCATCCGGAGGAGGTCACCGGGAAGACGGTGGAGCAGTGGTTGCAGAGCATTACCGGGAACAAGGACAACCCTAGGGGGACCAGGAGAGTCCGCCCAGTCGACGCAGCCCACGAGCCGAACAAGGTTCGGCTTCTGTTTCCGAGTGAATTTCTTGTTTCGATTTGTAGCTGTCTCTGAATGCGATTGTCGTTTGATCAACTCTTTGCCCTGCAGATTTATACTGAGATGTATTCGGTGCCCAACGGAGAGCAAGTCCAGGAGGGGATGGAGGGCGTCGGCGAGGTCACCGACTAGAGGTCTGATGAGGAGACCGACAAGGAAAGTGAGGACTCAAGTAGTGGTGACTTCTCGAGCTTGCGGTGTATTCCCTCGAAGAGGAAAGGGAGATGCAACACAGTAGCGTAAGTATTTCCCTCAGTTTTTGAGAACCAAGGTATCAATGCAGTAGGAGACCACGCGCGAGTCCCTTGCACCTGCACAAACAAATAAGAACTTTGCAGCCAACGCGATAAGGGGTTGTCAATCCCTTTACGGTCACTTACGAAAGTGAGATCTGATAGAGATGATAGTTTATATTTTTTGGTATTTTTTATTATAAGAACAGAAAGTAAAAGCGGAAAAAGTATAGTAGATTGTAGATTGATATGTTGAGAATAGACCCGGGGGCCATAGTGTTCTCTAGTGGCTTCTCTCATGACATCGATTTTCTACGGCGGGTAAACAAATTACTGTCGTGCAATTGATAGAAAAGCGAATAATTATGAGACATTCTAGGCATGATCGTTATATATAGGCATCACGTCCGAGACAAGTAGACCGAAACAATTCTGCATTTACTACTATTACTCCACACATCGACCACTATCCCGCATGCATCTAGTGTATTGAGTTCATAAGAATAGAGTAACACCTTAAGCAAGATGACATGATGTAGAGGGATAAACTCAAGCAATATGATATAAACCCATCTTTTTATCCTCGATGGCAACAATACAATACGTGCCTTGCTGCCCCTACCGTCACTTGGAAAGGACACCGCAAGATTGATCCCAAAGCCAAGCACTTCTCCCATTGCAAGAACTATAGATTTAGCAGGCCAAACCAAACCAATAATTTGAAGAGACTTGCAAGGATATTATAATCATACATAAAGAGTTCAGAGAAGAACCAAATATTTCTCATAGACTATCTTGATCATAAACCCACAATTCATCGGATCTCGACAAACACACCGCAAAAAGAGATTACATCGAATAGATCTCCTCGAAGACCAAGGAGAACTTTGTATTGAGATCCAAAGAGAGAGAAGAAGCCATCTAGATACTAGCTATCGACCCGAAGGTCTGTGGTAAACTACTCACAACTCATGGTGAGGCGATGATGATGATGTAGAAGCACTCCGTGGAAGATCCCCCCTCCGGCGGAGCTCTGGAACGGGCCCCAGGATGGGATCTCACGGGAACAGAAGGTTACGGCGGTGGAACTAGGGTTTTCTCTGTTCGTATGATGGTTTCGGGGTAAGTAGGCTTATATAGGAGGAAGGAGGGCACCGGGGGCCTTACGTGGGACCCACGAGGCAGGGGGCGCGCCCTAGGGGGGGCGCCCCCCCACCCTCGTGGTCACCACGTGGCCCATACTCTGTGGTTCTCAAGTCTCCCGTGCGTGATTTTCTCCAAAAATATCTCTCCCGAAGGTTTCATTCCGTTTGGACTCCGTTTGATATTCATTTTCTGCAAAACCCCGAAACAGGCAAAAAACAGCAATCTGGACTGGGCCTTTGGGTTAGTAGGTTAGTCCCAAAAATAATATAAAAGTGTATGACAAAGCCCATTAAACATCCAAAACATCATAAATAATAGCATGGAACAATCAAAAATTATAGATATGTTGGAGACGTATCAAGCATCCCCAAGCTTAATTCCTACTCGTCCTCGAGTAGGTAAATGATAAAAATAGAATTTTTGATGTGGAATGCTAACCAGCATAGGTTTTCAGTGTAATTCTCTTAATTGTGGCATGAATGTTCAGATCTGAAAGATTCAAGACAAAAGTCTATATTGACATAAGAAATAATAATACTTCAAGCATACTAACAAAGCAATCATGTCTTCTCAAAATACTATGGCTAAAGAAAGTTATCCCTGCAAAATCATATAGTCTGGCTATGCTCCCTCTTCATCACACAAAATATTCATATCATGCACAACCCCGATTTCAGCCAAGTATTTGTTTTCATACTCTATGTTTTCAAACCTTTCAACTTTCATGCAATACATGAGCGTGAGCCATGGACATAACACTATGGGTGGAATAGAGAGGTGGTTGTGGAGAAGACAAAAAGGAGGGAGATAGTCTCACATCAACTAGGCGTATCAACGAGCTATGTAGATGCCCATCAATAGATATCAATGTGAGCGAGTAGGGATTGCCACGCAACGGATGCACTAGAGCTAAATATGTATGAAACCTCAACAAAAGAAACTAAGTGGGCCTGCATCCAACTTGCTTGCTCACGAAGACCTGTGGCATTTGAGGAAGCCCATCGTTGGAATATACAAGCCAAGTTCTATAACGAAAATTCCCACTAGTATATGAAAGTGACTAAACATGTTCAAATGCCCTAGGTATTCGTGAGCAAGCAAGTTGGATGCACACCCACTTAGTATCTTTTGTTGAGCTTTCATACATATTTATCTCTAGTGCATCCGTTGCATGGCAATCCCTACTCACTCACATTGATATCTATTGATGGGCATCTCCATAGGCCGTTGATACTGTTGGGGAACGTAGTATTTTAAAATTTTCCTACGAACATGCAAGATATATCTACCAGATGCAGAACAATGAGAGGGGAGAGTGTGTCTACGTACCCTCGTAGACCGGAAGCGGAAGCATCAAGTGACGCGGTTGATGTAGTCGAACTTCTTCGCGATTCAACCGATCAAGCACCGAACGTTCGTCACCTCCGCGTTCAGCACACGTTTAACTTGATGACGTACCACGAGCTCTTGATCCAGTTTAGCTTCATGGGAGAGTTTCGTCAGCACGACGGCGTGGTGATGGATATGATAAAGTTACCGTTGTATGGCTTCGCCTAAGCACTGCAACGATATGACCGAGGTGTGTTTCTGTGGAGGGGGGGCACCGCACACGGCTGGAGAGATCAACTTGTGTGTCTAGAGGTGCCCCTACCCCCGTATATAAAGGAGCAAGGGGGGAGGCCGGCCAGCCCCTATGGCGCGCCTAGGAGGAGCAATCCTACTAGGAATAGGATTGCAATCCTATTCCTAGTAGGAATCACCAAGAGGGAGAAGGGGGGAAGGAAGGAGAGGGAGAGGGAGAAGGAAAGGGGCGCCGGCCCCCCTTCCTTCCTTGTCCAATTCGGACCAAGGGGTGGGGGCGCGCTGCCCAGCCCTGGCCTTCCTTCTCTCTTTCTCCTATGGCCCATTAAGGCCCATAGCTTCCCCGGGGGGTTCCGGTAACCCCCCGGCACTCCGGTTAATTCCGAAACTTTACGGAACGCTTCCGGTGTACGAATATAGTCGTCCAATATATCAATCTTTACGTCACGGACATTCCGAGACTCCTCGTCATGTCCATGATCTTATCCGGGACTCTGAACTACCTTCGGTACATCAAAACTCATAAACTCATAATACCGATCGTCATCAAACTTTAAGCGTGCGGACCCTACGGGTTCGAGAACTATGTAGACATGACCGAGACTCATCTCTGGTCAATAACCAATAGCGGAACCTGGATGCTCATATTGGCTCCTACATTTTCTACGAAGATATTTATCGGTCAAACCGCATAACAACATACTTTGTTCCCTTTGTCATCGGTATGTTACTTGCCCGAGATTCGATCGTCGATATCTCAATACCTAGTTCAATCTCGTTTCTGGCAAGTCTCTTTACTCGTTCCGTAATACATCATCTCGTGACTAACTCATTAGTCATTTGCTTGCAAGGCTTATTATGATGTGTATTACCGAGAGGGCCCATAGATATCCCTCCGACACTCGGAGTGACAAATCCTATTCTTGATCTATGCCAACACCACGAATACCTTCGGAGACACCTGTAGAGCATCTTTATAATCACCCAGTTACGTTGTGACGTTTGATAGCACACAAGGTGTTTCCCCGATATACGGGAGTTGCATAATCTCATAGTCATAGGAACATGTATAAGTCATGAAGAAAGCAACAACAGAAAAACTAAACGATCATAGTGCTATGCTAATGGATGGGTCTTGTCCATCACATCATTCTACTAGTGATGTGATCCCGTTGATCAAATGTCAACTCATGTCTATGGCTAGGAAACATAACCATCTTTGAGCAATGAGCTAGTCTAGTAGAGGCATACTAGGGACATACTGTTTTGTCTATGTATTCACACATGTACTAAGTTTCCGGTTAATACAATTCTAGCATGAATAAAAGACATTTATCATGATATACGGAAATACAAATAACATCTTTTATTATTGCCTCTAGGGCATATTTCCTTCAGTCTCCCACTTGAACTAGAGTCAATAATCTAGATTACAAAATAATGACCCTAACACCCTTGGAGTCTTGGTACTGATCATGTTTTGCCTGTGGAAGAGGCTTAATCAACGGGTCTGCAACATTCAGATCAGTATGTATCTTCCAAATCTCTATGTCTCCCTCCTTGACAAGATCGCGGATGGAATTGAAGCGTCTTTTGATGTGCTTTGTTCTCTTGTTAAACCTAGATTCCTTCGCCAAGGCTATTGCTGCAGTGTTGTCACAAAAGATTTTCATTGGACCCGATGCACTAGGTATAACACCTAGATCGGATATGAACTCCTTCATCCAGACTCCTTCATTTGCTGCTTCCGAAGTAGCTATGTTTTCCGCTTCACACGTAGATCCCGCCACGACGCTCTGCTTGGAACTGCACCAACTGACAGCTCCACCGTTTAATAAAAATACATATCCAGTTTATGACTTAGAGTCATCCGGATCAGTGTCAAAGCTAGAATCGACGTAACCGTTTACGGCAAGCTCTTTGTCACCTCCATACATGAAAAACATATCCTTTGTCCTTTTCAGGTATTTTAGGATGTTCTTGACCCTTGTCTAGTCATCCACTCCTGGATTACTTTGGTACCTCCCTGCTAGACTTATAGCAAGGCATACATCAGGTCTGGTACACAACATTGCATACATGATAGATCCTATGGCTGAGGCATAGGAAATGACTTTCATTTTCTCTCTATCTTCTGCAGTGGTTGGGCTTTGAGTCTTACTCAACTTGACACCTTGTAACACAGGCAAGAACCCTTTCTTGGACTGATCGATTTTGAACTTCTTCAAAACTTTATCAAGGTATGTGCTTTGTGAAAGTCCAATTAAGCGTCTTGATCTATATCTATAGATCTTGATGCCTAATATGTAAGCAGCTTCACCGACGTCTTTCATTAAAAAATTCTTATTCAAGTATCCTTTTATGCTATCCAGAAATTTTATATCATTTCCAATCAACAATATGTCATCCACATGTAATATCAGAAATGCTACAGAGCTCCCACTCACTTTCTTGTAAATACAGGCTTCTCCGAAAGTCTGTATAAAACCATATGCTTTGATCACCTCATCAAAGCGTATATTCCAACTCCGAGATGCTTGCACCAGTCCATAGATGGATCGCTGGAGCTTGCACACTTTGTTAGCACCTTTTGGATTGACAAAACCTTCTGGTTGCATCATATACAACTCTTCTGTGAGATATCCATTCAGGAATGCAGTTTTGACATCCATTTGCCAGATTTCATAATCATAAAATGCGGCAATTGCTAACATGATTCGGACAGACTTAAGCATCGCTACGGGTGAGAAAGTCTCATCGTAGTCAACTCCCTGAACTTGTCGAAACCCTTTCGCAACAAGTCAAGCTTTGTAAACAGTAACATTACCGTCTGCGTCGGTCTTCCTCTTGAAGATCCATTTATTTTTGATGGCTTGCCGATCATCGGGAAAGTCAACCAAAGTCCACACTTTGTTCTCATACATGGATCCCATCTCAGATTTCATGGCCTCAAGCCATTTTGTGGAATCTGGGCTCATCATCGCTTCCTCGTAGTTCGTAGGTTCATCATGGTCTAGTAACATGACTTCCAGAACTGGGTTGCCGTACCACTTAGGTGCGAAACATACTCTGGTTGATCTACGAAGTTCAGTAGAAATTTGATCTGAAGTTTCATGATCATCATCATTAGCTTCCTCACTAATTGGTGTAGGAATCACTGGAACTAGTTTCTGTGATGTACTATTTTCCAATTCGGGAGAAGGTACAATTACCTCATCAAGTTCCACTTTCCTCCCACTCACTTCTTTCGAGAGAAACTCCTTCTCTAGAAAGGATCCATTCTTAGCAACGAATATCTTGCCTTCGGATCTGTGATAGAAGGTGTACCCAACAGTCTCCTTTGGGTATCCTATGAAGACACATTTCTCCGATTTGGGTTCGAGCTTATCAGGTTGAAGCTTTTTCACATAAGCATCGCAGCCCCAAACTTTAAGAAACGACAACTTTGGTTTCTTGCCAAACCATAGTTCATAAGGCGTCGTCTCAACGGATTTAGATGGTGCCCTATTTAACGTGAATGCAGTTGTCTCTAAAGCATAACCCCAAAATGATAGTGTAAAATCGGTAAGAGACATCATAGACCACACCATATCCAATAAAGTACGGTTACGACGTTCGGACACACCATTACGCTGTGGTGTTCCGGGTGGCGTGAGTTGTGAAACTATTCCACATTGTTTCAAATGAAGACCAAACTCGTAACTCAAATATTCACCTCCACGATCAGATCATAGAAACTTTAATTTCTTGTTACGATGATTCTCTACTTCACTCTGAAATTCTTTGAACTTTTCAAATTTTTAGACTTGTGTTTCATCAAGTAGATATACCCATATCTGCTCAAATCATCAGTGAAGGTCAGAAAATAACGATACCCGCCGCGAGCTTCAACACTCATTGGTCCACATACATCTATATGTATGATCTCCAACAAATCTGTTGCTCGCTCCATTGTTCCGGAGAACGGAGTTTTAGTCATCTTGCCCATGAGGCATGGTTCGCAAGCACCAAGTGATTCATAATCAAGTGATTCCAAAAGTCCATCACTATGGAGTTTCTTCATGCGCTTTACACCAATATGACCTAAATGGCAGTGCCACAAATAAGTTGCACTATCATTATTAACCTTGCATCTTTTGGCTTCAATATTATGAATATGGGAATCACTACAATCGAGATCCAACCAGAATAGACCACTCTTCAAGGGTGCATGACCATAAAAGATATTATTCATAAAAATAGAACAACCATTATTCTATGATTTAAATGAATAACCGTCTCGCAACAAACAAGATCCAGATATAATGTTCATGCTTAACGCTGGCACCAAATAACAATTAATTAGGTCTAAAACTAATCCCGAAGGTAGATGTAGAGGTAGCGTGCCGACGGCGATCACATCGACTTTGAAACCATTTCCCACGCGCATCATCACCTCGTACTTAGCCAATCTTCGTTTAATCCGTAGTCCCTGTTTCGAGTTACAAATATTAGCAACCGAACCAGTATCAAATACTCAGGTACTACTACGAGTATTAGTAAGGTACACATCAATAACATCTATATCACATATACCTTTGTTCACCTTGCCATCCTTCTTATCCGCAAAAAACTTGGGGCAATTTCGCTTCCAGTGTCCAGTCCCTTTGTAGTAGAAGCACTCAGTTTCAGGCTTGGCTCCAGATTTGGGTTTCTTCGTGGGAGTAGCAACTGTCTTGCTATTATTCTTGAAGTTCCCCTTCTTTCCCTTGCCCTTTTTCTTGAAACTAGTGGTCTTGTTAACCATCAACACTTGATGCTCCTTTTTGATTTCTACCTCCGCAGCCTTCAGCATAGCGAAGAGCTTGGGAATTGTCTTCTGCATTCCTTGCATATTATAGTTCATCACGACGCCTTTATAGCTTGGTGGCAGTGATTGAAGAACTCTATCAATAACACTATCCTCGTCAACTTTGCAACCAAGTTGAGTCAGATGATTGTAGTACCCAGACATTCTGAGCAAGTGTTCACTGATAGAACTATTCTCCTCCATCTTGCAGCTATAGAACTTATTGGAAATCTCATATTTCTCAATCCGGGCATTTGCTTGAAATATTAACTTCAACTCCCGGAACATCTCATATGGTCCATGATGTTCAAAACGTCATTGAAGTCCTGGTTCTAAGCCGTAAAGCATGGCACACTGAACTATCGTGTAGTCATGAGACCGCGTCTGCCAGACGTTCAAAGCGTCCACATTAGCGGGAGGGGGCTTGTCACCTAGCGGTGCTTCAAGGACATAATTCTTCTGTGCAGCAATGAGGATAATCCTCAAGTTATGGACCCAGTCCGTGTAATTGCTACCATCATCTTTCAACTTAGCTTTCTCTAGGAATGCATTAAAATTCAAAGGAACGGTAGCATGGGCCATTGATCTACAACAACATAGATATGCAAAAAACTATCAGGACTAAGTTCATGATAAATGAAAGTTCAATTAATCATATTACTTAAAGAACTCCCACTTAGATAGACATCCCTCCGGTCATCTAAATGATCACGTGATCCAAATCAACTAAACCATGTCCGATCATCACGTGAGATGGAGTAGTTTCAATGGTGAACATCTTATGTTGACCATATCTACTATATGATTCACGCTCGACCTTTCGGTCTCCAGTGTTTCGAGGCCATATCTGCATATGCTAGGATCGTCAAGTTTAACCAAAGTATTCTGCGTGTGCAAAACTAGCTTACACCCGCTATATTTGAACGTAGAGCTTATCACACCCGATCATCATGTGGTGTCTTGGCACGACGAATTTTTGCAACGGTGCATACTCAGGGAGAACACTTATAACTTGAAATTTTGTAAGGGATCATCTTATAATGCTACCATCGAACTAAGAAAAATAAGAAGCATAAAAAGATGAACATCACAGGCAATCAAAATATGTGACATGATATGGCCATCATCATCTTGTGCTTTTGATCTGTATCTCCAAAGCATCGTCATGATCACCTTCCTCACCGGCGCGACACCTTGATCTCCATCGTAGCATCGTTGTCGTCTCGCCAGCTATTGCTTCCACGACTATCGCTACCGCTTAGTGATAAAGTAAAGCAATTACATGGCGACTGTATTTCATACAATAAAGCAACAACCATATGGCTCCTGTCAGTTGCCGATAACTTTACAAAACATGATCATCTCATACAATAACGTATAACTCATCATGTCTTGACCATATCACATCACAACATGCCCTGCAAAAACAAGTTAGACGTCCTCTACTTTGTTGTTGCAAGTTTTACGTGGTTGCTACAGGCTTAGCAAGAACCGTTCTTACCTATGCATACAAAACCACAACGATTTTTCGTCAAGTATGTACTGTTTTAACCTTCACAAGGATCGGGCGTAGCCATACTTGATTCAGCTAAAGTGAGAGAGACAGACACCCGCCAGTCACCTTTAAGCAACGAGTGCTCATAACGATGAAACCAGTCTCGCGTAAGCGTACGCGTAATGTCGGTCCGGGCCGCTTCATCTCACAATACCGCCGAAACCAAGTATGACATGACGGTAAGTAGTATGACTATTATCGTCCACAACTCATTGTGTTCTACTCGTGCATATCATCTACGCATAGACCTGGCTCTGATACCACTTTTGGGGAACATAGTATTTTAAAATTTTCCTACAAACATGTAAGATCTATCCACCAGATGTATAGCAATGAGAGGGGAGAGTGTCTCTACGTACCCTCGTAGACCGGAAGCGGAAGCATCAAGTGACACGGTTGACATAGTCGCACTTATTCACGATTCAACCGATCAAGCACCGAACGTACGGCACCTCCGCGTTCAGCACACGTTAAGCTTGATGACGTCCCACGAGCTCTTGATCCAGTTGAGCTACACGGGAGAGTTTCATCAGCACGACGGCGTGGTGACGGATATGATGAAGTTACCGGTGCAGGGCTTCGCCTAAGCACTGCAACAGTATGACCGATGTGTGTTTCTTTGGAGGGGGGCACCGCACACGGCTGGAGAGATCAACTTGTGTGTCTAGAGGTGTCCCCTGCCCCCGTATATAAAGGAGCATGGGAGGAGGCCGGCCAGCCCCTATGGCGCGCCTAGGAGGAGCAATCCTACTAGGAATAGGATTGCAATCCTATTCCTACTAGGAATCACCAAGAGGGAGAAGGGGGGAAGGAAGGAGAGGGAGAGGGAGAAGGAAAGGGGCGCCGGCCCCCCTTCCTTCCTTGTCCAATTCGGACCAAGGGGTGGGGGGCGCACGGCCCAGCCCTGTCCTTCCTTCTCTCTTTCTCCCATGGCCCATTAAGGCCCATAGCTTCCCCGGGGGGTTCCAGTAACCCCCCGCCACTCCGGTTAATTACGAAACTTTACGGAACACTTCCGGTGTCCGAATATAGTCGTCCAATATATCAATCTTTATGTCTCAGATATTCC
Source organism: Secale cereale (assembly GCA_902687465.1). NCBI lineage: Eukaryota > Viridiplantae > Streptophyta > Magnoliopsida > Poales > Poaceae > Secale > Secale cereale. Next base: position 561,050,883 of record LR738713.1, on the reverse strand, counting down.
GAGACTCCTTGTCATGTCCGAGATTTTATCCGGGACTCCGAACTACCTTCGGTACATCAAAACTCGTAAACTCATAATACCGATCGTCATCAAACTTTAAGCGTGCGGACCCTACGTGTTCGAGAACTATGTAGACATGACCGAGAATCATCTCTGGTCAATAATGAATAGCGGAACCTGGATGCTCATATTGGCTCCTACATATTCTACGAAGATCTTTATCGGTCAAACCGCATAACAACATACTTTGTTCACTTTGTCATCGGTATGTTACTTGCCCGAGATTCGATCGTCGGTATCTCAATACCTAGTTCAATCTCGTTACTGGCAAGTCTCTTTACTCGTTCCGTAATACATCATCTTGTGACTAACTTATTAGTCATTTGCTTGCAAGGCTTATTATGATGTGTATTACCGAGAGGGCCCAGAGATACCTGTCCGACACTCGGAGTGACAAATCCTATTCTTGATCTATGCCAACACCACGAATACCTTCGGAGACACCTGTAGAGCATCTTTATAATCACCCAATTACGTTGTGACATTTGATAGCACACAAGGTGTTCCTCCGGTATACGGGAGTTGCATAATCTCATAGTCATAGGAACATGTATAAGTCATGAAGAAAGCAACAGGAGAAAAACTAAACGATCATAGTGCTAAGCTAATGGATGGGTCTTGTCCATCACATCATTCTCCTAATGATGTGATCCCGTTGATCAAATGACAACTCATGTTTATGGCTAGGAAACATAACCATATTTGATCAATGAGCTAGTCTAGTAGAGGCATACTAGGGACGTACTGTTTTGTCTATGTATTCACACATGTACTAAGTTTCCAGTTAATACAATTCTAGTGTGAATAAAAGAAATTTATCATGATATAAGGAAATACAAATAACAACTTTTATTATTGCCTCTAGGGAATATTTCCTTCAGATACGCCTAGTCGATGTGAGACTACCTCCCTCCTTTTTGTCTTTACCACAACCACCTCTCTATTCCACCCATAGTGCTATGTCCATGGCTCACGCTCATGTATTGCGTGAAAGTTGAAAGGTTTGAAAGAATAGAGAATGAAAACAAGTGCTTGGCTGAAATCAGGGTTGTGCATGATATAAATATTTTGTGTGATGAAGAGGGAGCATAGCCAGGCTATATGATTTTGTAGTGATAACTTTCCTTAGCCATAGTATTTTGAGAAGACAAGATTGCTTTGTTAGTATGCTTGAAGTATTATTATTTCTTATGTCAATATAGACTTTTGTCTTGAATCTTTCAGATCTGAACATTCATGCCACAATTAAGAGAATTGCATTGAAAAACTATGTTGGTTAGCATTCCACGTCAAAAATTATGTTTTTATCATTTACCTACTCGAGGATGAGCAGGAATTAAGCTTGGGCTTTGTCATAACGTATCTATAATGTTTTGGATGTTTTGGATGCTATTATTTTTATTGTTCCATGCTATTATTTATGATGTTTTGGATGTTTAATGGGCTTTGTCATACACTTTTATATTATTTTTTGCACTAACCTACTAACCCAAAGGCCCAGTCCAGATTGTTGTTTTTTGCCAGTTTCAGGGTTTTGCAGAAAAGGAATATCAAACGGAGTCCAAACGTAATGAAACCTTCGGGAGAGATATTTTTGTACAAAATCACGCACGGGAGACTTGAGAACCACGGAGTAGGGGCCTGATACGTCCAAAACGTATCTATAATTTCTGCTTGCTCCATGCCTCTTTTGGGTGATATTGCTATGTTATTTATACACTTCCATACACTTTTGATCATATTTGGACTAACCTATTAACTCAGGGCACACCAGTGCCAGTTTCTGTTTTCGGCTGTTTTTGTATTTCAGGTTTTCCCATTACGAGAACTGCCAGAAAAATCCCGGAAAAATTATATAAAAAATCAGCGTTCCAGAAGCTTCCCGGCACCCGAAGTACAGCCGGAGGGGGGCCACCAGGGCTCCAGGCGCCCTGGTGGCGCGGCCCCCCTCCTGGCCGCGCCGGGGGGGGCGCCTGGGCCCCCCAGACCTCCGCTGATGCCCCCCTTTGGCATATATTTATATCGTGTCCCGAAACCCTCGAGACGGGAACCCTTTTTCGCGATCTCATCTCTGTTCCGCCGCCGCCGCGCTTCCAAGATCGGGAGCACCAGGAGAACTCTTCCCGGCACCCTGCCGGAGGGGAGGGATCACCACCGGGAGCCTCTCCACCACCATGGACGCCTCCCGGATGAGTTGTGAGTAGTCTCCCTTGGACCATGGGTCCATGACCAGTAGCTATGTGATGTTATCCTCCCATTCTTGTGCTTCACTAATTAGTCCTCTTGAGCTGCCCTACATGATCGAGGCACATATGTAATCCTTATGCTGTTGCTATGATGAGTTTGCTGGGATCCGATGGATTGTGAGATTATGTTCAGATTGTGTTTGAGTAATATATTTGATCTACCTCTTTTATATTTATGTTCGTAAGTAATTCTTGCATGTTCTCCGTTGTTATTTATTGCTTTGGCCAAGTAGTAGGTAGTGACTCCAAGAGGGAACGTTATGCTTGATTGTGGGTTCATGCCCCTCGATGACTAGCTTGAGTGACAGAAACATGAGTCTAGGGGATGTGCTGTTGCCACAAGGGGGAAAACAACGGTGCTTGTGCCCGCGGGTGCAAGGATTGTTTACTTTACGCAAAGTTCTTTTAATGCAGTTGTCTGTTGCTTTGAGTTTACACTATGGGTGGGACTCGCAACTTAATACCAGCGAGATGTTCTGGATAGATATCTCAAGGTGGATGATTAGTAGTAGATGCAGATGGATTTCGGTCTACTTGCCTTGGCGTACCGCCCATGCTTTGAACCTCTACCTTTCTTGCAACATAGTTAGCATTGGTTTGCGCACATAATTATGTCAATTGCCCAGCTATAATTCGTTTACCTCACATAGCTGTTTTATCGTCTTTTGGGAGAGAGAGATCACTAGTGAACATCATGGGACTCCGGTCCATATTACCATCATTGATCACATCCGCTATTTACTTTCCGCTTTTACTTATTACTTGCAGCAAAACCTATCACTATTATCACTTGCGTTTGATCCTTTGTAAACGACAAGGCCGGAGGGATTGACAACCTCTCTGTACTCGTTGGGAGCAAAGTTATTTGTATCTGTGTGCAGGTCCACATTGATTGCTAATATCTGGCGCCATTAGCAGTTGACACCTTCTTGTTGAAACTGGGAGTCTCAGGGAAATCGATCCTTGGTATCTTTGCCAAGGGAAAACTTCCGCTACACTGCATCTCAAACCTTCCACTTGGGGTAACCAACGAGGGGCGAGAAGCCATCAAGCAAAGTTTTCTGGCGCCGTTGCCGGGGACTCCACTCTTCAGGATAGGGGAGTTGCACGCTATCTTTTACCTTTGCTTTTTAGTCTTGTTAGTTTACCTTTCAGTTTTGTTTTAGTATTTTTTATCAAAAATCACAAAAATAGTTATCTTGCTTGCTTGCTACTATGGGTTCCACCGAGAACACCAAGTTGTGTGACTTCACTAGTCACAACAACGATGACTTTATCTGCACACCTATCACTACACCTGCCACTTCAGCACCCTCGTATGAAATTAAACCTGCTTTACTGAACCTAGTTATGAAAGATCAATTCTCCGGTGCTGGAGATGATGCTGCTTTACACTTAAACAATTTTGTTGAACTCTATGATATGCAAAAGTACCAAGAAATAGATGGTAATATTGTTAAGCTTAAGCTTTTTCCTTTCTCCTTGAGAGGAGGAGCTAAAATTTGGTTTCAATATTTGCCTAGAAACAGCATAGATTCATGGGACAAGTGCAAAGATGCTTTTATTGGGAAATACTATCCACCTGCTAAAAATATCCAACTAAGGAGTAACATAATGAATTTTAAACAATTGGATAATGAACATGTTGCCCAAGCTTGGGAACGTATGAATTCTCTTATCAAGAACTGCCCTACTCATGGTTTGACTACTTGGATGGTTATCCAAACTTTTTATGCAGGCTTGAACTTTACCTCGCGGAACTTGTTAGATTCGGCCGCGGGAGGAACCTTTATGTCAACTACACTTGGTGCTGCCACAAAGCTTCTCGATGAGATGATGACCAACTATTCCCAATGGCACACCGAACGCGCTCCAACAGGTAGGAAGGTAAACTCTGTTGAGGAGATTTCCTCCCTAAATGAAAAAGTTGACTTGATTATGTCTCTACTTTCGAAGCAATCTTCTGTTGATCCTCGTGATGTTCCTTTAAATTCTTTGATTGCTCAAGAACAAGTAGACGTGAACTTTATCTCTAGAAACAATTTTAATAACAATGCTTATAGGAGTAATTTTGGTAGCAATCCTAGACCGTTCCCCTCTAATTCTTATGGGAACAACAATGCTTATCCTATCACCAAGAACTCCACTACTGAACTAGAGATTATGCTTAAAGATTTCATCACTACCCAAAAAGCCTTTAATAAGAGTGTAGGAGAAAAACTAAACAAACTAGATGATCTCTCTTCGAAGGTAGATAATTTAGCCAATGAGGTAGAATTACTTAAAATTAGAACTTCTCCTCTTGAGGAGAGGAAGGTCACTCCTATGAATGCTATTCAAGTGCAAATTAATGAAAATATTAGGATGATGGCTAAACTTAAAGAGAGATGGGCTAGAGAAAGGGAGGAAGAAGATAGAATTAAGATCCTTCCTACCCACCACACTGTTGCTACTATCCAAGTTGTTGAGGATATCCAAACTCTTAGCACGCAATGCACTCCTGGTCCCATGGGACCTATTAATGGTGATGCTATGACTATAGAAACTACCAAACAAGTGAACCTAAAGGACACCACTACCACCTTACTTGATAGTAGTGACCTTGATTTTGATAATTGCACTCTTACCGAAGTTATTGATTTCCTTCACAAGATGTCTAGAGATCCCCGCACTAGCACGCTTAACCTTGCCTTCACAGAGCATATCACTAATGCTCTTATCAAAGCTAGGGAGGAGAAACTTAGAGTAGAAGCCTCCATACCTAGAAAGCTAGAAGATGGTTGGGATCCTATGATTAAAATTAAGTTGAATAACTTCTCTTGCTATGCTTTATGTGATGTTGGTGCTAGTACCTCTGTTATGCCCAAAAGAATATATGATATGCTTAAATTGAAACCTTTTGATTCTTGTTCTTTTGGTGTTCGTCTCGTCGATTCTTCCATAAAGAAACCTTTAGGGAGGATTGACGATGTTCTTATCATTGTCAATGACAATTACGTTCCCGTTGATTTTACTATTATGGATATTGAATGTGAACCTTCTTGTCCAATTATTTTGGGACGTCCTTTTCTACGCACCGTTGGTGCAATCATTGACATGAAAGAGGGGAATATAAAATTCCAGTTTCCTCTCAAGAAAGGGATGGAACACTTCCCTCGAAAGAAGATTAAGTTACCTTTTGAGTCCGTTGTACGGGCTAGCTATTCTTTTACTCTTGATAAGACTTGATCTCTTTGCATTATGCCTAGCTTAAAGGCATAAAAGAAAGCGCTTTTGGGAGGCAGCCCAATGAATAAATTTTATTTTTCTTTTGTTGTGTCTTGATGTTGTTACTACAGTAGCATCATCATTGTATCTTTACTTTTCAATTTTGTGCCAAGTGTAGCCTCTGATTGCAAGAAAGTTCAAAAGTTGTGACGTGCTGTCCAGGAAACAGATTCTGTCCTTGGATAGAAAAATTCGTATAAAATCACCAGATCATCTTTTTGGTCTGAATTTTTTCGACAGCGTGCTCTATATAATTGTCTTTCGTGCGTCTGTTTTGAGTTTATTGATTAGAGTTGCAGAAGTGCCCCGAAAAAATCATTTACTACCTGCTGTTCTGTTTTTCACAGATTCTGTCCTGTTTTGCCTTTCCTTCATTTTGCAAACCTTGAGCTTGCTTTTTCTTTGCAAAAATCTTTTGGCAATCTTGAGAAACAGTAGACCTTCAAGAATATCCTTATTTCCAGCAAGGAACAATTATTTTATTGGGTACTAACCTCGCTAATCAGATTATGATGAGTTATGTATGAAGGGAGTTTTCAAGTGTGCGAGGGAAGATGATAAAAAGATTCAGGAGTGTCAAACGCTCAAGCTTGGGGATGCCCCCATGCACCCCCAAGAAATATTCAAGGAGACTCAAGCATCTAAGCTTGGGGATGCCCCCGTGCATCCCCTTCTCCATCAACATTATCAGTTCGTCTTTCGTTCCACTATATTTTTATCACTTCATGTGTTATGTGCTATGCTTGGAGCGTCTTGCTTTTAGTTTTCGTTAGCTTTTCATAACGAGTCGGAACTCAGCTTTCTTTATGTGGGAGAGAAACACGCTCCACTTCTACCTAGAACATAACATAGAATTTTCATGTCTATCTTTGCTGTGTGTGTTCTTTGTCTTTCAATAGCTACTATCATGTTCAGCTCTTAGTATTCATGCTTATCTTTTTTAAAAAAGAGCTTTTGTTTAGTTGGTTGCTTGAACTCTCTTTATTTATCAAGATTATCTTATTAAGAGAGTTTGCTTCCGTTGCATTGGTTGATATGTCTATTATAAAGATGCTACGTGCATAATGGTGCTTAGTAGTTCATGTTTTTTTATGGTTAGTCTCAAATAGCTGGGGGGTTCCCAATGTGTTATTGGAGTACCAACATGATTTGTTTGCCTATGATGTGGTATGGTTTAGTAATATCTTCCTTCAAGAATTTATTTTGATTGACTTGGCGTATGCTCACGCATATTTAAGACTGTAAAGAAAGTCTGTCAAGCCTTGATGATCTTTTGTTTCTGAGTAGCGATATAACTTCCATGCCTGATTCAATGTTGCTTTGTCGCTCTGCATGATTATGACCGTCATTGCTCTCTTAGTTGGTCGCTCCCAGTCTTTTGCTAACCTCCACGTGTACTAAGCGGACTGACTGCTTGTGCATCCAAATTCCTTTAAACCAGTTATGCCATATGAGTCCACCATACCTTCCTACATGGTATTTACCTGCCATTCCTAACGGAGACTTTCATGTACCATCTCGAAATTATTCAAAAAGAAATGCATTCTTATTTTGTGCCTCTGTTTTAAGTTCATGAGGAAGTAGTAGTTAATTCATGATCTTTTTAAGTTGGACAAGCTTCACCCCGGGATTGCGTGTATAATGTGCAAACCCATAATACGAGAAGGAACTGGCATTGAGTGCGCCCGGCTCAAAAAAAATTAATATAACCAACAAACCCTCCTTCATGCTTTGTTCATGAGAAATCAGAAAAGTTTGGCAGTGATAAACAAAGGAGATTAAGAGGACGTGATCGTCCTCATTCGGGAGCCGTTCCTCGAAACTTGTCCATCTCAAGAAGTGATTGAGTTGTCTGCTAGCATTCGTTGACGGAACATGCATGATCTAAAAAAAAATTATTACCTCTGTTTTTAAAACCAAGAGCTCTGGTACATGCTTTGTCTTTGTTTCCGACTACGGGTTTTCAACCTTGCCAACAAAAGTCACGGTTCGAGAGTCTCCACCTTCTTTTAAAGCACCAACTACTGAGAGCATGATTTTCATTCTGAGTGTAATGTGCATTGTCCCAAAGTAGCATTGTCTTTTGCATGATTGTGATATCGTTTATTTTGAAATCATTGTATCTAGTAATCACTTAAACCTTGGAGGTGCCCCTGCATTTATGTTTTGCTTCACTAAAGGGGGCAAGCGAGATATCACTTTATCATATTTGCACACCATGCTCATTACAAATCTATTTGATGTTTCAGCATCATATTGTAAAACTTTTAGTTCTTTGTGATTTTCTCATGAGGCAACTTAATTACTACAGATTCATTATCTCAGTAAGCTTTTGTCATGTGACTATGAAAAGTCCTATATGGTTAATAGCATGTCACCACAGAAATTATTCTTGTTATCATTTACCTACTCGAGGACGAGCAGGAATTAAGCTTGGGGATGTTGATACGTCCAAAACGTATCTATAATTTCTGCTTGCTCCATGCCTCTTTTGGGTGATATTGCTATGTTATTTATACACTTCCATACACTTTTGATCATATTTGGACTAACCTATTAACTCAGTGCACCCCAGTGCCAGTTTCTGTTTTCGGCTGTTTTTGTATTTCAGGTTTTCCCATTACGAGAACTGCCAGAAAAATCCCGGAAAAATTATATAAAAAATCAGTGTTCCAGAAGCTTCCAGGCACCCGAAGTATAGCCAGAGGGGGGCCACCAGGGCTCCAAGCGCCCTGGTGGCGCGCCCCCCCTCCTGGCCGCTCCGGGGGGGGGCGCCTGGGCCCCCCAGGCCTCCGCTGATGCCCCCTTTGGCATATATTTATATCGTGTCCCGAAACCCTCGAGACAGGAACCCTTTTTCACGATCTCATCTCTGTTCCGCCGCCGCCGCGCTTCCAGGATCGGGAGCACCAGGAGAACTCTTCCCGGCACCCTGCCGGAGGGGAGGATCACCACCGGGAGCCTCTCCACCACCATGGACGCCTCCCGGATGAGTTGTGAGTAGTCTCCCTTGGACCATGGGTCCATGACCAGTAGCTATGTGATGTTATCCTCCCGTTCTTGTGCTTCACTAATTAGTCCTCGTGAGCTGCCCTACATGATCGAGGCACATATGTAATCCTTATGCTGTTGCTATGATGAGTTTGCTGGGATCCGATGGATTGTGAGATTATGTTCAGATTGTGTTTGAGTAATATATTTGATCTACCTCTTTTATATTTATGTTCGTAAGTAATTCTTGCATGTTCTCCATTGGTATTTATTGCTTTGGCCAAGTAGTATGTAGTGACTCCAAGAGGGAACGTTATGCTTGATTGTGGGTTCATGCCCCTCGATGACTAGCTTGAGTGACAGAAACATGAGTCTAGGGGATGTGCTGTTGCCACAAGGGGGAAAACATTGGTGCTTGTGCCCGCGGGTGCAAGGATTGTTTACTTTACGCAAAGTTCTTTTAATGCAGTTGTCTGTTGCTTTGAGTTTACACTATGGGTGGGACTCGCAACTTAATACCAGCGAGATGTTCTGGATAGATATCTCAAGGTGGATGATTAGTAGTAGATGCAGATGGATTTCGGTCTACTTGCCTTGGCGTACCGCCCATGCTTTGAACCTCTACCTTTCTTGCAACATAGTTAGCATTGGTTTGCGCACATAATTCTGTCAATTGCCCAGCTGTAATTTGTTTACCTCACATAGCTGTTTTATCGTCTTTTGGGAGAGAGACATCACTAGTGAACATCATGGGACTCCGGTCCATATTACCATCATTGATCACATCCGCTATTTACTTTCCGCTTTTACTTATTACTTGCAGCAAAACCTATCACTATTATCACTTGCGTTTGATCCTTTGTAAATGACAAGCCCGGAGGGATTGATAACCTCTATGTACTCGTTGGGAGCAAAGTTATTTGTATCTGTGTGCAGGTCCACGTTGATTGCTAATATCTGGCGCCGTTAGCAGTTGACACCTTCTTGTTGAAACTGGGAGTCTCAGGGAAATCGATCCTTGGTATCTTTGCCAAGGGAAAACTTCCGCTACACTGCATCTCAAACCTTCCACTTGGGGTAACCAACTAGGGGCGAGAAGCCATCAGGGCCACGTGGTGCCCACGAGGGTGGGGGCGGCTCCCCCCTAGGGCGCGCCCCCCTGCCTCGTGGGTCTCACGTAAGGCCCCCGGTGCCCTCCTTCCTCCTATGTAAGCCTACGTACCACGAAACCATCAGAACAACAGAGAAAACCCTAGTCCCACCGCCGTAACCTTCTGTTCCCGTGAGATCCCATCTTGGGGCCTGTTCCGGAGCTCCGTCGGAGGGGGGATCTTCCACAGAGTGCTTCTACATCATCATCATCGCCTCACCATGAGTTGTGAGTAGTTTACAATAGACCTTCGGGTACATAGCTAGTATATAGATGGCTTCTTATCTCTCTTTGGATCTCAATACAAAGTTCTTCTCGGTCTTCGAAGAGATCTATTTGATGTAATCTCTTTTTGCGGTGTGTTTGTTGAGATCCGATGAATTGTGGGTTTATGATCAAGATTATCTATGTGAAATATTTGGTTCTTCTCTGAACTCTTTATGTATGATTATAATATCCTTGCAAGTCTCTACGAATTATTGGTTTGATTTGGCCTACTAGATCAATAGTTCTTGCAATGGGAGAAGTGCTTGGCTTTGGGTTCCATCTTGCGGTGTCCTTTCCGAGTGACAGTAGGGGCGGCAAGGCACGTATTGTATTGTTGCCATCGAGGATAAAAAGATGGGGTTTATATCATATTGCTTGAGTTTATCCCTCTACATCATGTCATCTTGCTTAAGGCGTTACTCTGTTCCAATGAACTCAATACACTAGATGCATGCTGGATAGCGGTCGATGTGTGGAGTAATAGTAGTAGATGCAGAATCGTTTTGGTCTACTTGTCTCGGATGTGATGCCTATATATAATGATCATGCCTAGATAGTCTCATAATTATTCGCTTTTCTATCAATTGCTCGACGGTAATTTGTTTACCCGCCGTAGAATATCGCTATCATGAGAGAAGCCACTAGAGAACACTATGGCCACCGGGTCTATTCTCAACATATCAATCTACAATCTACTTTACTTTTTACGTTTTTACATTCTGTTCTTATAATAAAAAATACCAAAAATATAAACTATCATCTCTATCAGATCTCATTTTCGTAAGTGACCGTAAAGGGATTGACAACCCCTTATCGCGTTAGCTGCGAAGTTCTTATTTGTTTGTGCAGGTACGAGGTACTCGCGTGTGGTCTCCTACTGGATTGATATCTTGGTTCTCAAAAACTGAGGGAAATACTTACGCAACTATGCTGCACCTCCCTTTCCTCTTCGAGGGAATACAACGCAAGCTCGAGATGTAGCAATGTTCTACCTGAAAACCGTTGCTTTGTTCGTAAGATAATGTCCGTGGATGAGCGTTTGAAACCTTCACTGAACGTTTGTCCTGAGACTGTCCTTGATTCATTCACCCAGTGGGTGTTCTAACTTCTGCTATATAGGTCGTGTATTTCAATCGGCCCGCAATTTCTGTTATATATAGGCACGTTACCAATTAACACTTGGATGCATCTAAAAGTAATATTTATATCGCATAACCTTTACATATTACCGTTCCTCGATGCAAAGCAACATATGGTGCAAAGTTAACCTAAAATTAACTAGTGGATTGTGTTGTGCGTCAAATGCATTAAGTGTGTTCTCAGGGTCACTTACATTCACATTTTCTCCTTGTATTTCATTAGCTGGCCATCCATAGCTGCTGTCACAAAACTCTATATTCGTCCAAGTGTTAGTGGTATTTTCAAAAAATAAATATTCAATGACTCATCTTTATGATTTTATCAACTCATGCACAAATCCTATTTGATAGTTCTGAAATCCAAATAAATGAACAAGATCGACAAACAAATTATAATGAAATATATTAATATAATTAACCTATATAGATAACGAATTAGCGATTAATGGTACTACCGTGTACATACAAAGGTTCCGATCGGCAAGACAAGAAGTGGTTAACTGTTGATCGATTGCCGCCCTGGTTGAATCAAGGAGGCCCCTAGAGCCCTAGGCACAGCATTAGGCTAGTCATAGTGGGGAGTAACTTATAGTAGTGTCATGCATATGCCACTAATCTAAGGCCCTGTTTGGTTCATAAGTCTTAGGACTTTTTCTAGTCCCAACTAAAAAGTCCCTAGTCCCTCAAAAGTCCCTCCCTGTTTGTTTTCAGGGATTAAAAAGTCCCTAGTCCCTCAAAAGTCCCTCCCTGTTTGTTTTCAGGGACTAAAAAGTCCCTAGTCCCTCAATAGTCCCTCCCTGTTTGTTTTTAGGGACTAAAAAGGCCCTAGTCCCTCCCTAGAGGTTATTGACGAGGTTACGGACCTAGGGTAGGGTCACATGCCTGACCAAGATACCCCACCCAAGGTGACTACCCCAGAAGCTCAAAAGACAAACCAATGGTAACAAGGACAGTCGACTGAGATGGCCCAAGAGGGCATCCCACTCGACCAAACACCCCCGTCTAGATGACTCAACTTCACTCGACCGATCCAAGGCACTCGACCGCCAAACGTCAATGGTTCCTCAGGACAGCAACGGTCTGGTATTCACTCCGATGCAATGAATGCCTTTATTACTCTTTACTGCAGGCGTTATCAGTAACTCCTGCCTTTATGTACATTGAACCCTTAGTAACGTGGGGCATGGCCGGGGTCCTAGCGCACTATATAAACCACCCCCTCCTCTAGGGCAATGGTTCGCACCCCTGTAACACACACACGTATACATATTTCAGTCGACCGCCTCCGGGCACCGAGACGTAGGGTTGTTACTTCCTCCGAGAAGGGCATGAACTCGTAAACACCTTGCGTACAACCTCACCATAGCTATGGCCTTGCCTCCTCTTACGTACCCCCTACTCGTACTGTCAGACTTAGAACCACGACAGTTGGCGCCCACCGTGGGGCAGGGTGTCTTAGCGACTTCTGGTGAGGTTGCAAACTCTTCTCCGACCTCCTTCATCATGGTTTCCGGCGGTGGTCTGGCATTAGGCCGCGAGATCCGACTCGGCGCGCTCGTCTTCGTCGCCGACGACTCCGCTTAGCTCCAGGAGGCTCCCCTCGACGTCGAGGCACTGCCCGTCCGCGGGGATGCGCACTTTCACGCTAGTGCTTGCGACGTCCTTCTCCGACAGCCGTCGACTCAGTACCTGCTATTTTCTTCATCGTATGTCGTCCCCGCCGGACGCCGTCGCAAGCGGCCCGCAAGCGGCCCGCCAGGCGGCCACCCCTCAAGTCGCTGTTATCGAGCCCGATGAGTATCTCTATGGGCCGGTCGATCTATTGGTCGGGCTCGCGGATTTAGTTTTCGAGTGCGGGAGCAGCGAACCCGCGGTGGAAGTCCTCATGGTCGACTCACGCCGCAGCCCACTAGGGTTCCCTCGCGGCGGCGACGGCGGCAGCGGCGACGGTCATTCATTCAACAATGACGGGTACATTCCCCAACCCCTCACTGCCGAGCAGAGGGACGAGCTCTGCCGCCGCAACGAGGACGCACTCTTCACTCCCATCGTGGGGGATACTCCGGAGGCTCGGGCCTTGGAAGCCACGCGCTTGGCCACCGTGGCCAAGCGCGCGCGTTTGGACAATATCCAACGCGCACTCGACGAACGGGCCCGCCGACTGGTCCCCGAGTCCCGTCGACGACCGCAGCAATCGTTCCCGCGTGAGACTCAGGTGTTCCATACGCCTGTCCAGAACCTCAAAGCCGCGGCTCGCATCGCGGAGTCAATCCAACCATCGCAGTCAGAGGCTATGAGAGGCCTACAGCAGATCCGGGCGTTGCTCCGAACAGCCGGAGAGCAGAACGCGGTTGTTTCTCAGTCGCGCAACAGGATTCACAGCAGATCGGTGGCTGCAGACACCGTTTGGTTAGCCCACAGTCCAAGATCACCCCCGAGGCGTGAGGAACGTGGCCCACGTCAAGAGAGGCATCTGGGTCGGAATGATGTGCAGTATGATCGTCGACCCAGTCATCACGACCGTCGTCGAGTGCCTACGCCTCCTCCGGGAAGCGGATCGTTCTCGCCCAGGTGGCACGAGGGCAGACGCCTATGCGACGACGAGCGGAGAATTCCCCCAGATCCCCGAAGGCCTGGCTTCGATGCAAGGTCTATCGTTGTGCAGGGGCTGGTTTACCGAAACAAGGCAGAGATCGTCCGAGTGGAAGTCAGAGATCGTCCGAGTGGAAGTCGAGCGTCTGTCTCTGGATCCGAGTGTTTTACCAGCGCCATTAGGGCCGCTGAGATCCCCCCCGAACTTCAGGTTAGCGGCGGGGGTAAACAAGTTCACCGGCGAGTCAAAACCAGACACCTGGCTCGAGGATTACTGAGTGGCTGTGCAAATTGGAGGTGGCAACGACGACGTAGCCATGAAACACCTTCCTCTGATGATGGGCGGCTCAGCTCGGGCGTGGCTTAATCAGTTGGCCCCCGGGAGCATATACAGTTGGGAAGAGCTGGCCCGAGTGTTTATTCGGACCATCGAAGGCACCTGCAAACGGCCCGCATGGCTCGCGGAGCTGCAGCATTGCGTACAGAAGCCGAATGGAACCTTAAGGGATTACATACAGAGATGGACCACCTTGCACCACACGGTGGACAATGTGTCTGAACACCAAGCAGTCTGCGCCTTCAAGGAGGGCGTGCGATACCGAGAACTGAATTTGAAGTTCGATCAGACGGGAGATATGTCCCTGTCCCGGATGATGGAGATAGCCAGTCGGTACGCTAACGGCGAAGAAGCCGACCGACTCCGCAGTGGCAAGAAACCAGTCGGACAAGATGATCAGAACTCCAATCGGAAACCCAAGCGCAAGGCCGAGCCAGCCGCTCAGGGCGAGGCTGCAGTGGTCAGCCAAGGGAAAGGTGAAAGTGTAGTATATCGACTAGAGGGTGGTGAATAGGCGATTTTTATGGAATGCTTCAAAACATGGAAGTTTTGAAGACAAACAATACTAACGATCCTATTTATATGCAGCGGAAGGTAGACTACACTAGACAAGCCATAGTCAAGTATTCAATGAAGTGAAAGCATGAATACTAAAGGCAGCTAGGCAGTAAGGATCAGGATGGAAGATTGAATGAAGCCAATCAGAACATGTAGTCACACAGTGAAGTCAAACAGATAGGCAAGCAAGCAAAGAATTCACAATGAAAGACAGTAAGTAAAGAGAAGGAAAGGATAGAACCAGTAGCTCGGGGAAAACAGTGATTTGTTAGACCAGTTCCAGTTGCTGTGACAACTGTACGTATGGTTAGGGAGGCTGAGATTTAACTCAGAAGACCGCGTCATCACCTTGTTCCCCTTGAGCTAAGGACACCTAGTCCTCGCCCAATCACTCTGGTAAGTCTTCAAGGTAGACTTCCAAACCTTCACAGACTTCGTTCACCGGCAATCCACAATGACTCTTGGATGCTCAGAATGTGACGCCTAACCGGCTGGAGGAAACACGGTCCTCAAGTGTAACAAGTCTTCAGGTCACACAGACAGAAAGACTTCAGTGATGCCTAACACTCATTGGCTCTGGGTGTTTGGGCTTTGTCCTCGCAAGGATCTCTCTCTCAAATGCTTGGAAGGTGGGTTGCTCTCAAACGACAGAAGCCGTGCAATAACTCTGAGCAGCCACCAATTTATGGTGTAGGGGATGGGCTATTTATAGCCACTGGGCAACCCGACCTGATTTGTCCAAAGTGACCCTGGGTCACTAAGGAACTGACACGTGTTCCAACGGTTAGATTTCAAACACACACGGCAACTTTACTTGGGCTACAAGTAAAGCTGACTCATCCAGCTCTGGATAAGATTTGCTCTCATTGTCTTCGCTCGAAGACATGGGATTTGGTTGAGCATCACTTCAGTCACTCTGACTTAGTTCATTTGGACCCCACTTAATAGTACGGTGGTTCCTATGACTCAACAAAGAAGAAAAGGAAACAACAAAACATCTAAGTCTTCGCGCTCCATAGTCTTCACACAATGTCTTCTCTTGTCATAGTCTTCAATATGATTATCTTCATGTACCACCATTGTCGTCAATGTCTTCATACATTTTTAGGGGTCATCTCCGGTAGGTAAACCGAATCAATGAGGGACTACTACCTGTGTTATCCTGCAATTCTCACAAACACATTAGTCCCTCAACCAGGTTTGTCGTCAATACTCCAAAACCAACTAGGGGTGGCACTAGATGCACTTACAATCTCCCCCTTTTGGTGATTGATGACAAACTGGTTGAAGTTTTCAACGGGGATAAAAGTATGTGAAATTGTAAAGGATAAGGTATTGTCTTCGTAAGTAGCAAAAGGCTCTCCCTGAAGATGTGCATATAGTTGATTTGCTTTTGAATGCAAATGCACATGGCAGGTTGTACTTGTGGAGATCCTATTCAACTTATGAAGATAATTCATCATGCACAATTGATATGTTGAATATAATGATATGCATAATGAGAAATGGACGTCTGCAAAAATGACTAAGTGTGGAACATAACGTAGTACATGCGGAATTTATCATCGCATTACAGAGTACCAGAAAACGTAGCAGACGACCATCAAGTTTAAGTGTTACAACTCAAAGAACCAAATGTAGCAAAAACGAGAGTTGTAAACACTAGGCAAAATATAAAGCACCCGCCCATATGGACCCGCTTGAAGACTATCAACCCATATGCTTCTCCCCCTTTTGTCAGTAAGGACCAAAAAGGTCTGAAGACATAGAGCCTCTACTCGTTCCCAGTTGGAGCAGGAGAGGATGCAGGGTCGATGTTGGTGTTTGGCGGTGCAGAAGTAGTTGGTGCAGTGTCGACACGCGTTGAGGGAGGAGGTGGTGAGGTAGCATCATCTTGATCATCTATCACTCTGGCGTCAACCGTTGCAGCGGAGGAGGAGTAGTCAGAGTCTTCAAGAGACGGAGTTTGACGCAGAACAGCATTCCTTGGAGGAGTGTGGTCAAACTTGAATCTTTCTGCGAAGCCATCGTCTTGAAGATCCGCTTCAGCACTCAGTAAAGTCAAACTCTTGCATGACCTCCGACATGTTTCATGAGCAACAAAGGCATTATTGGTGGCAAGGTTGCGAATGCGATTGACGTCCACCAAGAGGCTTTGCATCTGATGCTTCAGCCAGTAGTGATGCTTATCATGTTTCTGATGTAAGGCAATAAGAAGCTCTCGGTTATTGAGAACACGAGAACGCTTTCGAGGCCTTTGGGCAATGGTGCTCTCAGTAGCTTCAGTCTCTGCATGACGAGGTAGGCGACTATGGCCAGCCAGAGGATAAATGTGAGAGACTGCTGGAACTCCTTCAATTGGCTGAGTGAAGCTCTGGTGATCAGCGTTGTGAAGACTAACAGGCTCTTTGGCAAGCTCTTGGTATATGGCTTCAGCTGACATATCAACCTCTGGCAAGAATATATGATGGTTGCGAGCAGAAGGATGATAGGTGATAGCAGAATGAAGCTTGATGAGGCGCATAATCCATGGAGCGTAGGACCTGAGACCAAATAGATCAGAGCCTGACATAGCCAACTGCCTGATAAAGAAATCTTGAGCATTGAAGCTGATGCCATTGAAGATATAGAAGACCAATGTCTTCATTGTGCCTTCAAGCTTGGCTGATGAAGAATGTCCTTTGACAAGCCATAGAGTTCGCCTGATGATATGATAGATGGTGCGGGGCAGATACTCTAGGTCTTCAACAAAGAACTCCTTTGGATATTCAGCATCGATTGCCAAAGGCTTTATCATGCTTAGCATCTGGATCATGTTGGGCTTGCGCTTCTGAAAGATGCTCTCCAAAGCTTCGTTGTGTAATTGACAGCCATGTTCATACAGTTCTCCTGGAGTGGGCAGGCCAGTAAGCTCAATGAGATCAAAGGCTTTGGCTTCATGATGAACATTGCCTGTCATCCACTCAAGGACCCATGTCTTCGGATCCCTGCTGTAGCCTCGAATGTGGAGGGTTGCATAGAATTGCAGAAGCAGTTCTTCATTCCAGTGCTCTTTGTCAGTCACAAAATTCAGCAAGCCAGCATCACGAAAGCAACCAAGAGCTTCCTCAAGACAGGGAAATCTAGTAATGGCTTCAGTATCCAGACGCATATGAGGGAAAATGCACCATTGATCATAAAGTACTCGAGAATAATAACTGCGCTGCTGATGGCTCCAGAACCTATCTGATGATATCCTTGGCTTGGAATAGGGGTTCTTGGCGCTGTCAAAGAATGTGTTGTGCGCAGTGAAGCCATTTGCATTGAAAGACCCTTGAGAGGTGGCAATACCTGGGAACCTTGGCAGTCTTGGCTTAGGCTTCTGAACCTGAGGCCTATGCTCAACATGGTGGTCAAATAGAGGATCGGCAGCATGCGGTCCAGCAGTAGGCGGAGGAATCAGAATGGGCCATCTGACAGAGACGAGCTGATCATCTTGATCGTATGCTTGCTCAATTGTATGGGGCCGTGGAGGCGGAACAGGAGCAGTGGCAGTGGCTTCAGGCTGTTGAGTGGCTTCAGGTGCAGCATTTGCTTCTGGTGCCATTACATCACGCACCACGTTGACTTCAGGTGCCACATTAGCTTCAGCCTTGACAACGTCATTGGCTTCAGTGGTGGTGATGGCAGCCTCAGAATTTGTAACCTCCACTTCAGGAGCTGGAGGATCGGATACGTTCTCCTCGAGAACAGGGGGTGTGGCAGCACGTGCTTCTTCTTCTTCGGGTTGTTCTTCTTCGGCTGATACAGCCAGAATATCTTCAGCCGCTTTGGCTTCAGACTCTGGAGGTTCACAGTAGGAGTAGCTTTAGGAACTGATTGTTGCTCTTCTCCTTCTGGAACACTTGGGGTTACGACTTGAGGCCTTGGTCCTTTGCGAAGCCTGCGGAATGCTGGCGACGCCTGTGGTGATGGAGTTGGTTGGGCCTCAAAGTCTTCATCTTCAAGCATCGAACTGGTGACTTGAGTTGGGGGAGTTGCTGGTGTATCTTGTGGGTGATCAGCCCACGAGTCATCCTGTGCAATTGGCGTCAATGGACGACCAATGTTGATGCGTTCGCTGTTCGTAAGAACAGGCGATGATTCCACATTGTACTCGATCTGAGGAAGGACTTCGTCATCTTCAACATTGTCATGAGGACCAATGTCTTCAGCTACGGTGGGGTCAACAGCTGGAATGTCTTCAGCCTCTGTGGGAGCAGGCTCATGAACTGTCATGCGACGTTCCTGGTGCGCAGATGCGGGACGAGCAACTGAAATGGGCTAAACAAAAAGGGGCTCTGTGGGAGCAGCCCGAGCCTTCTTGATCTTGCACTTCTTAGTGGGAGGAGCATCATCAGTGTTGTTCTTGCGCTTGCGGGCTTCAGCTTCAGCCACCTTTGTCCTCTTAAGCTCTGAAGCAGCTGGGGTGACCTTAGGCTTCGTGCCAGTCATGCTGGCAGGGAAAACAATGCTAGGCACTTCCTGCCTTGATTCTTCAGCATGGGTCACAGTTTGCTTCTTCTTTTTCTTGGCAGCCATCCTAGGGTCAATTCTAGGACGCCCAAGGGCCTTGCGCTTTTCAGCTTCATTGTAAGCTTGGACGCATTTGGCCGCCAAGGCCTTGATTCGCCCACGAGAACCTTGGGCTTCTTCACGCCTCTTGCGAAAGGCTTCCTTGAGCTCATGCATCATGACCTTGAAGTTCTGAATTTCTTGGACGCTGAGCTTGTCCATATGCTTCTTGAACTGAGCCTTTTCATAGTCAATCTTTTGCTTCAGCTCAAGAATTCGCTGAGCAAGAGCTAGCTCAGAAGCAATGGCGCCATTGAAGGAGACGCTGAGGCCAACGAGAAGTTGTAGATTGTCAAGGCTGAGGTTGGGGGTGTCAAACCATTCATCAATGAAGTTGTTCAAAACTTCTACGTCAAAGAGCGGCAAATCGTTGAAGATTTCTGCATCTTGCTTGCTCTTGATCAATTGCACCAGAGCGTCATCAGCTAGATCTTCATCGCTTGATAGATCAATGGCTTCATTGGCGTTCTTCGGAACAACATCAGGAGTCAAAGCTGGACTGGGGTTGTGCATGGGCTTCTTCCTTAGTTGTTTGCTTTTGGAAATGCGAGAGTGCTCCTCAGATTGCACACTTGGTGCTGGTGGAGCAGTGGCCAACGGCTTCACTCTCGAAGCAATTGGTGGAGTGGTCTTCGAAGCCTTGGATTTTTTCTTCTTCTTGGGCTTCGGAGATGCAAGCGCTTCATCAGAATCAGCGTCGTCTGCAGGTTGATCCACATCCGCCCCTTGAACCCATATGTGACTGATGAGACCTTCTAAGTTGTAGAAGGGCCCAACCAGGTTAGGTTTAGCTTCGCGTGTGCCATTGGCACGGGGCGCAGAAGGGCCAGGATTGAAGTCCAATCCCCGAGTCTTCTTGTTCTCTTTGGCCGAGTTCTTCGCATACTGAAGATTTCGCTTGAACAGATTGTCGTCGCGACACCATAGCAGTGATGATGGGTCGGCATCTGCTGGTTGTGGCCGACGGACCATGCAAGGAAAGAAGCCTTGAGCAATGGCTTCAGCTTGGGTCCTGGGTGGAAGATTCTTGTACGTAATGTCTCCACGCTTGATGGCATTCTTTTCAGCATACTCTTGGGTCACGAATTTGTACTTGAACCACTGTTCAGCCCAATATCTTCGAATCCATTGGATTCGAGTCTTCCTCTGATTGTAGTCCTCCTCTGGATCAGTCTTGTACATTTCACTGAGATCAGAAGGCAAATCTTTGGAGGTGTTGCCCCGGCGCTGTCTGTCACCTTTCCTAATAGATTTGTCAGTAGCCATTGGGTTCAAACGGAAAGGCTTCAACACTGTCAAATGCTTCGGTCTGCTGGTCAGACAGGAACTGGCTTCGGGAGAGTGAATATGACGCTGCAAGAATTCTGCAAATGAATGCAGACTATGAGAACCAAGGGATTCCCCCATGGACATGTACCTGTGACAGCATTAGATCTGCGAGGGAAGGGGAAGAGGTCATATGCATTCTCAAAAGATTTTGAAGATAAATCAGTTTAGAAAACTTTGACCTCATAGCGCGAAGACATTCACTTATATGATGAGAGTTGGTTCCAGATTTATACGAATCCATTTAGATTTATTAAAACTGTGCACTTTCCTAGCCCTCTGAGGCCACCGACGTTTTAAACCATTGGATCATTTGTGATGCTCGTTTTTTGGCCGTCAGATACTCTTAAATAGCGCTAAGTGGACCAGATGCCTCATGAGCGGCTGCTCCCATAACAAAATCGGTGTTTTATGGTTAATCGTGCCTTCCTCGCTCAAGAAGCCCACTTAACGTGCACCAGCCCACTTAGCACAAACAATATCGCAAGGAAAAAAGAGAGGCCGCTTTGGCAAGGCCGGTGTGCGGGTGATGCGAAGAGACAGCGACACGACCCTTGTTAAGGGAGACACTGAAGGGGCAGCGGGGCAGTGATGTGGCATCATGGGCGATTGGAGTACGTCTGCCGGTATTCAAGCGAGGAGTAATGTTTCTGTTGCTAAAAATTCATTAATGCGAATGGAGGTAAGCCACTCACCCGCGCCCGCCTGCTCCCCGCGTCCTTTATTTAGCACGCCCGGGGGCACAACTCCCACCTCCGCCGCCCTTGGCCTCGACGGCGGCGCCTACCGCTACTCATCAGCATCCTACCGCGCTCACGTCCAAGAGGGCTGCCACACTTCTGATATAGCTCCATGTTGCCAGTGGCATTCGATTCAGTTATAGCACCATGGCGGGCAGCAGGGCGTGTGCAGTCACCACGAACTCCAAAGCCACAAGATTAGACACCCCAAGGCATATATCCAGAGGGGAAGTAGATCAAAATGTATTCCAACTCTATTTCACGCCCCCCCCCCCGCGTTCTTTGCCCTCCTTCATCCACCTTCTCTTAGAGTAGCCCGCCTACGTCTACAATTTGTCTGGGCAACAAGGTGTTGTGTTTGTCAGGATACTTGCGATTCATGTTTCTGCATATATCTCTTATTTTTCTCTTGTGTTACATTTCTTTGATGTTTTTTTTGTACATTGGGCATGAAGGATTTCTGTGCTACAGACTAAACTGAAGCCTTCATTTGTTCAGTTCTTTTTTCTTTAGAAAAGGAGGAGGACCCCCGGCCTGCATCTGGATGATATTTGTTCGGTTCTTATTGCCCAAGCCCCAAAGTTTGCTGGTTCAGCAAAGATTGGGAGGATAAGCACTGTACATGTTTCAGGTTCGCTTCAGGCATGAAACATTGAACTAAATATCATTATTCTAGATAAATTAAATATCATTTGGACTTAGCATAAAGTTCTTGCTGATGTGACAAGTTTAGCTTGGGCTGTGCAGTTGTCCGGGGGACATGATTTTCTTCCTTGCATAGCTATATGCCACTTCTAATCCAGTCTGCTCACTGAATGCATCGTCGTAAATTTTCAGGCAAAGTACACAATGGGAGTAACTTTGATTTTTGAATTATTCTTGGTTCTTCTTTCACTCTTACAGGGTTAAAGGAATGAGGAATGTCCTAGCAATTTCTTCACAAGGCCCACTGAACGCTTTGGACCATGTACCATGCATTGGTTATTTTTTGTTCTTCTGTTCTTTGTATGAAATACCTTATGTGAAACCTGTAAAAGACATTATGCAAGTCGCTTTATAGAATTGTTAGGCTGATTAGTTTTGTAAGGCAATAAAGTAGTGCCACTAATAAATTATATTTTCTTTCTATTAACGATGTCATTCTAGGTTACCATGGACAACTCATTTGGTATACTTCTTTATTCACATTTTTCATGTATTTTGTAATAACTACTTGCAGGAAAATTTGTATTCACACTTGCTGTTTTTTAGATCTTTCATTACTTGTCCCAATTCAAAACACTACACTTTTGAGACATCGTGAGCCAAAAGAGGCCACAATCCACCACAAACACATGTATCAACCGTCCTAATTCAAGGCACATACAGTTGAAATCCAAGCTCAAACCAAGTATATTTGATCTAATAAGAAAGACAGAAAAAAGTTCAACAAACTACTATCTTGGTAACCTATCAGATTCTTCTTCATTGCAATATTTTTTTTAAATGAAGCAGACAAGCACAAGCTACAAGAAAGTATGATACTTCAAAGTATTCCCAACAATTATTCACAAATTACTTTATATCCTTAATAATTAAGAGATAAAATAGACGGGCGCAGCAACGCGCGCCATCAATGATCTAGTGAATAGGTAGAAGTGAGGAATCTAACTACGTGTGAAGCATAAGTGAATATTCTAGGCAAAGTATGAGATGCAGACATGATAGATCCATATATGTGTAGGCAGAAACTTCTTGTGGTAAAAGTGATGAATCTTTTGGATCAAAAAGATGGTAAAAAGAGAGTTTTAATTTACAACACGATGAACTGCTAGACGGAGAAGAAGTGGATGCCGAGCAGTTCGATCTTCCGTGCCCTAACTTGGCGACTGAGGACACCTACGGTGGCGGCGGAGGAGACGATGTCCGAGGCCGGCGTGAAGACGGCGTCGACGAGGTCGCGGCAGCGAAGCGCTTCGTTGCCGGCGTCGTCGAGAGCTAGCGGAGGCGCTAGGGTTGGTCGAGGTTTAGAGGTGGTAGAAGAATTTTTGACCGTGATGGGATGTGCATTTATAAGCATGGGAGAAGGCACAACGCAATTACGCAGGTGCCCCTGGCGGTTCATATCTGAGGGACACGTGGCGGACATGTAAAACATTGGGAGTTGTCCCACGATCCCACGTATGCCTGGACTGTCGGGGTGGTCGTTCCGGCTTCTCCGGGTTTCAGGCATAAAGGATTGACATTAAAATCAGATTTAAAATTTGTCTTTGTATCTTCTGCTAACAAGGACGCAGAGAAGACATTTGACTGTACCAACAGAATGCATATGATTTGGATAGATAGTGTTTGAGGTGAGAAAGCATAGAGAGGTTAGGGTCCGATCACATTCACTCAGTTCAAGAGATTCAAATAAGAAGACATAGCTATAAGTGAATGTTGTAGAGGACAGAACACAAGTCTATATATGTCCTATATGAAGATAAACCAAATGCGAAGACTATGCAAATGTAATGCCATGAGAAACACTTCAAACAAAGATTTGGTGGTGGCGTTACCCACCGTATAGGAAGTATTAGACCTAGACCCGGCGCACAATTATCGTGGCGCTCCGAAGTCAAATTCTGCGTTAATGTATTCACACTTAGAATGTAAGTCTTCATTTATTGAAGATATACTTTACTGCGTGTGTTGCGCATCCAAGTCATCAATATGCATAAGTGTTAGGATGTGTGCCTGATTACAGGACATTTGAGGATTCTAAGATATTTAGCTCACACCGCAACTTGCAAAACCTTTTCTCATCCAAGGGCTTTGTGAAGATATCTGCCAGTTGCTCTTCAGTGTTGACGTGTATGATATCAATATCTTCCTTCATGACATGATCTCTGAGAAAGTGATGACGAATTTCAATGTGCTTTGTCTTCGAGTGCTGAACTGGGTTGTTGGCAATCTTGATTGCGCTTTCATTGTCGCAGTAGAGTGGCACATGCTTCAGATGGACACCATAGTCCTTGAGCATTTGCTTCATCCAGAGAAGTTGAGCGCAACAAGATCCAGCAGCAATGTATTCAGATTCAGCAGTGGAGAGTGATACACGGTTCTGCTTCTTTGAAGACCAACAGACAAGTGATCGTCCTAGAAAGTGACATGTGCCTGATGTAGACTTGCAATCAACTTTGTCACCAGCATAATCAGCATCTGAGAATCCAACTAGATCAAACTTTGAGCCCTTTGGATACCATAATCCTAGTGTTGGGGTGTAAGCCAAATATCGTAGTATTCGCTTCACGGCTAAGTGATGCGTCTCCTTTGGTGCCGCTTGATATCGAGCACACATGCAAACACTAAGCATAATATCTGGCCTAGATGCACATAAATAAAGTAAAGAACCAATCATGGAGCGGTATACCTTTTGATCGAAATCTTTACCATTGGCGTCGAGACCCAGATGGTGTTTAGCTGGCATAGGCGTCGAGTAACCTTTGCAATATTGCATTCCAAACTTCTTCCGGCAATCTTTGAGATATTTCTCTTGAGATATGAAGATGTCGTTGCTTTGCTGACGAATTTGAAGACCAAGGAAGAACTTCAGCTCACCCATCATGGACATCTGATATTGCTCTTGCATCATGTGACCAAACTCATCACTATATCTTTTGTCAGTGCAGCCGAAGATAATGTCGTCCACATAGATTTGGCAGACAAATAGTTCATCATCATATGTCTTCGTGAAGAGTGTGGGATCCTGGGATCCAGGTTTGAAGCCTTTGCTCTTCAGGAAGTCTTTGAGTGTGTCATACCAAGCACGAGGGGCTTGTTTGAGGCCATACAGTGCCTTGTTGAGCTTGTATACCATATCAGGACGTTTTGGATCTTCAAAGCCAGGTGGTTGTGCAACATACACTTCTTCTTCAATCCTTCCATTGAGAAAGGCACTCTTCACATCCATTTGATACAGAAGTATGTTGTGATGATTTGCATAGGCTAGCAGTATGCGAATAGCTTCAAGCCTAGCCACAGGAGCAAATGTTTCATCGAAGTCAATCCCTTCAACTTGAGTGTATCCTTGAGCAACAAGACGAGCTTTGTTTCTAACAACTTGACCATGCTCATATTGCTTGTTGCGATATATCCATTTTGTTCCTATTATGTTGTGCTTGCGAGGGTCAGGACGCTTGACAAGTTCCCATACATTGTTCAGCTCAAACTGTTGAAGCTCTTCTTGCATTGCTTGAATCCATTCGGGTTCCATAAAGGCTTCAGCAACTTTCTTGGGTTCAGATACTGAGACAAATGCAAAGTGCCCACAGAAATTTGCTAGTTGTGTTGCTCTTGAACGAGTAAGTGGACCCGGTGCATTTATGCTGTCAATTATCTTCTCAACTTGTACTTCATCTGCAACACGAGGATGAGCTGGACGAAGATTTTGCTCTTGCTGTACACTGTCATCATCAGGAGGATTGTCTTCAGGCTGAGCATTATCGTCAGGTTGATTTGGGGCAGAAATGATGAGTTCCTCATCACGCTGTGCTTCAGAAGGCATGATTTCACCGGTTCCCATTAGCTTGATAGATTCATTAGGTGAAGCTTCATCCAGCACATTTGGCGGGAACTCTCTTTGTGAACCATTTGTTTCATCAAACCGCACATCCATCGTTTCAACAACTTTATAGAGAAAGATGTTGAAGACTCTGTTGGAGTGTGAGTCCTTTCCATAGCCGAGCATGAAACCTTCATGTGCTTTTGGTGCAAATTTTGACTTGTCATGTGGATCCTTGATCCAGCACCTAGCTCCAAATACTCTGAAGTAACTGACGTTTGGCTTCTTTCCAGTAAGGAGTTCATAGGACGTTTTCTTCAGAAGCTTGTGAAGATAAACACGGTTGATGATATGGCATGCAATATCAATAGCTTTGGGCCAGAACTTTCTTGGAGTCTTGTATTCATCGAGCATTGTTTGAGCCATCTCAATTAGGGTTCTGTTCTTGAGCTCTACGATGCCATTCTGCTGAGGTGTGTACGGAGCTGAGAACTCATGGGTGATTCCCATTATATCCAGATAAAGATCAAGGCCGGTGTTCTTGAACTCAGTGCCATTGTCACTTCTGATATGCTTGATCTTGACGCCATAGTTGTTCATGGCACGGTTGGCGAAGCGTCTGAAGACATCTTGCACTTCAGTCTTGTAGAGAATTATGTGCACCCATGTGTATCTTGAATAATCATCAACAATGACGAAGCCATAGAGACAAGCTGTGGTAGAGAACGTGGAGTAGTGAGTAGGGCCAAATAAGTCCATGTGAAGCAGCTCGAAGGGTTTGGATGTCGTCATGATTGTCTTCGAGGGATGCTTGGTCCTAGTCATCTTCCCAGCTTCACAGGCACCACATAGATGATCTTTACTGAACTTGACGCCCTCGATGCCTACGACGTGCTTCTTCTTTGTGAGAGTGTGCAAGTTCCTCATGCCGGCATGTCCTAGCCTCCGATGCCAGAGCCAGCACTCTTAAGCTTTTGCTAGAAGACATACGGCCATCTGCGGTCCAGCTGAGAAATCTACCATATACAAATCACCTTTTCTGTATCCTTCACAGACTAGAGACTTGTCAGATTTCATTAGTACAAGGCAACGATATTTTCCAAATATCACAATCATGTTTAAGTCACAAAGCATTGAGACAGACATTAAGTTGAAACCAAGGGATTCAACAAGCATGACTTTATCCATGTGTTGATCCCTTGAGATTGCAACTCTACCTAGACCCAATACTTTGCTTTTACAAGTATCAGCAAACGTGATGTGACTTTTGTTAGATGGACGTAAGGTTGAGTCCATAAGAAGACTTCGATCTCCAGTCATATGATTTGTGCATCTGCTGTCCATAATCCATTCTGAAGACTTTGGTGTCACTCCCTACAATGCAGTTTAGAGGATAGGCATCACCAATAGCCTATGTGAAGCATAAACATTTGATGTACAAGTGGATTATGAAAGCTTAGATCCAAGTTAGGACTGGTAAGATGATTAGCAAGCGATTCATGAACAAAATAGATAGTAAACCATTTGGGCATTTGATCTTGTGCCCTACAAGATGTTTTAGGTCCCCAGCAATAGCATCAGACGCATTTGATTTTCGGCTGGAGACCTTTCCCTGCAAGAGAAAGTTAGTTCTTCTTAACCACCCACATCTTCAGGGGTGGCTTAGAAGCAATGAGTCTAAGAGCAGCATCTGAGAATTTTGGCTTTGGAGCCCTAGCAAATAGTCTTGCAGGAGGAGAATAATACTCATAAGAATAAGAAGAAAAATTCTTTGTTTTGTGAATATATGATGGCTTCTCTCCCCTCGTTGGTTACCCCAAGTGGAAGGTTTGAGATGCAGTGTAGCGGAAGTTTTCCCTTGGCAAAGATACCAAGGATCGATTTCCCTGAGACTCCCAGTTTCAACAAGAAGGTGTCAACTGCTAACGGCGCCAGATGTTAGCAATCAACGTGGACCTGCACACAGATACAAATAACTTTGCTCCCAACGAGTATAGAGAGGTTGTCAATCCCTCCGGCCTTGTCGTTTACAAAGGATTAAACGCAAGTGGTAATAGTGATAGGTTTTGCTGCAATAGTAAGTAAAAAGCGGAAAGTAAATAGCGGATGTGATCAATTATGGTAATATGGACCGGGGTCCCATGATGTTCACTAGTGATGTCTCTCTCCCAAAAGACGATAAAACAGCTATGTGAGGTAAACGAATTACAGCTGGGCAATTGACAGAATTATGTGCGCAAACCAATGTTAACTATGTTGCAAGAAAGGTAGAGGTTCAGAGCATGGGCGGTACGCCAAGGCAAGTAGACCGAAATCCATCTGCATCTACTACTAATCATCCACCTTGAGATATCTATCCAGAACATCTCGCTGGTATTAAGTTGCGAGTCCCACCCATAGTGTAAACTCAAAGCAACAGACAACTGCATTAAAAGAACTTTGCGTAAAGTAAACAATCCTTGCACCCGCGGGCACAAGCACCGTTGTTTTCCCCCTTGTGGCAACAGCACATCCCCTAGACTCATGTTTCTGTCACTCAAGCTAGTCATCGAGGGGCATGAACCCACAATCAAGCATAACGTTCCCTCTTGGAGTCACTACCTACTACTTGGCCAAAGCAAAAAATAACAACGGAGAACATGCAAGAATTACTTACGAACATAAATATAAAAGAGGTAGATCAAATATATTACTCAAACACAATCTGAACATAATCTCACAATCCATCGGATCCCAGCAAACTCATCATAGCAACAGCATAAGGATTACATATGTGCCTCGATCATGTAGGGCAGCTCACGAGGACTAATTAGTGAAGCACAAGAACGGGAGGAGAACATCACATAGCTACTGGTCATGGACCCATGGTCCAAGGGAGACTACTCACAACTCATCTGGGAGGCGTCCATGGTGGTGGAGAGGCTCCCGGTGGTGATCCTCCCCTCCGACAGGGTGCCGGGAAGAGTTCTCCTGGTGCTCCCGATCTTGGAAGCGCGGCGGCGGCAGAACAGAGATGAGATCGCGAAAAAGGGTTCCCGTCTCGAGGGTTTCGGGACACGATATAAATATATGCCAAAGGGGGGCATCAGCGGAGGCCTGGGGGGCCCAGGCGCCCCCCCGGCGCGGCCAGGAGGGGGGCCGCGCCACCAGGGCGCCTGGAGCCCTGGTGGCCCCCTCCGGCTGTACTTCGGGTGCCGGGAAGCTTCTGGAACGCTGATTTTTTATATAATTTTTCCGGGATTTTTCTGGCAGTTCTCGTAATGGGAAAACCTGAAATACAAAAACAGCCGAAAACAGAAACTGGCACTGGGGTGCACTGAGTTAATAGGTTAGTCCAAATATGATCAAAAGTGTATGGAAGTGTATAAATAACATAGCAATATCACCCAAAAGAGGCATGGAGCAAGCAGAAATTATAGATACGTTTTGGACGTATCAACATCCCCAAGCTTAATTCCTGCTCGTCCTCGAGTAGGTAAATGATAACAAGAATAATTTCTGTGGTGACATGCTATTAACCATATAGGACTTTTCATAGTCACATGACAAAAGCTTACTGAGACAATGAATCTGTATTAATTAAGTTGCCTCATGAGAAAATCGCAAAGAACTGAAAGTTTTACAATATGATACTGAAACATCAAATAGATTTGTAATGAGCATGGTGTGCAAATATGATAAAGTGATATCTCGCTTGCCCCCTTTAGTGAAGCAAAACATAAATGCAGGGGCACCTCCAAGGTTTAACTGATGACTAGATACAATGATTTCAAAATAAACGATATCACAATCATGCAAAAGACAATGCTACTTTGGGACAATGCACATTACACTCAGAATGACAATCATGCTCTCAGTAGTTGGTGCTTTAAAAGAAGGTGGAGACACTCGAACCGTGGCTTTTGTTGGCAAGGTTGAAAACCCGTAGTCGGAAACAAAGACAAAGCATGTACCGGAGCTCTTGGTTTTAAAAACAGAGGTAATAATTATTATTTTTAAATCATGTATGTTCCGTCAACGAATGCTAGCAGACAACTCAATCACTTCTTGAGATGGACAAGTTTCGAGGAACGGCTCCCGAATGGGGACGATCACATCCTCTTAATCTCCTTTGTTTATCACTGCCAAAGTTTTTTGATTTCTCATGAACAAAGCGTGAAGGAGGGTTTGTTTGTTATATTAATTTTTGAGCCGGGCGAACTCAATGCCAGTTCCTTCTCGTATTATGGGTTTGCACATTATACATGCAATCCCGGGGTGAAGCTTGTCCAACTTAAAAAGATCATGAATTAACTACTACTTCCTCATGAACTTAAAACAGAGGCACAAAATAAGAATGCATTTCTTTTTGAATAATTTCGAGATGGTACATGAAAGTCTCCGTTAGGAATGGCAGGTAAATACCATGTAGGAAGGTATGGTGGACTCATATGGCATAACTGGTTTAAAGGAATTTGGATGCACAAGCAGTCAGTCCGCTTAGGACAGGTGGAGGTTAGCAAAAGACTGGGAGCGACCAACTAAGAGAGCAATGACGGTCATAATCATGCAGAGCGACAAAGCAACATTGAATCAGGCATGGAAGTTATATCGCTACTCAGAAACAAAAGATCATCAAGGCTTGACAGACTTTCTTTATAGTCTTAAATATGCGTGAGCATACGCCAAGTCAATCAAAATAAATTCTTGAAGGAAGATATTACTAAACCATACCACATCATAGGCAAACAAATCATGTTGGTACTCCAATAACACATTGGGAACCCCCCAGCTATTTGAGACTAACCATAAGAAAACATGAACTACTAAGCACCATTATGCATGTAGCATCTTTATCATAGACATACCAACCAATGCAACGGAAGCAAACTCTCTTAATAAGATAATCATGATAAATAAAGAGAGTTCGAGCAACCAACTAAACAAAAGCTCTTTAGAAAGATAAGCATGAATACTAAGAGCTGAACATGATAGTAGCTATTAAAAGGCAAAGAACACACACAGCAAAGATAGACATGAAAATTCTATGTTATGTTCTAGGTAGAAGTGGAGCGTGTTTCTCTCCCACATAAAGAAAGCTGAGTTCCGACTCGTTATGAAAAGCTAAGGAAAACTAAAAAGGAAAACTAAAAGCAAGACGCTCCAAGCATAGCACATAACACATGAAGTGATAAAAATATAGTGGAACGAAAGACGAACTGATAATGTTGATGGAGAAGGGGATGCACGGGGGCATCCCCAAGCTTAGACGCTTGAGTCTCCTTGAATATTTCTTGGGGGTGCACGGGGGCATCCCCAAGCTTGAGCGTTTGACACTCCTGAATCTTTTTATCATCTTCCCCCGCACACTTCAAAACTCCCTTCATACATAACTCATCATAATCTGATTAGCGAGGTTAGTACCCATAATAAAATAATTGTTCCTTGCTGGAAATAAGGATATTCTTGAAGGTCTACTATTTCTCAAGATTGTCAAAAGGTTTTTGCAAAGAAAAAGCAAGCTCTAGGTTTGCAAAATGAAGGAAAGGCAAAACAGGACAGAATCTGTGAAAAACAGAACAGCAGGTAGTAAATGATTTTTTTCGGGGCACTTCTGCAACTCTAATCAAAAAACTCAAAACAGACGCACGAAAGACAATTATATAGAGCACGCTGTCGAAAAAATTCAGACCAAAAAGATGATCTGGTGATTTTATACGAATTTTTCTATACAAGGACAGAATCTGTTTCCTGGACAGCACGTCACAACTTTTGAACTTTCTTGCAATCAGAGGCTACACTTGGCACAAAGTTGAAAAGTAAAGATACAATGATGATGCTACTGTAGTAACAACATCAAGACACAACAAAAGCAAAATAAAATTTATTCATGTGGGCTGCCTCCCAAAAGCGCTTTCTTTTATGCCTTTAAGCTAGGCATAATGCATAGAGATCAAGTTTTATCAAGAGTAAAAGAATAGCTAGCCCGTACAACGGACTCAAAAGGTAACTTAATCTTCTTTCGAGGGAAGTGTTCCATCCCTTTCTTGAGATGAAACTGGAATTTTATATTCCCCTCTTTCATGTCAATGATAGCACCAACGGTGCGTAGAAAAGGACGTCCCAAAATAATTGGACAAGAAGGTTCACATTCAATATCCATTGTAGTAAAATCAACGGGAACGTAATTGTCATTGACAATGATAAGAACATCGTCAATCCTCCCTAAAGGTTTCTTTATGGAAGAATCAACGAGACGAACACCAAAAGAACAAGAATCAAAAGGTTTCAATTTAAGCATATCATATATTCTTTTGGGCATAACAGAGGTACTAGAACCAACATCACATAAAGCATAGCAAGAGAAGTTATTCAACTTAATTTTAATCATAGGATCCCAACCATCTTCTAGGTTTCTAGGTATGGAGGCTTCTACTCTAAGTTTCTCCTCCCTAGCTTTGATAAGAGCATTAGTGATATGCTCTGTGAAGGCAAGGTTAAGCGTGCTAGTGCGGGGATCTCTAGACATCTTGTGAAGGAAATCAATAACTTCGGTAAGAGTGCAATTATCAAAATCAAGGTCACTACTATCAAGTAAGGTGGTAGTGGTGTCCTTTAGGTTCACTTGTTTGGTAGTTTCTATAGTCATAGTATCACCATTAATAGGTCCAATGGGACCAGGAGTGCATTGGGTGCTAAGAGTTTGGATATCCTCAACAACTTGGATAGTAGCAACAGTGTGGTGGGTAGGAAGGCTCTTAATTCTATCTTCTTCCTCCCTTTCTCTAGCCCATCTCTCTTTAAGTTTAGCCATCATCCTAATATTTTCATTAATTTGCACTTGAATAGCATTCATAGGAGTGACCTTCCTCTCCTCAAGAGGAAAAGTTCTAATTTTAAGTAATTCTACCTCATTGGCTAAATTGTCTACCTTCGAAGAGAGATCATCTAGTTTGTTTAGTTTTTCTCCTACACTCTTATTAAAGGCTTTTTGGGTAGTGATGAAATCTTTAAGCATAATCTCTAGTTCAGTAATGGAGTTCTTGGTGCTAGGATAAGCATTGTTGTTCCCATAAGAATTAGAGGGGTACGGTCTAGGATTGCTACCAAAATTACTCCTATAAGCATTGTTATTAAAATTGTTTCTAGAGATAAAGGTCACGTCTACTTGTTCTTGAGCAATCAAAGAATTTAAAGGAACATCACGAGGATCAACAGAAGATTGCTTCGAAAGTAGAGACATAATCAAGTCAACTTTTTCATTTAGGGAGGAAATCTCCTCGACAGAGTTTACCTTCCTACCTGTTGGAGCGCGTTCGGTGTGCCATTGGGAATAGTTGGTCATCATCTCATCGAGAAGCTTTGTGGCAGCACCAAGTGTAGTTGACATAAAGGTTCCTCCCGCGGCCGAATCTAACAAGTTCCGCGAGGTAAAGTTCAAGCCTGCATAAAAAGTTTGGATAACCATCCAAGTAGTCAAACCATGAGTAGGGCAGTTCTTGATAAGAGATTTCATACGTTCCCAAGCTTGGGCAACGTGTTCATTATCCAATTGTTTAAAATTCATTATGTTACTCCTTAGTTGGATAATTTTAGCAGGTGGATAGTATTTCCCAATAAAAGCATCTTTGCACTTGTCCCATGAATCTATGATGTTTCTAGGCAAAGATTGAAACCAAATTTTAGCTCCTCCTCTCAAGGAGAAAGGAAAAAGCTTAAGCTTAACAATATTACCATCTATTTCTTGGTACTTTTGCATATCACA
This sequence comes from Secale cereale, assembly GCA_902687465.1. Lineage (NCBI taxonomy): Eukaryota > Viridiplantae > Streptophyta > Magnoliopsida > Poales > Poaceae > Secale > Secale cereale. The sequence continues at coordinate 561,017,351 of LR738713.1, read as the reverse complement.
AAGTTCAACAAAATTGTTTAAGTGTAAAGCAGCATCATCTCCAGCACCGGAGAATTGATCTTTCATAACTAGGTTCAGTAAAGCAGGCTTAATTTCATACGAAGGTGCTGAAGTGGCAGGTGTAGTGATAGGTGTGCAGATAAAGTCATCGTTGTTGTGACTAGTGAAGTCACACAACTTGGTGTTCTCGGTGGAACCCATAGTAGGAAGCAAGCAAGATAACTATTTTTGTGATTTTCGATAAAAGATACTAAAGTAAAACTAAAAGGTAAACTAACAAGACTAAAAAGCAAAGGTAAAAGATGGCGTGCAACTCCCCTATCCTGAAGAGTGGAGTCCCCGGCAATGGCGCCAGAAAACTTTGCTTGATGGCTTCTCGCCCCTCGTTGGTTACCCCAAGTGGAAGGTTTGAGATGCAGTGTAGCGGAAGTTTTCCCTTGGCAAAGATACCAAGGATCAATTTCCCTGAGACTCCCAGTTTCAACAAGAAGGTGTCAACTGCTAATGGCGCCAGATGTTAGCAATCAACGTGGACCTGCACACAGATACAAATAACTTTGCTCCCAACGAGTACAGAGAGGTTGTCAATCCCTCCGGCCTTGTCGTTTACAAAGGATTAAACGCAAGTGGTAATAGTGATAGGTTTTGCTGCAATAGTAAGTAAAAATCGGAAAGCAAATAGCGGATGTGATCAATGATGGTAATATGGACCGGGGTCCCATGATGTTCACTAGTGATGTCTCTCTCCCAAAAGACGATAAAACAGCTATGTGAGTTAAACCAATTACAGCTGGGCAATTGACAGAATTATGTGCGCAAACCAATGCTAACTATGTTGCAAGAAAGGTAGAGGTTCAAAGCATGGGCGGTACGCCAAGGCAAGTAGACATAAATCCATCTGCATCTACTACTAATCATCCACCTTGAGATATCTATCCAGAACATCCCCTAGACTCATGTTTCTGTCACTCAAGCTAGTCATCGAGGGGCATGAACCCACAATCAAGTATAACGTTCCCTCTTGGAGTCACTACCTACTACTTGGCCAAAGCAATAAATAACAACGGAGAACATGCAAGAATTACTTACGAACATAAATATAAAAGAGGTAGATCAAATATATTACTCAAACACAATCTGGACATAATCTCACAATCCATCGGATCCCAGCAAACTCATCATAGCAACAGCATAAGGATTACATATGTGCCTCGATCATGTAGGGCAGCTCACGAGGACTAATTAGTGAAGCACAAGAATGGGAGGAGAACATCACATAGCTACTGGTCATGGACCCATGGTCCAAGGGAGACTACTCACAACTCATCCGGGAGGCGTCCATGGTGGTGGAGAGGCTCCCGGTGGTGATCCTCCCCTCCGGCAGGGTGCCGGGAAGAGTTCTCCTGGTGCTCCCGATCTTGGAAGCGCGGCGGCGGCGGAACAGAGATGAGATCGCGAAAAAGGGTTCCCGTCTCGAGGGTTTCGGGACACGATATAAATATATGCCAAAGGGGGGCATCAGCGGAGGCCTGGGGGGCCCAGGCGCCCCCCCCCCCCCCCGGCGCGGCCAGGAAGGGGGCCGCGCCACCAGGGCGCCTGGAGCCCTGGTGGCCCCCCTCCGGCTGTACTTCGGGTGCCGGGAAGCTTCTGGAACGCTGATTTTTTATATATTTTTTCTGGGATTTTTCTGGCAGTTCTCGTAATGGGAAAACCTGAAATACAAAAACAGCCAAAAACAGAAACTGGCACTGGGGTGCACTGAGTTAATAGGTTAGTCCAAATATGATCAAAAGTGTATGGAAGTGTATAAATAACATAGCAATATCACCCAAAAGAGGCATGGAGCAAGCAGAAATTATAGATACGTTTTGGACGTATCAATATAGCGGTTTGAGAAAACACGCTCATATTCATGGGTCTGAGTATAATTTCCTTGCAAAACATTGGCGTTAGGGTGACTTAGGTGAGTCCTTTGTCTGTATGAAGCCTTAGGACCATATGAAGCCTTTGGTCTGGGGTTTGTCTTCTTCCCAGGTGGTGTCATGATGATATTTGCTGGAAGCTTCTCAAGACAACCTTTGGGAACCCAGATCTTCTTCATAGGTGGCCCGTTCCTGCAGTTAGTACCAATATACCTGGCAAACACATCACCATTCTGATTCTTAAACAGTTTATAGTTTGCATCAAGGGATTCATCAATGATAATAGGATTAGCACTAGTGAAGCCAGATAAGGTAGACGGATCTACTGAAGGTTCCTTTGCAGCAACCCATGTGGTTTTGGGGTACTGCTCAGGCTTCCAGTATGAACCATCAACATTCATTTTCCTCTCGAACCCTACACCCTCTTTCCTAGGGTTTCGGTTCAGTATCTGCTTTTTGAGGACGTCACCTAAAGTCTGATGCCCTTTGAGGCTTTTGTACATCCCTGTTTCAAGCAAAGTCTTCAACCTAGCATTTTCATCAGCAATAGTAGTGGTATGCTCAGCAGAGGGGTTAGTTACCACATCAGTAGTTGAAGATATTGCAACAGTGGCAGCAGTATAACCTTCAGCAACAGATGTAGCATTATCACACTCAATGCATTTTAGACATGGCGGTTCAAATCCTCCGTGAGAATCACTGATTTGTTGATCAAGTAATGAATCGCGCTCCTTCTGAAGATCTTCATAACACACTCTTAGCTTTTCATGATCAGACAAGAGAGTGTTATGATGACTTTGAAGCATGTCCAACTTGGTCTGAAGTCTTTGAAGACTCTCAGCCAAGGTTTTCGACTGATCCATTTCTTCACCCAACATATCATTGCTCTTATTAAGCATTTTTTGGGCTTTTTCCAAAGCTATTTGTTGTTTAGTGGCAAGGGAAGCAAGTTTGACATAGCTGGGTCCAAATTCATCACCAGATTCATCATCACTAGACTCAGATAGGTAGCATTCGATTACCTTGGCACCTTTTGCCATAAGACATGGTGCTGACGATGATGGTTCTGGATCGAAAGTCATCGTCTTGAGAGATTCTTTGAAATCCTCAAACCCGGTATCGTCACGAGTTAGATGACCTTCATATACTTCAGAGAGACGGTCCCAGATAAGCTTTGCATGATCGAGATGCATGACGTTCCTGAACTGATTTTGAGACAGACAGGAGCAGATGATGTCCTTCGCTGTGAGGTTGAGAAGAGTAAACTTGTGAATGTCATCAGCTTCTGCCATCTTGCACAGATCGGTAAGACCAATCTCAGTGACGGTCCACGGCTCACTGTTTATCGCCATGAGACGCTTCTTCATCATGGCCTTCCACTTGGGATACTTGTGATCGTCAAACATGGGGCAAGACACTGTCTTCATTCCTGTGGTCGACATAACTAAAACTCCAGGTGGTTAAACCGAATCACACAGAACAAGGGAGTACCTTTCTCTGATACCAATTGAAAGTGTAGTATATCGACTAGAGGGGGGTGTATAGACGATTTTTATGGAATGCTTCAAAACATGGAAGTTTCAAAGATAAACAATAGTAATGATCTTATTTATATGCAGCGGAAGGTAGACTACACTAGACAAGCCATAGCCAAGTATTCAATGAAGTGAAAGCATGAAGACTAAAGGCAGCTAGGCAGTACGGATCAGGATCGAATATTGAATGAAGCCAATCAGAACAGGTAGTCACATAGTGAAGTCAAACAGATAGGCAAGCAAGCAAAGACTTCACAATGAAAGACAGTAAGTAAAGAGAAGGAAAGGATAGAACCAGTAGCTCGGCGAAGACAGTGATTTGTTAGACCAGTTCCAGTTGCTGTGACAACTGTACGTCTGGTTAGGGTGGCTGAGATTTAACTCATAAGACCGCGTCTTCACCTTGTTCCCCTTGAGCTAAGGACACCTAGTCCTCGCCCAATCACTCTGGTAAGTCTTCAAGGTAGACTTCCAAACCTTCACAGACTTCGTTCACCGGCAATCCACAATGACTCTTGGATGCTCAGAATGATGGGGAATGTAGTATTTTAAAATTTTCCTACGATCACGCAAGATCTATCTACCAGATGCATAGCAACGAGAGAGAGAGTGTGTCTACGTACCCTCGTAGACCGGGAGCGGAAGCGTCAAGTAACGCGGTTGATGTAGTCGAACTTCTTCGCGATCCAACCGATCAAGCACCGAACGTACGGCACCTCCGCGTTCAGCACACGTTCAGCTTGATGACGTCCCACGAGCTCTTGATCCAGTTGAGCTTCACGGGAGAGTTTCGTCAGCACGACGGCGTGGTGACGGATATGATGAGGTTACCGACGCAGGGCTTCGACTAAGCAATGCGACAATATGACCGAGGTGTGTTTCTGTGGAGGGGGGCGCACACGGCTAAAACAATTCAACTTGTGTGTCTTTGGGTGCCCCCCTGCCCCCGTATATAAAGGAGCAAGGGGGGAGGCCGGCCGGCCCCTTGTGGCGCGCCTAGGAGGAGCAATCCTACTAGGAATAGGATTGCAATCCTATTCCTAGTAGGAACTACCAAAAGGGAGAAGGGGGAAAGGAAGGAGAGGGAGAAGGAGAAGGAAAGGGGCGCCGGCCCCCCTCCTTCCTTGTCCAATTCGGACCTAGGGGTGGGGGCGCGCGGACCAGCCCTGGCCCTTCTTCCCTCTTTCTCCTACGGCCCATTAAGGCCCATAGCTTCCCCAGGGGTTCCGGTAACCCCCCGGTACTCCGGTAAATTCCGAAACTTTACGGAACACTTCCGGTGTCCGAATATAGTCGTCCAATATATCAATCTTTATGTCTCGGACATTCGAGACTCCTCGTCATGTCCGTGATCTCATCCGAGACTCCGAACTACCTTCGGTACATCAAAACTCATAAACTCATAATACTGATCGTCATCAAACGTTAAGCGTGCGGACCCAACGGGTTCGAGAACTATGTAGACATGACCGAGACTCATCTCTGGTCAATAACCAATAACGGAACCTGGATGCTCATATTGGCTCCTACATATTCTACGAAGATCTTTATCGGTCAAACCGCATAACAACATACGTTGTTCCTTTTGTCATCGGTATGTTACTTGCCCGAGATTCGATCGTCGGTATCTCTATACCTAGTTCAATCTCGTTACCGGCAAGTCTCTTTACTCGTTCCGTAATACATCATCTCGTGACTAACTCATTAGTGATTTTGCTTGCAAGGCTTATTATGATGTGCATTACCGAGAGGGCCCAGAGATACCTCTCCGACACTCGGAGTGACAAATCCTAGTCTTGATCTATGCCAACACCACGAATACTTTTGGAGACACCTGTAGAGCATCTTTATGATCACCCAGTTACTTTGTGATGTTTGATAGCACACAAGGTGTTCCTACGGTATTCGAAAGTTGCATAATCTCATAGTCATAGGAACATGTATTAGTCATGAAGAAAGTAATAGCAGTAAAACTAAACGATCATAGTGTTATGCTAACGGATGGGTCTAGTACATCACATCATTCTCCTAATGATGTGATCCTGTTGATCAAATGATAACTCATGTCTATGGCTAGGAAACATAGCCATCTTTGATCAATGAGCTAGTCTAGTAGAGGCATACTAGGGACATACTATTTTGTCTATGTATTCACACATGTACTAAGTTGCTGGTTAATACAATTCTAGCATGAATAAAAGACATTTATCATGATATAAGGAAATACAAATAACATCTTTATTATTGCCTCTAGGGCATATTTCCTTCACAGAATGCGACACCTAACCGGCTGGAGGAAACACAGTCCTCAAGTGTAACAAGTCTTTAGGTCACACAGACAGAAAGACTTCAATGATGGCTAACACTCTTTGACTCTGGGTGTTTGGGCTTTGTCCTCGCAAGGATGTCTCTCTCAAATGCTTCGGAGGTGGGTTGCTCTCAAACAACAAAAGCCGTGCAATAACTCTGAGCAGCCAACAATTTATGGTGTAGGGGGTGGGCTATTTATAGCCACTGGGCAACCCGACCTGATTTGTCCGAAGTGACCCTGGGTCACTAAGGAACTGACACGTGTTCCAACGGTCAGATTTCAAACACACACGGCAACTTTACTTGGGCTACAAGTAAAGCTGACTCATCCAGCTCTGGATAAGATTTGCTCTCATTGTCTTCGCTCGAAGACATAGGATTTGGTTGAGCATCACTTCAGTTACTCTGACTTAATTCACTTAGACCCCACTTAACAGTACGGTGGTTCCTATGACTCAACAAAGAAGAAAAGGAAACAACGAAACATCCAAGTCTTCGTGCTCCATAGTCTTCACACAATGTCTTCTCTTGTCATAGTCTTCAATATGATTATCTTCATGTACCACCATTGTCGTCAATGTCTTCATACATTTTTAGGGGTCATCTCCGGTAGGTAAACCGAATCAATGAGGGACTACTACCTGTGTTATCCTGCAATTCTCACAAACACATTAGTCCCTCAACCAGGTTTGTCGTCAATACTCCAAAACCAACTAGGGGTGGCACTAGATGCACTTACAAAAGGCAAAGGAAAGACCAAGGGGCCTTCGGTCCCCAAGAAAGTAAAAGATCAAGCTGGGAATGATGTACTCGACCAGCCGTGTCCTGTCCACACGAAGAAAGATGAAGAAGGGAACTTGGTATATCCCAAGCACACCACTCGACAGTGCCGACTCCTTATCCAGAACTTCCAAAAAGATCAGTCGACTGAGAAGGAAAATGAATCTGAAGAGACCGAGGACAAAGAAGGGGATGGAGGTTACCCCAGATCAACTCCAGTCTGGTGATTTTCGCTGATGTCGAGAGCAATAGTCGACTGAAAGTGATCAACAGAGAGGTCAACATGGTTGCCCCAGCAACAACCACATATCTGCAGTGGTCCAAGACCCCCATCACATTCGAGCAGTCCGATCACCCTGCGCACATTGCTACCCCTGGGCGGCAGGCGTTGGTGGTCGACTCAGTGGTCGAGGGCACGCGTTTGACCAGGGTCCAGATGGTTGGTGGAAGTGGCTTGAATATTCTGTATGCACCAACCCTCCGAGATATGGGCATCCCGTTGTCCAAGCTGAGTGAAAGCAACATGAGGTTCCACAGAGTCATCCCCGGGAAGAAGGCCGACTCACTTGGCCAAATCGCACTCGACGTAGTCTTTGGCGACTCGAAGAATTTTCGCAAAGAGAAGCTGACGTTTGAAGTGGTGGACTTCAACGGCGCTTATCATGCCATTCTGGGTAGGCCCGCCTACGCCAGATTCATGGTTCGACCGTGTTATGTATACCTCAAGCTGAAGATGCCGGGACCCAATGGCGTTATAAACGTCACAGGGAACCGTCAGAAAGCGAAAGAATGCTTCCATAAAGGCTCGAAGATCGCTGACGAGCAGATGGCAGCAGTAGAGATGGAGGAGTACCAGAAAAACGTGGATCCGAGTGACTTGCTGCGGGCCAAGAAGCCGGCTTCCGAGTCAGCTTTTCAGTCGGCTTGGGAGATGAAGCCCGTACACATCCACCCCACCGACCCCAATGCAGCACCAACCCACATCTCAACCACACTCGACAGCAAATAGGAAGAAGCGCTCATCCAATTCCTCCGTGAGAACTGGGACATCTTTGCATAGAAACCATCTGACATGCCAGGTGTACCCAAGGGACTGGCTGAGCACCGTTTGCGAGTCGACCCGAAAGTGAAGCCTTTGAAGGAACACCTCCGTCGGTCCGCCGCGGAGAAGAGAAAGGCAATTGGCGAGGAAGTGACTCGGCTTCTGGCAGCTGAGTTCATCCGCGAGATCTACCACTCCGAGTGGCTCGCCAATGTAGCCATGGTCCCCAAGAAGGAGAAGTCTCTCTGCATGTGCATCGATTTCAAGCATATCAATCGGGCCTGCCCGAAGGATCATTTTCCTCTCCCCCGCATCGATCAGATAGTCGACTCGACTGCGGGATGCGAGCGTTTGTCCTTTCTGGATGCGTATTCCGGGTACCATCAGATCCGACTGTTTGGACCCGACGAAATCAAGACAGCTTTCATCACCCCGTTCGGGTGTTTCTGTTATATCACCATGCCTTTTGGTCTCAAGAATGTTGGCGCTATCTTCATGCGCATGATTCAGAAGTGCCCGTTGAAGCAAATCAGTCGGAACGTCGAAGCATACATGGATGACATCGTGGTCAAGTCGCGTAAAGGTTCCGACCTGTTGACTGACCTTGCTGAGACATTTGCAAATTTTAGAAGCTATGATATCAAGCTCAATCAGTCGAAGTGTACGTTTGGAGTTCCGGGTGGCAAGTTACTCAGTTTTCTCGTTTCCAAACGGGGAATCGACGCCAACCCAGAAAATGTCGGTACCATCCTCCAAATGAAACGCCCCGAGCGTGTACACGACGTCCAGAAGCTAACAGGTTGCTTGGCCGCATTGAGTCGATTCATTTCTCGTCTCGGTGAGAAGGCATTACCTCTGTACCGATTGATGAAGAAATCAGAGAAGTTCGAGTGGAATTCCGAAGCTGAAGCAACGTTTGAAGAGCTCAAAGCCCTGCTGTCCACCCAGCCGGTGCTTGCTGCCCCAGTCAGCAAAGAGCCTCTCTTACTATATATTGCAGCCACCGGACAAGTTGTCAGCACTGTACTCACGGTCAAGCGGGAAGAAGAAGGCAGGGCCTACAAAGTCCAATGCCCAAGCTATTACATATCCGAAGTATTGACTCCCTCCAAGCAAAGGTACCCGCATTACCAGAAGCTTGTGTACGGGATTTACTTGACCGCAAAGAAGGTTGCCCATTACTTCTCGGATCATACAATCTCAGTCATCAGTGACGCCCCGCTATCAGAAATCCTGAACAACCAAGATGCAACCGGTCGAGTGGCAAAATGGGCGATTGAATTCCTTCCGCTAGATATCAAGTTCGAAGCGAAGAAAGCTATCAATTCCAGGCAATAGTAGATTTTGTGGCCGAGTGGATCGAACAAGAGCTGTCGACTCAGGTTCAGTCGGATCACTGGACTATGTTCTTTGATGGATCCAAGATGTTGAACGGATCCGGCGTAGGCGTGGTCCTAGTATCTCCCAGGGGCGACAAGCTCAGTTACGTCCTTCAAATCCACTTTGACTCATCGAACAACGAAGCTGAATACAAAGCACTTTTGTACAGATTGCGTATGGCCATCTCACTTGGCACCCGTCGCCTGATGGTGTACGGCGATTCAGACTTAGTGGTGAACCAGGTGATGAAGGAATGGGATGTCAGAAGACCGGCAATGACCAATTACTGCAGTGCAGTACGAAAGCTTGAAAAGAAGTTCGAAGGTTTATAGCTCCATCACGTGCCCAGAGCCAAGAATCAGCTTGCTGATGATCTCACGAAAATTGGGTCGACTCGGAAGCCTATACCCAAGAATGTATTTCTGGAGCATCTACACACCCCATCAGTCAAAGAAGACCCCTTCACGGAGGAACCCCCACAGCCAGTTAGTGCGTCAGATCCGACTGAAGTCGAAGTACGTGCAGTGGTCGACCTGATCATGGAGAATTTAGTGATTACGCCCGACTGGACTGTGCCATACATAGCGTATCTGCTCAGGCAAGAACTCCCGGAAGATGAAGCAGAAGCACACCAGATCGTCAGTCGATCCAAGGCTTTCACCGTCATTCAGGGTCAGCTCTACAGGGAGATTGTCACGGGAGTCGCTCAGCGCTGCATCACCCTAGAGTAGGGTCGACTGATTCTGAACGAGATTCACCCGGGGACTTGTGGCCACCACGCTTCCTCTCGGACAATAGTGGCCAAGGCATACCGAGCTGGGTTTTATTGGCCCCGAGCCAACGAGATGGCTAAAGATATCGTGGACAAGTGCGAAGGCTGCCAGTTCTACTCCAACATGTCCCATAAGCCAGCGTCTGCCCTCAAGACCATTCCACTAGTTTGGACCTTCGCCGTTTGGGGCTTGGACATGGTCGGCCCTTTCAAAACTGACAGAAGCAGATTCACTCACCTGCTCGTGGCAGTCGGCAAGTTCACCAAGTGGATTGAGGCCAAGCCCATCAAGAACCTCGAGTCAAGCACCGCCATCAGCTTCATCAGGGAATTAATATTCAGATATGGTGTCCCCATAGCATCATCACAGACAACGGCTCCAACTCTGACTCGGATGAATTCAGAGCTTTCTGTTCCTCCCAAGGAACACGAGTCGACTACGCCTCCGTAGCACATCCGCAGTCGAATGGACAAGCAGAAAGAGCGAACGGTTTGATTCTCCAAGGCCTGAAGCCACGGCTCATCCGTGACCTCAAGCATGCCGCCGGAGCTTGGGTGACCAAACTGCCGTCTGTCTTATTGGGTGTGAGGACAACTCCAAACCGGTCAACTGACCGTACCCCTTTCTTCATGGTCTATGGAGTTGAAGTCGTGCTGCCGAGTGATTTGTTGCACAATGCCCCCCGAGTGGAACTCTTCTCCGAGGCCGAAGCAGAGCAAGCTCGTCAGGATGCAGTCGACCTCTTGGAGGAGGAACGTGAGATGGCCTTGATCCGGTCGACCATCTATCAACAGGACTTGCTTCAATTCCATGCTCGCAACGTCCGAAGCCGAGCATTCCAGGAAGGAGACCTGGTTCTTCGAGTGCATCAGAAACGACCGCACAAGCTCGCCCCGGCTTGGGAAGGCCCCTTCATCATCACCAAAGTGCTGCACAATGGAGCGTATCACCTCTACAATGTCGCTAAGAAGAGAGATGAACCTCGCTCGTGGAACGCGGACCTGCTCCGCCGCTTCTACAGTTAAAACGCTTGAACAGTCCAGTTGTAATAAAGATTTTCCAGCTTGTTTCAAAGACAAGTTCGCAATGATTCCTTAATGGTTGTTGGTTTCTAAGATGCTGGTCTTCAAAATCCCCTAGCGGGTGCTTAGTCGCGAACCCTATTTGCCTAAGTTACAAAAACTACTCCGAGTGAAGAGCAACCCTCTCACTCGGGTGCTTAGTCGCAAACCCGATTCGCCTAAGTTACAAAAACTACTCCGAGTGAAGAGCAACCCTCTCACTCGGGGGCTTAGCCGCGAACCCGATTCGCCTAAGTTACAAAAACTACTCCGAGTGAAGAGCAACCCTCTCACTCAGGGGCTTAGCTGCAACCCCGTAATCGCCTAAGTTGCAAAAACTACTCCGAGTGAAGAGCAACCCTCACACTTGGGGGCTTAGTTGCGGTCCTCCGAGCTACGCCGTAAGTACAACGTGGCTCTGTCCTCCGAGCTTCGCCACAAGTACAACGTAGCTCGTAATCGCCTAAGTTACAAAATCTACTCTGAGCAAAGAGCAATCCTCTCACTCGGGGGCTTAGCTGCAACCCCGTAATCGCCTAAGTT
>LR738713.1:560855465-561005608 GCA_902687465.1 Secale cereale | reverse complement strand
AGTTACAAAAACTACTCCGAGTGAAGAGCAACCCTCTCACTCGGGGGCTTAGCTGCGGTCCTCCGAGCTACGCCATAAGTACAACGTGGCTCTGTCTTCCGAGCTCCGCCACAAGTACAACGTAGCTCGTAATCGCCTAAGTTACAAAAACTACTCCGAGTGAAAAGTGATCCTCTCACTCGGGGGCTTAGCTGCGACCCCGTAATCGCCTAAGTTACAAAAACTACTCCAAGTGAAGAGCAACCCTCTCACTCGGGGGATTAGCTGCGACCCCGTAATCGCCTAAGTTACGACGTCATCAACAAGTGGTTCGAACCGTCAGAGCCAAGCCACAGAGATGGCGTCGACTCAAAATCCAAAGGGCCGGGAAGAGTCGGAAGCAAAAGAAGCAAATACAAAAGGAATCAAATCCAGATAAAGTCCCACAAGATTCGGGCAAGAGTACTTGGGCCACGAGCCCACAAGAGTTTAATGGTTACAGGATCACTCGGCATTCCGAGGCAAATTGAATCGAAGTATCAAAGTTCATTCACTCCTGAGGGGGAGGTGGGCTCACGGGCGCAACAAACTCATCCAGGTTGATCCCGTCGGCGTTGCGAGTTGCGGCTTCCAAGAAAGTCTCCATAAACGACTGAAACTGAAGCTCCTTCGTGTTGGCGACCTTGAGCGCAGCCAGCCTCTTCTCCTTCACCTCCTTACAGTGCACTCGAACCAGAGATAGTGCCACGTCGGCTCCGCAACGGGCAGATGACTTCTTCCGCTCCTGCACTCGACCAGGGATCTCATTGAGTCAAGTCATCAGGGACTCGAGGTCGTTCTCTTGCACGGCTCCCCTCCAGAGTGCAGCGTCGATTCGGGACATCACTGCTTTCAGTCGACCAAGATAGTCTGTGGCGCTGGTAAGGCGTGACTCCAACCTCAAAATGTTCATGGCAGCTTCATCCTTGACGATAGAGTTGGTGGGGTCCAGACCAGGCTCGACCCGCCCAGTCTCCTCATCAAAGTTGCGGCGGAATTCTGCACAAGGGAGAACGCGTCGAATCAATAAGCGAGTTACGAGTCGACCACCTTGACCCAGACCAGAGCAAAAGAGGCATACCTTCAAGCATGATATAGCACTTCTTGGTGAGTCCGCACAGATAGGCTTCCAGGTCATTCTTCTTCTGGAAGAGGCCCTCGTACTTCTCATTCTGGGCGTTCTTAGCCTCCTTCAGTCGAGACACTTCTTGGTGGGCCGCGCCGAGGGAGCTCTTCAGCCTGGCGATATCTCCTTCAAGCACGCCGACTGAAGCCAGCTTCTACTCCGCCAGTTCAGTCTTCTCCAGTGCCCTCTTCTGCGCCGCCGCCAAGTCCAGGTCCTTCTGCTCCAGGGCCGCCTTCAGTTGATCTACAAGAGACGTCACTAGACAGATGAACATGAGGATACACAGGGCATATTTATCGAAGGTCAGTCGACGAATTGCTCGTGTTAGTTACCAGCTGCTTCGTCCTGAGTCTTCTTCAAGTGGTCCCGAGCCAGCTGCAAGTCAAGATTGAGCTGGACCTGCTTCTTCTCAAGATCCGCAAATTTGGCTCCGAACTCACAAGATCTATGCAACAACACAACAAAATTAGAATTCTAGGACTACAGTCAAGTCAAACACTCAACCGCGGTCTCGGGGACTACACCCAGTGGGTGCACTGAGCGTGCCCCCACTGGTTCTCACTCGGCCAAGATCAGTCTGACCCGAGCTCAGAAAAACAAGGAGGAAAAGTTCTATTATCAGACCATGGCCGACTACCAGCAGTCGACCACGGTCTCAGGGACTACACCCAATGGGTGCACTGAGCGTGCCTCCACTGGTTCTCACTCGGCCAAGATCAGCCTGACCAGAGTCTGCGCGAGTAAGAGAAGTACGGAACTGTTGGGGAACGTAGTATTTTAAAATTTTCCTACGATCACGCAAGATCTATCTACCAGATGCATAGCAACGAGAGGGAAGAGTGTGTCTACGTACCCTCGTAGACCGGAAGCGGAAGCGTCAAGTGACGCGGTTGATGTAGTCGAACTTCTTCGCGATTCAACCGATCAAGCACCGAACGTACGGTACCTCCGCGTTAAGCACACGTTCAGCTTGATGACGTCCCACGAGCTCTTGATCCAGTTGAGCTTCATGGGAGAGTTTCGTCAGCACGACGGCGTGGTGACGGATATGATGTATTCACCGGCGTAGGGCTTCGCCTAAGCACCGCAACGGTATGACCGAGGTGTGTTTCTGTGGAGGGGGGCACCGCACACGGCTGGAACAATTCAACTTGTGTGTCTTTGGGTGCCCCCCTGCCCCCGTATATAAAGGAGCAAGGGGGGAGGCCGGCCGGCCCTTGTTTGGTGCGGCTAGGGGTGCAATCCTACTAGGAATAGGATTGCAATCCTATTCCTAGTAGGAACCACCAAAGAAGGAAGAGAGGGAAAGGAAAAGAGGGAGAGGTGGCCCCCCCCAATCCTAGTCCAACTAGGAACCCTAGGTGGGGCGCCGGCCAGCCCTATGGGCTGCCTCTCTCTTTTCCATAAGGCCCACTATGGACCATCCCCCTTCGTAGGGGGTTCCGGTAACCCCCTCCGGCAATCCCGTTAAATCCGAAACTTTTCCGGAACACTTCCGGTGTCCGAATATAGTCGTCCAATATATCAATATTTATGTCTCGGACATTCCGAGACTCCTCGTCATGTCCGTGATCTCATCCGGGACTCCAAACTACCTTCGGTACATCAAAACTCATAAACTCATAATACCGATCGTCATCAAACGTTAAGCGTGCGGACCCTACGGGTTCGAGAACTATGTAGACATGACCGAGACTCATCTCCGGTCAATAACCAATAGCGGAACCTGGATGCTCATATTGGTTCCTACATATTCTACGAAGATCTTTATCAGTCAAACCGCATAACAACATACGTTGTTCCTTTTGTCATCGGTATGTTACTTGCCCGAGATTCGATCGTCGGTATCTCTATACCTAGTTCAATCTCGTTACCGGCAAGTCTCTTTACTCGTTCCATAACACATTATCTCATGACTAACTCATTAGTCTTTTGCTTGCAAGGCTTATTATGATGTGTGTTACCGAGAGGGCCCAGAGATACCTCTCCGACACTCGGAGTGACAAATCCTAATCTTGATATATGCCAACACCACGAATACTTTCGGAGACACCTGTAGAGCATCTTTATGATCACCCAGTTACGTTGTGACGTTTGATAGCACACAAGGTGTTCCTACGGTATTCGGGAGTTGCATAATCTCATAGTCATAGGAACATGTATAAGTCATGAAGAAAGCAATAGCAGTAAAACTAAACGATCATAGTGCTATGCTAACGGATGGGTCTTGTCCATCACATCATTCTCCTAATGATGTGATCCCGTTGATCAAATGACAACTCATGTCTATGGCTAGGAAACATAACCATCTTTGATCAATGAGCTAGTCTAGTAGAGGCATACTAGGGACATACTATTTTGTCTATGTATTCACACATGTACTAAGTTTCCGGTTAATACAATTCTAGCATGAATAAAAGACATTTATCATGATATAAGGAAATACAAATAATCATCTTTATTATTGCCTCTAGGGCATATTTCCTTCAGTCTCCCACTTGCACTAGAGTCAATAATCTAGCTCACATCGCCATGTGATTTAATACCGATAGTTCACATCGTTATGTGAATAACACCCATAGTTCACATCGCCATGTGACCAACACCCAAAGGGTTTACTAGAGTCAATAATCTAGTTCACATCGCTATGTGATTAATACCCAAGAGTAATAAGGTGTGATTATGTTTTGCTTGTGAGAGAAGTTTAGTCAATGGGTCTGTCACATTCAGATCCGTATGTATTTCGCAAATTTCTATGTCTACAATGCTCTGCATAGAGCTACTCTAGCTAATTGCTCCCACTTTCAATACGCATCCAGATTGATACTTAGAGTCATCTGGATTTAGCGTCAAAGCTTGCATCGGCGTAACCCTTTACGACGAACTCTTTATCACCTCCATAATCGAGAAACATTTCCTTAGTCATCCAGTTACTAAGGATAATTTTGACCGCTGTACAGTGATCTACTCCTGGATCACTATTGTACCCCCTTGACAAACTCATGGCAAGGTACACAACATGTTTGGTACACAGCATGGCATACTTTATAGAACCTATGGCTGAGGCATAGGGAATGACTTTCATTCTCTCTATATTTTTCTGCCGTGGTCTGGCTTTGAGTCTTACTCAACTTCACACCTTACAAGTCAGGAAAGAACTCCTTCTTTGACTGATCCATTTTGAACTATTTCAAAATCTTATTAAGGTATGTACTCATCGAAAGTCTTATCAAGCGTCTTGATCTATCTCTATAGATCTTGATGCCCAATATGTAAGCAGCTTCACGAAGGTCTTTCTTTGAAAAACTCCTTTCAAACACTCCTTTATGCTTTCCAGAAAATTCTACATCATTTCCGATCGACAATATGTCATTCACATATACTTATCAGAAAGGTTGTAGTGCTCCCACTCACTTCTTGTAAATACAGGCTTCACCGCAAGTCTGTATAAATCTATATGCTTTGATCAACTTATCAAAGCGTATATTCCAACTCCGAGATGCTTGCACCAGTCCATAGATGGATCGCTGGAGCTTGCACATTTTGTTAGCACCTTTAGGATTGACAAAACCTTCTGGTTGCATCATATACAAGTGTTTCTTTAATAAATCCATTAAAGAATGCAGTTTTGTTATCCATTTGCCAGATTTCATAAAATGCGACAATTACTAACATGATTCGGACAGACTTAAGCATCGCTACGGGTGAGAAAGTCTCATCGTAGTCAACTCCTTGAACTTGCCGAAACCCTTTCGCAACAAGTCGAGCTTTGTAAACAGTAACATTACCGTTTGCGTCGGTCTTCCTCTTGAAGATCCATTTATTTTCGATGGCTTGCCGATCATCGGGCAAGTCAACCAAAGTCCATACTTTGTTCTAATACATGGATCCCATCTCAGATTTCATGGTCTCAAGCCATTTTGCGGAATCTGGGCTCATCATCGCTTCCTCATAGTTCGTAGGTTCATCATGGTCTAGTAACATGACTTCCAGAACTGGGTTGCCGTACCACTCTGGTGCGGAACGAACTCTGGTTGGTCTACGAAGTTCAGCAGAAACTTGATCTGAAGTTTCATGATCATCATCATTAGCTTCCTCACTAATTGGTGTAGGAATCACTGGAACGAGTTTCTGTGATGTACTACCTTCCAATTCGGGAGAAGGTACAATTACCTCATCAAGTTCTACTTTCCTCCCACTCACTTCTTTCGAGAGAAACTCCTTCTCTAGAAAGGATCCACTCTTAGCAACAAAGACCTTGCCTTAGGATCTGTGATAGAAGGTGTACCCAATAGTTTCTTTTTGGGTATCCTATGAAGATTTACTTCTCCGAATTGGGTTCGAGCTTATCATGTTGAAACTTTTTCACATAAGCATCGCAGTCCCAAACTTAAAGAAATGACAGCTTAGGTTTCTCGTTAAACCACAGTTCATACGGTGTCATCTCCACGGATTTAGATGGTGCCCTATTTAACGTGAATGTAGCTGTCTCTAATGCATAACCCCAAAAGCGATAGTGGTAGATCGGTAAGAGACATCATCGATCGCACCATATCTAATAAAGTACGGTTATGACGTTCGGACACACCATTACACTGTGGTGTTCCAGGTGGCGTGAGTAGTGAAACTATTTCACATTGTTTTTATTGAAGGCCAAACTCGCTAACTCAAATATTTTACCTCTACGATCATATCGTAGAAACTCTTATTTTCTTGTTACGATGATTCTCCACTTCACTCTGAAATTCTTTGAACTTTTCAAATGTTTCAGACTTGTGCTTCATTAAGTAGATATACCCATATCTGCTCAAATCATCAGTGAAGGTCAGAAAATAACGATACCTGCCGCGAGCTTCAACACTCATTGGTCCGCATACATCAGTATGTATGATTTCCAACAACTCTGTTGCTCGCTCCACAGTTCCGGAGAACGGAGTTTTAGTCATCTTGCCCATGAGGCATGGTTCGCAAGCACCAAGTGATTCATAATCAAGTGATTCAAAAAGTCCATCACTATGGAGTTTCTTCATGCGCTTTACACCAATATGACCTAAACGGCAGTGCCACAAATAAGTTGCACTATCATTATTAACCTTGCATCTTTTGGCTTCAATATTATGAATATATGTATCACACGATCGAGATCCAACAAACCATTTTCATTGGGTGTATGACCATAGAATGTTTTATTCATGTAAACAGAACAACAATTATTCTCTAACTTACATGAATAATCGTATTGTAATAAACATGATCAAATCATATTCATGCTCAACACAAACACCAAATAACACTTATTTAGGTTCAACACTAATCCCGAAAGTATAGGGAGTGTTCGATGATGATCATATCAATCTTGGAACCACTTCCACTACACATCGTCACTTCACCTTTAACTAGTTTCTGTTCATTATGCAACTCCCATTTCGAGTTACTACTCTTTAGCAACTGAACCAATATCATATACTAAGGGGTTGCTATGAACACTAGTAAAATACACATCAATAATCTGTATATCAAATATACCTTTGTTCACTTTGCCATCCTTCTTATCCGCCAAATATCTAGGGCAGTTCCACTTCCAGTGACCATTTCCTTTGCAGTAGAAGCACTTAGTTTCAGGCTTGAGTTTAGCTTTGGGTTTCTTCATGGGAGTGACAACTTGCTTGTCATTCTTTTTGAAGTTCCCCTTCTATCCCTTTGCCCTTTACTTGAAACAAGTGGTCTTATTAACTATCAACACTTGATGCTCTTTCTTGATTTCTACCTTCGCCGATTTCAGCATCGCGAAGAGCTCGGGAATTACTTTCGTCATCCCTTGCATATTATAGTTCATCACGAAGTTCTACTAACTTGGTGATAATGTCTAGAGAACTTTGTCAATTACTATCTTATCTGGAAGATTAACTCCCACTTGATTCAAGCAATTGTACTACCCAGACAATCTGAGCACATGCTCACTGGTTGAGCTATTCTCCTCCATCTTGTAGGCAAAGTACTGTCAGAGGTCTTATACCTCTCGACACGGGCATGAGTATGAAATACTAATTTCAACTCTTGGAACATCTCATATGCTCCGTGGCGTTTCAAAATGTTTTTGAAGTCCCGGTTATAAGCCGTAAAGTATGGTGCACTAAACTATCAAGTAGTCATCATATCGAGCTTTTGTCAAAACGTTCATAACGTCTACATCTGCTCCTGCAATAGGTCTGTCACCTAGCGGTGCATCAAGGACATAATTCTTCTGTGCAGCAATGAGGATAATCCTCAGATCACGGAACAATTCCGCATCATTGCTACTAACATCTTTCACCTTGGTTTTCTCTAGGAACATATATAAAAAATAAACGTGGAGCAACATCGCGAGCTATTGATCTACAACATAGATATGCTAATACTACCAGGACTAAGTTCATGATAAATTAAAGTTCAATTAATCATATTACTTAAGAACTCCCACTTAGATAGACATCCCTCCGGTCATCCAAATGATCACGTGATCCAAATTAACTAAACCATGTCTGATCATCACGTGAGATGGAGTAGTTTCAATGGTGAACATCTTATGTTGATCATATCTACTATATGATTCACGCTCGACCTTTCGGTCTCCAGTGTTCCGAGGCCATATCTGCATATGCTAGGCTCGTCAAGTTTAACCTGAGTATTCTGCATGTGCAAAACTGGCTTACACCCGTTGTATTTGAACGTAGAGCTTATCACACCCGATCATCATGTGGTGTCTCGGCACGACGAACTTTCGCAACGGTGCATACTCAGGGAGAACACTTATACCTTGAAATTTAGTAAGGGATCATCTTATAATGCTACCGTCGTTCTAAGCAAAATAAGAAGCATAATAAGATATCACATGCAATCAAAATATGTGACATGATATGGCCATCATCATCTTGTGCTTTTGATCTCCATCTCCAAAGCACCGTCATGATCACCTTCGTCACCGGCGCGACACCTTGATCTCCATCGTAGCATCGTTGTCGTCTCGCCAACTATTGCTTCTACGACTATCGCTACCGCTTAGTGATAAAGTAAAGCAATTACATGGCGATTGCATTTCATACAATAAAGCGACAACCATATGGCTCCTGCCAGTTGCCGATAACATTACAAAACATGATCATCTCATACAAAAACCGTATAACTCATCATGTCTTGACCATATCACATCACAACATGCCCTGCAAAAACAAGTTAGACGTCCTCTACTTTGTTGTTGCAAGATTTACGTGGCTGCTACGGGCTTAGCAAGAACCGTTCTTACCTACGCATACAAAACCACAACGATGTTTCGTCAAGTATGTGCTGTTTTAACCTTCACAAGGACCGGGCGTAGCCACACTTGATTCAGCTAAAGTGAGAGAGACAGACACCCGCCAGTCACCTTTAAGCAACGAGTGCTCGTAACGGTGAAACCAGTCTCGCGTAAGCGTACGCGTAATGTCGGTCCGGGCCGCTTCATCTCACAATACCGCCGAAGCAAAGTATGACATGCTGGTAAGCAGTATGACTAGTATCGCCCACAACTCATTGTGTTCTACTCGTGCATATCATCTACGCATAGACCTGGCTCTGATACCACTGTTGGGGAACGTAGTATTTTAAAATTTTCCTACGATCACGCAAGATCTATCTACCAAATGCATAGCAACGAGAGGGAAGAGTGTGTCTACGTACCCTCGTAGACCGGAAGTGGAAGCGTCAAGTGACGCGGTTGATGTAGTCGAACTTCTTCGCGATTCAACCGATCAAGCACCGAACGTACGGTACCTCTGCGTTCAGCACACGTTCAGCTTGATGACGTCCCACGAGCTCTTGATCCAGTTGAGCTTCACGGGAGAGTTTCGTCAGCACGACGGCGTGGTGACGGATATGATGTATTCACCGGCGCAGGGCTTCGCCTAAGCACCGCAACGGTATGACCGAGGTGTGTTTCTGTGGAGGGGGGCACCGCACACGGCTGGAACAATTCAACTTGTGTGTCTTTGGGTGCCCCCCTGCCCCCGTATATAAAGGAGCAAGGGGGGAGGCCGGCCGGCCCTTGTTTGGTGCGGCTAGGGGTGCAATCCTACTAGGAATAGGATTGCAATCCTATTCCTAGTAGGAACCACCAAAGAAGGAAGAGAGGGAAAGGAAAAGAGGGAGAGGTGGCCCCCCCAATCCTAGTCCAACTAGGAACCCTAGGTGGGGCGCCAGCCAGCCCTATGGGCTGCCTCTCTCTTTTCCATAAGGCCCACTATGGACCATCCCCCTTCGTAGGGGGTTCCGGTAACCCCCTCCGGCAATCCCGTTAAATCCGAAAGTTTTCCGGAACACTTCCGGTGTCCGAATATAGTCGTCCAATATATCA
This sequence comes from Secale cereale, assembly GCA_902687465.1. Lineage (NCBI taxonomy): Eukaryota > Viridiplantae > Streptophyta > Magnoliopsida > Poales > Poaceae > Secale > Secale cereale. The sequence goes on along the minus strand of LR738713.1, from coordinate 560,996,096 downwards.
ATCTTTATGTCTCGGACATTCCGAGACTCCTCGTCATGTCCGTGATCTCATCCGGGACTCCAAACTACCTTCGGTACATCAAAACTCATAAACTCATAATACCGATCGTCATCAAACGTTAAGCGTGCGGACCCTACGGGTTCGAGAACTATGTAGACATGACCGAGACTCATCTCCGGTCAATAACCAATAGCGGAACCTGGATGCTCATATTGGTTCCTACATATTCTACGAAGATCTTTATCAGTCAAACCGCATAACAACATACGTTGTTCCTTTTGTCATCGGTATGTTACTTGCCCGAGATTCGATCGTCGGTATCTCTATACCTAGTTCAATCTCATTACCGGCAAGTCTCTTTACTCGTTCCATAACACATTATCTCGTGACTAACTCATTAGTCTTTTGCTTGCAAGGCTTATTATGATGTGTGTTACCGAGAGGGCCCAGAGATACCTCTCCGACACTCGGAGTGACAAATCCTAATCTTGATCTATGACAACACCACGAATACTTTCGGAGACACCTGTAGAGAATCTTTATGATCACCCAGTTACGTTGTGACGTTTGATAGCACACAAGGTGTTCCTACGGTATTCGGGAGTTGCATAATCTCATAGTCATAGGAACATGTATAAGTCATGAAGAAAGCAATAGCAGTAAAACTAAACGATCATAGTGCTATGCTAACGGATGGGTCTTGTCCATCACATCATTCTCCTAATGATGTGATCCCGTTGATCAAATGACAACTCATGTCTATGGCTAGGAAACATAACCATCTTTGATCAATGAGCTAGTCTAGTAGAGGCATACTAGGGACATACTGTTTTGTCTATGTATTCACACATGTACTAAGTTTCCGGTTAATACAATTCTAGCATGAATAAAAGACATTTATCATGATATAAGGAAATACAAATAATCATCTTTATTATTGCCTCTAGGGCATATTTCCTTCAGGAACAAACAAGACACATTCTAAAGACCATAGTTGACTGACTTCAGTAGACCATGGCCTCGGGGACTATACCCACTGTGCGCACTGAGTGTGCCCCCACTGGTACTATTGGTTGGCCTACAAAAGCTAAAAGCTACAAGATAAGGCACCCAGTGGGTGTGGCATCTTCTCACGAACAAGGCAGTAGATTTCTCAAACTGAAGACTACACCAATACAGAAAATCAGTCGGAAGGGACAAACCTGGACATTGGTCCGTAGAGCTGAGCTAGCGTTGTAAGCAGCCATGCTAGCCTCGTACGCCGCCTTCGTCCTCTCCATCATCAGCCCCGCGTGGCGAACGGCCTCTTGGGCTGCACCCACGGGATCCTTCGGGACATCATGTGTGGAGAAGAGCACAAACGGTGGAGCAGGCGCTGGGTCGATGGCCGGACCAGTCGACGAAGAAGGGTGGACAGTCGACACAGGGACGGCGAAGGAGACCGTGGTCCGGGCCACGTCTCCCTGTTGCTGGGCCTCAGAGCCAGAGGGTGCCTTCTGGCCCTTCCTTCCCGTGCGTCGTCGAGTCACTCCCGAGCGCTCCTCATCATCGCCGTCATCATTGTCTGGGAGCTCTATGACATGGCGTGGCACTTCAAAAAAGACAACCATGAAGTTCAGTCGACCGTCAGTTCAAACCGACAAAAAGCAAAGTACGATCTACAACTCGCACCTGCGCGAGACGTAGCGGCATCTGCAGTCTCCTCATCATCCCGACCCTTGTCGATATCCATCGAGGACGCAGAAGCGGCAGCACTGAAAATTTCCTTGAAAGTGAGTCGACGAAGGAAAAGTCGACCTCCGAAAAGCAGGGAGAAGTAAAGCAGAACAGCGCTTACGTAGAGGCAATCGGGACGTCCACCTTGATCTTGGGCAGGACCTTCCGAGGCTTGATGGCGGCGACCTTAGGCTGCTTGGGCGCCTTTTCGGTCGGATCGGGAGTGGCCGTGCGAGCCCGCTTCTGCACTTGGGAGCTGGAGGGGCCCGCTCGGGAGCGCACAACCTCTGGGTCATGCTTCTCCTTGGAGCGCTTCTCGCCGCGAGGACGTGACTCGACCTCCTTGCTGCTGCTGGAGTCCGCGCTCTCCTCTCCAGTCTCCTCGTCGGACTTCCACTCGGAAACATCGCCCGCGCCCTCTTCGCCCTCCTAGACCTGATCTCCGTTGGGCACCGAGTACATTTCGGTGTAGATCTGCAGAAAGGAAGAATTAACCAAACATTAGTCGGATTCATCAGGACAGCCGCGAACAAGAAACAAGAAAATCACTCGGAAGTTAAGGCCAGACCTTGTCAGGAAGATGGGCATTGTCGAATGGGGGAACTCTTCCAAGCCCCCTGGGGTTGTCCTTGTTCCCTGTGATGCACTTCAGACACTGCGCCACCGTCTTCGCTGAAGCTTCCTCTGGATGGACTCGAGACGAGTCGTCGACGTCGGAATACAGCCACATCGGGTGGTCTCGAGCTTGGAGAGGCTGGATCCTCCGCATAAGGTACACCTCAAGCAGATCCAGCCCTGTAACCCCATCGCGGACCAACTGGACGACCCACTCCACTAGCATGTCTACTTCCACCCTCTCAGCCCGACTCACAACCAACGACGGTGACCGGCTGGCTCGACTAAGAGAAAAGGGAGGAAGGCCGGTCGACTGACCAGGAGTCGGACTGTCCTTACAATAGAACCAAGTCGACTGCCAGCCCCGAACCGACTCTGGGAGGATCATAGCAGAAAAAGCGCTCCTATTTCTAAGATGGATGCCCAGCCCACCGCACACCTGGATGACGTGCGTCTTTTCATCACTCGGATTCGCCTTCTTGACGGTTTGCGAGTGACAAGTGAAGATGTGTTTGAACAAACCCCAGTGTGGTCGACAGTCGAGGAAGTTCTCACACATCGAGATAAACGCAGCCAGAAAAGCAATGGAGTTGGGCGTGAAGTAGTGCAGCTGAGCGCCGTAAAAAGTCAAGAAGGCACGGAAGAAAGGGTGCGGGAGCATGGAGAAACCTCGGTCGACGTGGGTCGCGAGGAGAACGCACTCGCCCTCCCGCGGCTGGGGCTCGAGCTCGCCTTCCGGCACCCGCCAGGAGCCGCGAGCAACCAGGCCCTCCTCCTCCAGCTCCTCCATGTCGCCCGCCGTAATGGTGGACCTGATCCAGTCCCCCTGGATCCAGCCAGGAGGGAGCCCGGACCTCGACGACGACCCACCATGGCCGGACCGCTTCGCTTTCCCCTTCGCCGCCTTCTTAGAGCGCTCCAACGCCGCGGTCTTCTCCTTGCCCATGGCGTGCGAGCTGGTGTTGGCCGAGGAGAAGGAGAAAGAAGCAGAAGCGTGGCGGAGGGATGGAGGCGAGGAAACAGAGAATGGGCACACAGCGCCCTCGCCTCGGTCGCGGCGAACATTTATAGCACAACGGTCGAGTGGCTGACCGGTGGCCCCGAGCAATCCCGTCAAATCCCGCAACAGGTGCGCACGCGATACGTGGCGAAAAAGGCGGCGCGAGGATCGAGGCATCCCAGGCATATCCGACCTGATTGCCGCGGCACGACCCGTCTTGCGCGCTTTCCCAAATTTCAAAATCCCGTAAAATCCGGAGACCAGAGAGCAACTGATCCCGCCGAAAACTGCGTGCACCAACGGCGCTCGGCGCCACGCGCAAAGTTCAGTTGACGGTCAACGCAACAAGCACACTCGATGGTCCAGAATCCATTAAGGCGACCAAGACAAGATTGAAAAGACGGCCTGGTTCACAAGTTCGGAGAAGACTACCCCAAGGGCATCGAACCCGGACCAAGGCTCACTTCAGCACTCTCTTCTGCTCAAGCCTCAATCCATTCGGGGGCTACTGACGAGGTTACGGACCTAGGGTAGGGTCACGGGCCTGACCAAGATACCCCACCCAAGGTCACTACCCCAGAAGCTCAAAAGACAAACCAATGGTAACAAGGACAGTCGACTGAGACGGCCTAAGAGGGAATCCCACTCGACCAAACACCCCCGTCTAGATGATTCAACATCACTCGACCCATCCAAGGCACTCGACCCCTGAAGGTCAAAGGTTCCTTAGGACAACAACGGTCTGGTATTCACTCTGATGCAATGAATGCCTTTATTACTCTTTACTGCAGGCGTTATCAGTAACTCCTACCTTTATGTACATTGAACCCTTAGTAATGTGGGGCTGTGGGGCATGGCCGGGGTCCTGGCGCACTATATAAGCCACCCCCTCCTGGAGTACAAGGGTTCGCACCCCGTGTAACACACACACACGTATACATATTTCAGTCGACCGCCTCCGGGCACCGAGACGTAAGGCTGTTACTTCCTCCGAGAAGGGACTGAACTCGTAAACACCTTGCGTACAACCTCACCATAGCTAGGGCCTTGCCTCCTCTTACGTACCCCATACTCGTACTGTCAGACTTAGAACCACGATAGTTATTAAATGACATGTAAAAGACCATGTTACCCCTATTAAACAACACCATGGTGCGGCGGGGCAATGGGTGCAGGGAGGGGCATTGTTTAAAAAATCACAAAAAGACCCAAAAAGACTTTCCTTGAGAGTCTTATTCATTTAGGCCCAAAAAGCAACTTTTAGTCCTTAGTAGTCCCTCCTGTTTGGTTAAAAAGTGTCTAAAAGGGACTTTTTCTAGTCCCTACACCAAAAAGTCCCTCGAAACAAACACCCCCTAAGTTACTACCTACATAGTGCAAGGTAATATATTAATAGTTTTATAGATCGCTTCATTTATTAGTTTGTAGACTCGTCTTCTTTTAGGAAGCGTTATGTTACAGTAACATATTATGTTACTCTAAACACATCTCTTCTTATTAAATGCATGCCAGATAAGCGAATTTGTCTTACATTGCTATGTGAGTAGCTAAGTTACTCCCACTATGACTAGCCTTAGAGAAGCAATCATATAACACAAAGAGGCGCCAAGCCGGAGCACCAGAGTAGCAATCTCTTGGTTGGCCGTCAGTCTCCGGTCTCTGCACCATAGCCGCCGCCGGTTGCAGCTTTCATCGCGTACATGTAGATCGTAGTCGCGTAGTTGCATCGGTAGGCCACGAGCAAAGGAGAATCTTAGGGAACGCGCAAAAGTAGATGAGAGGACGACCGTAGATTGCTCACGGGCTCCCGCAACGTGTGCCCTTTGACTATGTGATTCCCATAGGCTGACAATCGTACGTCGCATCAGCCAAAAATTAGGCCATGGCCCCTTGCAAAGGTGGGGGCCCGGGGCGGACGCCACTCCCCCCCCCCACCCCCTCCTCTTGGCCGGCCCTGTCTCCGATGACGAAGGGTAGCTAGGATAGTACGTAGCATGTATTTTTTTGCATGCTTTGTATGGATTGAGGGGTTAAATTATGAAAGACTCGGATGAAGAATAGCAAATTTAAGGTGTGACCGGTCATTGTCCGCGAACGCATCCGCTCGCGTCTGCACACGTTTAAGGGATTGGATTTACCAGGTCCGGCTATAAGTGCTCTTAGTCCAAGCGCAGATGCTGTCGTCTGTGCTTGAGGATAAATGAGGTTTGAGTTGTTCATTTTGTACCACGTAGGTACTCTACATGTGGTAGTGATCATCCTTCTGATATATACTCTCACTTTAGTGTTCTATAATAGATCTTGTATCAGTTTACAGAGGGGTACGTAACAAAAACTTTATCAGCTCGACAGAAAGATTAGAAACAAAGTGTTGATTGAGGGCAAATTTATTAGGCTGGTTGTAATGGTAGTATCATAGTTAGTATCATGCATGCCAATAAAACAATTTTGATGAGGTGTCATAGAATTAAATGAAGAAACAGATGGTTGAGTATCATATCATGATACCGTATCGTAATAAATAATATAGTAGTATGTGTCATGCATGGCAATAAATAGAGTAATACTTGATCCTAATATATGATACTATGCATTAGGGAGGTAGTATCATACACTAGTACCATATGCATGATATTACTATATAATAATCGCATTACAACCAGCCTTAAGCATCCGGCTGATGCGCTATACAAAATGACTATTTTTTTACAGCTTTGGACGCTTTTGAGCAAGGCATCGGATACACCAGCCATTCAGGAGGTGGTGAGAGCGCTCAGACGTCTTGCCTTGGAGCTTCCACGTTCCAGCGGGGCTACTTCAGCGGAGGAGACGGAGCCCTCCTAAGCTGCTCCTGCAGTTTGAGACGTTTCAGTCCTCCTTTGATCTGTGATCATTAACCTTGCATGACTTGTATCGTACCTTTGGTTATGTCGTCTTTATTTTCGTTCTATGCTATCTTTTTTTTTTTAGAGGCGTTCTATGCTATCACTAGACCTTGTGTAAACACTTTAAGGGCTTCAGTTCCCTAAAGCCGGGCAAGCGCCTCCTCTTAAAAAAAAAGCTTGGCAGAAAGATAAACTATGTTGAAAAGCATGCATTTGGAGAGAGCAATTTGTGGCACAGGCCCTCAAAATAGCCATTCTGTAGCAACTGCTCCTTTTCTGGTGAGCTCATTGTGACTAGGTCATCCCCAAACAAATGGCCGATGAAGCACACATTTTATTTCGCAAAAGACCGGGCATGCATGCGTGTGTAACTCGTACCAAAGGTTGACACGTCTGACGACGCATGCTTAGAAATCTAAATTAAGATAAACAAGGTTTATGTTTGCCATGCAAAGAGAAAACAGATGTCCGTAGAAATAATGAAACATGTCTTAAAGAAGAAGCATACATTATCTAGAGTGGCACACATGGCACTGCGTCGATCGCTCCCTCGCTGCTGACCGACACTGAGACTGGGCGTCGACCCGACAACACTTTTATTTAAGCCCACGTCCCGCGCAAAGCACCTCACACAGTAGTAAAAAGTAGTAGCACTCCACTCCACTGGCTGACTGAGCATCACGCCGTGCCACGTAGGAGCACACGGCTGCCGCCGTGGACGCTGACCCAGCCAGCTCCCCCTCCGCGCGCGCCGGCGCCTCACACGCTGACGCTGGCCACCGCGGTGGCCGGCTCCTCCGCCGCGGCCGCGGGTGCCTCCTCCGCTGCTTCCTCGGCAACGGCTGATGCGGCCGCCACCTCCGGCTCGGCAGCGGTTGCCACCTCCTCCTTCACCTCCTCTGCCGCCGGCGGCTCTGCCTCTGCCACGGCCTCCTTGGTCCCTGTCTCGACCACGGCTGGCGCCTCGGCGTCCGGCTCAGCCTCAGCTGCTGGCTCGGGCTCCTTGGTCTCCTCTGTCTCAGCGGCTGCCGGCGCCTCCTCCTTGGTCTCCTCAACCTCGACCGGGGCAGCAGGCGCCTCGACTTCGGCCTCCGCCGGCGCGGTGACCTCCTCCGTCTTCGCGGCCTCCTCGGCGGCGACCGGCGTCTCCACCGCGGGCGCCTCCTCCGTCAGCGCGGCCGTCGGGTTCTGGACCTGCACGTTAGCACACTTGATACCATTAGCCCCGCGCACATGTCAACACATACACAAACCGATCTTGCTCGAGCTCGATCATGGACATGATCATGATCGCCCGGCCGTTCGTCAGATCACACATAAAATAACCAGATCAAAAGGTAAATAACCAATCGAACCGATCCTCGATCCGAGCATATGAAAGAAAATAGACGACGATCGAGACAAGCTATACGTACATCAGCGGTGGCCATTGCCGTCGTGGATGCAAGAAAATGCCCGGAGTGGCTGAGGCTGGCTAGCTGAAGCTAGTGCTACTGTGAGCCTGTGGTGACGATCTGATTAGAGGGTGTGAGGCGTGTGTGTGTGGAGCAATGGGTCGGGGTGGAGGGCTATATATAGCGGCCTCCGGGGGCCAAAACGGGGAGAACACAAACGAAAATTGAACGACAAAGAAAAATGAATCGACACAGATGGATCGAGAAAATAAACAAGTCGAGTCCGTCTCATGATTATCGGGAATCTCGGGAGCTGTATGTGCAAATGAACACGTCCTGACGACGTGCGGTTGTGAACACATCGAGAAGTAAAGGTGGCCCGTGAGTCATGACTCATGACACTATGGAAAGGGCCCAAAGAACAGACCAGCAGACCAGGGTGTGCGCCATGCAACAGTACCTCCAGGCACGGCCGACGTCGATGCAGCAGTTCGAACGAGCTGGATATTGTCGTGTCACGCACACACATATATTCGATAAAAAAGCAGCGAGAGGTTCTTCGAGTTTATTTTTCATTTCCCATAAATTAAAGTGTATGATGTGTGTGTCGTGGCAGTGGCAAGTGGACCTTTTTGCGTTGTAGGTCTAGCTAGCCTTGAGGTGTACAGTACACACAGAGACAGCACATCTCATCGTTCTTGCACGTTCTGCGCCGTCCTTTCAATCGAATCGTCGATCCCTAGCCGATTAAATAAAGCTCTCACCGATTTAGCTGTAGTGGTAATTGACTCCATCTGTGATTTGTATCAAAACGTACTATGAGAATTTGATTAGCGTTTGTTCTGTAGTAGTACGAGATTATGATAGCTGAACAGGGGCGGTTGTCGGGGTTGGCGTTAAGACAATGCAGTTGGAACCAATGAATGTGCGCGCCTGAATAGTTGTGACTTGGTTTTGGAATTTAGGTTAGATCTCCGTCTCAGGGTGGTCACCGGGCTATCGGCTATCCTAGCTACATATACTATATAGACTTTCTTCTTCAGCTGGATGTGTGTTTTTTGTATATTTAGATTAGACATGATGTGATGCAATTCCGTATCTAATTATGGTATTGGACGTAGCTATTCTCAGATCGAGTTCATATGCTCCCTAATAAACAGTAAAATAAAAAATAGTAAAAATATTTTAAAAAAACTGATTTTTTTTCTGGGTGCAAACTTTGGAAAATGTTCTCAGTGCTTGTAAAATTTCATCCCGAAATGACATCCGTGGAAGTTGTGGTTTAAAAAACAAAATCGGCACTCTTATGCTATTTTCGAAAGAATTTTGGAGTGTTTTTTTTTTACTTCCACGCTAAGAACATTTGTCAAAGTTTGCACCCCAAAAAATTCAGAATGTTTCGAATTTTTTAGTACATGTTTTCAAAATTTACCGTTCATCCTTAGCTCAAATGAGCTGGGGAGTAGAAGGGAAGTTTCGGTCCTAATTATGTACTATATATTTACTTCATGCATATTTGTAGAGAGTAATAAATTCCTAAGTATCCCAAATTTTATTTTTAGTTTATAGTATGATGGTGTCAAATGAATCGAAGTTCCATGTGAGAGCAACTCCAGATCCCCGCCAGAATGCTGTCCCTGTTCTAATAGCTACTGCTACTGTTAGCTTGCATGTGTCATGCTTGAGAGTTCATCAACAACAATTATGATGACAGCAAATGAATGGCCTCGATCGAGAGCGATCTATCACCTTTGGCGTCTATTTGCTCCGGCCTCCACCACCTTTACCCAAAAGCTAGCGTAGACATATGCAAGCCGATTACTACCGCGCTGCAGGGGTACTTGTCCATGGATCAACCTCGTCCTCCAAAACAAGGTAATTTGCCAAAGAAAAGGGATCTGATCTCATCAGCAGGACAGCGAGATTACACTCGTATGCATTAGCACACCACTAATTAATCGTGTTAGTGCCGCCTCCTCTCCTGATATTTTCCCTCGCCGACGCCCGAAGGCCGAGAGGCAGACATGCACAAGGTGAAGAGGTCTTATACACGACTAAAAACCCTTAGGGCAACTCTAGCAGACCCCGCATCCTCTCGACCTGCAAAACGTTTTTGCAGTTCGCGGGAAAACTTCTTTGGGGCCGACGCGGACGGCCGCAGTTGCAGACCCCGGATAATGGACCCTAAAAAAGGATATTATCGAAATATGTTTTTTTACGGGTGGGGTTATGGCGTCTGATCTGGCGCAACTCCTCCCGGCCCGCAAAACTAAAATTTGCACCTTAATTTGATCTAGCATATTGCACGACGGGGGCGACGGGGGCGGGACGAATCGAGGAGATGGTGGGGTTCTCTCCCCCGAGCCGTGCGGTGGCTCCACCCCCGGAGCTTCTGCAGTACGAGCTGCTTCTCCACCTGGACAGGGTGGAGGATTGGACGCCGCTCTCGCCGCGTTCGTCCCGCTCGCCGCAGAGTGGCGTCCCCTCCGACGACGACGAGCCTGACGAGCGTCCCTTCCCCCGCACCGAGTCGGGCGTCTGGGTCGCCGGGACTGAAGATGGCCGCACGGCGGCAGCCCCCGCACCCTCGATGCGCTCCGCCGCGCGGGTGGCTTCCACTGGCTGCCGGGGCCTGCCGCCCGCTGTGGGCCGGCGGGATGACGAGGGCGGGGACCCAGGCTACCAGCGGCGCAGCTGGAAGGACACGCTCCTGGGGCGGGGGCGCGCGAGCGACCGTTCCTCTGTCCCCACCCAGAAGGCACCGGCGGCCCGTAGCCGCAGCCGCACCCCCACCTCACGCCACCGCCAGGGCGCGCCGAGGGGCCGGCCGCTCTGCGCGGACTCTAAGCAGGCGTTCGAGCCCAAGAGGAGGGAGGCCCCAGTGGCGCAGCCCCGGTCCTCCAACTCTGGGGGGAATGCGACGGCTCGCCGCAGGGGGCCGGCGGCTGGTACCTCTGCTGGTCCCTCACTGCCCGCCTCGCCGCGCAAGCTGGGGGGTGCGGTGGAGCTGCAGATTCCTCCAGCCAACGCGGGGAGGGAGACGACCCCGGACCCGGTGGAGGAATTCTTCAGGGAAACCCCAAAAAGCATCCCCCAGCCTGAGAGGGCGGACGCCATGGCTTCGAAGCTCGACGAGGTGATCGCGGCCAAGCTGGTGAAGCCTCTCTGCTTCAACGACAAAGAAGGGGGCGACAGCGAAGACTCCTGCAGCATGGGCCCGGCTCTCTCCCTAGCTCGCCACACTCCGGTGGCGGCTGACACCCATGAGTTGCAGCTTGGGGCGGTCACACAGAGAGTTACTGAGATCAAGCTTCAGGGAGAAGATGGAGAAGACCCTAAACAGCCCCTCTTCTCAAAGATTCAGCCGGCGATAGTTGGGAAACATCCGGCGAGGGACAAGACGCCGCTCAAAGGACGGCCTCAGGCCAAGGCTGTCCGGCACAGTGCTCGGCAGGCTGCCAACCCTTCTCCGGTGCCTGTCTCGCAGCGGGGCACACTCAGGCTGGTTCAGGGCCTCGGCGTCCTGGGGCCAAAGGAGAAGATGACGGCGCAGGCTGCAGAGGCCCTGATCCGGCGCTTCGACGAGCCGCTCTCTGACGAAGACATTGCGGCCATCGCCAAGCTCACAAGCTTAGACGCACGTGCACTCAAGGCAATCGCCGGGGTGCCGTGGTTCCAGGGAGATGCCTCCGGGCCTGTCCCTCCATGTTAGAACGCCTAGGACCTCTAGCCGGCCGACGACGACCAGCACCTCACTGGATTGAGGCTTCACCTCTCTTCAGCATGTTGGTCCGTTTCAGTGTTAGGATTAGACGGTTAGATGTTTTCCGGCGGAATTTGGGGCCTATTGGTGGCCGCTGGAAACCCCAGGACTGTGGGGTGGTGTACCTGTTCCATCTTCTTTCATTGCATCTTAGTGGTCGTCGGTTGCCCTTTAAGGATGATCCTGGCTACCTCCATTTAGGAAAGAGTGTTAGTCTGCTGTTAGGATGATGCAACCCAACATCCCAATGATGAGTTGGAACGTGAGGGGCCTCAACACCCCAGCCAGGCGCGCAGTGATTAGGGACACTGCCCTTGCGTAAAAGAGCATCATTCTTTGCATCCAAGAGACCAAGATAGATTGCTGGTCCCCCGATTTAGTTAGAGAGATAGGAGGCTCTTGGTTAGACCAATGCGTTGTCCTTCCAGCCATTGGCACAAGAGGAGGGGCTGCCATCTTCTGGAACTCCTCCTTGGTCTCAATTCAGTCGCATGCCATAGGCCGTTTCTCCATTACCGCCAAGGTAACCCATCCAGAGAGCAACACGGAGTTCTGGCTCACCACTGTATACGGCCCCTCAGACGAGGAACGGAAAGACGACTTCCTAGCGGAACTAGTAACCATCGCCCCCCCGATAGGCCAACCTTGGCTCATTAACGGAGATTTCAACATTATCTATGAAGCTAGGGACAAAAACAACGGCAACATTAACCGTAGAATGATGGGGAAATTCAGGGCAGCGATCAACGCAGGAAACTTACATGAGATCAAATGTAAGAATCGGCGCTTCACATGGAGCAACGAACGGCGGAACCCGACCCTAGTGAGCATAGATAAATTCTTCTGCAATATTGAATGGGAAGGGCTGTTCCCATCTTACCTACTTCACGCAGCAGCCACCTCCTGCTCCGATCACTGCCCGCTGCTTCTCACTCCGGCGGCAGCTCCTCACCGACCAGCGAGGTTCAGATTTGAGTATTTCTGGCCACGCTGCCCCCGGTTCCAAGAAACAGTCCAAAACGCATGGAATAGGCCTACTGCCGTCAACTACGCTTTTGAAAGACTTAAAGTTAAGATGGGCCGTGTAGAAAAAGACCTCAAGATATGGAGCAAATCTCTCTTTGGAGGAGCCAAAGTGAAGATGCAAATTGCTCAAGAGGTGGTGCTACGCTTGGACATTGCTCAAGAGTCTAGAGCACTCTCCAATGCGGAATTCAATCTTCGCAAGCTTCTTAAAGATAGGATTCTTGGGCTGGCAGCAGTAGAGCGTGCAAGAAAACGACAAGCTTCAAGGATCACATGGCTGAGGGCAGGGGATGCACCATCGACTTTTTTCCAAGCAAAAATCAACGCTAGGAGAAGGAAAGCTTTCATCCATACAATACAGAGACCGGCAGGAGATATTGTTTCCTCGCACGAGGAAAAGGAAAAAGCCATCCACTCCCATTTCTCCTCCCTTCTAGGCACGACTATGCAACGCGAAGTATCGGTCAACTGGCAATCCCTACAAATGCCTAGGCTTCAAGGGGGAGGCCTAGACAACCCCTTCACTGAAGAAGAGGTCTGGCGTGCCGTCAAAGCATCGCCGGCGGACAGCTCACCGGGGCCGAACGGGTTCTCCGGTGCATTCTTCAAGTCATGCTGGCCTACAATCAAAGGGGACGTCATGGAGGCTTTCAGGCAATTCTACAACCTGCTAGGGGGAAACCTTAGAGCGGTCAACACTGCAGCGGTGGTTCTTCTCCCTAAAAAGGATGGAGCAACCACGATCAACGATTACAGACCTATAAGCCTAATACACTCCATTGGGAAACTGATCTCCAAAGTGCTTTCCCTTAGGCTAGCTACCGTAGTGCCAATGCTCATCTCCCCGGCCCAATCAGCTTTCCTCCGCACAAAGTGCATCCACGATAGTTTTCTATACGTTCAAAACTGCATCAAAACTCTTCATAGAAAGAAAACGCCGGCTCTCCTCCTCAAGCTTGACATTGCCAAAGCCTTCGACAACGTATCATGGGAATATATTCTGGAACTGCTGCAACACCGAGGTTTTAGCGGGCGTTGGAGAGACTGGATAGCTCTCCTACTATACACGTTGAAAGCACATTTGCTCCCTGGGTGGTTTTGGTAATTAATGACAACATACTTTGTGGTTGGACTAATGCTTTTATCAAGCATGTTTCAGGAAATCCAATCACATTGGTATGGCAAGATGACTGAAGAAGTGGACCCCTCAAATGCTAAGGCAAGCATTGGCAAAAGCTCAAGACTCTATTTTTGGTTTAGTGATCAAAGATCACATTGAGTCCATAGGAAAAGCCAATACTATTAAAAGGGGATGAGGTTGTGTTGATGATCTGGTTGCTCAAGTGCTTAGTGATATATCTCCTTCAACTATCAGCACCTTTCACTTCTATACACACCCATAAGTAATCTCGGACAAACCGATTCTTCCAACTCAGTCCCACCGAGATGAACCACTTCAGCCATATTCCAAACCCTAGAAAAATCGGTCATTCCGAGTTTGAGATCGGTCTCACCGAAACTGAACTGCCAACCTTCTGTAACCATTTCACATCATTTCGGAATAACCGAGTTTGTATTATCGGTCTCACCGAAATGGGCAAGCTTCTGTCTTGACTCAAATCGGTCTCACCGATATTGCATTTTCGGTCTCACCGATTCTGGCATGTTCCTGTGTTTTCTCAAATCGGTCTAACCGAGTTTTCTTTCTCGGTCCCACCGAAAACTCCAACGTTCATATCAGTTACACTTTCGGTCTCACCGAGATGGTATTTTCGGTCCCACCAAAAATCCCAACGTTCACTATATTTGAACTTTCGGTCTGACCGAGTTTTCACTTCGGTCTCACCGAGATTGCTCAAATATGTGTGTAACGGTTGGATTTTGTGTGGAGGCTATATATACCCCTCCACCCCCTCTTCATTCGTGAGGAGAGCCATCAGAAAGTCTACCACTCCTACCATACACTTTCTGAGAAGAGAACTACCTACCCTTGTGTTGAGATCAAGCCATTCCATTCCTACCATATGAAACTTGATTTCTAGCCTTCCCAAGTTGCTTTCCACTCAAACCCTTCTTCCACCACAGCCACATCAGTGAGGAGAGTTGAGTGTTGGGGAGATTATCATTTGAAGCACAAGAGCAAGGAGTTCATCACCATCAACACCGTCTATTACCTTTTGGAGGGTGGTGCCTCCTAGATTGGTTAGGTGTCGCTTGGGAGCCTCCGTCTTCGAGATGTGGAGTTGAACCAAGAAGTTTGTAAAGGCAAGGAGATCGCCTACTTCGTGAAGATCTACCCCGAGTAAGGCTAGTCCTCCGTGGGCGTAGGCCATGATGGAATAGACAAGGTTGCTTCTTCGTGGACCCTTCGTGGGTGGAGCCCTCCGTGGACTCGCGCAGCCGTTACCCTCCGTGGGTTGAAGTCTCCATCAACGTGGATGTACGATAGCACCACCTATCGGAACCACGACAAAAATCTCCGTGTCTCCAAACTGCGTTTGATCTTCTCCACTTCTCTTTACTATATGTGCAATTTACTTTCCGCTGCCCATACTCTAGAATTGCATGTGTAGTATGCTACTTGACTTGTGTGTTATGCAAAATCTGTTCTTGTTAAAAGACATAATTTTTATCTTGTCGAGTAGTCTAATCACCCCCCCTCTAGACACTCTCACCTTCTTCGATCCTACAATTGGTATCAGAGCCTTGGTCTCCATTGCTTTGGTTTACACACCATTGGAGGAAGATGGACGTGTCTACGTTTGGGAGTATTAGCCATAGAGTGCCTATTCTTAATGGAAGGTTCTATAACTCATGGAGGTCTGAAATGCTTAGTATCTTTAAGATGTACAATTTGTGCAAATATGTTGAGACCCCCTATGTGCCTCCTTTTGACCCTTTGCACCCTACCATGGATGAAGAGCTTGATTTGCTTCGTAACCTTAGGACTGTAAATCTTATCATTAGAGGGTTACCCGATGACTTGCTTAATCTTGTTACAAACTTTGAGTGCGCCTATGCTATGTGGAAATTCTTGGAAGAACTTTATCCGGACTACTCTTTGAGAAGTCTTGATGAAATTCTACACAAGACTATTGAATTTGATAAGTTGCACCCCAATGATCCCAACTTTGATAAATGCTTTTTTGAGCTTCGTGATCTTATGAAAAAGAAGGGTGATCCCGGTCTTATCAATGTTATCATTAGAAATGCTCTTGCATTGCATTCCGATGATTATTGTCACATTGACCAAACTAATGCAAGTACTTATCAAATTGACCTAGGTGTTGATGATGAACAATCTATGGGTCAATATGATGATGAGCATGAGCATGATGATGATCACTCCGATTCGGACACCGAGCTAGACAAGGTCATGAAGAGTCTCAACCTCATGGCAAATCTGAGAGACTACATGTCCGGCGGAAAAGAGTGGATTCTTGATAGTGGATGCACCGATCACATGACCGGAGACAAAGACATGTTTCGAGAGCTTGCAAAGAACGATGGTCCACGCAAGTATGTGACTTTTGGAGACAACTCCAAGGGTAAGGTACTTGGCCTTGGTAAGGTGGCCATATCTCATGATAGCTCTATTCAAAATGTCATGCTTGTAGAATCTCTTGGATACAATTTACTTTCCGTGTCTAGATTAGCTGACTTTGGATTCAATGTGCTATTCACCAAAGTAGATTGCCAAGTCTTTCGTCGTGACAATCAAAACATGGCATTTACTGGTATCCGTAGAGGTGATCTATATATTGTTGATTTCACTAAGAAAGCCCAACCTAGAGCTTGTTTCATTGCTAAATCCTCTAAAGGTTGGTTATGGCATAGAAGGCTAGGACATGTTGGTATGCGTAATCTAGACAAGCTAATCAAAGGTGATCATATTCTTGGTGTTAAAGATGTTTTCTTTGACAAAGATAGACTCTGTAGTGCTTGTCAAGCAGGAAAACAAGTTGGTGGAAGTCATCCCGTGAAAAACATCATGACCACAAGGAGACCGCTTGGGCTTCTTCATATGGATCTCTTCGGTCCCAATGCTTACAAAAGCCTTGGTGGTAACTCCTTTGGTCTAGTTATAGTTGATGATTATTCCAGATTTACGTGGGTATTTTTCCTTGATGATAAATCGCAGGTTCAGAGGATCTTCAAGACCTTTGCCAAAAAGGCCCAAAATCAATTTGAGGTGAAGATCAAGAAAGTTCGGAGTGACAATGGAACGGAGTTCAAGAACGCCAATGTAGACTCTTTTCTCGATGAGGAAGGGATTCTACATGAGTTCTCGGCTACGTACACTCCTCAACAAAATGGAGTTGTTGAGAGGAAGAACCGAACGCTCATAGAGATGGCAAGAACGATGCTTGATGAATACAAGACACCGAAGCATTTTTGGGGAGAAGCGGTCGAGACAGCTTGTCATGCTATCAACAGACTTTATCTTCATAAGCTCCTCGGCAAGACATCATACGAGCTCCTCACCGGTAACAAACCCCAAGTGGGATACTTTCGTGTCTTTGGTTCAAAATGCTATATCCTTGATAAGCATCGTCAGTCTAAATTTGCTCCTAAATCTCATGAAGGCTTTCTTCTTGGTTATGGATCAAACTCCCACACCTACCGTGTCTACAATAATTTCACCCGAAAGGTTGAAGAGACGGTAGACGTGAAGTTTGATGAATCTAATGGCTCGCAAGTAGAGCAAATGCCTATTGATGTAGGAGACAAGGACCCATCGGAAGCTATCCAAGATTTATCTATTGGAAAGATCCGTCCCATGGAAGTGAAGGAGAGTACCTCATCTACATATGTGGAGCCACCTACCTCACGGCGAGATGAACCTCAAGGCAACATGGAGGCCTCCACAAGTGGAACTCACCAAGATGAGGAAATGCAACAAGAAGATCCACCACAACCTCCTTCTCCACCGCCTCAAGACAACACCAACAACAATGAAGAAGAAGAAGAGGAAGATGAAGATGATGAGGAAGCTGAGCTACAACATCAACAAAAGCTATCCCGAGTTCGAGCAAGAGTCAAGAAGAATCATCCCGTGGAACAAATGATGAACGACATCAACTCCGGGAGAATTACTCGCTCTAAAACTCGCTTAGCTAAGTTTTGTGAGCATTACTCATTTATCTCTAGTATTGAACCTATGAAGGTAGAAGAAGCACTTGAAGACCCGGATTGGGTGAACGCTATGCACGAAGAACTACACAACTTCGAGAGGAACAAGGTATGGACTTTGGTAGAGAAGCCCAACGATGATCAAAACATCATTGGAACCAAATGGGTGTTTCGGAACAAGCAAGATGAAGATGGACAAGTCATCCGCAACAAGGCTCGTCTCGTAGCTCAAGGTTACACACAAGTCGAAGGTATGGACTATGGTGAGACCTATGCCCCCGTTGCTAGACTTGAATCCATTCGCATTCTTCTTGCTTATGCCAATCACCATGATATTACTCTCTATCAAATGGATATCAAAAGTGCTTTCCTAAATGGTGAAATTGAGGAGGAAGTATTTGTGAAACAACCTCCCGGTTTTGTGAATCCCAAAAAGCCTAATCATGTTTACAAGTTGCATAAAGCCCTTTATGGTCTTAAACAAGCTCCTAGAGCTTGGTACAAATGCTTAACTAGCTTTCTTCTTGAAAAAGGTTTTGAAATTGGAAAGATAGACTCAACGCTGTTCACGAAAAGGGTTAATGGTGAACTATTTGTGTGCCAAATATATGTTGATGATATTATCTTTGGTTCAACTAACCCCCATTTTAGCAAGAAGTTTGGACAGCTCATGTCGGAGAAGTATGAGATGTCCATGATGTGTGAACTCAAATTCTTCCTTGGGTTGCAAATCAAGCAATCTAAGGAGGGTACCTTTGTCTCACAAACAAAGTACACCAAGGATCTCTTCAAGAAGTTCAACATGCAAGAAAGCAAAGGTATGAGTACCCCCATGCCTACTAGTGGACATAATGACTTGACAAAAGATGGAGAACCCGTTGATCAAAGGGTTTACCGATCTATGATTGGTTCTTTACTATATCTTTGTGCTTCTTGTCCTGACATAATGTTGAGTGTATGCATGTGTGCGCGATATCAAGCAGCCCCTAAAGAATGTCATCTTAAAGCTGTTAAAAGGATAGTGAGATACTTGATACACACACCAAACTTTGGCATTTGGTATCCTAAGAGGGCCTCTTTCGATCTTGTTGGCTATTCCGACTCGGACTATGCCGGTGACAAGGTTGATAGAAAGTCAACTTCGGGTACGTGCCAATTCCTTGGTCGATCCCTTGTATCTTGGTCCTCCAAGAAACAAAATTCGGTATCATTATCCACTGCCGAAGCAGAATATATTGCTGCTGGTTCGTGTTGTGCTCAATTGCTATGGATGACACAAACGCTTAAAGATTATGGGATACATGTGAGACGTGTTCCCTTGCTTTGTGACAATGAGAGTGCTATTAAAATTGGACACAATCCCGTGCAACACTCTCGAACAAAGCATATTGAAGTTCGTCACCATTTTATTCGTGATCATATTGCCAAGGGTGACATTAATCTTAAGCATGTTCGTACTGACAAACAACTTGCTGATATCTTTACAAAGCCTCTTGATGAGAAAGTGTTTTGTCGCTTAAGGAGTGAGTTGAACATCATTGATGCTTCAAACTTGGAGTGATAACTCCATTGATGCATGCAAGGCATGAGCTCTCTTGACTAATCCTTGATATTTCTCTTATGATGATGATCATATGTCTTGGACACATTTGCCTCCTTGTATTGCATCTAACTCTTTGCAGGTACTTGGATGATCTACATTCCACAAGATTACCACACACTCAAATCATGAGTAATCTTTTCATTGACCAAGTATCTAGCCCTTTGGGATGTTGAGTTCAAGGAACAAAATTCCACATATCCTTTTTGACACCTTATACATCTAGTATTTCACTCTTGTCATCTTGGATATTCTTGAGTATTTCCTTGCTTGCCTAACCCATGTAGGAAGATGAACTACACAAGTAGAAATGGCGCTCCAACTTCACATTCAATGAGCACCTACATCAAGCTTACCTATATGAGTAAAGCAACAACAAGCCCAAGGTATGTTCTTCACATCTTTGAGGAGCTTTGCTCAAAGTCATGAGTACAAGCAGCTTCATAAGATGTGATCACATCAAATGCTTAATCGAAAAATGGCAACCCCATTTTGAGCTTAAACGATGAGTATGACCTATGATCAAATGTCTTCATTTGACTCCTAAGTCAATATACTCAAACATAGGTGACTTTGTCGCCGACCTTTATCTAGATGAAGTACATATGCTTTTGGAGTTTTTCTGTTTTCTCTTATGTTCTCTCATTGAGTTTTCTTTTAAACAAAAAAAAAACTTCATCTAGGAATCTTTTTATCTCTTTTCTTATGTTTCTTTGTGAATATCCTTCTGGCTCTGATCAATTCCCCGAAAATCTTTTACAAATTCATTGCAAATCTTTTGAAATACTCCTCGCAAAGTGAGCTGAATTATTTCTGTATTTCCTTGGAATAAACTCGGCGTCACCGATTTAAAATTTTCGGTCTAACCGAAAAGGATTCGGACCCACCGATCCATCTAATTCGGTGTCACCGATTTATCTTCCAGGACATCAACTTCTGCAGCTCCACTCAAATTTAAATCTTAAAGGGGAGAAGACTCAAATTTCAATTCAAATTGTTTCTCCTTGAATGTTCTTATTTGCCCTGTTGTGATTCTTAAGGATCCCACTTCTTTCCTTCTTTCTTTCCATCCTTCCTGCCCTACCTAGTTTGCTGTCCTTTTCGGCACTTGATGTCAAAGGGGGAGAAGACTTAGGGGGAGTAGGGGGAGTAGGGGGAGAAGAATAGCAATCTTATCTTAAGGGGGAGAGAGTCACATCAAAGCTGTTTTACCTTGGACATTACAATTGGCATCATTCTTTTGATTTTGCTGTTTCCATCAAACCCCTTGTTCTGATATCTTATGGAATCTTTTAGTTTAGAGGGAGAAGACTTAGAGGAATCTTCACAATTGATATCTTATGGAAAGCAAAATCTCTCAGAGTTCATTGAAAATCTTTTAGTTTCGGAGACATGTTTGCTGATTCAAGCTTGTGCTCAATATGAGACACTCTTTATACATGTCCTCCCTGGCTTGGTACTCTTGATGTTCTTGCAGTTGGTTGAAGGAATACTCTTGTGTTATCTAACCTTGTTTTCCCAAGTTTATCCCTTCAGGTACAATGCCAAGGAACCTCAAGGTAAGTATATGCATCTTGCAGAATGTGCATGATGGTGACTTGCTTGTAAATACTTGTTTGCAAGAAATCACCATGCACATATGCATCATCACTCACTTCCCTTTCATCTGCTCTGATGTATATAGCCAAGCTGCATGTAGCACATCTTGCTTATCTCTCTTGTGTGCTTGTGGTAGTCCAAAACCATAATCTATGAAAATCTTGCACACTTGTAGGGGGAGCCTGTGTACTACATGCTTGTCAAAGCTTTCATGATAATTCTGTCATTCTTTCAATAAGCTTTGATGTCTTGTTTAGTATAATCTTAGTGTGTTGCCATCAATTACCAAAAAGGGGGAGATTGAAAGCACATTTGCTCCCTGGGTGGTTTTGGTAATTAATGACAACATACTTTGTGGTTGGACTAATGCTTTTATCAAGCATGTTTCAGGAAATCCAATCACATTGGTATGGCAAGATGACTGAAGAAGTGGACCCCTCAAATGCTAAGGCAAGCATTGGCAAAAGCTCAAGACTCTATTTTTGGTTTAGTGATCAAAGATCACATTGAGTCCATAGGAAAAGCCAATACTATTAAAAGGGGATGAGGTTGTGTTGATGATCTGGTTGCTCAAGTGCTTAGTGATATATCTCCTTCAACTATCAGCACCTTTCACTTCTATACACACCCATAAGTAATCTCGGACAAACCGATTCTTCCAACTCAGTCCCACCGAGATGAACCACTTCAGCCATATTCCAAACCCTAGAAAAATCGGTCATTCCGAGTTTGAGATCGGTCTCACCGAAACTGAACTGCCAACCTTCTGTAACCATTTCACATCATTTCGGAATAACCGAGTTTGTATTATCGGTCTCACCGAAATGGGCAAGCTTCTGTCTTGACTCAAATCGGTCTCACCGATATTGCATTTTCGGTCTCACCGATTCTGGCATGTTCCTGTGTTTTCTCAAATCGGTCTAACCGAGTTTTCTTTCTCGGTCCCACCGAAAACTCCAACGTTCATATCAGTTACACTTTCGGTCTCACCGAGATGGTATTTTCGGTCCCACCAAAAATCCCAACGTTCACTATATTTGAACTTTCGGTCTGACCGAGTTTTCACTTCGGTCTCACCGAGATTGCTCAAATATGTGTGTAACGGTTGGATTTTGTGTGGAGGCTATATATACCCCTCCACCCCCTCTTCATTCGTGAGGAGAGCCATCAGAAAGTCTACCACTCCTACCATACACTTTCTGAGAAGAGAACTACCTACCCTTGTGTTGAGATCAAGCCATTCCATTCCTACCATATGAAACTTGATTTCTAGCCTTCCCAAGTTGCTTTCCACTCAAACCCTTCTTCCACCACAGCCACATCAGTGAGGAGAGTTGAGTGTTGGGGAGATTATCATTTGAAGCACAAGAGCAAGGAGTTCATCACCATCAACACCGTCTATTACCTTTTGGAGGGTGGTGCCTCCTAGATTGGTTAGGTGTCGCTTGGGAGCCTCCGTCTTCGAGATGTGGAGTTGAACCAAGAAGTTTGTAAAGGCAAGGAGATCGCCTACTTCATGAAGATCTACCCCGAGTAAGGCTAGTCCTCCGTGGGCGTAGGCCATGATGGAATAGACAAGGTTGCTTCTTCGTGGACCCTTCGTGGGTGGAGCCCTCCGTGGACTCGCGCAGCCGTTACCCTCCGTGGGTTGAAGTCTCCATCAACGTGGATGTACGATAGCACCACCTATCGGAACCACGACAAAAATCTCCGTGTCTCCAAACTACGTTTGATCTTCTCCACTTCTCTTTACTATATGTGCAATTTACTTTCCGCTGCCCATACTCTAGAATTGCATGTGTAGTATGCTACTTGACTTGTGTGTTATGCAAAATCTGCCAAAATCTGTTCTTGTTAAAAGACAGAATTTTTATCTTGTCGAGTAGTCTAATCACCCCCCTCTAGACACTCTCACCTTCTTCGATCCTACAATTGGTATCAGAGCCTTGGTCTCCATTGCTTTGGTTTACACACCATTGGAGGAAGATGGACGTGTCTACGTTTGGGAGTATTAGCCATAGAGTGCCTATTCTTAATGGAAGGTTCTATAACTCATGGAGGTCTGAAATGCTTAGTATCTTTAAGATGTACAATTTGTGCAAATATGTTGAGACCCCCTATGTGCCTCCTTTTGACCCTTTGCACCCTACCATGGATGAAGAGCTTGATTTGCTTCGTAACCTTAGGACTGTAAATCTTATCATTAGAGGGTTACCCGATGACTTGCTTAATCTTGTTACAAACTTTGAGTGCGCCTATGCTATGTGGAAATTCTTGGAAGAACTTTATCCGGACTACTCTTTGAGAAGTCTTGATGAAATTCTACACAAGACTATTGAATTTGATAAGTTGCACCCCAATGATCCCAACTTTGATAAATGCTTTTTTGAGCTTCGTGATCTTATGAAAAAGAAGGGTGATCCCGGTCTTATCAATGTTATCATTAGAAATGCTCTTGCATTGCATTCCGAAGATTATTGTCACATTGACCAAACTAATGCAAGTACTTATCAAATTGACCTAGGTGTTGATGATGAACAATCTATGGGTCAATATGATGATGAGCATGAGCATGATGATGATCACTCCGATTCGGACACCGAGCTAGACAAGGTCATGAAGAGTCTCAACCTCATGGCAAATCTGAGAGACTACATGTCCGGCGGAAAAGAGTGGATTCTTGATAGTGGATGCACCGATCACATGACCGGAGACAAAGACATGTTTCGAGAGCTTGCAAAGAACGATGGTCCACGCAAGTATGTGACTTTTGGAGACAACTCCAAGGGTAAGGTACTTGGCCTTGGTAAGGTGGCCATATCTCATGATAGCTCTATTCAAAATGTCATGCTTGTAGAATCTCTTGGATACAATTTACTTTCCGTGTCTAGATTAGCTGACTTTGGATTCAATGTGCTATTCACCAAAGTAGATTGCCAAGTCTTTCGTCGTGACAATCAAAACATGGCATTTACTGGTATCCGTAGAGGTGATCTATATATTGTTGATTTCACTAAGAAAGCCCAACCTAGAGCTTGTTTCATTGCTAAATCCTCTAAAGGTTGGTTATGGCATAGAAGGCTAGGACATGTTGGTATGCGTAATCTAGACAAGCTAATCAAAGGTGATCATATTCTTGGTGTTAAAGATGTTTTCTTTGACAAAGATAGACTCTGTAGTGCTTGTCAAGCAGGAAAACAAGTTGGTGGAAGTCATCCCGTGAAAAACATCATGACCACAAGGAGACCGCTTGAGCTTCTTCATATGGATCTCTTCGGTCCCAATGCTTACAAAAGCCTTGGTGGTAACTCCTTTGGTCTAGTTATAGTTGATGATTATTCCAGATTTACGTGGGTATTTTTCCTTGATGATAAATCGCAGGTTCAGAGGATCTTCAAGACCTTTGCCAAAAAGGCCCAAAATCAATTTGAGGTGAAGATCAAGAAAGTTCGGAGTGACAATGGAACGGAGTTCAAGAACGCCAATGTAGACTCTTTTCTCGATGAGGAAGGGATTCTACATGAGTTCTCGGCTACGTACACTCCTCAACAAAATGGAGTTGTTGAGAGGAAGAACCGAACGCTCATAGAGATGGCAAGAACGATGCTTGATGAATACAAGACACCGAAGCATTTTTGGGGAGAAGCGGTCGAGACAGCTTGTCATGCTATCAACAGACTTTATCTTCATAAGCTCCTCGGCAAGACATCATACGAGCTCCTCACCGGTAACAAACCCCAAGTGGGATACTTTCGTGTCTTTGGTTCAAAATGCTATATCCTTGATAAGCATCGTCAGTCTAAATTTGCTCCTAAATCTCATGAAGGCTTTCTTCTTGGTTATGGATCAAACTCCCACACCTACCGTGTCTACAATAATTTCACCCGAAAGGTTGAAGAGACGGTAGACGTGAAGTTTGATGAATCTAATGGCTCGCAAGTAGAGCAAATGCCTATTGATGTAGGAGACAAGGACCCATCGGAAGCTATCCAAGATTTATCTATTGGAAAGATCCGTCCCATGGAAGTGAAGGAGAGTACCTCATCTACATATGTGGAGCCACCTACCTCACGGCGAGATGAACCTCAAGGCAACATGGAGGCCTCCACAAGTGGAACTCACCAAGATGAGGAAATGCAACAAGAAGATCCACCACAACCTCCTTCTCCACCGCCTCAAGACAACACCAACAACAATGAAGAAGAAGAAGAGGAAGATGAAGATGATGAGGAAGCTGAGCTACAACATCAACAAAAGCTATCCCGAGTTCGAGCAAGAGTCAAGAAGAATCATCCCGTGGAACAAATGATGAACGACATCAACTCCGGGAGAATTACTCGCTCTAAAACTCGCTTAGCTAAGTTTTGTGAGCATTACTCATTTATCTCTAGTATTGAACCTATGAAGGTAGAAGAAGCACTTGAAGACCCGGATTGGGTGAACGCTATGCACGAAGAACTACACAACTTCGAGAGGAACAAGGTATGGACTTTGGTAGAGAAGCCCAACGATGATCAAAACATCATTGGAACCAAATGGGTGTTTCGGAACAAGCAAGATGAAGATGGACAAGTCATCCGCAACAAGGCTCGTCTCGTAGCTCAAGGTTACACACAAGTCGAAGGTATGGACTATGGTGAGACCTATGCCCCCGTTGCTAGACTTGAATCCATTCGCATTCTTCTTGCTTATGCCAATCACCATGATATTACTCTCTATCAAATGGATATCAAAAGTGCTTTCCTAAATGGTGAAATTGAGGAGGAAGTATTTGTGAAACAACCTCCCGGTTTTGTGAATCCCAAAAAGCCTAATCATGTTTACAAGTTGCATAAAGCCCTTTATGGTCTTAAACAAGCTCCTAGAGCTTGGTACAAATGCTTAACTAGCTTTCTTCTTGAAAAAGGTTTTGAAATTGGAAAGATAGACTCAACGCTGTTCACGAAAAGGGTTAATGGTGAACTATTTGTGTGCCAAATATATGTTGATGATATTATCTTTGGTTCAACTAACCCCCATTTTAGCAAGAAGTTTGGACAGCTCATGTCGGAGAAGTATGAGATGTCCATGATGTGTGAACTCAAATTCTTCCTTGGGTTGCAAATCAAGCAATCTAAGGAGGGTACCTTTGTCTCACAAACAAAGTACACCAAGGATCTCTTCAAGAAGTTCAACATGCAAGAAAGCAAAGGTATGAGTACCCCCATGCCTACTAGTGGACATAATGACTTGACAAAAGATGGAGAACCCGTTGATCAAAGGGTTTACCGATCTATGATTGGTTCTTTACTATATCTTTGTGCTTCTTGTCCTGACATAATGTTGAGTGTATGCATGTGTGCGCGATATCAAGCAGCCCCTAAAGAATGTCATCTTAAAGCTGTTAAAAGGATAGTGAGATACTTGATACACACACCAAACTTTGGCATTTGGTATCCTAAGAGGGCCTCTTTCGATCTTGTTGGCTATTCCGACTCGGACTATGCCGGTGACAAGGTTGATAGAAAGTCAACTTCGGGTACGTGCCAATTCCTTGGTCGATCCCTTGTATCTTGGTCCTCCAAGAAACAAAATTCGGTATCATTATCCACTGCCGAAGCAGAATATATTGCTGCTGGTTCGTGTTGTGCTCAATTGCTATGGATGACACAAACGCTTAAAGATTATGGGATACATGTGAGACGTGTTCCCTTGCTTTGTGACAATGAGAGTGCTATTAAAATTGGACACAATCCCGTGCAACACTCTCGAACAAAGCATATTGAAGTTCGTCACCATTTTATTCGTGATCATATTGCCAAGGGTGACATTAATCTTAAGCATGTTCGTACTGACAAACAACTTGCTGATATCTTTACAAAGCCTCTTGATGAGAAAGTGTTTTGTCGCTTAAGGAGTGAGTTGAACATCATTGATGCTTCAAACTTGGAGTGATAACTCCATTGATGCATGCAAGGCATGAGCTCTCTTGACTAATCCTTGATATTTCTCTTATGATGATGATCATATGTCTTGGACACATTTGCCTCCTTGTATTGCATCTAACTCTTTGCAGGTACTTGGATGATCTACATTCCACAAGATTACCACACACTCAAATCATGAGTAATCTTTTCATTGACCAAGTATCTAGCCCTTTGGGATGTTGAGTTCAAGGAACAAAATTCCACATATCCTTTTTGACACCTTATACATCTAGTATTTCACTCTTGTCATCTTGGATATTCTTGAGTATTTCCTTGCTTGCCTAACCCATGTAGGAAGATGAACTACACAAGTAGAAATGGCGCTCCAACTTCACATTCAATGAGCACCTACATCAAGCTTACCTATATGAGTAAAGCAACAACAAGCCCAAGGTATGTTCTTCACATCTTTGAGGAGCTTTGCTCAAAGTCATGAGTACAAGCAGCTTCATAAGATGTGATCACATCAAATGCTTAATCGAAAAATGGCAACCCCATTTTGAGCTTAAACGATGAGTATGACCTATGATCAAATGTCTTCATTTGACTCCTAAGTCAATATACTCAAACATAGGTGACTTTGTCGCCGACCTTTATCTAGATGAAGTACATATGCTTTTGGAGTTTTTCTGTTTTCTCTTATGTTCTCTCATTGAGTTTTCTTTTAAACAAAAAAAAAACTTCATCTAGGAATCTTTTTATCTCTTTTCTTATGTTTCTTTGTGAATATCCTTCTGGCTCTGATCAATTCCCCGAAAATCTTTTACAAATTCATTGCAAATCTTTTGAAATACTCCTCGCAAAGTGAGCTGAATTATTTCTGTATTTCCTTGGAATAAACTCGGCGTCACCGATTTAAAATTTTCGGTCTAACCGAAAAGGATTCGGACCCACCGATCCATCTAATTCGGTGTCACCGATTTATCTTCCAGGACATCAACTTCTGCAGCTCCACTCAAATTTAAATCTTAAAGGGGAGAAGACTCAAATTTCAATTCAAATTGTTTCTCCTTGAATGTTCTTATTTGCCCTGTTGTGATTCTTAAGGATCCCACTTCTTTCCTTCTTTCTTTCCATCCTTCCTGCCCTACCTAGTTTGCTGTCCTTTTCGGCACTTGATGTCAAAGGGGGAGAAGACTTAGGGGGAGTAGGGGGAGTAGGGGGAGAAGAGACTTAGGGGGAGAAGAATAGCAATCTTATCTTAAGGGGGAGAGAGTCACATCAAAGCTGTTTTACCTTGGACATTACAATTGGCATCATTCTTTTGATTTTGCTGTTTCCATCAAACCCCTTGTTCTGATATCTTATGGAATCTTTTAGTTTAGAGGGAGAAGACTTAGAGGAATCTTCACAATTGATATCTTATGGAAAGCAAAATCTCTCAGAGTTCATTGAAAATCTTTTAGTTTCGGAGACATGTTTGCTGATTCAAGCTTGTGCTCAATATGAGACACTCTTTATACATGTCCTCCCTGGCTTGGTACTCTTGATGTTCTTGCAGTTGGTTGAAGGAATACTCTTGTGTTATCTAACCTTGTTTTCCCAAGTTTATCCCTTCAGGTACAATGCCAAGGAACCTCAAGGTAAGTATATGCATCTTGCAGAATGTGCATGATGGTGACTTGCTTGTAAATACTTGTTTGCAAGAAATCACCATGCACATATGCATCATCACTCACTTCCCTTTCATCTGCTCTGATGCATATAGCCAAGCTGCATGTAGCACATCTTGCTTATCTCTCTTGTGTGCTTGTGGTAGTCCAAAACCATAATCTATGAAAATCTTGCACACTTGTAGGGGGAGCCTGTGTACTACATGCTTGTCAAAGCTTTCATGATAATTCTGTCATTCTTTCAATAAGCTTTGATGTCTTGTTTAGTATAATCTTAGTGTGTTGCCATCAATTACCAAAAAGGGGGAGATTGAAAGCACATTTGCTCCCTGGGTGGTTTTGGTAATTAATGACAACATACTTTGTGGTTGGACTAATGCTTTTATCAAGCATGTTTCAGGAAATCCAATCACATTGGTATGGCAAGATGACTGAAGAAGTGGACCCCTCAAATGCTAAGGCAAGCATTGGCAAAAGCTCAAGACTCTATTTTTGGTTTAGTGATCAAAGATCACATTGAGTCCATAGGAAAAGCCAATACTATTAAAAGGGGATGAGGTTGTGTTGATGATCTGGTTGCTCAAGTGCTTAGTGATATATCTCCTTCAACTATCAGCACCTTTCACTTCTATACACACCCATAAGTAATCTCGGACAAACCGATTCTTCCAACTCAGTCCCACCGAGATGAACCACTTCAGCCATATTCCAAACCCTAGAAAAATCGGTCATTCCGAGTTTGAGATCGGTCTCACCGAAACTGAACTGCCAACCTTCTGTAACCATTTCACATCATTTCGGAATAACCGAGTTTGTATTATCGGTCTCACCGAAATGGGCAAGCTTCTGTCTTGACTCAAATCGGTCTCACCGATATTGCATTTTCGGTCTCACCGATTCTGGCATGTTCCTGTGTTTTCTCAAATCGGTCTAACCGAGTTTTCTTTCTCGGTCCCACCGAAAACTCCAACGTTCATATCAGTTACACTTTCGGTCTCACCGAGATGGTATTTTCGGTCCCACCGAAAATCCCAACGTTCACTATATTTGAACTTTCGGTCTGACCGAGTTTTCACTTCGGTCTCACCGAGATTGCTCAAATATGTGTGTAACGGTTGGATTTTGTGTGGAGGCTATATATACCCCTCCACCCCCTCTTCATTCGTGAGGAGAGCCATCAGAAAGTCTACCACTCCTACCATACACTTTCTGAGAAGAGAACTACCTACCCTTGTGTTGAGATCAAGCCATTCCATTCCTACCATATGAAACTTGATTTCTAGCCTTCCCAAGTTGCTTTCCACTCAAACCCTTCTTCC
This sequence comes from Secale cereale, assembly GCA_902687465.1. Lineage (NCBI taxonomy): Eukaryota > Viridiplantae > Streptophyta > Magnoliopsida > Poales > Poaceae > Secale > Secale cereale. The sequence continues at coordinate 560,966,467 of LR738713.1, read as the reverse complement.
ACCACAGCCACATCAGTGAGGAGAGTTGAGTGTTGGGGAGATTATCATTTGAAGCACAAGAGCAAGGAGTTCATCACCATCAACACCGTCTATTACCTTTTGGAGGGTGGTGCCTCCTAGATTGGTTAGGTGTCGCTTGGGAGCCTCCGTCTTCGAGATGTGGAGTTGAACCAAGAAGTTTGTAAAGGCAAGGAGATCGCCTACTTCGTGAAGATCTACCCCGAGTAAGGCTAGTCCTCCGTGGGCGTAGGCCATGATGGAATAGACAAGGTTGCTTCTTCGTGGACCCTTCGTGGGTGGAGCCCTCCGTGGACTCGCGCAGCCGTTACCCTCCGTGGGTTGAAGTCTCCATCAACGTGGATGTACGATAGCACCACCTATCGGAACCACGACAAAAATCTACGTGTCTCCAAACTGCGTTTGATCTTCTCCACTTCTCTTTACTATATGTGCAATTTACTTTCCGCTGCCCATACTCTAGAATTGCATGTGTAGTATGCTACTTGACTTGTGTGTTATGCAAAATCTGCCAAAATCTGTTCTTGTTAAAAGACAGAATTTTTATCTTGTCGAGTAGTCTAATCACCCCCCCTCTAGACACTCTCACCTTCTTCGATCCTACACACGTCCTCCTCCTCCTTCATCCTTAACGGAACACCCGGGAAAAGGATTAACCACCGACGAGGCCTACGTCAGGGCGACCCCCTATCACCATTTCTGTTCATCCTCGCCATTGATACGCTTCATCATCTGCTCCAGGCGGCAGCCGATCAAGGCACGTTAGCGCCGCTCCCAGGCCGTGAGCTTAAGCTAAGAATCAGCCTCTACGCTGACGACGCCGTCATCTTAGCCAACCCTGTAAAGCAAGAGATTGATGCTCTAATGAACATCCTCCAGGAGTTTGGCTCAGCCTCTGGCCTCCGCATCAACCCATCAAAGTCTACAGCCTTACCAATCCGATGTGAAGACCTAGACCTAGATAGCATTCTACTGAGTTTCGGGGGAACGCTAGGCACCTTCCCGACGACCTATTTAGGCCTAGCTCTCTCTCTATCAAGGCTCAAGTTGGCAAACCTACAGTTTATCCTTGATAGGATAAGAGCGCGCCTGGCTGGCTGGAAAGGAAAACTTCTGCCAATAGCTAGCAGACGCATTCTGGTTAGATGCGTCCTTAGCGCCATGCCAACTTTCGCGCTCACAGTGTTGAAAGTCCCAAAGAAGTTGCTTAAGGAGATTGACAAAAGCCGACGTAAATTCTTATGGAAACAGGACGAACAAATCACGGGAGGGAGCTGCAAGGTTAACTGGTCGGCTGTCTGCGCTCCAACTTCGCTTGGAGGCCTAGGGATCCTAGACCTAGAATGCTTTAGCCGAGCTCTCAGGCTGCGATGGCTTTGGACCTCCTGGACCAGCCCCGAAAGGCCATGGGTCGGCACGGAAACGCCATGCAATGCCAAGGACAAAGCTTTGTTCGCGGCAGCAATAACTATCTCCATCGGAGATGGGAACACTGCCCTATTCTGGCACTCGTCCTGGCTGGGAACAGACACATTAGCTAGTGCGCACCCGGCGATCTACAAGCATTCTAGACGGAAGAACAAAACTGTAAAAGAGGCCCTCTCGGAAGACACATGGATAAAAGACCTGAGCCATGGAAATGTCCTACCAATAATGGGAGATTTTCTGATCCTACACCGCAAGATACGAGCCAGGGGAATGATACTCCACGAGGAACAGAGAGATGGGATCCGGTGGGTGCTGCAAGAAAAAGGAAAATACACATCCCGCTCTGCATACACGGCCCAATTTCAAGGAAGAAGGCTAGTTGACTGGGATAAGCTCATCTGGCAAGCAAAGGTCCCAGGAAATATCAAGATATTCATATGGCTGCTTGTTCAAAACCGTCTTTGGACGTCTGACAGGCTACAACAAAGGGGCTGGCCAAACAACTACTTCTGCCCCTTGTGTTTCCGCAACCTGGAGATGACACATCACCTGTTCTGGGCCTGCCCAGTAGCCCGAGAAGTATGGTCAAGGGTGGGTGCAAGAGGAGGATGCCACATGCTAGACCCAAGACACCACCACTACGGCAAAGATACAAGCGAACTCTTCAGGATGGTCATGGCAAACACACAGACAACACAAAGGAGGGCCTGCCAGGCCACGATGCTGTTGACATGTTGGGAAATTTGGAGAGAAAGAAATAGATGCCTGTTCAACAAGAAGATTGCGTCGGCCCAAGAGATTTTAAGAGCCATTAACGACTCCATCGAGCTATGGCGGCAAGCGGGAGCAATACATCTAGAGAGCCCCTTCTGGGACCCCCCATGAGAACATAATCCATGTGGATTTTTGCTGTTACTTGGTTTGATGCCAAGTAACAAGCCCTAGGGCCAGCACCCAACTTTGTATTTCCCATTGCTTTCTGCTTATGATATGAAATGCCAGCAATTTGCTGGATCTTTCAAAAAAAAAAAGATAGTCGTGGAGCCACATACGGGGCCACGGAGTCGATGGGCGCAGAGAGCGGCAACGGGATGATTGGAGCCCATGAGGCCAACTTCACCCCTCGACTCCAAACGGACGTCCGGTTTGGCCGGATTTTGTCCCTTTGGGACGTCGATGGGTTCGCCCGTGTCCGGTCTTGTCCGTTGGGTCATGCGTGCGCCCATCGCGCGGCCGCACCCCAAATCACGTCCGCGTTGGACATGATTTAAAAAAACAAAAAATCGTAAATAAAATGACGAATAAAAAGTAAACAAGCGCAGTTTAATAAACATAAAACATAGTTAGGGTCGCCACGGCCACAAAACGGCTCAGTTTCACGTCCAACTTGACATAATTAAACATAAAAAAGAAAGTTTAAAACGGCCGCCGCCAGCGCGCTCCTGCCCGTGCCCGTCGATGCTGTCGTCGTCGCCGTCTTCGGCGGCCGCCGGCGTCGTCGTCGTTGCTGACGAGGTCCACGTAGGCCAGCAGCGTCCAGAGGTAGCCCGACGGTGCGTGCTAGACGGGATGGGCTGGACGGCGGGAGGTGCCTGCACGACCTCCTCCCATGGCGACGCCTCTCGTTCCGGTGACCGCGGCGGCGTGGGGCACCAGTTCACGTCCCCACGGCGTCGGCCATCTCCGGCGTGGTGCACGACCAGCTCCATTGCTGGCCCACCAGGCCGAGGTGGAACGCGGCCACCGGCTCCACCTCCATCGCCTCCTCCCTCCTCTCCTCCTCCTTGCCGGCCACCATCTCCATCTCGGGAAAGGCGACGTCGCCGGCGGCAGAGAGTGCCAGCGCCTCCTCCAAGCCGTCCCACTGGTGCTCGTCGTGCGTGTTCATGGAGTCCTCCATGACACGCTGCATGAGCCGGGCCTCCTCCTCCGCTGTCATGTGAGGAGGTGGAGGTGGTGACGGAGAAGGCGACGGCGTGGGCGTGAGGCCGCGCACCCGCGTACGCCCGCGCACCTCTCGACGTGGCCGCCGCGGCCACGACACCGTGCCGACGAAGTAGGACGCGCGGCGCGTGTCGTGCTCGTCCTAGAGCCATGTGTCCCAGAGCACGGAGTCGGGGGCATACATGTCGTCGTAGTACAGGTCGTTGGGGAGGAGGCGGCGGCAGCGCTCGATCTCATCGCGGCACGCACGGCCGCTCGCCGGCACCGGCGGGATCGGCACACGGTCGACGCTGAGGTGCCATCCGTTGGGGAGGTGGACGTCGCTCCACGGGACCGGCGTCCTCGTATCCCAGTACCACCGACACACGTCCGCCGCGATGTACTGCCAGTCGCGCTCGCCGGCGGGCCTAGGGTTGATGGTGAAGGGGCCGGCGCAGGGGCTCGACGGGAGGAGCGCGGTTGTGACGCGGGCTCCTCCTTCTTCACGGAGCCGCGGCGGCGCCCCGAGGAGGAGCCGGCCTCACGGTCGTACTTCCCCTTACAGTTCCAGAAGCCCATGGCTTCGAGGTGGCCGGCCGGCGAGCTCGAGGACAAGGGAGGGTTAGGGATTGGCGCTGTCGGGTTTCGATGAGGCCGCGGGGTGGCGTGGGGCAGTGTGGACAACGACCGGTCCACGGTTCCCACTTAAAGAAGAACGGCGACCTTTCGATGTGCGGATGACAGGTGGGGCCGCCCGCTCGTGCGCATTGATGTGGGCGGGTGGGAGGTAGGTGGCCGCCTGCCACGCGGCCCCGACGCGGACAAGGCGCGCGTCCGTTTGGTGTCCGCCGCGACTCATACCCGGCGCAAGTTTGCGCTCGAAATAGGTCGGACCGGACAAAAAACGGACCAGATGGGTCCGGACCGTCGCGCGCTGGGTCGTCTCGTTTGTCCATTTTACCCCAAACGGATGGGGCCGGACTGAATGGGGTCACGCGATGAAGTTGGCCTGACCCGGAAGCCATGGTGAGGTGGCGCCACGGCTAGGGACGGTCGGGAGGAGCCCACCGCACAGTGCCAACGATGTGATGTGCATGGAGTTTCCACATGTGAATGATGTGTAATGTGCCTCCGGGGCCGGCCTGGGGCAACTTGCAATTTAAAGACGAACTGATCCACCTCAGCGCGCTGTCTATCGTCGGGTACGACAAGCCAATTTTTTTTTGCAAAGCAGGTTGCCTGATATATTTTTAAAAAGAGGAATATATTACTTTTTCAACAAATACTTCCTCCGTACAAAATAAATGTATTAACTTTGTACTAATTTTAGCATAAAATAATACTAAGATTGGAACACTAACGCTCCGACCCATTTCGTATGCGCGTATCCATTTGGATCAAAACAGGCACAGAAGTTAGCATAACGCGCCAGCCCAAATTTCGGACCCAAATTTGGGTCTCATTTGCGTCAGCGCGGATACGAGGTGACGCGGGCGACGCCCACCTACTCCTCCCCTGGACCGCATATTGGTGGCACGTATGCCATTCTCTTCCTTCCATCGACAACAAGCACCCAACCACTCCACCATGTCGTCGCCGCCGCCTAGTTCCGAGGCACTCGCTCACCGACCTCACCCGCATACCTCCCCCGCGACACACAACCTTCCAACGTTGCCGCCTCCACCGCCTCGCCGCCAGGCTACCACAGCTTCCCACGACGTCGCCGCCAGCACCACCTCGCCCAAATCAAGGCAACGGACCTGACAATGAGTACCAGGGGTACGGACAAAGTGTATAGCCTAGCTACGACACAGGTGCGCACTCGGATTTATTGAGTTCGGGCCCCTCTCGGAGAAGTAAAGACCCTACGTCTCGTATCCGAAGGCTTGTTTTCTCTGGGGGTATGTGATTACAATGAGTGTTGAATCCTTGCCCGGGAGGAAGGGGATGACTTAAATAATATGGGTCGGTCCACTTTACTCTCAACATTACAAGGGTGTTAATGATCATAACTATGACAGTTTTTGGTGCTAATAGCCATGACGACAATCGTTACTGGTAAAAGTAGCCATTACTATACTTGAAGTCTAATTAACCATCACTCGACCGACCTTACGTCTCCCTTGTCCGAGTGGTAGTGGTTCGCCGACTGGAGGGAAGGCGTCCGAGTGCTATTAATATACCCGAGTGAATTCGTGGACGTACACATCCGAATGTGCTTATGGTCAACGGACCATCCTTTGATAATGTGGGGACCCTAGGTGGGCCTAGATGTCAAGCCCTTGACCCTACTAGTAGTAGGTGATCCCATCATTAGCCCCTGAATAAGTTGAGGTTTCACAACCGAGTGAGCTCAGCCCTTGGCTCGATCCGAGTGTTCCGGGAACACTTGGAGTCTTTCGTCTGACGGCACCGCTTTGTGCCTTAAGTGGAACCCCGTCGGATTCTGGACTTACGGTTTTGAAGACGACTTCAGTCGGATGTTTTACGTGCCCGAGTGCACGATGACCCACGGAGGGCGATCGGTCGGACTGACAGGAGTCCTTTAGGAAAGGAGCTGTAAGCAATCAATCAGATTGATTCACCACGGAAATCTTCGGATTTGAAATCGAGTATGTGCACGCGGAAGCGGTTACGCTGCGGCTTAGTGGGGAAAGTGGGGCACGACGTCTCAATCCCGCCCCAAAAATTTGCCACGTGTGACGTTTTCTTGTGAGCGCACGGTCGTTGCCGATGTCGTTGATTGAGGGATCTGCGGCTGAGGATCCGCGATCCGATTTTTACCCACGGTATAAAAGACCGATGGGCCGGGGTAATCTCCAAAACCCCTTTTCGTCCTCCCCCACAATGTCTCCCGAGCGACTCCCTCCACCACTCCATGCACTCGCTGTCGGGGTTACGATCCTGACAATGAGTACTATGGGTACGAAAAAGGAGCAAAGCCTAGCCAGGGCGCAGGTGTAACACTCGGTGTTTAACGAGTTCATGCCCCTCTCGGCGGAGGTAAAAGCCCTAAGGAGGCTTGCTTTGATTTGATGGGTATGGTTACAAAAGGTGCTCGTACCTGGCTATGGAGGGGGCGCGGCTTATATAGAGTGCCCTGCAGCCCCATGTCTTCCACACCGTCGAGGCATCAAATGACACTGAATGCTTCAGTTACAGGTTGTAATGAGTCTCTAACACATTGATACGTCTCAAACGTATCTACTTTTCCAAACACTTTTGATATTGTTTTGACCTCATTCTTGCATGATTTGGACTAAACTAACCCGGACTGACGCTGTTTTCAGCAGAGCTGCCTGTATGGTTTATATGTGTGCAGGAAAACGGATTTTTAAGTATCTCAGAAAAATCCACGAAAAATCAGAGAAAATCCACGCACCCGAAGAAACCAAATGCCAGAAGTGGGGCCAAAGGGGGCCAGGGGGTGCCCAGGCGCCCTGTGGGCGCGCCCCCCCTGGGCCGCGCCGGGGGGGGGGGGGCGCCTGGGTGGGGCCCACACCCCCTGGTGCCCTACTTTAGCCCGTATTTTTACTCCCGACGCAGAAACCCCAGATCGGAAGTTCTTTTGCAGTTTTTCGTCGCGGAGCCGCCGCCACCCTCTGTTCTTCCTCGGGAGGGCTAATCTGGAGGTTGATTTGGCCTCCGGAGAGGGGAGATCGTCGCCATCGTCATCATCATCACCACTCCATCATCCCTCCATGACTTCCCCCTTCAGGTGTGAGTAATTCCCTTGCTGTAGGCGAAGGGGATGGTAGGGATTGGATGAGTTAGATCATGTAATAGTTCGTCAGATTGTTGGGGGCATGTTGCCTATCATCTACTATGGTGTTTATCATCTTTGCTACAACTTGTTATTCTTAATGCTTGACACTTAGGGCCCGAGTGCCATGATTTCAGATCTGAACCATATGTGTTTGTATGAATATATTTGTGTTCGTGATCCTATCTATGAGTTGTTTGCACCTGTTACGGTTCGGAACCGGCGATCCCAAAAGTGACAGCTTGGGACACCAAAGGGGATGGTCCGTAGTTTGAGGATTACATGTATCCATTGAGTTCATTGCTTTGTTTCGGTGCTCTTTGACAGGAGCACCTTAATATCCATTAGTTCCTTTTGGCCCCGTTCGTAGCGGGATGGTAGGACAAAAGATGTTGTGCAAGTTCTTATTGCAAGCACGTACAACCACCTATGGGATACATGCCTAATGTTTGATATTTGCCTAGATGATCATTACTTTTCCGTGTGCCGTGCCCCAAGTTAGAATCTATCTCATCCATGCAGCGCCCAACCATCCATCTCCCTAGCCTACAGTATTTTAAACCTTGCTTGTCACTAGTTGCTACTTTTTGCCATTTACTACTGCTATTTACTTCCGCTGTTTACTTTTACTATTACTATCATCACTATCATATCACTGTTACCACTTATCTTTTGTTGCAAGTAAGTATATTTCAGGTGCGGTTGAATTGACAACTCAACTGTCAAAGCTTATAAATACTCTTTGGCTCCCCGTGTGTCGAATCAATAAATTGGGTTATTCTTACCCGCGAAGACTATCTCGATCCCCTACGGTTGAGGGTTATCAAGTACCGTTTTCTGGCGCCGTTGCCGGGGAGCATAGCAATATTTACAAGTCTACTTGAGGTATCCTACCTGCTGCACTTTATCCACTATGGGTAAGAAAGGAGACCCCAAGGTTCCGATCTTACTATCCACTACAAGAAGAGGTACTGCTCCGAGCACTAGTGCTACACTTGATTCACCTTCCGTTATGAGTAAGTTTGCCTCACCACCACCACATGATGCTACTACTGAATCTGTTACTATGTCTGATACTCTTGATGATGCTTCTACTACTTTTGATGATATTAGTTCGCTTGAGAAACAAATTGTTGCTGTTGCTAAAAAGTCTGGAATTGAACTCCCTGTTAGTCGCTACCCTATTGGTGAAACTTATGATTATCCTGATTTGAGTAAACTCAAGGAGAGTCTCCTTGATGATGATTACTATATACTTGATGAAGATTTATGCAGGGAACTGACAGAGTTTGCCGGCTCTGACCCTGAAGCTATTAAGAAACTGTTTGAAAAACACTCTTTGAAGAACAAAACCGTTCCTAATCCTGAATTTGCTACATCTCCTATATGCATTGATGATCCTGATTTTGATTTCTCTGTTGATCTTTCACTTATACCTATGGTTGAAGCTGACCCTTTTTATGGCAGAGAAAATGATGATGCTATTGCACACCTAACTAAACTTGGTGAGCTAAGTAGCCTGTTTACCACAGATGAAAATATACGATACTTTTATGTGACCAAGCTTCTTCCTTTCTCCTTGAAGGAAGGTGCTAAAGCATGGTATGATTCACTCCCATGCGGTTCCATTAAGAGTCCTCAGGACTTAGCTCACTCTTTTGTTGATAAGTACTTTCCTGCTCACATGCAACATGCTACTTTACAAAGAATTTATAACTTTAAACAGTTGCAGGATGAGTCCCTCCCTAAAGCTTGGGGGAGGTACTGTGGTCTGATTCGGGCTAGACCAGGACATGAAATCCCTAAGAATGAATTAATCGATATATTCTATGCTGGTCTAACTGATGAATCCAGGTCCTATTTGGACAGTTGTGCTGGTTGTGTTTTCAGGAAAAGAACGCCGGACGATGCGGAAGATTTGATGGGCAGGATTGCCAAAAACCATGAAGATTGGTCCGTCCCTGAACCACCTCCACCAACAAAGAAGAGAGGCATGTTTGTTTTGATCCCCGAAGATATGCGAGAAGCAAAGAAGTCTATTAAAGAGAAAGGTATTAAAGCTGAAGACGTGAAGAATCTACCCCCTATTGAGAAGCTGTGTGAGCCTACCACTCACCCTCCTATGGTAGAGGTACACTCTCTTTTAGATTTCAACGCAAGTGACATCCCTCATGGTAAGCCTCCTGATTAATGTTTAGATGAGTTTGATAATTTTATTATGAAACAGAATCATTTTAATGAGAGGATAGAAAGTCAGTTGCATGATAATTCCCTTGCTATCAAAAGACTGCTTGATGTTTTTGATAGAACAGTTAATGATGTTCAATGTCTTGTGAAGCATTTTCATATGGTTCAAACTCAGCTTGATCAAATTTCTAATGTGCAAAGAGATTTGCTTGCTAACAATGCCAAACAAGATAAATTGCAGGCTTTTGGGATTAAGACCCGAGGAGGAACTAGTACTCAAGATCCTCTTTATCCAGAGGGACATCCGAAGAGAATCGAGCAGGATTCTCAAATGCAAGAAGAAGAAATTGTTGTCTCTCCAAATAAGAAGAAGAAACATAAGGAGACTGACAATTCTAATGATCCTATTGCAGATGAAGAGCCAGCTATTGATCCCAACAGTGTATCTATTTCCGATGCTGAGACTGAAGACGGTGCTGAACCTGAAGGTAATAATAATGAGAAGAATGATCCGCCTGAAGTTCGAGAAGAAGAAGCACCTGACAAACGTAAGTGGTACACTAAAGAAGACTTCATCGCAAGAAAACATGGGAAGGAGAGAGAACCATGGGTACAGAAACCCATGCCCTTTCCAGGTAAGTCCATCAAATCTAAAGAAGAAGAGCATTATAATAAGTTTTGTGAATGGATTAAACCTCTTTTTCTTCAAATCCCTTTGACTGATGCTATTAAGTTACTTCCTTATTCAAAATACATGAAAGATATTGTCACTAATAAAAGAGAAATTCCTAATGATGCAATATCTACTATGCTTGCTAACTATTCTTTCAGTGGAAAGATTCCTGAGAAGCTCGGTGATCCAGGTATACCCACCATTCCTTGCTCCATAAAGAATAATTACGTCAAAACTGCTTTATGTGATCTCGGAGCAGGAGTGAGTGTTATGCCTCTCTCTCTTTACGAGAGGCTTTGTTTAGAGAAACTAATTCCTACAGATATCTCCCTTCAGATGGCTGACAAGTCAACCACTGTTCCGATAGGTATTTGTGAGGATGTTCCAGTTGAATATGCTAATTGTTTAATTCTTACTGATTTTGTTGTACTTGACATGCCCGAGGATGGAAGCATGTCCATTATTCTTGGTAGACCTTTCCTTAACACCGCAGGTGCTATTATTGATTGCAATAAAGGGAAGGTTACCTTCCATGTGAATGATAAAGAACACACGGTATATTTTCCGAAGAAGACCGACAGGAAGCATGCCCTCAACTCTATAGAGAATATCGAGACCGTGAAAATTGGAGAATGGGATTGTCCACTACATGTACCTCACAAATATAAAACCATCATGGTGGGGACAATGTCCATCAAGGTAAAGGTTCAGTGATTACTTCGTAGGAGGTGAGACTTTTTGCTCTATATATCGCTTGTTTGTTGGTAAGACTTGATCAACCTTACTAGTGAACATGTTGTATATGGATAAAAAGTTGAGCTTGTTATGTTTTCATTTGTTTTTAGTTTTGTCCTACTTGCTGTACCAAGTATCTATGTTTTTGAAGCTTCACAATACTACTAACTGTTTCAAGTTTTCAGAGAGTTTCGCAGCTTTTTGAACATCAAAAAATTTTCAACAGTGAAGTTTTCAGAAAAATTCCAGAAAAATTATAATAAAAATTTCCACGTCGGGAGAGACCCGAAAAGTCCTGGGGCCAGCCAGGGGGGGTGCACCAGTGGCCCAGGCGGCCAGCTGGCGCGACCCAGACCCTGGCCGCGCCCACAGGGCGCCTGGGGCCCACGGGACCCCCCTCCAGGTACTTCTTCTCCCCCTCTCTCTCTTTTTCTCCAGAAACCCGAGTTCTGGTCTTGTTCTTGTGTTCTTGCTGTTCTTGGAGGCGATTCTTCGATCTCTCTCTACAGCCCATCATTTGAGCTGAAATTTTGAGCAACTACTCCCTGGTATGTTACTCCTCCACCCCTCCAATTAGATTTTTGATTGGTGGCCTCATTTGTGAGTATTTAGTAGTTCTTGGTGCTGTAGAGATGAGCTTGCATGCATGTGTAGAAAGTTATTTTCCAAGTTTTGATGCAAGTTTATGCCTTGGGCAAGTGAGTTGAGTAGTTTGCCTTAGCTCACTTTGTTTTAATCCTCGTTTTTGTAAATTGTAAAAAAAATTCAGAAATGAGTTTGTTAGGAAGGGCAAAAGGGTGGCTTGAGAAGAGGAGGCCCGCACACTCCGATCGAGTTACTAGAGCCGCAACTTCACCATCGACTGCTAGGGTAAGCTATAATGAAGATCATGTGCCCCTGGAGTTGTTGGAAGACACAAGTCCAACACGTGCGATGACATTTCCATGTGATGAATTCATGGAAGCTGCGGGAATCAAGGATGAGTTTTATAATCTTTGTGCTAATGCAGGTTTCACATGACTCGTCACGAGCCATGTTACTCAGTATCAAAAACTCACCTCCAGTTTCATTAACAGTTTTAGATATAATCCTGAGTCAGGTGCTATTGAGTTTAAAATTTATAATGATCTTATCACCATGACTTTGGGAAATTTTTGTGAAGTAATAGGTGTGCCGAACGTTGGGAGGACGGCTAGGATGGCCACTCAGCCCTCCGAGCTGAAAACCGTCATCAACTCTCTCTGCAGCATGGGTACGAGGGATATTCATCGGTCGAAGATCTCCAGCATCTTGTTTCCTCACCTCAGGTATTTTGCATATTATATTGCTAGAGGGGTGTTAGCTCGTGACAACACGAGCAGCATTTCTGCTCCGGATATTGCTATCCTGGCAGCAGCCCTCTCAGGGAGGTCCGATTATAATCTTGGTACCTTAATTGCTCGACGCCTTGCTATGAACGGTAACAAGGGGGACTTATATGGTGGCATTTTTGCCACACTTATCTTAGAGCATCTTGGAGGCACCCCACACCCTGATGATACTCCTTTTACTTATTTAAGCTTTGATCTGGCTGCTATGAAAAGGCATAAGTTTGTTACCATGGGTTCTGAGCTTGATAACCTTGTTTATATCTTGCGTTTCGGAACTACCGCGGAACGCGAGATCCGTCTACCTGCACCTCTTTTGTTTGATTTTTCTCGCAGGAACGGATGGTCCTTTGATGTTGTCCAGTTCGATGAGTTCATGGTCCAGCATCAGTTCCATAACCCCATGGAGGGGGTTGTGCCCGACGAGGAGAGGCACGGTGAGATACCACATTTTCAGGAAGAGACCGCCACCGAGTTTGGTGAAGGGTCTTCCTCTGTTTGGCATTCTGAACCTTCCTCGTGGGAGACTCCGAGGAGTTCGGTGTACGCGCCAGCATCCTTCTACGACCCGTGGACTCACCACCATACCCCTGGAGCAGGAGGCTCCTGGGGGCAGTAGCTGCTACCAACTTAGGCCAAAAGCCTAAGCTTGGGGGAGTACGTGCCCTTCTCACCTTTCCATTGTATTATCCGTTCTATTCGCTTTGATCTTTTCGAAATTTTTGCCCGTTCTTCTTTATTTCTCTATTTGCAAAAACAACAAAAAGATTTTCTCTTTCTTTTTGCTTTTATTCAACCTTTGAAAAAACCAAAAAGATTTCCTTTCTCTCTTTAGTTTGCTTTGTTCTCAGAGATCAGCTCGAGTCCGTGATGGCATTTGATTATATTTCCTACGTTCGATCGTGCAAGTGACAAGCAGTGATGACGAAGATCGACTGAAAGGAAGCAACAAGGAAGACCGGTATGAACTCTTATTGTTTCTACTTTTGTACATATGCCTATACTTATGATCTAGAGACCAGCTTGTAGCGACATAGTGCTATGTTTACAATGCTCTTCCAGTGGTTCATGCTTTCCTTGTGGTTAGTCCCGAATAACTAGAGTATATAATGTGTTGTTGAAATGATCTACATGCATTGCACTGTTCATAGTCTGGTATACTAAGGTGGTATTTCCCTTTAGAGAATTTTTGGATTGACTTGGCACATGCTTACACATGTTTAAGACTAAAAGTCTACTTTGCCTTGATGATCTTTGAGTTTTAGAATAGTTATATCACTTTCATGCCCGATTCAATGTTGCTTTGTCGCTTTGCATGATTATGACCGTTATTGCTCTCTAGTTGGTCGCTTCCCGGTCTTTTGCTAAACCTCCACCTGTACTAAGCGGACTGACTGCTTGTGCATCCAAACCCTTTAAACCTGTTATGCCATATGAGTCCACTATACCTTCCTATACATGGTATTTACCTGCCATTCCTAACGAAGACTTTCATGTACCATCTCGAAATTAATCAAAAGCATTTCCCTTTTTGTGCCTATGTTTTAGCTCATGAGGAAGTAGTAGTTAATTCATAATCTTTTTAAGTTGGACAAGTTTCACCCCTGGTTTGCATGTATAATGTGCAAAACCCTAATATGAAAAGGAACTAGCATTGAGTGCGCCCGGCTCAAAAGATAATATAACAAACAAACCCTCCTTCACGCTTTGTTCATGAGAAATCAGAAAACTTTGGCAGTGATAAACAAAGGAGATTAAGAGGATGTGATCGTCCTCATGCGGGAGCCGTTCCTCGAGACTTGTCTAGCTTAAAAAGTGATTGAGTTATCTGCTAGCATTCGTTGACGAAATATGCACCTCTCAAAAACATATTTACTTCTGCTTTTAAAACCAAGAGCTCTGGTACATGTTTAGTTTTTGTTTCCGATCACGGGTTTTCAACTTTGCCAATAAAAACCACGGTTCGAGAGTCTCACCTTCTTTCTTCAAAGCACCGACTAGGAGAGCATAATTGTCATTCTGAGTGTAATGTGCATTGTCCCAAAGTATTACATTGTCTTCTGCATACTTGTGATATGATTTATTCTAAAATTCTTAGTTCTGGTCTCCTTTAAAACTCTGGAGGAGTCTCTGCATTTATGTTTTGCTTCACTCATGGAGGCTAGCGAGATACCACCCTAACATGCTCAAGCTATGTGCAATGTAATCTTGTCTTGATTTTCAGTAATATGTTATTTACTTTTAAGTATTTGTGGCTGGTCACTCGGAAAGAAGGATTGCTCCTTGCATTGTCCTCCTAAGTACGGTTTCAATACTTGCTAAACTCTTTTCGTAGTACATGCTTATATACATCTAATGAAGCAAAAGAGTTTGTCAAAGTTTTCTTTGTCGCGTCCAGTTCGTTGAACTGAATTGCTTGAGGACAAGCAATATGCTAAGCTTGGGGGAGTTGATACGTCTCAAACGTATCTACTTTTCCAAACACTTTTGATATTGTTTTGACCTCATTCTTGCATGATTTGGACTAAACTAACCCGGACTGACGCTGTTTTCAGCAGAGCTGCCTGTATGGTTTATTTGTGTGCAGGAAAACGGATTTTTAAGTATCTCAGAAAAATCCACGAAAAATCAGAGAAAATCCACGCACCCGAAGAAACCAAATGCTAGAAGTGGGGCCAGAGGGGGGCCAGGGGGTGCCCAGGCGCCCTGTGGGCACGCCCCCCCTGGGCCGCGCCGGGGGGGGCGCCTGGGTGGGGCCCACACCCCCTGGTGCCCTACTTTAGCCCGTATTTTTACTCCCGACGCAGAAACCCCAGATCGGAAGTTCTTTTGCAGTTTTTCGTCGCGGAGCCGCCGCCACCCTCTGTTCTTCCTCGGGAGGGCTAATCTGGAGGTTGATTTGGCCTCCGGAGAGGGGAGATCGTCGCCATCGTCATCATCATCACCACTCCATCATCCCTCCATGACTTCCCCCTTCATGTGTGAGTAATTCCCTTGCTGTAGGCGAAGGGGATGGTAGGGATTGGATGAGTTAGATCATGTAATAGGTCGTCAGATTGTTGGGGGCATGTTGCCTATCATCTACTATGGTGTTTATCATCTTTGCTACAACTTGTTATTCTTAATGCTTGACACTTAGGGCCCGAGTGCCATGATTTCAGATCTGAACCATATGTGTTTGTATGAATATATTTGTGTTCGTGATCCTATCTATGAGTTGTTTGCACCTGTTACGGTTCGGAACCGGCGATCCCAAAAGTGACAGCTTGGGACACCAAAGGGGATGGTCCGTAGTTTGAGGATTACATGTATCCATTGAGTTCATTGCTTTGTTCCGGTGCTCTTTGACAGGAGCACCTTAATATCCATTAGTTCCTTTTGGCCCCGTTCGTAGCGGGATGGTAGGACAAAAGATGTTGTGCAAGTTCTTATTGCAAGCACGTACAACTACCTATGGGATACATGCCTAATGTTTGATATTTGCCTAGATGATCATTACTTTTCCGTGTGCCGTGCCCCAAGTTAGAATCTATCTCATCCATGCAGCGCCCAACCATCCATCTCCCTAGCCTACAGTATTTTAAACCTTGCTTGTCACTAGTTGCTACTTTTTGCCATTTACTACTGCTATTTACTTCCGCTGTTTACTTTTACTATTACTATCATCACTATCATATCACTGTTACCACTTATCTTTTGTTGCAAGTAAGTATATTTCAGGTGCGGTTGAATTGACAACTCAACTGTCAAAGCTTATAAATACTCTTTGGCTCCCCGTGTGTCGAATCAATAAATTGGGTTATTCTTACCCGCGAAGACTATCTCGATCCCCTACGGTTGAGGGTTATCACACATCAGTTATGGGTAATAATAACATTGACTCTTGTTAAAGGATGACTTATGATTCGTCAGCCGTTGCAGCTCCCATGACGCCCTCCTGCCTTCTCTGTCCGAGTGGTGGTCCATCAGCTGAGTGGCGTGCGGTCGTCCAAGTGCCGTCGAGCTATCCGAGTGGATTTCCTGAGGTGAGCATCAGAATGCTGGCATGGTCCAGGGACCTACCTACGATGGTGATGGCCCCATGTGGGTCCCAAATGATGGCTCCTTGACCCTACCTGTAATACGTGACCACATCACTCGCCTCTCTCGAGAGGATGGGCAAGGACAAGACGACGAAGTTTGAGCGAGCGAAGATGACCTGGAGGGGTTCGTCCTCGAGCACCAGCCCATCGGCGGCGGCGGCGGGTCGATTGTGCTTGTCCGAGCGTAAGCCTTGCCGGCGCTTAGCGGTTAGTGGCGGCGGCGCCCGTTGAGGGAGTCCTGGATAGAGGGGTCCTCGGGAGGCCACATAACTCTTGGTGGACCGGACTGGTGGGCCGTGAAGATCATAGTCGAAGATCATCTCTCGTATCTGGATAGGACTCCTGAATTCATGTAATGGCAAATTCTAGGTTCGGGTGTAATCTTTCCTTCCTCTGCAAGATGGTATGTACAAACCCTAGGCCCCTCCGGTGTGTATATAAACCGGAGGGTTTAGTCCGTATAGGCTAACAGAGAATCTCAAATCCTCATAGGCTAGACTTTAGGGTTTAGCCAACACGATCTCGAGGTAGATTGATACGTCTCCAACGTATCTATAATTTTTGATTGTTCCATGCTATTACTTATGAAGTCTTGGATGTTTAATGAGCTTTATGATTCACTTTTATATCATTTTTGGGACTAACCTACTAACCGAAAGGCCCAATCCAGATTGCTGTTTTTTGCCTGTTCCAGGGTTTTGCAGAAAAAGAATATCAAACGGAGTCCAAACGGAATGAAGCCTTCGCGAGAGATATTTTTGGAGGAAATCACGCACGATGAACTTGAGAACCACGTCAGAAGAGCCACGAGGGGCCCACGAGGGTGGGGCGCGCCCCCTGCCTCGTGGAGCCCCCGTGACTGAAGGAAATATGCCCTAGAGGCAATAATAAAGTTGTTATTTATATTTCCTTATACCATGATAAATGTTTATTATTCATGCTAGAATTGTATTAACCGGAAACTTAATACATGTGTGAATCCATAGACAAAATAGTATGTCCCTAGTATGCCTCTACTAGACTAGCTCATTGATCAAAGATGGTTATGTTTCCTAGCCATAGACATGAGTTGTCATTTTATCAACGGGATCGCATCATTAGGAGAATGATGTGATGGACTAGACCCATCCATTAGCATAGCACTATGATCGTTTAGTTTTACTGCTATTGCTTTCTTCATGACTTATACATGTTCCTATGACTATGAGATTATGCAACTCTCGAATACCGTAGGAACACCTTGTGTGCTGTCAAACTTCACAACGTAACTGGGTGATCATAAAGATGCTCTACAGGTGTCTCCGAAAGTATTCGTGGTGTTGGCATAGATCAAGATTAGGATTTGTCACTCCGAGTGTCGGAGAGGTATCTCTGGGCCCTCTCGGTAATGCACATCATAATAAGCCTTGCAAGCAAAAGACTAATGAGTTAGTCACGAGATGATGTATTACGGAACGAGTAAAGAGACTTGCCGGTAACGAGATTGAACTAGGTATAGAGATACCGACGATCGAATCTCGGGCAAGTAACATACCGATGACAAAAGGAACAACGTATGTTGTTATGCGGTTTGACCGATAAAGATCTTCATAGAATATGTAGGAGCCAATATGAGCATCCAGGTTCCGCTATTGGTTATTGACCGGAGATGAGTCTCGGTCATGTCTACATAGTTCTCGAACCCGTAGGGTCCGCACGCTTAACGTTTGATGACGATCGGTATTATGAGTTTATGAGTTTTGATGTACCGAAGGTAGTTCGGAGTCCCGGATGAGATCACGGACATGACGAGGAGTCTCGGAATGTCCGAGACATAAAGATTGATATATTGGACGACTATATTCGGACACCGGAAGTGTTCCGGAAAGTTTCGGAATTTACCGGAGTGCCGGGGGGGGTTACCGGAACCCCCCGGGGGAATGGTGGGCCCTGGTGGGCCATAGGGGAGAGAGAGGGCAGCATCCAGGAGGTGGCACGCCCCCTCCCTAGGAGGAGTCCGAATAGGACAAGGGGAGGGGGGCGCGGCCCCTCTTTCCCTCTCCCTCTCCCTCTCTTTCCTTCCCCCTTCTTCCTTCTTTGGTAGTTCCTACTAGGAATAGGATTGCAATCCTATTCCTAGTAGGATTGCAGCCCTAGCCGCACCATAGGAGGGCCGGCCGGCCTCCCCCCTTGCTCCTTTATATACGGGGGCAGGGGGGCACCCAAAGACACACAAGTTGAATTGTTCCAGCCGTGTGCGGTGCCCCCCTCCACAGAAACACACCTCGGTCATACCGTCGCAGTGCTTAGGCGAAGCCCTGCACCGGTAGATACATCATAACCGTCACCACGCCGTCGTGCTGACGAAACTCTCCCGTGAAGCTCAACTGGATCAAGAGCTCGTGGGACGTCATCAAGCTGAACGTGTGCTGAACGCGGAGGTGTCGTACGTTCGGTGCTTGATAGGTTGAATCGCGAAGAAGTTCGACTACATCAACTGCGTCACTTGACGCTTCCGCTTCCGGTCTACGAGGGTACGTAGACACACTCTTCCCTCTCGTTGCTATACATCTGGTAGATAGATCTTGCGTGATCGTAGGAAAATTTTAAAATACTACGTTCCTCAACAGTGGCATCATGAGCCAGGTCTATGCGTAGATGATATGCACGAGTAGAACACAATGAGTTGTGGGCGATACTAGTCATACTGCTTACCAGCATGTCATACTTTGCTTTGGCGGTATTGTGAGATGAAGCGGCCCGGACCGACATTACGCGTACGCTTACGCGAGACTGGTTTCACCGTTACGAGCACTAGTTGCTTAAAGGTGACTGGCGGGTGTCTGTCTCTCTCACTTTAGCTGAATCAAGTGTGGCTACGCCCGGTCCTTGTGAAGGTTAAAACAGCACATACTTGACGAAACATCGTTGTGGTTTTTGTATGCGTAGGTAAGAACGGTTCTTGCTAAGCCCGTAGCAGCCACGTAAAACTTGCAACAACAAAGTAGAGGACGTCTAACTTGTTTTTGCAGGGCATGTTGTGATGTGATATGGTCAAGACATGATGAGTTATACGGTTTTGTATGAGATGATCATGTTTTGTAATGTTATCGGCAACTGGCAGAAGCCATATGGTTGTCGCTTTATTGTATGAAATGCAATCGCCATGTAATTGCTTTACTTTATCACTAAGCGGTAGCGATAGTCGTGGAAGCAATAGTTGGCGAGACGACAACGATGCTACGATGGAGATCAAGGTGTCGCGCCGGTGACGAAGGTGATCATGACGGTGCTTTGGAGATGGAGATCAAAAGCACAAGATGATGATGGCCATATCATGTCACATATTTTGATTGCATGTGATGTTTATCTTGTTATGCTTCTTATTTTGCTTAGAACGACGGTAGCATTATAAGATGATCCCTTACTAAATTTCAAGGTATAAGTGTTCTCCCTGAGTATGCACCGTTGCGAAAGTTCGTCGTGCCGAGACACCACGTGATGATCGGGTGTGATAAGCTCTACGTTCAAATACAACGGGTGTAAGCCAGTTTTGCACACGCAGAATACTCGGGTTAAACTTGACGAGCCTAGCATATGCAGATATGGCCTCGAAACACTGGAGACCGAAAGGTCGAGCGTGAATCATATAGTAGATATGATCAACATAAGATGTTCACCATTGAAACTACTCCATATCACGTGATGATCGGACATGGTTTAGTTGATTTGGATCACGTGATCATTTAGATGACCGAAGGGATGTCTATCTAAGTGGGAGTTCTTTAAGTAATATGATTAAATTGAACTTTAATTTATCATGAACTTAGTCCTCGTAGTATTAGCATATCTATGTTGTAGATCAATAGCTCAAGATGTTGCTCCCCGTTTATTTTTATTTTATATGTTCCTAGAGAAAACTAAGTTGAAAGATGTTAGTAGCAATGATGCGGAATTGTTCCGTGATCTGAGGATTATCCTCATTGCTGCACAGAAAATTATGTCCTTGATGCACCGCAAGGTGACAGACCTAATGCAGGAGCAGATGTAGACGTTATGAACGTTTTGACAAAAGCTCGGTATGATGACTACTTGATAGCTTAAAGTGCACCATGCTTTACGGCTTAGAATCGGGACTTCAAAAACGTTTTGAACACCACGGAGCATATAAGATGTTCCAAGAGTTGAAATTAGTATTTCAGACTCATGCCCCTGTCGAGAGGTATGAGACCTCTGACAGTACTTTGCCTACAAGATGGAGGAGAATAGCTCAACCAGTGAGCATATGCTCAGATTGTCTGGGTACTACAATTGCTTGAATCAAGTGGGAGTTAATCTTCCAGATAAGATAGCAATTGACAAAGTTCTCTAGACACTATCACCAAGTTAGTAGAACTTCGTGATGAACTATAATATGCAAGGGATGACAAAAGTAATTCCCGAGCTCTTCGCGATGCTGAAATCGGCGAAGGTAGAAATCAAGAAACAACATCAAGTGTTGATGGTTAACAAGATC
Source organism: Secale cereale (assembly GCA_902687465.1). Lineage (NCBI taxonomy): Eukaryota > Viridiplantae > Streptophyta > Magnoliopsida > Poales > Poaceae > Secale > Secale cereale. The sequence continues at coordinate 560,945,796 of LR738713.1, read as the reverse complement.
ACTTGTTTCAAGTAAAGGGCAAAGGGATAGAAGGGGAACTTCAAGAAGAATGACAAGCAAGTTGTCACTCCCATGAAGAAACCCAAAGCTAAACTCAAAGCCTGAAACTAAGTGCTTCTACTGCAAAGGAAATGGTCACTAGAAGTGGAACTGCCCTAGATACTTGGTGGATAAGAAGGATGGCAAAGTGAGAAAAGGTATATTTGATATACAGATTATTGATGTGTACTTTACTAGTGTTCATAGCAACCCCTGGGTATTTGATACCGGTTCAGTTGCAAAGATTAGTAACTCGAAACGAGAGTTGCAGAATGAACATAAACTAGTTAAAAGGTGAAGTGACGATGTGTGTTGGAAGTGGTTCCAAGATTGATATGATCATCATCGCACACTCCCTATACTTTCGAGATTAGTGTAGAATCTAAATAAATGTTATTTGGCATTTGCATTGAGCATGAATATGATTTGATCATGTTTGTTGCAATACAGTTATTCATTTAAAGTCATAGAATAATTGTTATTCTGTTTACATGAATAAAGCCTTCGATGGTCATACACCCAATGAAAATAGTTTGTTGAATCTCGATCGTAGTGATACACATATTCATAATATTGAAGCCAAAAGATGCAAGGTTAATAATGATAGTGCAACTTATTTGTGGCACTGCCGTTTAGGTCATATTGGTGTAAAGCGCATGAAGAAACTCCATAGTGATGGACTTTTGGAATCACTTGATTATGAATCACTTGGTGCTTGCGAACCATGCCTCAGGGGCAAGATGACTAAAAACTCCGTTCTCCGGAACTATGGAGCGAGTAACAGATTTGTTGGAAATCATACATACTGATGTATGCGGACACATGAGTGTTGAAGCTTGCGGCGGGTATCGTTATTATCTGACCTTCACTGATGATTTGAGCAGATATGGGTATATCTACTTAATGAAGCACAAGTCTGAAACATTTGAAAAGTTCAAAGAATTTCAGAGTGAAGTAGAGAATCATCGTAACAAGAAAATAAAGTTTCTACGATCTGATCGTGGAGGAGAATATTTGAGTTACGAGTTTGGTCTTCATTTGAAACAATGTGGAATAGTTTCACAACTCACGCCACCCGGAACACCACAGCGCAATGGTGTGTCCGAACATCGTAACCGTACTTTATTGGATATGGTGCGATCTATGATGTCTCTTATCGATTTACCACTATCGTTTTGTGTTATGCATTAGAGACAGCTGCATTCACGTTAAATAAGGGCACCATCTAGATCCGTTGATACGACGCCTTATGAACCGTGGTTTGGCAAGAAACCAAAGTTGTCATTTCTTAAAGTTTGGGGCTGCGATGCTTATGTGAAAAAGCTTCAACCTGATAAGCTCAAACCCAAGTCGGAGAAATGTGTCTTCATAGGATACCCAAAGGAGACAGTTGGGTACACCTTCTATCACAAATCCGAAGGCAAGATATTCGTTCCTAAGAATGGATCCTTTCTAGAGAAGGAGTTTCTCTCGAAAGAAGTGAGTGGGAGGAAAGTAGAACTTGATGAGGTAATTGTACCTTCTCCCGAATTGGAAAGTGGAACATCACAGAAACTAGTTCCAGTGATTCCTACACCAATTAGTGAGGAAGCTAATGATGATGATCATGAAACTTCAGATCAAGTTTCTGCTGAACTTCGTAGATCAACCAGAGTTCGTTCCGCATCAGAATGGTACGGCAACCCGGTTCTGGAAGTCATGTTACTGGACCATGATGAACCTACGAACTATGAGGAAGCGATGATGAGCCCAGATTCCGCAAAATGGCTTGAGGCCATGAAATCTGAGATGGGATCCATGTATGAGAACAAAGTGTGGACTTTGGTTGACTTGCCCGATGATCGGCAAGCCATCGAAAATAAATGGATCTTCAAGAGGAAGACCGACGCTGACGGTAATGTTACTGTTTACAAAGCTCAACTTGTTGCGAAATTTTTTCAACAAGTTCAAGGAGTTGACTACGATGAGACTTTCTCACCCGTAGCGATGCTTAAGTCTGTCCGAATCATGTTTGCAATTACCGCATTTTATGAAATCTGGCAAATGGATAACAAAACTGCATTCTTTAATGGATTTATTAAAGAAGACTTGTATATGATGCAACCAGAAAGTTTTGTCAATCCTAAAGGTGCTAACAAAATGTGCAAGCTCCAGCGATCCATCTATGGACTGGTGCAAGCATCTCGGAGTTGGAATATACACTTTGATAAGTTGATCAAAGCATATAGATTTATACAGACTTGCGGTGAAAGCCTGTATTTACAAGAAGTGAGTGGGAGCACTACAACCTTTCTGATAAGTATATGTGAATGACATATTGTCGATCGGAAATGATGTAGAATTTTCTGGAAAGCATAAAGGAGTGTTTGAAAGGAGTTTTTCAAAGAAAGACCTTGGTGAAGCTACTTACATATTGGGCATCAAGATCTATAGAGATAGATCAAGACGCCTGATAAGACTTTCGATGAGTACATACCTTGATAAGATTTTGAAGTAGTTCAAAATGGATCAGTCAAAGAAGGAGTTCTTGCCTGACTTGTAAGGTGTGAAGTTGAGTAAGACTCAAAGCCAGACCACGACAGGAAAATATAGAGAGAATGGAAGTCATTCCCTATGCCTCAGCCATAGGTTCTATAAAGTATGCCATGCTGTGTACCAAACATGTTGTGTACCTTGCCATGAGTTTGTCAAGGGGGTACAATAGTGATCCAGGAGTAGATCACTGTACAGCGGTCAAAATTATCCTTAGTAACTGGATGACTAAGGAAATGTTTCTCGATTATGGAGGTGATAAAGAGTTCGTCGTAAAGGGTTACGCCGATGCAAGCTTTGACACTAAATCCAGATGACTCTAAGTATCAATCTGGATGCATATTGAAAGTGGGAGCAATTAGCTAGAGTAGCTCTATACAGAGCATTGTAGACATAGAAATTTGCGAAATACATACGGATCTGAATGTGACAGACCCGTTGACTAAACTTCTCTCACAAGCAAAACATGATCACACCTTATTACTCTTGGGTATTAATCACATAGCGATGTGAACTAGATTATTGACTCTAGTAAACCCTTTGGGTGTTGGTCACATGGCGATGTGAACTATGGGTGTTATTCACATAACGATGTGAACTATCGGTATTAAATCACATGGCGATGTGAGCTAGATTATTGACTCTAGTGCAAGTGGGAGACTGAAGGAAATATGCCCTAGAGGCAATAATAAAGTTGTTATTTATATTTCCTTATATCATGATAAATGTTTATCATTCATGCTAGAATTGTATTAACCGGAAACTTAATACATGTGTGAATACATAGACAAAATAGTATGTCCCTAGTATGCCTCTACTAGACTAGCTCATTGGTCAAAGATGGTTATGTTTCCTAGCCATAGACATGAGTTGTCATTTGATCAACGGGATCACATCATTAGGAGAATGATGTGATGGACTAGACCCATCCGTTAGCATAGCACTATGATCGTTTAGTTTTACTGCTATTGCTTTCTTCATGACTTATACATGTTCCTATGACTATGAGATTATGCAACTCCCGAATACCGTAGGAACACCTTGTGTGCTATCAAACGTCACAACGTAACTGGGTGATCATAAAGATGCTCTAAAGGTGTCTTCGAAAGTATTCGTGGTGTTGGCATAGATCAAGATTAGGATTTGTCACTCCGAGTGTCGGAGAGGTATCTCTGGGCCCTCTCGGTAATGCACATCATAATAAGCCTTGCAAGCAAAAGACTAATGAGTTAGTCACGAGATGATGTATTACGGAACGAGTAAAGAGACTTGCCGGTAACGAGATTGAACTAGGTATAGAGATACCGACGATCGAATCTCGGGCAAGTAACATACTGATGACAAAAGGAACAACGTATGTTGTTATGCGGTTTGACCGATAAAGATCTTCGTAGAATATGTAGGAGCCAATATGAGCATCCAGGTTCCGCTATTGGTTATTGACCGGAGATGAGTCTCGGTCATGTCTACATAGTTCTCGAACCCGTAGGGTCCGCACGCTTAACGTTTGATGACGATCGGTATTATGAGTTTATGAGTTTTGATGTACCGAAGGTAGTTCGGAGTCCCGGATGAGATCACGGACATGACGAGGAGTCTCGGAATATCTGAGACATAAAGATTGATATATTGGACGACTATATTCGGACACCGGAAGTGTTCTGGAAAGTTTCGGAATTTACCAGAGTGCCGGGGGGGTTACCGGAACCCCCCGGGGGAATGGTGGGCCCTGGTGGGCCATAGGGGAGAGAGAGGGCAGCAGCCAGGAGGTGGCGCGCCCCCTCCCTAGGAGGAGTCCGAATAGGACAAGGGGAGGGGGGGCGCGGCCCCTCTTTCCCTCTCTCTCTCCCTCTCTTTCCTTCCCCCTTCTTCCTTCTTTGGTAGTTCCTACTAGGAATAGGATTGCAATACTATTCCTAGTAGGATTGCAGCCCTAGCCGCACCATAGGAGGGCCGGCCGGCCTCCCCCCTTGCTCCTTTATATACGGGGGCAGGGGGCACCCAAAGACACACAAGTTGAATTGTTCCAGCCGTGTGCGGTGCCCCCCTCCACAGAAACACACCTCGGTCATACCGTCGCAGTGCTTAGGCGAAGCCCTGCGCCGGTAGATACATCATAACCGTCACCACGCCGTCGTGCTGACGAAACTCTCCCGTGAAGCTCAACTGGATCAAGAGCTCGTGGGACGTCATCAAGCTGAACGTGTGCTGAACGCGGAGGTGCCGTACGTTTGGTGCTTGATCAGTTGAATCGCGAAGAAGTTCAACTACATCAACCGCGTCACTTGACGCTTCCGCTTCCGGTCTATGAGGGTACGTAGACACACTATTCCCTCTCGTTGCTATACATCTGGTAGATAGATCTTGCGTGATCGTAGGAAAATTTTAAAATACTACGTTCCCCAACAGTGACTCCCCCGGTGCCCTCCTTCTTCCTATATAAGTATACGTACCCCAGAAACTCCGTGGACAGAGAGAAAACCCTAATTGTACCGCCGTTCCTTCTGTTCCCGTGGAGATCCCATCTTGGGCCTGTTCCGGAGCTCCACCGGAGGGGGATCCATCACGGAGGCCTTCTTCATCATCATCATCGCCCTCACCATGAGTTGTGAGTAGTTTACCACAGACCTTCGGGTCCATAGCTAGTATCTAGATGGCTTCTTCTCTCTCTCTGGATCTCAATACAAAGTTCTCCTCGGTCTTCGAGGAGATCTATTCGATGTAATCTCTTTTTGCGGTGTGTTTGTCGAGATCCGATGAATTGTGAGTCCATGATCAAGGTTATCTATGAAAGATATTTGGTTCTTCTCTGAACTTTTTATGTGTGCTCATAATATCCTTGCAAGTCTCTTCGAATTATCGGTTTGGTTTGGCCTACTAGATCTATAGTTCTTGCAATGGGAGAAGTGCTTGGCTTTGGGTTCAATCTTGCGGTGTCCTTTCCCAGTGACAGTAGGGGCAACAAGGCATGTATTGTATTGTTGCCATCGAGGATAAAAAGGTGGGGTTTATATCATATTGCTTGAGTTTATCTGTCTACATCATGTCATCTTGCTTAAGGCGTTACTCTGTTCTTATGAACTCAATACACTAGATGCATGCTGGATAGCGGTCGATGTGTGGAGTAATAGTAGTAGATGCAGGCAGGAGTCGGTCTACTTGTCTCAGACGTGATGCCTATATACAATGATCATGCCTAGATAGTCTCATAACTATTCGCGTTTCTATCAATTGCTCGACAGTAATTTGTTTACCCGCCGTAGAATATTGCTATCATGAGAGAAGCCACTAGAGAAAACTATGGCCCCCGGGTCTATTCTCAACATATCAATCTACAATTACTTTACTTTTACCGCTTTGATTTTCTGTTCTTATAAACAAAAATACCAAAAATATAAGCTATCATCTTTATCAGATCTCACTTTCGTAAGTGACCGTAAAGGGATTGACAACCTCTTATCGCGTTGGCTGCGAAGTTCTTATTTGTTTGTGCAGGTGCGAGGGAATCGCGCGTGGTCTCCTACTGGATTGATACCTTGGTTCTCAAAAACTAAGGGAAATACTTACGCTACGGTGCTGCACCTCCCTTTACTCTTCGAGGGAATACAACGCAAGCTCAAGAGGTAGCAAGAAGAATTTCTGGCGCCGTTGTCGGGGAGGCTTACGCAAAAGTCATATACCAAGTACCTATCACAAACCCTTATCCTTCGCATTACATTTATTTGCCTCTCGTTTTCCTCTCCCCCACTTCACCCTTGCCGTTTTATTTGCCCTTCTTCCGCCGTGTGTTTATCGTTCGCTTGCTGCATGCTTGCTTGTCATTATGGCTAGTCCCTTATCCGCTCCTTTGTCTCCCGAGTTTGAAGTGCTTCACTTCAAGCAAAAGCAAGGAGAAAATTTAAAAGATGCTTGGTTTAGGATGATGGAATCTTATCGTAAGTGCACCTTAGAGGTGAATTTTCGAATCTTGCTTCGCAATTTTTATGTTGGGTTGAATATGTCACAGACAACTCTTGGATTGCGTTGCCAAAGGGAATTTTTATCGAAGTTGATCCTAGTATCGCGCGTGAAATTATAGAGGGAATAGTGGGAACACTACCTCCCCGAAAAGGGTCAATTCAACCCCGAAAGGGACGCAAGTTTTTGAGAAAATTTGCGACGTAACAAAAATATTACAAAAGTCTCTTGAACCTCTTAAAAGTGTTAGTAGCAATCTCCACCGCATGAATATGTTGATTACTCTTTGTAATAAGCGGTTGGATGCTTTAGATCTAAAGATTTCCGAATATGAAGGGAAACGTAAAGAACCTCCCGGATTCGAGCTTGACACAATTAAAAGGGTGAAGATCAAAGATGACAATACCTACATTTCTCTTGTATCGTGCCTAGCTAGGGGCGTAAAACGATAACGCTTGTTGTGAGGCAACCCAATTTTATGTTTTTTGTTTTTGTTGCTGTTAGGGAATAAATATTGCATCTAGCCTCTGATTAGATGTGGTTTCATGTTTTGTTTAGTGTTTGTGCCAAGTAGAACCTTTGGGAAGACTTGTGTGAAGTTTATGTGATATTGCTGTGAAAAACAGAATCGTTAGCGCTCGCTAAAGTAGTCCTCAGATTTTTACTGGAGCGTGCTTTTTTGTTGATTCTTTTTGCAGATAATTGGTAGACAAATTCTGAAAATTTACCAATTTAGTTTTAATTTTTTGGAGTTCCAGAAGTAGGCGAAACCTGCACATTACTACAGACTATTCTGTCTTTGACAGATTATGTTTTTCGTGTGTTGTTTGCTTATTCCGATGCATATATGAGTAGTATTGGAGGATATGAACCATAGAGAAGTTGGAGTACAGTAGGTTTAACACCAATATAAACAAAGAATGAATTCATTGCTGCACCTTTGATTAGTGGTTTGCTTTCTTATACTAACGGAGCTCACGAGAATTTTTTTCTAAGTTTTGTGTTGTGAAATTTTCAAGTTTTGAGTATTGCTTTGATTGACTATGGAACAAGGAGTAGCAAAGGCCTAAGCTTGGGGATGCTCATGGCACCCCAAGTAAATTCAAGATAATCAAAAGCCTAAGCTTGGGGATGCCCCGGGAAAGCATCCCCTCCTTCGTCTTCATCCATCGGTAACTATAATTCGAGCTATATTTTTATTCGCAACATGTTATGTGTTTTGATTGGAGCGTCTTGTATAATTTGAGTCTTTGCTTGTTAGTTTCCCACAATCATCCTTGCTGGACATACCTATTTGAGAGAGTTAAATATGGCCTAGAAATTATTAGGACACTCTATGTGCTTCACTTATATCTTTTGAGTTGAATAGTTTTGCTCTAGTGCTTCACTTATATCTTTTAGAGCACGGTGGTGATAATATTTTGTAGAAATTGTTGAACTCTCATGCCTCACTTATATCCTTTTGAGAGTTTATTAAAACAGCATGGTAATGTGTTTAGGCTAAAGAAACTAGTCTTCACATGATAAACATCCAACGTCAATGTAGTAAAAAAAATCACACCAAGTGCATTGAATAGAATGAGATGTTGGATGCTTGATAATTGTTTTGAGATATGAGGATAGTGATATTAGAGTCATGCTATTATGAAATTGAGAAATACTTGTGTTAAGGTTAGTAATTCCCGTATCATGCACGTATGGTGAACCACTATGTGACGAAGTTAGAGCATGAGGTATTTGGAATGTGATAACCTTTGTGTGGAGGTCGGGGGCGCGCGATGGTTAACTCCTACCAACCTCCCCCCTAGGAGCATGCGTTGATTGCTTTGTTTTGATGACTCGTAGATTTTTGCAATAAGTATATGAGTTCTTATGACTAATGGTGAGTCCATGGATTATACGCACTCTCACCCTTCCACCATTGCTAGCCTCTCTTGTACTGCGCAACTTTCGCCGGTACTATAAACCCACTATATATCCTTCCTCAAAACAGCCACCATATATTGTTCCTCAAAACAGCCACCATACCTATCTATCATGGCATTTCCATAGCCATTACGAGATATATTGCCATGCAACTTTCCACCGTTCCATTCATATGACACGCATCATATTGTCATATTGCCATTGCATGATCATGTAGTTGACATCGTATTTGTGGCAAAGCCACCATGCATAATTTTTTATACATGTCACTCTTGTTTCATTGCACATACCGGTACACCGCCGGAGGCATTCATATAGAGTCATACTTTGTTGTTGTAGTATCGAGTTGTAATATCGAGTTGTAACGAAAGAGTGATGATCATCATTATTAGAGCATTGTCCCATGGGTGGAAAGGCTAAAAAAAGGCCAAAGAAAAAAAAGGCCCAAAAAAAGAAAAAGAAAAAGGAAAGAAAAAGGGACAATTGCTACTATCTTTTTCCACACTCGTGCTTCAAAATAGCACCATGTTCTTCATTGTAGAGAGTCTCATGTTTAGTCACTTTCATATACTAGTGGGAATTTTCATTATAGAACTTGGCTTGTATATTCCAACGATGGGCTTCCTCAAATGCCCTACGTCTTCGTGAGCAAGCAAGTTGGATGCACACCCACTAGTATCTTTTGTTGAGCTTTCATTCATATTTAGATCTAGTGCATCCGTTGCATGGCAATCCCTACTCACTCACATTGATATCTATTGATGGGCATCTCCATAGCCCGTTGATACGCCTAATCGATGTGAGACTATCTCCCTCCTTTTTGTCTTCTCCACAACCACCTCTATTCCACCCATAGTGCTATGTCCATGGCTCATGCTCATCTATTGCGTGAAAGTTGAAAGGTTTGGAAAGATAGAGTATGAAAACAAATGCTTGGCTGAAATCGGGGTTGTGCATGATATGAATATTTTGTGTGATAACGAGGTAGCATAGCCAACACTATATGATTTTGTAGGGATAACTGTCTTTAGCCATAGTGTTTTGAGAAGACATGATTGCTTTGTTAGTATGCTTGAAGTATTGTTATTTCTTATGTCGATATAGACTTTTATCTTGAATCTTTCATATCTGAACATTCATGCCACAATTAAGAGAATTACATTGAAAAACTATATTGGTTAGCATTCCACATCAAAAATTCTTTCTTTTGTCATTTACCTACTCGAGGACGAGCAGGAATTAAGCTTGGGGATGCTTGATACGTCTCCAACGTATCTATAATTTTTTATTGTTCCATGCTATTATTTATGAAGTCTTGGATGTTTAATGGGCTTTATCATTCACTTTTATATCATTTTGGGACTAACCTACTAACCCAAAGGCCCAGTCCAGATTGCTGTTTTTTGCTTGTTTCAGGGTTTTGCAGAAAAAGAATATCAAACGGAGTCCAAACAGAATGAAACCTTCGTGAGAGATATTTTTGGAGGAAATCACGCACGATGAACTTGAGAACCACGTCAGAAGAGCCACGAGGGGCCCATGAGGGTGGGGGCGCGCCCCCCTTCCCAGGGCACGCCCCTTGCCTCGTGGAGCCCCCGTGACTCCCCCGGTGCCCTCCTTCTTCCTATATAAGTCTACGTACCACAGAAACTCCGTGGACAGAGAGAAAACCCTAATTCCACCGCCGTACCTTCTGTTCCCGTGGAGATCCCATCTTGGAGCCTGTTCCGGAGCTCCACCGGAGGGGGATCCATCACGGAGGCCTTCATCATCATCATCATCGCCCTCAGCATGAGTTGTGAGTAGTTTACGACAGACCTTCGGGTCCATAGCTAGTATCTAGATGGCTTCTTCTCTCTCTCTGGATCTCAATACAAAGTTCTCCTCGGTCTTCGAGGAGATCTATTCGATGTAATCTCTTTTTGCGGTGTGTTTGTCGAGATCAAATGAATTGTGAGTTTATGATCAAGGTTATCTATGAAAGATATTTGGTTCTTCTCTGAATTTTTTGTGTGTGCTCATAATATCCTTGCAAGCCTTTTCGAATTATTGGTTTGGTTTGGCCTACTAGATCTATAGTTCTTGCAATGGGAGAAGTGCTTGGCTTTGGGTTCAATCTTGTGGTGTCCTTTCCAAGTGACAGTAGGGGAAGCAAGGCACATATTGTATTGTTGCCATCGAGGATAAAAAGATGGGGTTTATATCATATTGCTTGAGTTTATCCCTCTACATCATGTCATCTTGCTTACGGCGTTATTCTATTCTTATGAACTCAATACACTAGATGCATGCTGGATAGCGGTCGATGTGTGGAGTAATAGTAGTAGATGCAGGCAGGAGTCGGTCTACTTGTCTCGGACGTGATGCCTATATACAATGATCATGCCTAGAAAGTCTCATAACTATTCTCCTTTCTATCAATTGCTCGACAGTAATTTGTTTACCCATCGTAGAATATCGCTATCATGAGAGAAGCCACTAGAGAAAACTATGGCCCCCGGGTCTATTCTCAACATATCAATTTACATCTACTTTACTTTTACCGCTTTTATTTTCTGTTCTTATAAACAAAAATACCAAAAATATAAACTATCATCTCTATCAGATCTCACTTTCGTAAGTGACCGTAAAGGGATTGACAACCCCTTATCGCGTTGGCTGCGAAGTTCTTATTTGTTTGTGCAGGTGCGAGGGACTCGCGCGTGGTCTCCTACTGGATTGATACCTTGGTTCTCAAAAACTGAGGGAAATACTTACGCTACTGTGCTGCATCTCCCTTTCCTCTTCGAGGGAATACAACGCAAGCTCAAGAGGTAGCATAGATCAACTCTTGTATTCATATTCATCCATATTGATATAGCAGGAAGTAAGGTTTTACCTCAATCGAGGGCCTGAACCTGGGTAAAATCGGTTCCCCAGCCTCATGTTACCATCGATCCTCAGACGCATAGTTCGGGACCCCCTACCCGAGATCCGCCGGTTTTGACACCGACATTGGTGCTTTGATTGAGAGTTCCACTATGTCGTCAACGGAAGGACTGATGGATCGCATCATTAACAACGACGGCAGCACCGAGGGAATCTTCCCTCCTGGACAACTCTTCGTGTTCGGCGGCTTCGCGCTACGCGCCAACACGGAAGGCCATCTTGAGCAGATTGAGAACTACGCCCCTGGCCATCAAGTCAGATTTGGAAGTCTAAACTACGTTGTTGATATCCGTGGAGACTTGATCTTCGTCGGATTCGAGCCAGCGGCAACCTCTCTCTGCCTTCACGATGAACATGACCTAGCTCTGTCATCGGATCAGGAAATAGCACCTGCAACAATTCTGGCCCTAGATCCAAAACAGACCGCGCCGCCCGAGGACAGGGAGCTCAACCCTGCCGCGAAAGCCGCGGACTCGACGGCTTTGGAGCCGCACACAGACCCAACCCTAGACGAGGTTTGTGTCATCGGAACCCCAGACCTAACTCCGGCCTCGGACTCCGTATCACACGCATCTGCGCCCTTCAAGCCAGATCGGGCGTCTATCACCGAATACAGTGCTGCGGATATCTTCCAGCACTCACCCTTTGGCGACATACTAAGGTCGTTAAAATCCCTCTCCCTAGATGGGAACACGTAGCCGCATTGTATCCGGTTCGAACTAGAGGCTGATGGAGAATTTTGCTCCGCATCCACTACCCACTTGGTAGCCACGATTGAAGATCTAACCGATCTACTTGACTATGCTTCTGAAGACTTCGAAGGGATGGACCTCGAAGCTAAAGCGGATCCAGATCAAAGCCGGCCCGTAACCTTTCGGTGGACAGCTACGTCTTTGTATGACATGTACATGGTGGATACACCTAAAGAGGCGGAGGGCGACGGCGGAAACAATCCCGTAGAGGACAAGCCCGTCGAAGAACCTCCCAAATGTCGGCGTCCAAAACGCCGAACTAAATCCCATAAGGAAAAAATAGCAACACTGTCACTACTGACGGTGACACTCCGTAACAAGCCGAAGATCCCGCAGACCCAGCGATTGAGCAGGAAGAGCGAGAGGACGGCGAACAGAGTCCAAAGCCGTTGTCCGATGACAGCGATGCCGAAGACGGTGACTACAAACCGGTCTCCGAAGAAGAGGCTAGCCTGGATAACGATGAATATACCGTCCCAGAAGAACCCTCTGAACAAAAATGCTTCCATCGGCAGCTTATTGCCACCGCATGGATCCTAAAAAAGCAGCAGAGACAGCTTCGAGCCGCAGAAGACACGCTCAACGATAGATGGAACGAGGTGCTAGACGCCGAACAGAAACATGGCTATAACGGCCAAACCAAAGGCTATCCCAAGCGTAAACTGTTGTCTGAATTCGATGACGAGGCCGCCGCACCCGTCTTGCCAAATAATAACACCGCCGACAAGCCGGACCGAGCACCTCGCGGACGGGGCAGAGTCGCTAGCAATGGCGTACACAAGCCCGCACCACCATCCCGTAAAGGTAAAGAGGGTGCGGCTCAAGTCCGAAACACGATCTGCATGAGGACCTGAACAAAAAAGCTAGCAATACCAGGTCTATCTATGGACCTAGGGACCGGGCTCCCGCACGGGACGGCGGCTATCAAGCCAATCGTGCCGGTGACATACCAGTTCGGGGTCAATACCGAACATCACAACCATCAGACATACGCCACGATATAGCAAGATACAGAGGAGCTACACACCCTATGTGCTTCACCGATGAGGTACTGGGTCATGATTTTCCAGAAGGGTTTAAACCCGTGAACATCAAAGCGTACGATGGAACGACGGATCCCGCCGTCTAGATAGAAGACTTTATTCTTCACATATACATGGCTCGAGGAGGTGATCTCCACGCCATTAAATACTTACCCCTCAAACTGAAAGGACCAGCTCGGCACTGGCTAAACAGCCTCCCAGAAAACTCCATTAGAAGTTGGGAAGAACTTGAGGATGCATTTCGGGCCAATTTTTGAGGGACTTATGTCCGGCCCCGGGACGCTGACGATCTAAGTCACATCATCCAACAACCCGGGGAGTCAGCCCGCAAGCTTTGGAATTAGTTTCTTACCAAGAAGAACCAAATCATCGACTGTCCGGATGCTGAAGCCTTAGCGGCATTCACGCACAGTATCCGGGATGAATGGCCGATGGCTTCTCGCCCCTCGTTGGTTACCCCAAGTGGAAGGTTTGAGATGCAGTGTAGCGGTAGTTTTCCCTTGGCAAAGATACCAAGGATCGAATCCCCTGAGACTCCGAGGGTCAACAAGAAGGTGTCAACTGCTAGCGGCGCAACTTAGCGATTGACAGGACCTGCACATAGATACAAATAACTTTGCGCCCAACGAGTACAGAGAGGTTGTCAATCCCTCCGGCCTTGTCATTTACAAAGGATCAAACACAAGAGATAATAGTGATAGGTATGACTGCAACTAGTAAATAAGAACAGGAAGTAAATAGCGGGTGTGATCAGTGATGGTAATATGGACCGGGGTCCCATGATGTTCACTAGTGATGTCTCTCTCCCAAAAGACGATTAAACAGCTAAGCGAGGTAAACAAATTACAGCTGGGCAATTGACAGGATTATGTGCGCAAACCAATGCTAACTATGCTGCAAAGAAAGGTAGAGACTCAAAAGCATGGGCGGTACGCCATGGCAAGTAGACCGAAATCCATCTGCATCTACTACTAATCATCCACCTTGAGATATCTATCCAGAACATCTCGCTGGTATTAAGTTGCGAGTCCCACCCATAGTGTAAACTCAAAGCAACAGACAACTGCATTAAAAGAACTTTGCGTAAAGTAAACAATCCTTGCACCCGCAAGTACAAGCACCGTTGTTTTCCCCCTTGTGGCAACAGCACATCCCCTAGACTCATGTTTCTGTCACTCAAGCTAGACATCGAGGGGCATGAACCCACAATCAAGCATAATGTTCCCTCTTGGAGTTACTACCTACTACTTGGCCAAAGCAATTAACAGCAACGGAGAACATGCAAGAATTACTCAAGAACATAAATATAAAAGAGGTGAATCAAATATATTACTTACACACAATCTGAACATAATCTCATAATCCATCAGATCCCAGCAAACTCATCATAGCAATAGCATAAGGATTACATATCTGCCTCGATCATGTAGGGCAGCTCACGAGGTCTAATCGGTGAAGAACAAAGAGGGGAGGAGAACATCACATAGCTACTGGTCATGGACCCATGGTCCAAGGGAGACTACTCACAACTCATCCGGGAGGCGTCCATGGTGGTGGAGAAGCTCCCGGTGGTGATCCTCCCCTCCGGCAGGGTGCCGGGAAGAGTTCTCCTGGTGCTCCCGATCTTGGAAGCGCGGCAGCGGCGGAACAGAGATGGGATCGCGAAAAAGGGTTCCGTCCTCGAGGGTTTCGGGACGCGGTGTAAATATATGCCAAAGGGGGGCATCAGAAGAGGCAAGGGGGGCCCAGGCGCCCTGGCGGCGCGGCCAGGAGGGGGGCCGCCCCCTCTGGTCGCCTGGAGCCCTGGTGGCCCCCCTCTGACCCTACTTTGGCCGCATGGAAGCTTCCGGAATGCTGATTTTTTATATATTTTTCCTGGAATTTTTCTGGCAATTTACGCAATGGGAAAACCTGAAATACAAAAACAGCAGAAAACAAAAACTGGCACTGGGGTGCACTGAGTTAATAGGTTAGTCCAAATATGATCAAAAGTGTATGGAAGTGCATAAATATCATAGCAATATCACACAAAAGAGGCATGGAGCAAGCAGAAATTATAGATACGTTTTGGACGTATCAACATCCCCAAGCTTAATTCCTGCTCGTCCTCGAGTAGGTAAATGATAACAAGCATAATTTCTGTGGTGACATGCTATTAACCATATAAGAACTTTTCACAGTCACATGACAAATGCTTACTGAGACAATGAATCTTTAGTAATTACGTTGCCTCATGAGAATATCACAAAGAACTGAAAGTTTTACAATATGATACTGAAACACTCAATAGATTTGTAGTGAGCATGGTGTGCAGACATGACAAAGTGATACCTCGCTTGACCCCTTTAGTGAAGCAAAACATAAATGCAGGGGCGCCTCCAAAGTTTAAGTGACGACTAGATACAATGATTTCAGAATAAACGATATCATAATCATGCAGAAGACAATGGTACTTTGGGACAATGCACATTACACTCAGAATGACAATCATGCTCTCAATAGTTGGTGCTTTAAAGAAAGAAGGTGGAGACTCGCGAACCGTGGCTTTTGATGGCAAGGTTGAAAATCCGTGGTCGGAAACAAAAATTAAACATGTACCAGAGCTCTTGGTTTTTAAAAACAGAGGCAAAAATTATTTTTTAGAGATGCATATTTCGTCAACGAATGCTAGTAGATAACTCAATTACTTCTTTAGCTGGACAAGTTTCGAGGAACGGCTCCCGCACGAGGACGATCACATCCTCTTAATCTCCTTTGTTTATCACTGCCAAAGTTTTCTGATTTCTCATGAACAAAGCGTGAAGGAGGGTTTGTTTGTTGTAAATTTTTTAATGAGCCGGGCGCACTCTTTGCAAGTTCCTTCTCGTATTAGGGGTTTGCACATTAGACATGCAATCCCGGGGTGAAGCTTGTCCAACTTAAAAAGATCATGAATTAACTACTACTTCCTCATGAGCTAAAACAGAGGCACAAAAGAGAAATGCTTTTTTTTGATTAATTTCGAGATGGTACACGAAAGTCTTCGTTAGGAATGGCAAGTAAATACCATGTATAGGAAGGTATGGTGGACTCATATGGCATAACTGGTTTACAGGATTTTGGATGCACAAGCAGTCAGTCCGCTTAGTACAGGCGAAGGTTAGCAAAAGACTGGGAGCGACCAACTAAGAGAGCAATGACGGTCATAATCATGCAGAGCGACAAAGCAACATTGAATCGGGCATGGAAGTTATATCGCTACTCAGAAATTAAAGATCATCAAGGCTTGATAGACTTTCTTTACAGTCTTAAATATGCGCGAGCATATGCCAAGTCAATCAAAATAAATTCTTGGAGGAAGATATCACTAAACCATACCACATCATAGGCAAACAAATCATGTTGGTACTTCAATAACACATTAAGAACCCCCCCAGCTATTTGAGACTAACCATAAGAAAACATGAACTACTAAGCACCATTATGCACATAGCATTTTCATCATAGACATATCAACCAGTGCAACAGAAACCAACTCTCTTAACAAGATAAGCATTATAACTCAAGAGAGTTCCAACAACCAACTAAACAAAAGCTCTTTAAAAAGAAAAGCATGAAAACTAAGAGCTAACCATGACAGTAGCTATTGAAAGATAAAGAACATACACAACAAAGATAAACATGAAAATCCCATGTTATGTTCTAGGTTGAAGTGGAGCGTGTTTCTCTCCCACACAAAGAAAGCTGAGTTCTAACTCGTTATGAACAACAAGCAAAGCTAATGAAAACTAAAAAGGAAACTAAAAGCAAGACGCTCCAAGCATAGCACATAACACATGAAGTGATTAAAATATAGTGGAACGAAAGACGAACTGATAATTGTTGATGGAGAAGGGGATGCACGAGGGCATTCCCAAGCTTAGACGCTTGAGTCTTCTTGAATATTTCTTGGGGGTGCACGGGGGCATCCCCAAGCTTGAGCGTTTGACACTCCTGAATCTTTTTATCATCTTCCCTCGCACACTTGAAAACTCCCTTCATACATAACTCATCATAATCTGATTAGCGAGGTTAGTACCCATAATAAAATAATTTTTCCTTGCTGGAAATAAGGATAATCTTGAAGGTCTACTGTTTCTCAAGATTGCCAAAAGGTTTTTGCAAAGAAAAAGCAAGCTCAAGGTTTGCAAAACGAAGGAAAGGCAAAACAGGACAGAATCTGTGAAAAACAGACCAGTAGGTAGTAAATAATTTTTTCGGGGCACTTCTGCAACTCAAATCAAAAAACTCAGAACAGACGCCCGAAAGCCAATTATATAGAGCACGTTGTCGAAAAAATTCAGACCAAAAAGATGATCTGGTGATTTTATATGAATTTTTCTATCCAAGGACAGAATCTGTTTCCTGGACAGCACGTCACAACTTTTGAACTTTCTTGCAATCAGAGGCTACACTTGGCACAAAGCTGAAAAGTAAAGATACAATGATGATGCTACTGTAGTAACAAACATCAAGACACAACAAAAGAAAAATAAAATTTTATTCATTGTGGGCTGCCTCCCAAAAGCGCTTTCTTTTATGCCTTTAAGCTAGGCATAATGCAAAGAGATCAAGTTTTATCAAGAGTAAAAGAATAGCTAGCCCGTATAACGGACTCAAAAGGTAACTTAATCTTCTTTCTAGGGAAGTGTTCCATCCCTTTCTTGAGAGGAAATTGGAATTTTATGTTCCCCTCTTTCATGTCAATGATAGCACCCACGGTGCGAAGAAAAGGACGTCCCAAAATAATTGGACAAGAAGGTTCACATTCAATATCCATAATAGTAAAATCAACGGGAACATAATTGTCATTGACAATGATAAGAACATCGTCGATCCTCCCCAAAGGTTTCTTTATGGAAGAATCAACAAGACGAACACCAAAAGAACAAGAATCAAAAGGTTTCAATTTAAGCATATCATATATTCTTTTGGGCATAACGGAGGTACTAGCTCCAACATCACATAAAGCATAGCAAGAGAAGTTATTCAACTTAATTTTAATCATAGGATCCCAACCATCTTCTAGCTTTCTAGGTATGGAGGCTTCTACCCTAAGTTTCTCCTCCCTAGCTTTGATGAGAGCATTAGTGATATGCTCTGTGAATGCAAGATTGAGTGTGCTAGTGCGGGGATCTCTAGACATCTTGTGAAGGAAATCAATAACTTCGGTAAGGGTGCAATTATCAAAATCAAGGTCACTACTATCAAGTAAAGTGGTAGTGGTGTCCTTTAGGCTCACTTGTTTGGTAGTTTCTATCGTCATAGCATCACCATTAATAGGTCCAATGGGACCAGGAGTGCATTGGGTGCTAAGAGTTTGGATATCCTCAACAACTTGGATAGTAGCAACAGTGTGGTGGGTAGGAAGGTTCTTAATTCTATCTTCTTCCTCCTTTTCTCTAGCCCATCTCTCTTTACGTTTAGCCAACATCCTAATGTTTTCATTAATTTGCACTTGAATAGCATTCATAGGAGTGGTCTTCCTCTCCTCAAGAGGGGAAGTTCTAATTTTAAGCGACTCTACCTCATGGGCTAAATTGTCTACCTTCGAAGAGAGATCATCTAGTTTGGCTAGTTTTTCTTCTACACTCTTATTGAAGGCTTTTTGGGTAGTGATGAAATCTTTAAGCATAATCTCTAGTTCAGAAGTGGAGTTCTTGGTGCTAGGATAAGCATGGTTGTTCCCATAGGAATTAGAGGGGAACAGTCTAGGATTGCTACCAAAATTACTCCTATAAGCATTGTTATTGAAATTGTTTCTAGAGATAAAGTTCACATCTACTTGTTCTTGAGCAATCAAAGAATTTAACGGAACATCACAAGGATCAATAGAAGATTGCTTGGAAAGTAGAGACATGATCAAGTCAACTTTTTCATTTAGGGAGGAAATCTCCTTGACAGAGTTTAGTTTCCTACCTGTTGGAGCGCGTTCGGTGTGCCATTGGAAATAATTGGTCATCATCTCATCGAGAAGCTTCGTGGCAGCACCAAGTGTAGTTGACATAAAGGTTCCTCCCGCAGCCGAATCTAACAAGTTCCGCGAGGTAAAGTTCAAGCATGCATAAAAAGTTTGGATAACCATCCAAGTAGTCAAACCATGAGTAGGGCAGTTCTTGACAAGAGATTTCATGCGTTCCCAAGCTTGGGCAACGTGTTCATTATCCAATTGTTTGAAATTCATTATGTTACTCCTTAGTTGGATAATTTTAGCAGGTGGATAGAACTTTCCAATAAAGGCATCCTTGCACTTGTCCCAAGAATCTATGCTATTTCTAGGCAAAGATTGAAACCAAATTTTAGCTCCTCCTCTCAAGGAGAAAGGAAAAAGATTAAGCTTAACAATATTACCATCTATTTCTTGGTAATTTAGCATATCACAGAGTTCAACAAAATTATTTAAGTGTAAAGCAGCATCATCTCCAGCACCGGAGAATTGATCTTTCATAACTAGGTTCAGTAAAGCAAGTTTAATTTCATAAGAAGGTGCTGAAGTGGCAGGTGTAGTAATAGGCGTGCAAATAAAGTCATCGTTGTTATGACTAGTGAAGTCACACAACTTGGTGTTCTCGGTGGAACCCATAGCAGCAAGCAAGCAAGATAACTATTTTTGTGATTTTTGATAAAGGACACTAAAGCAAAAACTGAAAGGTAAACTAACAAGACTAAAAAGCAAAGGTAAAAGATAGCGTGCAACTCCCCTATCTTGAAGAGTGGAGTCCCCGGCAACGGCGCCAGAAAACTTTGCTTGATGGCTTCTCGCCCCTCGTTGGTTACCCCAAGTGGAAGGTTTGAGATGCAGTGTAGCGGTAGTTTTCCCTTGGCAAAGATACCAAGGATCGAATCCCCTGAGACTCCGAGGGTCAACAAGAAGGTGTCAACTGCTAGCGGTGCAACTTAGCAATTGACAGGACCTGCACACAGATACAAATAACTTTGCTCCCAACGAGTATAGAGAGGTTGTCAATCCTTCCGGCCTTGTCGTTTACAAAGGATCAAATGCAAGAGATAATAGTGATAGGTATGACTGCAACTAGTAAATAAGAACAGGAAGTAAATAGCGGGTGTGATCAGTGATGGTAATATGGACCGGGGTCCCATGATGTTCACTAGTGATGTCTCTCTCCCAAAAGACGATAAAACAGCTAAGCGAGGTAAACAAATTACAGCTGGGCAATTGACATGATTATGTGCGCAAACCAATGCTAACTATGCTGCAAAGAAAGGTGGAGGCTCAAAAGCATGGGCGGTACGCCAAGGCAAGTAGACCGAAATCCATCTGCATCTACTAATAATCATCCACCTTGAGATATCTATCGAGAACATCTCGCTGGTATTAAGTTGCGAGTCCCACCCATAGTGTAAACTCAAAGCAACAGACAACTGCATTAAAAGAACTTTGCGTAAAGTAAACAATCCTTGCACCCGCAAGTACAAGCACCGTTGTTTTCCCCCTTGTGGCAACAACACATCCCCTAGACTCATGTTTCTGTCACTCAAGCTAGTCATCGAGGGGCATTAACCCACAATCAAGCATAATGTTCCCTCTTGGAGTTACTACCTACTACTTGGCCAAAGCAATAAACAGAACGGAGAACATGCAAGAATTACTCAAGAACATAAATATAAAAGAGGTGAATCAAATATATTACTCACACACAATCTGAACATAATCTCATAATCCATCAGATCCCAGCAAACTCATCATAGCAACAGCATAAGGATTACATATGTGCCTCGATCATGTAGGGCAGCTCACGAGGTCTAATCGGTGAAGAACAAAGAGGGGAGGAGAACATCACATAGCTACTGGTCATGGACCCATGGTCCAAGTGAGACTACTCACAACTCATCCGGGAGGCGTCCATGGTGGTGGAGAAGCTCCCGATGGTGATCCTCCCCTCCGGCAGGGTGCCGGGAAGAGTTCTCCTGGTGCTCCCGATCTTGGAAGCGCGGCGGCAGCGGAACAGAGATGGGATCGCGAAAAAGGGTTCCGTCCTCGAGGGTTTCGGGACGCGGTGTAAATATATGCCAAAGGGGGGCGTCAGAAGAGGCAAGGGGGACCCAGGCGCCCTGGCGGCGCGGCCAGGAGGGGGGCCGCCCCCTCTGGTCGCCTGGAGCCCTGGTGGCCCCCCTCTGGCCCTACTTTGGCCGCATGGAAGCTTCCGGAACACTGATTTTTTATATATTTTTCCCGGAATTTTTCTGGCAATTTACGTAATGGGAAAACCTGAAATACAAAAACAGCTGAAAACAGAAACTGGCACTGGGGTGCACTGAGTTAATAGGTTAGTCCAAATATGATCAAAAGTGTATGGAAGTGCATAAATATCATAGCAATATCACACAAAAGAGGCATGGAGCAAGCAGAAATTATAGATACGTTTTGGACGTATCAATGGCTAGCCAGACACCTTGGACAGGAAAAGTCGAGGACAATTGCAGCCCTAACTACACTCATGACTCGCTTTTGCGCGGGTGAGGATAGCTGGTTAGCTCGTAGCAGTACCAGTGACCCTGGAACATCTGAAGTCAGGGACGGCAATGGAAAGCCACGACATAACAAAAACAAAAGTCAAAACAATGCTGGAAGCCCAGATGATACAGCGGTAAACGCCGGATTCAGTGGCTCCAGACCCGGTCAACGGAAGAAGCCATTTAAAGGCAATAGAGTGAAGTAAATATGCCCTAGAGGCAAAAATAAAGTTATTATTTATTTCCTTATATCATGCTAAATATTTATTATTCATGCCAGAATTGTATTAACCGGAAACTTAGTACATGTGTGAATACATAGACAAAACAGAGTGTCCCTAGTATGCCTCTACTAGACTAGCTCATTGATCAAAGATGTTTATGTTTCCTAGCCATAGACATGAGTTGTCATTTGATCAACGGGATCACATCATTAGGAGAATGATGTGATGGACAAGACCCATCCGTTAGCTTAGCACTATGATCGTTTAGTTTTACTGCTATTGCTTTCTTCATGACTTATACAAGTTCCTATGACTATGAGATTATACAACTCCCGAATACCAGAGGAACACCTTGTGTGCTATCAAACGTCACAACGTAACTGGGTGATTATAAAGATGCTCTACAGGTGTCTCCGAAGGTGTTCGTGGTGTTGGCATAGATCAAGAATAGGATTTGTCACTCCGAGTGTCGGAGAGGTATCTCTGGGCCCACTCGGTAATACACATCATAATAAGCCTTGCAAGCAAATGCCTAATGAGTTAGTCACGAGATGATGTATTACGGAATGAGTAAAGAGACTTGCCGGCAACGAGAGTAACTAGGTATGGTGATACCGACGATCGGATCTCGGGCAAGTAACATACCGATGACAAAGGGAATAACGTATGTTGTTATGCGGTTTGACCGATAAAGATCTTCGTAGAATATGTAGGAGCCAATATGAGCATCCAGGTTCCGCTATTGGTTATTGACCGGAGATGAGTCTCGGTCATGTCTACATAGTTCTCGAACCCGTAGGGTCCGCACGCTTAACGTTTGATGACGATTGGTATTATGAGTTTATGTGTTTTGATGT
Organism: Secale cereale; assembly: GCA_902687465.1. NCBI lineage: Eukaryota > Viridiplantae > Streptophyta > Magnoliopsida > Poales > Poaceae > Secale > Secale cereale. Next base: position 560,923,045 of record LR738713.1, on the reverse strand, counting down.
ACCGAAGGTAGTTCGGAGTCCCAGATGAGATCGGGGACATGACGAGGAGTCTCAAAATTGTCGAGACGTAAAGATCGATATATTGGACGACTATATTCGGACATCGGAAAGGTTTCGAGTGATTCGGGTATTTTTCGGAGTACCAGAGAGTTACGGGAATTCGCCGGGGAGTATATGGGCCTTATTGGGCTTTAGGGGAAAGAGAGAGAGAGGAGGCTGCGCCCGCCCCAAGGCTTAGTCCGAATTGGACTAGGGGGAGGGGTTGCGCCCCCTCCTTCCTTCTCTTCTCTTTTCCCTTTCCTTCTCTCCTACTCCTACTATTTGGAAGGGCTCCTAGTTCTACTAGGAAAGGGGGAATCCTATTCCCGGTGGGAGTAGGACTCCCCTAGGGCGCACCATAGAGAGGGCCAGCCCTCCCCTCCCCCACTCCTTTATATACGGGGGTAGAGGCACCCCATAGACACACAAGTTGATCAAGTTGATCTCTCCCAACCGTGTGCGGTGCCCCTCTCCACAGAAACGCACCTCGGTCATATCGTTGCAGCGCTTAGGCGGAGCCCTGCGACGGTAGCTTCATCATCTCCGTCACCACGCCATCGTGCTGACAAAAACTCTCCTGCAAGTTTCTACTGGATCAAGAGCTCGTGGGATGTCATCAAGCTGAACGTGTGCTAAACGCGGAGGCTCCGTACGTTCGGTGCTTGATCGGTTGGATCGCGAAGAAAGTTCGACTACATCAATCGCGTCACTAGACGCTTCCGCTCCTGGTCTACGAGGGTACGTGGACACACTCTCCCCTCTCGTTGCTATGCTTCTAGTAGATAGATCCTGCGTGTTCATAGGAAATTTTTGAAGTACTACATTCCCCAACAGTGGCATCATGAGCCAGGTTTATGCGTAGATGTGATATGCACGAGTAGAACACAAGTGAGTTGTGGACGATACTAGTCATACTGCTTACCAGCATGTCATTCTTTGATTCGACGGTATTGTTGGATGAAGCGGCCCGGACTGACATTACGCGTACGCTTACGCGAGACTGGTTCTACCGACGTGCTTCGCACACAGGTGGCTGGCGGGTGTCAGTTTCTCCAACTTTAGTTGAATCAAGTGTGGCTACGCCCGGTCCTTGTGAAGGTTAAAACATCACATACTTGACGAAATATCATTGTGGTTTTGTATGCGTAGGTAAGAACGGTTCTTGCTAAGCCCGTAGCAGCCACGTAAAACTTGCAACAACAAAGTGGAGGACGTCTAACTCGTTTTTGCAGGGCATGTTGTGATGTGATATGGTCAAGACATGATGAGTGATACGTTATTGTATGAGATGGTCATGTTTTGTAAAGTTATCGGCAACTGGCAGGAGCCATATGGTTGTCGCTTTATTGTATGAAATACAATCGCCATGTAATTGGTTTACTTTATCACTAAGCGGTAGCGATAGTCGTGGAAGCAATAGTTGGCGAGACGACAATGATGCTATGATGGAGATCAAGGTGTCGCGCCGGTGACGACGGTGATCATGACGATGCTTTGGTATTGGAGATCAAAAGCACAAGATGATGATGGCCATATCATGTCACATATTTTGATTGCATGTGATGTTTATCTTATTATGCTTCTTATTTTGCTTAGTTCGACGGTAGTATTATAAGATGATCCCTTACAAAATTTCATGGTACAAGTGTTCTCCCTGAGTATGCAGCGTTGCAAAAGTTCGTCGTGCCGAGACACCACGTGATGATCGGGTGTGATAAGCTCTACGTTCAGATACAATGGGTGCAAGCCAGTTTTGCACACGCAGAATACGCGGGTTAAACTTGACGAGCCTAGCATATGCAGATATGGCCTCGGAACACTCGAGACCGAAAGGTCGAGCGTGAATCATATAGTAGATATGATCAACATAAGATGTTCACCAATGAAAACTTCTCCATCTCACGTGATGATCGGACATGGTTTAGTTCATTTGGATCACGTGATCATTTAGATGACCAGAGGGATGTCTATCTAAGTGGGAGTTCTTTAGTAATATGATTAATTGAACTTTAATTTATCATGAACTTAGTCCTGGTAGTATTAGCATATCTATGTTGTAGATCAATAGCTCGCGATGTAGCTCCCCGTTTGTTTTATATGTTCCTAGAGAAAACTAAGTTGAAAGATGTTAGTAGCAATAATGCGGACTTGATCTGTGATCTGAGGATTTTCCTCATTGCTGCACAGAAGAATTATGTCCTTGATGCACCGCTAGGTGACAGACCTATTGCAGGAGCAGATGCAGACGCTATGAACGTTTTGACAAAAGCTCGGTATGATGACTACTTGATAGTTTAGTGCGCCATGCTTTACGGCTTATAAATGGGATTTCAAAAACGTTTTGAACACCACGGAGCATATAAGATGTTCCAAGAGTTGAAATTAGTATTTCATACTCATGCTCGTGTCGAGAGGCATGAGACCTCTGACAGTACTTTGGCTACAAGATGGAGGAGAATAGCTCAACCAGTGAGCATGTGCTCAGATTGTCTGGGTACTACAATTACTTGAATCAAGTGGGAGTTAATCTTCCAGATAAGATAGTAATTGACAAAGTTCTCTAGTCACTATCACCAAGTTAGTAGAACTTCGTGATGAACTATAATATGCAAGGGATGATAAAAGTAATTCCCGAGCTCTTTGCGATGCTGAAATCGGCAAAGGTAGAAATCAAGAAAGAGCATCAAGTGTTGATGGTTAACAAAACCACTTGTTTCAAGTAAAGGGCAAAGGGATAGAAGCTGAACTTCAAGAAGAATGACAAACAAGTTGTCACTCCCATGAAGAAACCCAAAGCTAAACTCAAGCCTGAAACTAAGTGCTTCTACTGCAAAGGAAATGGTCACTGGAAGTGGAACTGCCCTAGATACTTGGCGGATAAGAAGGATGACAAAGTGAACAAAGGTATATTTGATATACAGATTATTGATGTGTATTTTACTAGTGTTCATAGCAACCCCTGGGTATTTGATACCAGTTCAGTTGCTAAAATTAGTAACTCGAAACGAGAGTTGCAGAATGAACAGAGAATAGTTAAAGGTGAAGTGACGATGTGTGTTGGAAGTGGTTCCAAGATTGATATGATCATCATCGCACAGTCCCTATACTTTCGGGATTAGTGTAGAACCTAAATAAATGTTATTTGGCATTTGCATTGAGCATGAACATGATTTGATCATGTTTGTTGCAATACAGTTATTCATTTAAAGTCATAGAATAATTGTTATTCTGTTTACGTGAATAAAGCCTTCAATGGTCATACACCCAATGAAAATAGTGTGTTGGATCTCGATCGTAGTGATATACATATTCATAATATTGAAGCCAAAAGATGCAAGGTTAATAATGATAGTGCAACTTATTTGTGGCACTGCCGTTTAGGTCATATTGGTGTAAAGCGCATGAAGAAACTCCATAGTGATGGACTTTTGGAATCACTTGATTATGAATCACTTGGTGCTTGCGAACCATGCCTCATGGGCAAGATGACTAAAACTCCGTTCTCCGAAACAATGGAGCGAGCAACAAATTTGTTAGAAATCATACATAATGATGTATGTGGACCGATGAGTGTCGAAGCTCGCAGCGGGTATCGTTATTTTCTGACCTTCACTGATGATTTGAGCAGATATGGGTATATCTACTTGATGAAGCACAAGTCTGAAACATTTGAGAAGTTCAAAGAATTTCAGAGTGAAGTAGAGAATCATCGTGACAAGAAAATAAAGTTTCTACGATCTGATCGTGGAGGTGAATATTTGAGTTACGAGTTTGGTCTTCATTTAAAACAATGTGGAACAACTCATGCCATCCGGAACACCACATCGTAATGGTGTGTCCGAACATCGTAACCGCACTTTATGAGATATAGTGCGATCTATGATGTCTCTTACCGATTTACCACTATCATTTTGGGTTATGCATTAGATACAGCTGCATTCACGTTAAATAAGGGCACCATCTAAATCCGTTGAGACTACGCCTTATGAACTGTGGTTTGGCAAGAAACCAAAGTTGTCGTTTCTTAAAGTTTGGGGCTGCGATGCTTATGTGAAAAAGCTTCAAACTGATAAGCTCGAACCCAAGTCGGAGAAATGTGTCTTCATAGGATACCCAAAGGAGACTATTGGGTAGACCTTCTATCACAGATCCGAAGGCAATATATTCGTTGCTAAAAATGGATACTTTCTAGAGAAGGAGTTTCTCTCGAAAGAAGTGAGTGGGAGGAAAGCAGAACTTGATGAGGTAATTGTACCTTCTCCTGAATTGGAAAGTAGTACATCACAGAAACTAGTTCTAGTGATTCCTACGCCAATTAGTGAGAAAGCTAATGATGATGATCATGAAACTTTGGATCAAGTTACTGCTGAACTTCGTAGATCAACCCGAGTACATTCCACGCCAGAGTGGTAAGGCAACCCGGTTCTGGAAGTCATGTTACTAGACCATGATGAACCTACGAACTATGAGGAAGCGATGATGAGCCCAGATGCCGCAAAATGGCTTGAGGCCATGAAATCCGAGATGGGATCCATGTATGAGAACAAAGTATGGACTTTGGTTGACTTGCCCGATGATCGGCAAGCCATCGAAAATAAATGGATCTTCAAGAGGAAGACCAACGCTGACGGTAATTTACTGTTTACAAATGTCGACTTGTTGTGAAAGGTTTTCGACAAGTTCAAGGAGTTGACTACGATGAGACTTTCTCACCCGTAGCGATGCTTAAGTCTGTCCGAATCATGTTAGCAATTGCCGCAATTTATGATTATAAAATCCGGTAAATGGATGTCAAAACTGCATTCCTGAATGGATATCTCAAGGAGGAGTTGTATATGATGCAACCAGAAGGTTTTTTTCAATCCTAAAGATGCTAACAAAATGTGCAAGCTCCATCGATCCATCTATGGATTGGTGCAATCATCTCGGAGTTAGAATATATGCTTTGATAAGTTGATCAAGCATATAGTTTTATACAGACTTGCGGTGAAGCCTATATTTGCAAGAAAATGAGTGCGAGCACTACAACCTTTCTGATAAGTATATGTGAATGACATATTGTCGATCGGAAATGATGTAGAATTTTCTGGAAAGCATAAAGGATTGTTTGAAAGGAGTTTTTCAAAGAAAGTCCTCGATGAAGCTGCTTACATATTGAGCATCAAGATCTATAGAGATAGATCAAGACACTTGATAAGTTTTTTCAATGAGTACATACCTTGACAAAGTTTTTGAAGTAGTTTAAAATGGAACAGTCAAAGAAAGAGTCCTTGCCTGTGTTGCAAGGTGTGAAGTTGAGTAGGACTCAAAGCCTGACCACAGCAAAAGATAGAGAGAGAATGAAAGTCATTCCCTATGCCTCAGCCATAGGTTCTATAAAGTATGCCATGCTGTATACCAGACCTATTGTATGCTCTGCCCTGAGTTTGGCAAGGGAGTACAATTTTGATCTAGGAGTAGATCACTGGACAGCGGTCAAAATTATCCTTAGAGGACTAAGGAAATATTTCTCGGTTATGGAGGTGATAAAGAGTTTGTCGTAAAGAGTTACGTCGATGCAAGCTTTAACACCGATCTGGATGACTCTGAGTCTCGATCTGGATACATATTGAAAGTGGGAGCAATTAGCTAAAGTAGCTCCGTGCAGAGCATTGTAGACATAGAAATTTGCAAAATACATACAGATCTGAATCTAACAGACCTGCTGACTAAACTTCTCTCACAAGCAAAACATGATCACACCTTATTACTCTTGGGTGTCAATCACATAGCGATGTGAACTAGATTTTTGACTCTAGTAAACCCTTTGGGTGTTGGTCACATGGCGATGTGAACTATGGGTGTTATTCACATAACGATGTGAGCTATCGGTATTAAATCACATGGCGGTGTGAACTATATTATTGACTCTAATGCAAGTGGGAGACTGAAGGAAATATGCCCTAGAGGCAATAATAAAGTTATTATTTATTTCCTTATATCATGATAAATGTTTATTATTCATGCTAGAATTGTATTAACCGAAAACTTAGTACATGTGTGAATACATAGACAAAACAGAGTGTCCCTAGTATGACTCTACTAGACTAGCTCATTGATAAAAGATGGTTATGTTTTCTAGCCATAGACATGAGTTGTCATTTGATCAACGGGATCACATCATTAGGAGAATGATGTGATGGACAAGACCCATCCGTTAGCTTAGCACTATGATCGTTTAGTTTTACTGCTATTGCTTTCTTCATGACTTATACATGTTCCTATGACTATGAGATTATGCAACTCCCGAATACCGGAGGAACACCTTGTGTGCTATCAAACATCACAACATAACTGGGTGATTATAAAGATGTTCTACAGGTGTCTCCGAAGGTGTTCGTTGTGTGGGCATAGATCAAGAATAGGGTTTGCCACTCCGAGTGTCGGAGAGGTATCTCTGGGCCCTCTCGGTAATAAACATCATAATAAGCCTTGCAATCAAATGACTAATGAATTAGTCACGAGATGATGTATTACGGAACGAGTAAAGAGACTTGCCGACAACGTGATTAACTAGGTATGGTGATATCGACGATCGAATCTCGAGCAAGTAACATACCGATGACAAAGGGAACATCGTATGTTGTTCTGCGGTTTGACCGATAAAGATCTTCGTAGAATATGTAGGAGCCAATATGAGAATCCAGGTTCCACTATTGGTTATTGACCGGAGATGAGTCTCGGTCATGTCTACATAGTTCTCGAACCCGTCGGGTCCGCACGCTTAACGTTTGATGACGATCGGTATTATGAGTTTATGTGTTTTGATGTACCGAAGGTAGTTCAGAGTCCTGGATGAGATCGGGGACATGACGACGAGTCTCGCAATGGTCGAGACGTAAAGATCGATATATTGGACGACTATATTCGGACATCGGAAAGGTTCCGAGTGATTCGGGTATTTTTCGGAGTACCGGAGAGTTACGGGAATTCGCCGGGGAGTATATGGGCCTTATTGGGCTCTAGGGGAAAGAGAGAGCGGAGTGTGTGCCCTCCCCGAGGCTTAGTCCGAATTGGACTAGGGGGAGGGGCTGCGCCCCCTCCTTACTTCTCTTCTCTTTTCCCTTTCCTTCTCTCCTACTCCTACTACTTGGAAGGGCTCCTAGTTCTACTAGGAAAGGGGGAATCCTACTCCCGGTGGGAGTAGGACTCCCCTAGGGCGCGCCATAGAGAGGGCCAGCCCTCCCCTCCTCCACTCCTTTATATACGGGGGTAGAGGCACCCCATAGACACACAAGTTGATCAAGTTGATCTCTCCCAACCGTGTGCGGCGCCCCACTCCACAGAAAGACACCTCGGTCATATCATTGCAGCGCTTAGGCGAAGCCCTGCGACGGTAGCTTCATCATCTCTGTCACCACACCGTCGTGCTAACAAAAACCCTCCTGCGAGGTTCTTCTGGATCAAGAGCTCGTGGGACGTCATCAAGCTGAACGTGTGCTGAACGTGGAGGCTCCGTACGTTCGGTGCTTGATCGGTTGGATCGCGAAGAAAGTTCGACTGCATCAACCGCGTCACTAGACGCTTCCGCTCCCGGTCTACGAGGGTATGTGGACACACTCTCCCCTCTCGTTGCTATGCTTCTAGTAGATAGATCTTGCGTGTTCATAGGAAATTTTTGAAATACTACGTTCCCCAACATAGAGATGGTCCATCCATTCTGGACAAAATATTAGATATGCCCTGCCAAATCCATGGCACCGCAGAGAAACCTACCAACCACACCAACCGTAACTGTTGGGTCTTCAAGCAGGCTGGCAAGCTCAATGCCAAACATAAGGGGAAGGAGCCTCAGAGCGAAGACGAGGATGAGCCTCGCCAGCCGAACATAGGGGGACCGAAGAAACTGTTGGAAATATGCCCTAGAGGCAATAATAAAAGGATTATTATTATATTTCCTTGTTCATGATAATTGTCTGTTATTCATGCTTGAATTGTATTGTACGGAAACAGCGATACATGTGTGAATACATAGACCACAACGTGTCCCTGGTAAGCCTCTAGTTACTAGCTCGTTGATCAACAGATGGTCACGGTTTCCTGACCATGGACATTGGATGTCATTGATAACGGGATCACATCATTAGGAGAATGATGTGATGGACAAGACCCAATCCTAAGCCTAGCACAAGATCATGTAGTTCGTAATGCTTAAGCTTTTCCAGTGTCAAGTATATGTTCCTTAGACCATGAGGTTGTGCAACTCTCGGATACCGTAGGAATACTTTGGGTGTGCCAAACATCACAACGTAACTGGGTGGCTATAAAGGTACGCAACGGGTATCTCCGAAAGTGTCTGTTGGGTTGGCACGAACCGAGACTGGGATTTGTCACTCCGTATGACGGAGAGGTATCTCTGGGCCCACTCGATAAGACATCATCATAATGAGCTCAATGTGACTAAGGAGTTAGTCACGGGATGATGGATTACGGAACGAGTAAAGAGACTTGCCATGACGAGATTGAACAAGGTATCGGCATAGCGACGATCGAATCTCGGGCAAGTACCGTACCGAAAGACAAAGGGAATTACATACGGGATTAAGTGAATCCTTGGCATCGTGGTTCATCCGATGAGATCATCGAGGAACACGTAGGAACCAACATGGGTATCCAGATCTCGCTGTTGGTTATTGACCGGAGAGTCGTCTCGGTCATGTCTACGTGTCTCCCGAACCCGTAGGGTCTACACACTTAAGGTTCGGTGACGCTAGGTTTGTAGAGATATATGCACACGGTAACCCGAATGTTGTTCGGAGTCCCGGATGAGATCCCGGACGTCACGAGGAGGTCCGGAATGGTACGGAGGTAAAGAATGATATATAGGAAGTCCAGTTTCGGCCATCGGGAGAGTTCCGGGGGTCACCGGTAGTGTACCGGGACCACCGGAAGGGTCCTGGGGGTCCACCGGGTTGGGCTACCCATCCCGGAGGGCCCCGTGGGCCGTAGGGGGAGGGGGACCAGCCCTTAGTGGGCTGGCGCACCCCCCATGGGCCTCCCCCCATGCGCCTAGGGTTGAAACCCTAGGGGTGGGGGCGCCCCCTAGGCTTGGGGGGCAAGCCACCCCCCTTGGCCGCCGCCCCCCCTAGGAGATTGCATCTCCTAGGTCCGGCGCCCCCCTGGCCCCCTATATATAGTGGGGGAGAGAGAGGGCAGCCGCACCTCAGCCCCTGGCGCCTCTCTCCCCCCGTTACATCTCCTACTCCTCCCGCAGGGTCTCGGCGAAGCCCTGCAGCTTTTCCCGTTGCATCCACCACCACGCCGTCGTGCTACTGGATCTCCATCAACCTCTCTTCCCCCCTTGCTGGATCAAGAAGGAGGAGACGTCGCTGTATCGTACGTGTGTTGAATGCGGAGGTGCCGTCCGTTCGGCGCTGGGATCATCTGTGGCGAGGATCACGACGAGTACGACTCCATCATCCACGTTCCTTCGAACGCTTCCGCTCGCGATCTCCAAAGGGTATGTAGATGCACTCCTTTATGCTCATTGCTATATGACTCCTTAGATTGATCTTGCTGAAGCGTACGAAATTTTTTGAATTCTGCTACGTTCCCCAACAGTGGCATTTGAGCTAGGTCTTTGCGTAGCATCTTGCACGAGTAGAACACAAACAAGTTGTGGGCGTTGATTTTGTTCAATTCTCTTGCCGTTACTAGTCCAATCTTGATTCGGCGGCATCGTGGGATGAAGCGGCCCGGACCGACCTTACACGTACGGTTACGTGAGACTAGTTCCACCGACTGACATGCACTAGTTGCATAAGGTGGCTGGCGGGTGTCTGTCTCTCCTACTTTAGTCAGATCGGGTTCGATGAAAAGGGTCCTTATGAAGGGTAAATAAAAATTAACATATCACGTTGTGGTTTTGGCGTAGGTAAGAAACGTTCTTGCTAGAAACCTATAGAAGCCACGTAAAAACTTGCAACAACAATTAGAGAACGTCTAACTTGTTCTTGCAGCATGTGCTCTGTGATGTGATATGGCCAATAAGATGTGATGAATGATATATGTGATGTATGAGATTGATCATGTTCTTGTAATAGGGAATCACGACTTGCATGTCGATGAAAATGATAACCGACCGGAGCCATAGGAGTTGTCTTATTTATTGTATGACCTGCGTGTCACTGAATAACGCCATGTAATTACTTTACTTTATTGCTAAATATTAGCCATAGTGGTAGAAGTAATTTTTGGCGAGACGACTTCATGAAGACACGATGATGGAGATCATGATGATGGAGATCATGGTGTCATGCCGATGACAAAGATGATCATGGTGCCCCGAAGATGGAGATCAAAGGAGCAAAATGATATTGGACATATCATGTCACTTTATTTGATTACATGTGATGTTTATCATGTTTATGCATCTTGTTTACTTAGAACGACAGTAGTAAATAAGATGATCTCTCACTAAAATAATTCAAGAATTGTGTTTCCCCTAACTGTGCACCGTTGCTAAGGATCGTTGTTCCGAAGCACCACGTGATGATCGGGTGTGATAGGCTCTAACGTTCGCATACAACGGGTGTAAGCCAGATTTACACACGCAATACACTTAGGGTTTACTTGACAAGCCTAGCATGTACAGACATGGCCTCGGAACACGGAAGACCGAAAGGTCGAACATGAGTCGTATAGAAGATACGATCAACATGAAGATGTTCACCGTTGATGACTAGTCCGTCTCACGTGATGATCGGACACGGGCTAGTCCATTCGGATCATGTATCACTTAGATGACTAGAGAGATGTCAATCTGAGTGGGAGTTCATTAAATTTGATTAGATGAACTTAATTGTCATGAACTTAGTCTAAATTCTTTACAATATGTCTTGTAGATCAAATGGCCCACGCTCATGTTACCCTGAACTTCAACGCGTTCCTAGAGAATACCAAGCTGAAAGACGATGGTAGCAACTATACGGATTGGGTCCGTAACATGAGGATCATCCTCATAGCTGCCAAGAAAACTTATGTCCTAGAAGCACCGCTAGGTGACGCTCCCGCCCTCGCAAACCAAGATGTTATGAACGCTTGGCAGTCGCGTTGTGATGATTACTCCCTGGTTCAGTGCGGCATGCTCTACAGCTTAGAATCGGGGCTCCAAAAGCGTTTCGAGCACCACGGAGCATATGAGATGTTCCAAGAGCTGAAAATGGTTTTCCAGGCTCATGCCTGAGTTGAGAGATATGATGTCTCCAACGCATTCTACAGCTGTAAGATGGAGGAAAATAGTTCTGTCAGCGAGCACATACTCAAGTTGTCTGGGTTGCACAACCGCTTGTCTCAGTTGGGAATGAATCTCCCAGACGAAGCGGTTGTTGACAGAATCCTTCAGTCGCTCCCACCTAGCTACAAGAGCATCGTGTTAAACTTCAATATGCAAGGGATGGAGAAGTCCATTCCCGAGGTGTATTCAATGCTGAAATTAGCGGAGGTGGTGATCAAGAAAGAGCATCAAGTGTTGATGGTGAATAAAACCACTAAGTTCAAGAAGGGCAAGGGTAAGAAGAACTTCAAGAAGGACGGCAAAGGAGTTGCCGTGCCCGATAAGCCAGTTGCCGGGAAGAAGCAAAAGAATGGACCCAAGCCTGAGACTGAGTGCTTTTATTACAAGGGAACGGGTCACTGGAAGCGGAACTGCCCCAAATACTTAGCAGACAAGAAGGCCGGCAACGTCAAAGGTATATGTGATATACATGTTATTGATGTGTACCTTACCAGCGCTCGTAGTAGCTCCTGGGTATTTGATACCGGTGCAGTTGCTCACATTTGTAACTCAAAGCAGGAGCTGCGGAATAAGCGGAGACTGGCGAAGGACGAGGTGACGATGCGCGTCGGGAATGGTTCCAAGGTTGATGTGATCACCGTCGGCACGCTACCTCTACATCTACCCTCGGGATTAGTTTTAAACCTTAATAATTGTTATTTAGCACCAGCTTTGAGCATGAACATTGTATCTGGATCTCGTTTGATGCGAGATGGCTACTCATTTAAATCCGAGAATAATGGTTGTTCTATTTATTTGAGAGATATGTTTTATGGTCATGCCCCGCTGGTCAATGGTTTATTTTTGATGAATCTCGAATGTGATGATACACATATTCATAGTGTGAATGCCAAAAGATGTAAAGTTGACAATGATAGTCCCACATACTTGTGGCATTGCCGCCTTGGTCATATTGGTGTCAAACATATGAAGAAGCTCCATGCAGATGGACTTCTAGAGTCTCTTGATTATGAATCATTTGACACGTGCAAACCATGCCTCTTGGGAAAGATGACCAAGACTCCGTTCTCCGGAACAATGGAGCGAGCGACCAACTTATTGGAAATCATACATACCGATGTGTGTGGTACAATGAGTGTTGAAGCTCGCGGAGGCTATCGTTATGTTCTCACCCTCACAGATGACTTGAGTAGATATGGGTATGTCTACTTAATGAAACACAAGTCTAAGACCTTTGAAAAGTTCAAGGAATTTTAGAATGAGGTTGAAAATCAACGTGACAGAAAAATAAAGTTCTTACGATCGGATCGTGGGGGTGAATATTTAAGTCATGAATTTGGCACGCACCTAAGGAACTGTGGAATTGTTTCACAATTGACACCGTCCGGAACACCTCAGCGTAATGGTGTGTCTGAACGTCGAAATCGTACTCTGTTGGACATGGTGCGATCTATGATGTCTCTTACCGACTTACCGCTATCTTTTTGGGGTTATGCTTTAGAGACTGCCGCATTCACTTTAAATAGAGCTCCGTCAAAATCCGTTGAGACGACACCGTATGAACTTTAGTTTGGCAAGAAACCTAAGCTGTCGTTTCTGAAAGTTTGGGGTTGCGATGCTTATGTCAAGAAACTTCAACCTGAGGAGCTCGAACCCAAATCGGGAAAATGCGTCTTCATAGGATACCCAAAGGAAACGATTGGGTACACCTTCTACCTCAGATACGAAGGCAAGGTCTTTGTTGCCAAGAATGGATCCTTTATGGAGAAAGAGTTTCTCTCGAAAGAAGTGAGTGGGAGAAAAGTAGAACTTGATGAGGTGACAGTCACCCCTCCCGAACCGGAAAGTAGCGCAGCACAAAATTGTTCCTGAGGTGCGTGCACCGACAAGGGAGGAAGTTAATGATGATGATCATGAAGATACAGATCAAGTTACTACTGAACTTCGAAGGTCCACAAGGACACGTTCCGTACCAGAGTGGTACGGCAACCCTGTCATGGAAATCATGTTGTTAGACAACGGTGAACCTTCGAACTATGAAGATGCGATGGCGGGCCCGGATTCCAACAAATAGCTTGAAGCCATGAAATCCGAGATAGGATCCTTGTATGAAAACAAAGTATGGACTTTGGTGGACTTGTCCGATGATCGGCACTCCATAGAAAATAAATGGATATTTAAGAAGAAGACAGGCGCGGATGGTAATGTAACCATCTATAAGGCTCGGCTTGTCGCTAAGGGTTATCGACAAGTTCAAGGGATTGACTACGACGAGACTTTCTCTCCCGTAGAGATGCTAAAGTCCGTCCGAATCATGTTAGCAATTGCCTCATTCTATGATTATGAGATATGGCAAATGGACGTCAAAACGGCATTCCTTAATGGCTTCCTCAAGGAAGAACTGTATATGATGCAGCCGGAAGGTTTTGTTGACCCAGAGAATGCTAACAAGGTATGCAAGCTCCAGCGCTCGATCTACGGGCTGGTGCAAGCATCTCGGAGTTGGGATATTCGCTTTAATGATGTGATCAAAGCGTTTGGTTCTATACAGACTTGGAGAGAAGCATGTATCTACAAGAAAGTGAGTGGGAGCTCTGTAGCATTTCTCATATTATATGTGGATGACATATTGCTGATGGGAAATGATATAGAATTCTTGGAGAGCATAAAGGCCTACTTGAATAAGAGTTTTTCAATGAAGGACCTTGGAGAAGCTGCTTATATATTAGGAATCAAGATCTATAGAGATAGATCAAGACGCCTCATTGGTCTTTCACAAAGCACATACCTTGACAAGATATTGAAGAAGTTCAATATGGATCAGTCCAAGAAAGGGTTCTTGCCTGTTTTGCAAGGTATGAGATTGAGCACAGTTCAATCCCCGACCACGGCAGAAGATAGAGAAAAGATGAGTGTCATCCCCTATGCCTCAGCCATAGGTTCTATTATGTATGCCATGCTGTGTACCAGACCTGATATGAACCTTGCCATAAGTTTGGTGGGGAGGTACCAAAGTGATCCCGGTATGGAACACTGGACAGCGATCAAGAACATCCTGAAGTACCTGAAGAGGACTAAGGATATGTTTCTCGTTTATGGAGGTGACGAAGAGCTCGTCGTAAAGGGTTACGTCGATGCTAGCTTCGACGCAGATCTGGATGACTCCAAGTCACAAACCGGATACGTGTATATTTTGAATGGTGGAGCAGTCAGCTGGTGCAGTTGCAAGCAGAGCGTCGTGGCGCATTCTACATGTGAAGCGGAGTACATAGCTGCTTGCGAAGCAGCACAAGAAGGAGTCTGGATGAAGGAGTTCATGTAACACCCCAAAAATATTTATTTGGAGTTTTGAAAACTTTTTCAAATTTTAGTTAGGATTTAAAAATTTTCTTGGAGGGTTCTGTTTGAAGGTGGTAATTATTGGGTTATTTTATTTTTGGAGGTTTTCAAAACTATTTCTTTCTAAAGAGTTTTTGGTTTTGGTTTTTATAATTCAAAGGCAAAAGCCTTTTTCACCTCTTCTAGCACCCTAAACCACTCCAAATATTTTTCTGCCACTCCAAGGATTACCTCTCAAGTCATGCACACCTTCTATGGTCTTATTCAACTCCTTTCCACTCCACAAAAATATTCCTTCAATATATATCTTAAATTCCAAAGATGGAATTTGAAATAATCATAGTTTCTTGACATTACAAAGGAACTATATTTTCTATGACTCTTTTGCCACCACCAAAATTATCCCTGCATATACATGGTACCCTTAACCCATTTATTCAAAAACATTTGGTCCCACAGTTCAAAAAGTTCAAATTCTACTCAATTCAAATTTGGTCCAGAAATCAATTTCCTGCTCCAAATCATTTCCAAACTCCACCAAAATTTTTGGCCTTCTGGCAAACTCAATTTTGAGCAACCACACACCACCACAGCAAGTCTCATGACCATCCAAGGAGCCTAGCACCCTCAAACATTTCATCAAACACCTAACCTACGCACTGTTCAAAACTGAATAAGTTCAGTTAACTGAACTTAGTTCAGTCGACAGAGGCCGGCGGTGCCGTGCACTCCTCCCCTTTCCCCTCCCACACGGCGTCGTCGCCTGCTTTCAATGCCGCCGCCCTCCCCTGGCCCATCGCCCAGCCTCTCCACTCCGGTGAGCTGGCAGCTGGCCGGTGCAGCCACCCCAAGCTCATCCACGGCGGAGCCGATCGGGTCGCCATGGCCACCGGCCCTCTTCACTGCGCCACAACTCCCCCACCTAATCTCCCGCCCACGCGTCGCTCTCTCTCGCCTCTCCGCACACCAGACGCGCCGACCACGCCGCCCCGGGCCCGTGTGGCAGTCGCCGGAGCTGGCAACGCCGCCGCACCCGTACGGGACAGCGCATCGCGGGCGAGGCCAACGAGCCCGAGCCCGTCCAAGCCGAGGCTTCCGGCGTACTACACCGGCCTCATAACTCCTTCGCCGCCCCTGACCACCGGCCACAGCCGACCACGGTGACCGAAATAACTCCGGCGATATCCGCCCGTCTCGGCCACCCTCGACTCGCCTATAAAAGGGACCCCCGAGCCCCTCCAGCTTCACCACTCGCCTCCACCGCCACCCAATCTTCCTCCTAGCCACCCACCCGACCACGAGAGGGTCTTCTTCTCCCTCTCCGGCCACCGCTCCGCCGCCTCTGTCCACGAACCAAACCTCACCCCTACTCCACCAGAGCCACCCAAACTCCGCCAGTCCACCTATCTTCCACCACCACATCGAACCCCCACCTCAATTCCATTCCCCGAGCCCTCTCCGACGATCCCCAGACACCACCGAAACGCCGTCCGCCGCCGCTGACCTCGTCGCCGTTCAGGTGAACGCCGGCGACCAACTCCACCACTCACCGATGCGGGAGTCCACGCTGGTCACGTTACGACCGGCGCCGGCCTCTGAAACCCCGGCGATCGTCGCCGGCGATCGTCGCCTCCTCTCTGTACACGCGCGCGAGCGCGCTCAATTCAAACCCGACGGGTGGCCCCCACCCGTCAGCTCTCTCTCTCTCTCTTATTTCTGTTTACAGCGAAAGCGTATTTTGCGCTTTACGTCTTCTCCACTGGAAGGCGTACTCGCTGCCGAAACGTTTTCTTTTTAAACTGCTCAGGGACTTCTGTTTTGCAGAAAGGCCCCTGGTTTTAAAAAGTTAATAACTTTTAAACTATAGCTCCAAATGAATTGATTCTTTTTGCTAAATTTTTCTTTTCCTCTCTAGTTTTTTTTAAGATTTATTTAAAAATATTTTGAGAACATTTTTCTGTACTGTGTTGGAATTCTTATTTGAATTAAAATTTGAATTTTCAGAAAAAGAAGAAGGATCTTTTACTGGAATTTCAGAGGGGTTTTCTCCTGACTATTTTGGACAAGGCAAGCATTATTTGAACTTGGGATATGGTGTTTGCATTTGCATGTTAGTATAGCTTGTTGTTGCACCGTATATGTTGTATGATATATCACAAGTGCATGCATGGTCATGTCACCTTTCCTTTGCTTGCATATCACACTAGCATCTCCCTGACATGCATGAAGTTACTAAGTTGGCAGAATTTCACTGCTGGTTTGGACGTGCCGGTGGGCACGGTCCTTTACTGACACAGTGGTGTCTTGTGATAGTGATAAAGAATACTGGTGATATTTTAATAACACCTCCTGAGTCGGCCTAGATCGAGTCTTGCTCTATACACCTAGCTGTATACCGTGCTACCACGGGTCCTTCCGAAAGGAGGGTACGGCTTAGTAAGTTGATAACCCCTGTTCGGGTGCACACCACCCAGAGAACTACGATGAAGGTTGAAGCCTGTCATCGGGTCAGGGGCATGGGTGTTTCCGGTTTTAGCCGAGAGGGGGGCACCCCTTGTAATCCGCGCGTTTAATAGTGATCCCATGCTTTTCGGAGGTTGTAGCCTCCCTGACTTAAAGTTTTCTGGAACGATGCTTTGGGTGATTCCTGGCATCTGGATGGAGTTCCTGGTGTGTGCGCGTCAGGCGTGTTTTCAACCCAAAGTCCGTAATGGGTATTAGCCAGTGCCCGGTGCTGACTAAGGGAATCCCTTACGCGTGGGTAAAGAGTACACCCTCTGCAGAGTCATATCTATTCGAATAGCCGCGTCCACGGTCAAGGACTTGGTTGGGTGGGTCAAGTATCGGTCCCGGTGTCAGTCTCTGGAGGAAAATAATATACCTGAGCATGTTTATGTTTGCATGATATTCTTGTCGCAGTTAGTATTATCATGAATTTATTTATGATGAAGATTATGCTTATGGACTAACCCTCTGATCTTATTTTTACTTTCCAGAGTGTCTCAGGGGCTGGCTGGACTACCCCGGGCACTCGCCTTTATTTTCAAGTCCTTTTGTGGCGTCCCTCGAGTTTCAGGCGGTTTATCACGCCACTACTCTTGTGGACACCCGACTGGCATTTCTTTTCAAGTCCTTTCGTGGCGTTGCCTGAGTTCTCGGATGGTATCGTCCGATTTCTCTTTTAAACACCCGACTGGCATTTCTCTTCAAGACCTACCGTGGTGTCACTTGACATCCGACCGGCATTTCTTTTATATATATATTTTGTTGGTGCTAATTAATATTTATGTCTGCACTAACCATGATTTATCATGCCATGTTTTGATAGTGGTTTGCATGCATGAAGTTTCATCTATCATGGCATTTGCATTCGGTATATCTTATGTTCACAATGTTTGCGAGTACATTCAAAAGTACTCACTGGCTTGTCCCTGGCTATTTACTTGGCCAGACTTGGAGGAGGACGAGCTTTTGGAGGAGAATTGCGCTAGCGAGGCCGACGCTTAGAAGGTTCCCAGTCAGCACACCTGTGTCATGGAGTCTACCACTTGTAACATCCGTCAAGCTTCCGCCACACCAATAAAACAGTCAAGCCTCACACTGACGCTTGACTCTATGCTATTGTACCAGTGTTGAGTTCCACCACCCACTGTCATATTCCGCCACCATAGTGCGTTGAGTTGTTGTAATAAATTGTTGAGTCACCCTGACTCAACCCTGTGTAATGCTATATTGTACTGGTTATCTATATCAGGGTTGTCCACTGGTTGTTCTTGGGAGCCAGTGTGACTTCAGGCTATTCTGTGATTTATTTCCCAGAAATGGGCCTGACAGACCTTGGTATCAGAGCCAGGCTGACTGTAGGAGTTTTAGGCACAATCGCTAGTCACCGAGTCAGTGCTGACATTTTTCCAGCATGCATCTCATGCATCGTAACAAATTTTCCTTAGTCATCATATACTTATGACATGGCTACTTGGATTCTGTCTACTGTTGTAGATGGCTGGTGGCCGCTGCCCATCGCAGGTTTTCGCCAACGAGCCTGCGGGATTTTCCCGCCTTCTCGCGAGCATCGCGAGGGACGCGATGGGATCTCTCGGACGTCCGGAGTACGTCATTTACCCGGACACGATCTCAGAGACCCTGACTATGTACCAGGCTTCGGTATATATTCGGGGTGGTGTTTCCGTGTCTTTCCGCCACTATCGCTTCGTGGGGAGAGCCATGCCCACTGAGAGGCATGCTATCCAGATGGCCGCACGTGAGGCTATCGCACATCTCAGGGACATCCTGCCTGTTATGCAGACCCGTCCCTATCACTACCTGCCATGCCACGTTCCATATACTAGCCACTATGCCTTTTCCTGCACCATAGGGGAAAGGGATCTGGCTATCGAGCCACTTGTCTAGTACATCATGGCCTTGGAGTCAGCTTTCACCTCCCTGGTGGATGACTACCTCACTGCGCGGGTGGACTTGTCTCGTGCGAGAGTTATTCGCAGGAGCGAGTACCGCTCTCCTTCGCCTCGTGCTTCACGCACTTCCACTCCACCATATACTTCTCTGGCTAGTCCCGCGGCTCAGCGCTCGACCTCGACTGGCGATGCTAGCCGTCTGGTTGCACCTATTCCGACCAGAGCTTCTCCACTGACGAGCACGGTGCCACCTCCAGCAGGCGTGGCATCAATGACCGCACGACTGGAGACGATCCCCGAGGAGGAGGAGGAGGAGGGCGAGATCGCATCCTCGGTGCCTTATCTGAGTCTCACTCTCAGCAGGACCTAGGATGAGCTGTGTGGACGAACGCAGCTTTCCTCACCAGATGACCGCTTGAGAACACGGATGTAATATATTTATCTCCTGTTCTTCCTATCTTTTGTAAGATAGCGATGATAGGTCTGGACCGCAGGACGATGAGAGCGCGGAGAGTGCGCTAGTAGTAATAAGTGATCTTGTATGATACAGTTTCTACATATATCCTGTATAATTAACTCCTGCTTGTATAATTAAACTGCCTGTGTAATATAACTGGCTGCTTTGTCTTACCTTGTCCTGGGGGGAAAAACTTATTTGGAATTTATTTTCTGCTATTTGATTCTTTTCTTTGGTGTTATACAAATACCCCAGAAAGAAAATGCATCGTCCCTGGACCCGTTCTATGCCAACTCCGCCTGAGAACAACTTTGGACAGATGGGAAACAATTTTACTCAAGGGCAGACAAGTCAGCAAAGCAGTGATTCAGCGTTCTCGCAAGTGTGTCGCCTATATGAGCAGAGTCAGCAACAGCATCAGGAGATGATGCAGCATTTGATTAACATGGGAAATCACCAAGAACCACAGCAACCCAGGTCCAAACTGTCTGAGTTACAAAAGACCCGCCCGATGATCTTCACTCACACTGACAAGCCACTAGAGGCAGACGACTGGCTTCGAGACATGGAAAGAAAATTGGTCATTGCTCAGTGTACTGACCAGGAAAAGGTGTTGTACACACCGCACTATTTTTCCGGGACGGCTGCTTCGTGGTGGGAGAACTTATGTCACACCCACCCTGACGGAGCAAATATGACATGGGAGCAATTCAAGGAGAATTTTCGGGGAGCACATATCCCTAATAGCATTATGAAATTGAAGAAGAGGGAATTCGAGGATCTCAGACAACGGGGCTCCACAGTAACCCAATATCTAGATCAGTTTACTCAGTTGGCCCGGTACGCCAACGATGAGTACATGACAGAAAACAAGAAAATGGAAAAGTTCCTCGACGGACTCATTCATCTCTGAAATGCCAGCTGGTGGTTCATACCTTTCCAGATTTCAAGACGCTCGTTGATAAGGCTATTATTCTGGAAAATGAACACCGCAGTATGAATGAGGCTCGCAAGCGTCGCATGAACCAGTCAGTACAGGTTCGCAGCAACAGGCCCAGGAGTGATGTTCAAAGGCCAGTAATAACCCGACCAGCGACTACAGCTCCACCACAGAACCGCATTGCATTCCACAATAGGACCAAGGATACAGCTTTTCATCCTGGAGTCACCTGCTATTCCTGTGGAGGAGAGGGGCATTATGCTAAACAGTGCTCAAAACAGGGAAACAACCCTTCCAAAGCCAACAACAACAACAATGGCCGCGGTGCGACCACAGCTCCGCGACGCAATAACTTCAACCCCAATAACAACCACAAGCAAGGACATATCAACCACGTGACTTTTGAGGAAGCTCAGAACGCACCGGATATCGTGTTTGGTACGTTCCCTGCCAACTCAATAGATGCTACATATTTATTTGATTCCGGAGCTTCCCACTCTTGCATTTCTAAAAGATTTGCCTCGAAGAATCAGTTTCCCTTTTTGCCTTTGCAAAATTCCATGGTTATTCAGTCCCCGGGATCAAAGCAAAGTACTCAATGGTACTGCAAGGATGTGAACATCGAAATTAAGGGAATGGTATTCCTCGCCAATCTCATTGTATTGGAAGCAGTTGACCTGGACATTATTCTGGGAATGGACTGGTTGACCACAAACAAAGGTTTCATAGACTGCTACAACCGCACGGTAACTCTCACAAATTGCCAAGGAAAGACAATAAAGGTTGGTACAAGGAGGATTGCCACATCACAAGGGAAATTAAATCAAGTGGATACGGTGGAATTAAGTAGGGTTCCTGTGGTCTGTGAGTACCCTGATGTATTTCCTGAAGAGTTACCAGGAATGCCTCCGGACCGCGAAATTGAGTTCGTTATTGAACTAGCACCCGGAACGACACCCATATACAAGAAGCTGTACCGTATGGCTCCAACGGAACTGGCAGAATTAAAGAAGCAAATTAAGGAATTGATGGAGAAAGGTTACGTTCAACCCAGCTCGTCACCATGGGGGTCGCCAGTTTTATTCGCCAAGAAAAAGGATGGTACCCTACGGCTATGTATTGATTACAGGGCACTTAATATGGTCACTATCAAGAATAAATATCCACTGCCCAGAATCAACGATTTGTTTGAGCAGCTAGCAGAAGCTAAAGTCTTCTCGAAGATAGACCTAAGATCAGGTTATCATCAGCTAAAGATTCGGACGACAGACATACCTAAGACGGCATTTACTACCAGATATGGATTATATGAGTTCACAGTAATGCCGTTCGGCTTAACCAATGCCCCGGCATATTTTGTGCATCTCATGAACAAGGTTTTTATGAAATATTTGGATAAATTTGTGGTGGTATTTATCGATGACATACTTATTTACTCCAAGACACCCGAAGAACATGAGCAGCATCTTCGGATAGTACTGGAAGAGTTAAGGAAAAATCAACTATATGCCAAATTCAGTAAATGTGAATTTTGGTTGAGAGAAGTTGGTTTCCTTGGGCACGTATTGACCCAAGATGGAATCGCTGTGGACCCAGGAAAAGTAAAGGATGTTTTGGGATGGAAGCAACCCACAAGCGTAACGGAAGTCAGAAGTTTTCTTGGTCTAGCAGGCTATTATCGAAGGTTTATTGAAGGGTTCTCCACTATAGCCAAACCCATGACCCAGTTACTCAAGAAAGACAAGAAGTTTGAATGGACTGAAGCTTGTGAGAAGAGTTTTCAGGAGTTGAAAAAGAGGTTAACAACAGCACCAGTTCTAGTTGTGCCCGATGTGCACAAAAATTTTGAGATATATTGTGACGCCTCCAGGAAGGGCCTTGGATGTGTGTTAATGCAGGAAGGAAAAGTGGTGGCTTACACCTCAAGACAGCTACGGCGACATGAAGAAAATTACCCCACTCATGATCTGGAACTTGCTGCAGTAATTCACGCACTCAAGGAGTGGCGACACTATCTTCTGGGGAACCGATGTGAAATATACACGGACCACAAAAGTCTTAAGTATATTTTCACTCAGCCAGAATTAAATTTGAGACAGCGACGTTCGCTTGAGCTAATTAAGGATTATGACGTAGGAATTCACTACCACCCAGGTAAAGCCAATGTTGTGGCAGATGCCCTAAGCAGGAATCCATGCGCCGGTAATGGCAGTGTACAACTCTCACAGCATGTGTTCAGCCAGGAATTTGCCAAGCTCAACATGGCGCTAGTCACGGAGGGGACCACTCCCCAGTTGGAAATAAAACCAACACTAGTGGACCAGATCAGAGGAGCCCAAAAAGGACACCCAAGTATTGAAGGGATTAGGAGAAAGATGAAACTGGGCAGGGCGCCCGAATTTATTGAAGACAGCCAAGGAGTTATTTGGTTTGGACAGAGATTATGCGTACCAAACATTGAAGAGTTAAAACAGCAGATAATGGCAGAGGCGCATACCACTCCATATTCCATTCATCCCGGAGGGACCAAAATGTATAAGGATCTACAGGAAAGATTTTGGTGGCACGGGATGAAAAGGGATATAGCCATATATGTGGCATGTTGTGATACCTGCCAACGTGTAAAGGCAGAGCACCAGAGACCAGCAGGGTTGTTGCAACCACTTAAGGTGCCTGAATGGAAATGGGATAGAATTGGAATGGATTTCATTGTTGGTTTGCCAAGGTCACGCCATGGGAATGATGCTATCTGGGTAATAACAGATTTGCTAACCAAGGTAGCACACTTCATACCGGTAAAAACCACATACTCAACACAGAGGCTAGCCAGGCTGTACCTCTCCAGGATTGTTTGTCTACACGGGGTACCCAAGATAATAGTCTCTGACAGAGGCACCCAATTTGTCTCTAGATTTTGGGAGCATCTACAGCAAGCCTTGGGCACACAACTGGCTTTCAGCACAGCATATCACCCGCAGGCCGGAGGATAGACAGAGCGGGTAAATCAAATATTGGAAGACATGCTAAGAGCATGTGTGCTTACCTACGGAGTCAGTTGGGAGGATAGTTTGCCTTATGCAGAATTCTCCTACAACAACAGTTATCAAGCTAGTCTAAAAATGTCACCTTTCGAAGCGTTATACGGACGACGATGCCGGACCCCACTGAATTGGTCTGAAACCGGAGACAGCCGAATTTTTGGACCAGAAATACTAAAAGAGGCAGAAACCAAAGTGAAGCTTATTCAGGACCGACTAAGAGCAGCTCAAAGCCGTCAGAAGAGTTATTATGATCAAAAACACCGCCAGGTCCATTTTGAGCCCAATGACTACGTATATCTTAGAGTATCTCCGACAAGGGGGCTACAGAGATTTAAGGTCAAAGGAAAACTGGCGCCAAGATTTATTGGACCATTCAAAGTAATCGCAAGAAGGGGCAAGGTTGCCTATCGATTGGAATTACCGGCAGAATTGTTAGATGTCCACGATGTGTTCCATGTATCTCAGCTGAGGAAATGTGTTAGCAACCCGGAAAAGCAAGTTCAGCACTAAAAGTTGGATCTTCAACCCGATCTTACCTATCGGGAACGTCCTATAAGGATTTTGGAGGAGTCCGAACGGAGGACCCGACAAAACGTAATAAAGTTTTACAAGGTTCAATGGAGTAATCACACCGAAGAAGAAGCAACATGGGAAAGAGAGGATCACCTGAGAACTGAGTACCCGTACCTGTTTGAGGGACAGCTGAAATCTCGGGGACGAGATTTTTCTTAAGGGGGGTAGGTGTTGTAACACCCCAAAAATATTTATTTGGAGTTTTGAAAACATTTTCAAATTTTAGTTAGGATTTAAAAATTTTCTTGGAGGGTTCTGTTTGAAGGTGGTAATTATTGGGTTATTTTATTTTTGGAGGTTTTCAAAACTATTTCTTTCTAAAGAGTTTTTGGTTTTGGTTTTTATAATTCAAAGGCAAAAGCCTTTTTCACCTCTTCTAGCACCCTAAACCACTCCAAATATTTTTCTGCCACTCCAAGAATTACCTCTCAAGTCATGCACACCTTCTATGGTCTTATTCAACTCCTTTCCACTCCACAAAAATATTCCTTCAATATATATCTTAAATTCCAAAGATGGAATTTGAAATAATCATAGTTTCTTGACATTACAAAGGAACTATATTTTCTATGACTCTTTTGCCACCACCAAAATTATCCCTGCATATACATGGTACCCTTAACCCATTTATTCAAAAACATTTGGTCCCACAGTTCAAAAAGTTCAAATTCTACTCAATTCAAATTTGGTCCAGAAATCAATTTCCTGCTCCAAATCATTTCCAAACTCCACCAAAAATTTTGGCCTTCTGGCAAACTCTATTTTGAGCAACCACACACCACCACAGCAAGTCTCATGACCATCCAAGGAGCCTAGCACCCTCAAACATTTCATCAAACACCTAACCTACGCACTGTTCAAAACTGAATAAGTTCAGTTAACTGAACTTAGTTCAGTCGACAGAGGCCGGCGGTGCCGTGCACTCCTCCCCTTTCCCCTCCCACACGGCGTCGTCGCCTGCTTTCAATGCCGCCGCCCTCCCCTGGCCCATCGCCCAGCCTCTCCACTCCGGTGAGCTGGCAGCTGGCCGGTGCAGCCACCCCAAGCTCATCCACGGCGGAGCCGATCGGGTCGCCATGGCCACCGGCCCTCTTCACTGCGCCACAACTCCCCCACCTAATCTCCCGCCCACGCGTCGCTCTCTCTCGCCTCTCCGCACACCAGACGCGCCGACCACGCCGCCCCGGGCCCGTGTGGCAGTCGCCGGAGCTGGCAACGCCGCCGCACCCGTACGGGACAGCGCATCGCGGGCGAGGCCAACGAGCCCGAGCCCGTCCAAGCCGAGGCTTCCGGCATACTACACCGGCCTCATAACTCCTTCGCCGCCCCTGACCACCGGCCACAGCCGACCACGGTGACCGAAATAACTCCGGCGATATCCGCCCGTCTCGGCCACCCTCGACTCGCCTATAAAAGGGACCCCCGAGCCCCTCCAGCTTCACCACTCGCCTCCACCGCCACCCAATCTTCCTCCTAGCCACCCACCCGACCACGAGAGGGTCTTCTTCTCCCTCTCCGGCCACCGCTCCGCCGCCTCTGTCCACGAACCAAACCTCACCCCTACTCCACCAGAGCCACCCAAACTCCGCCAGTCCACCTATCTTCCACCACCACATCGAACCCCCACCTCAATTCCATTCCCTGAGCCCTCTCCGACGATCCCCAGACACCACCGAAACGCCGTCCGCCGCCGCTGACCTCGTCGCCGTTCAGGTGAACGCCGGCGACCAACTCCACCACTCACCGATGCGGGAGTCCACGCTGGTCACGTTACGACCGGCGCCGGCCTCTGAAACCCCGGCGATCGTCGCCGGCGATCGTCGCCGGCGATCGTCGCCTCCTCTCTGTACACGCGCGCGAGCGCGCTCAATTCAAACCCGACGGGTGGCCCCCACCCGTCAGCTCTCTCTCTCTCTCTTATTTCTGTTTACAGCGAAAGCGTATTTTGCGCTTTACGTCTTCTCCACTGGAAGGCGTACTCGCTGCCGAAACGTTTTCTTTTTAAACTGCTCAGGGACTTCTGTTTTGCAGAAAGGCCCCTGGTTTTAAAAAGTTAATAACTTTTAAACTATAGCTCCAAATGAATTGATTCTTTTTGCTAAATTTTTCTTTTCCTCTCTAGTTTTTTTTAAGATTTATTTAAAAATATTTTGAGAACATTTTTCTGTACTGTGTTGGAATTCTTATTTGAATTAAAATTTGAATTTTCAGAAAAAGAAGAAGGATCTTTTACTGGAATTTCAGAGGGGTTTTCTCCTGACTATTTTGGACAAGGCAAGCATTATTTGAACTTGGGATATGGTGTTTGCATTTGCATGTTAGTATAGCTTGTTGTTGCACCGTATATGTTGTATGATATATCACAAGTG
Source organism: Secale cereale (assembly GCA_902687465.1). NCBI lineage: Eukaryota > Viridiplantae > Streptophyta > Magnoliopsida > Poales > Poaceae > Secale > Secale cereale. The sequence continues at coordinate 560,896,597 of LR738713.1, read as the reverse complement.
CATGCATGGTCATGTCACCTTTCCTTTGCTTGCATATCACACTAGCATCTCCCTGACATGCATGAAGTTACTAAGTTGGCAGAATTTCACTGCTGGTTTGGACGTGCCGGTGGGCACGGTCCTTTACTGACACAGTGGTGTCTTGTGATAGTGATAAAGAATACTGGTGATATTTTAATAACACCTCCTGAGTCGGCCTAGATCGAGTCTTGCTCTATACACCTAGCTGTATACCGTGCTACCACGGGTCCTTCCGAAAGGAGGGTACGGCTTAGTAAGTTGATAACCCCTGTTCGGGTGCACACCACCCAGAGAACTACGATGAAGGTTGAAGCCTGTCATCGGGTCAGGGGCATGGGTGTTTCCGGTTTTAGCCGAGAGGGGGGCACCCCTTGTAATCCGCGCGTTTAATAGTGATCCCATGCTTTTCGGAGGTTGTAGCCTCCCTGACTTAAAGTTTTCTGGAACGATGCTTTGGGTGATTCCTGGCATCTGGATGGAGTTCCTGGTGTGTGCGCGTCAGGCGTGTTTTCAACCCAAAGTCCGTAATGGGTATTAGCCAGTGCCCGGTGCTGACTAAGGGAATCCCTTACGCGTGGGTAAAGAGTACACCCTCTGCAGAGTCATATCTATTCGAATAGCCGCGTCCACGGTCAAGGACTTGGTTGGGTGGGTCAAGTATCGGTCCCGGTGTCAGTCTCTGGAGGAAAATAATATACCTGAGCATGTTTATGTTTGCATGATATTCTTGTCGCAGTTAGTATTATCATGAATTTATTTATGATGAAGATTATGCTTATGGACTAACCCTCTGATCTTATTTTTACTTTCCAGAGTGTCTCAGGGGCTGGCTGGACTACCCCGGGCACTCGCCTTTATTTTCAAGTCCTTTTGTGGCGTCCCTCGAGTTTCAGGCGGTTTATCACGCCACTACTCTTGTGGACACCCGACTGGCATTTCTTTTCAAGTCCTTTCGTGGCGTTGCCTGAGTTCTCGGATGGTATCGTCCGATTTCTCTTTTAAACACCCGACTGGCATTTCTCTTCAAGACCTACCGTGGTGTCACTTGACATCCGACCGGCATTTCTTTTATATATATATTTTGTTGGTGCTAATTAATATTTATGTCTGCACTAACCATGATTTATCATGCCATGTTTTGATAGTGGTTTGCATGCATGAAGTTTCATCTATCATGGCATTTGCATTCGGTATATCTTATGTTCACAATGTTTGCGAGTACATTCAAAAGTACTCACTGGCTTGTCCCTGGCTATTTACTTGGCCAGACTTGGAGGAGGACGAGCTTTTGGAGGAGAATTGCGCTAGCGAGGCCGACGCTTAGAAGGTTCCCAGTCAGCACACCTGTGTCATGGAGTCTACCACTTGTAACATCCGTCAAGCTTCCGCCACACCAATAAAACAGTCAAGCCTCACACTGACGCTTGACTCTATGCTATTGTACCAGTGTTGAGTTCCACCACCCACTGTCATATTCCGCCACCATAGTGCGTTGAGTTGTTGTAATAAATTGTTGAGTCACCCTGACTCAACCCTGTGTAATGCTATATTGTACTGGTTATCTATATCAGGGTTGTCCACTGGTTGTTCTTGGGAGCCAGTGTGACTTCAGGCTATTCTGTGATTTATTTCCCAGAAATGGGCCTGACAGTTCATCACCGACCTAGGAGTCATTCCAATCGCGTCAAGCCCGATGACTCTCTTCTGTGACAACACTGGAGCTATTGCCATTGCCAAGGAGCCCAGGTTTCACAAGAAGACCAAGCACATCAAGCGCCGTTTTCAACTCCATCCGGAATTATGTTCAAGATGGAAACATAGATATTTGTAAAGTGCATACGGATCTGAATGTCGCAGATCCGTTGACTAAACCTCTTCCACGGGCAAAACATGATCTACACCAGAACTCTATGGGTGTTCGATTCATCACAATGTAACTAGATTATTGACTCTAGTGCAAGTGGGAGACTATTGGAAATATGCCCTAGAGGCAATAATAAAAGGATTATTAATATATTTCCTTGTTCATGATAATTGTCTCTTATTCATGCTTGAATTTTATTGTACGGAAACAACGATACATGTGTGAATACATAGACCACAACGTGTCCCTGGTAAGCCTCTAGTTACTAGCTCGTTGATCAACAGATGGTCACGGTTTCCTGACCATGGACATTGGATGTCATTGATAACGGGATCACATCATTAGGAGAATGATTTGATGGACAAAACACAATCCTATGCCTAGCACAAGATCCTGTAGTTCGTAATGCTTAAGCTTTTCCAGTGTCAAGTATCTGTTCCTTAGACCATGAGGTTGTGCAACTCCCGGATACCGTAGGAATACTTTGGGTGTGCCAAACGTCACAACGTAACTGGGTGGCTATAAAGGTACGCAACGGGTATCTTCGAAAGTGTCTGTTGGGTTGGCACGAACCGAGACTGGGATTTGTCACTCTGTATGACGGAGAGGTATCTCTGGGCCCACTCGGTAAGACATCATCATAATGAGCTCAATGTGATTAAGGAGTTAGTCACGGGATGATGGATTACGGAACGAGTAAAGAGACTTGCCATGACAAGACTGAACAAGGTATCGTTATACCGACGATCGAATCTCGGGCAAGTACCGTACCGAAAGACAAAGGGAATTACATACGGGATTAAGTGAATCCTTGACATCGTGGTTCATCCGATGAGATCATCGAGGAACACGTAGGAACCAACATGGGTATCTAGATCCCGCTGTTGGTTATTGACCGGAGAGTCGTCTCGGTTATGTCTACGTGTCTCCCGAACCCGTAGGGTCTACACACTTAAGGTTCGGTGACGCTAGGGTTGTAGAGATATATGCACACGGTAACCCGAATGTTGTTCGGAGTCCCAGATGAGATCCCGGACATCGGGAGGAGTTCCGGAATGGTTCGGAGGTAAAGAATGATATATAGGAAGTCCAGTTTCGGTCATCGGGAGAGTTCCGGGGGTCACCGGTAGTGTACCGGGACCACCGGAAGGGTCCCGGGGGTCCACCGGGTGGGGCCACCCATCCCGGAGGGCCCCGTGGGCCGTAGGGGGGTGGACCAGCCCTTAGTGGGTTGGCGCACCCCCCATGCGCCTACGGTTGAAACCCTAGGGGTGGGGGCGCCCCCTAGGCTTGGGGGGCAAGCCACCCCCCTTGGCCGCCGCCCCCCTAGGAGATTGGATCTCTTAGGGCCGGCGCCCCCTGGCCCCCTATATATAGTGGGGGAGAGAGAGGGTAGCCGCACCTCAGCCCCTGGCGCCTCTCTCCGCCCCGTTACATCTCCTACTCCTCCCGCAGGGTCTCGGCGAAGCCCTGCAGCTTTTCCCGTTGCATCCACCACCACGCCGTCGTGCTGCTGGATCTCCATCAACCTCTCTTCCCCCTTGCTGGATCAAGAAGGAGGAGACGTCGCTGTACCATACGTGTGTTGAACGCGGAGGTGCCGTCCGTTCGGCGCTGGGATCATCGGTGACGAGGATCACGACGAGTATGACTCCATCATCCACGTTCCTTCGAACGCTTCCGCTCGCGATCTACAAAGGGTATGTAGATGCACTCCTTTATGCTCGTTGCTAGATGACTCCTTAGATTGATCTTGGTGAAGCGTAGGAAATTTTTTGAATTCTGCTACGTTCCCCAACAGAAATTCCCACCGGAGGTCAAAACAGTGAACATGATATATGCCACTCATATCCCAAAGAGGGAGCGCAAGCGTGCACTCCGAGATGTCTACGCCGTTGAGCCTGTCGCCCCCAAATTCAACCCATGGTCAGCATGTCCGATCACTTTTGAACGGAGGGATCATCCGACTAGTATTCGTCATGGGGGTTTGGCTGCCCTAGTGCTCGACCCAATAGTCGATGGATACCATCTAACCCGAGTCCTCATGGACGGCGGCAGTAGTCTCAATCTGATATATCAGGACACTATCCGCAATATGGGGATCAACCCATCAAGAATCAAGCCAAGCAGGACGACCTTTAAAGGAGTGATGCCAGGCATAGAAGCCCACTGCACGGGCTCCATAACATTGGAAGTCGTATTCGGTTCTCCTGACAACTTTCAAAGCGAAGAGTTGATCTTCGACATAGCTCCATTCCGAAGTGGCTATCATGCACGACTCGAAAGAACGGCCTTCGCCCGCTTTAATGCAGTCCCGCATTATGCCTATTTAAAGCTTAAAATGTCCGGACCACGTGGCGTTATCACGGTCAATGGAAATATGGAGCGCTCCCTTCATACGGAGGAGGACATTGCGGCCTTAGCAGCGGAAGTCCAAAAAGGCCTATTCAAGCCGGTTAATTTACTAATAGCGGACATAACTAAACGTGTCCGGCATACGCCTCAAAGCGGCAGCTCAGATGAACCTGAGCAGGATAGACAGCTACGCCCCCGTCGACCGCCCCATAAGGTAATAGCATATGTGCCTCAAGTACATAACTATGCTTTAGAAATTCCTTGGGCGGCGACTGGGGGCGACTACATATAGTCCATCGTTCGGCTGGACCCTATTCGGACTCTAAACTTATATTCTTTAGGTTCATCAAATGAGCCAAACTTGTTGTGGCCACACTGGATTTCTGTTTCTTTTCCGGGTTCTTCCTTTTTCTTTTTACAGGCGGCCATCATACCCTCACCCCTTCAAGGATACATTACAGAGGAGGAAACGACGCACACGTACAGCAGGGACCCGCGCTAAGGTTCCTTTTTAGATTAAGACCCTGTGTAAACCTTTTTTCTCTTTCTTGTTATATACCTTTTTGGCATGTAAAATGTCCAAAAAGGTTTTCGGCATTGTCTGTAAGTTTACGGCTCGCTGTACCATAAAGGGATATTAATAGAGCAGCTTGATTCGCATTACATTCAGAGTTTTATTCACTCATCATAAATGTTCTCTTCCCACATCAGATTGCCGTATGTGCCTTGTCAATAAGGGTCTAAATACCAGGGGCTGTATTCAGCCCGGTATATGTTAAAAAGACCGAACACCTATAGGGAGTGTTCGGCGTCCTGGATGTTTGCCTTATATGCATTAGTTCCGAATCATGTCTTGGGTCAATAGTTGGGTTTCCCGGCTCCTGTGCTCACCCCTATGTTCCGGATTGTTCGGCTAGGGTGTTAAGGGAGAACTAATGTGATTGTACTTCTGGCTAGTCCGGTCAAGTACCTCAGTAGAGAAAGCCGAAAACTGACTGTCATGATGTGCGAGAACCTGGTCTACAATCCGGTGACTTAGTTTTATACTACGATCGATAGAGATCTACCCGTGTTACACGAAGGGTTGGTTTTTGCCCAGCCAGGTGCAATTGGATGCCTTAAGTACAGGAATATCATATCTGCACCAGGGGCTAGTACCTAGCCCCACATGTCAAGCTCCTACGACTAAGTGAAAGCAATAACGCCGCATAGTCTGATTGCCTGGTTCGCTTCGCATACACCTCCTATACGGACCAAGACATTGGATAAAGAGTGTATATGCATATGACCGAACACCCTAGTACTATGTACATGGGGGCTGAAGACGACGACTGGAAACTTTCAGATTTAGATAAACAGTCACACAGGAGGTAAAATACGCTGATATCATAAATAGCGCAAAATTTATATACACTGGATTCATAAGCATAGTCTTTACATCCCGATACAATCACTCGAAGATAACATCCTTCGAACACTGGCCTTCTATAAGGCGGGCGCCATCGATGACGTCCTTGAAGTACTTCTCCATCTTGCGGGGCTCCTTGCCTGCAGACGGGCCAGCAGTAGCTATATGCCCTGCGTTCATCTTTGCCCAGTGCACTTCGACACGAGCGAAGGCCATCCGAGCACCTTCTATGCAGGAGACCATGGACCAGAGGGGAAACCTTTCTCCCACCTAGGGAGAAGGCCAAGGAAGAAGAAGAAGGAGGGGGGCTCTCTCCCCTCGCTTCCGGTGGCGCCGGAGTGCCACCGGGGCCATCATCGTGCGACGGCGATCTACACCAACACCTCCGTCATCTTCACCAACATCTTCGTCACCTTCCCCCATCTATCTACAGCGGTCCACTCTCCCGCAACCCATTGTACCCTCTACTTGAACATGGTGCTTTATGCTTCATATTATTATCCAATGATGTGTTGCCATCCTATGATGTCTTAGTAGATTTTCGTTGTCCTATCGGTGATTGGTGAATTGCTATGATTGATTTAATTTGCTTGTGGTTATGTTGCTGTCCTTTGGTGCCCATCATATAAGCGTGCGCGTGGATCACACCGTAGGGTTAGTTGTATGTTTATAGGACTATGTATTGGAGGGCAAGAGTGACAGAAGCTTCAACCTAGCATAGAAATTGATGCATACGGGATTGAAGGGGGACCGATATATCTTAATGCTATGGTTGGGTTCTACCTTAATGAACGTTAGTAGTTGCGGATGCTTGCTAACGGTTCCAATCATAAGTGCATAGAATTCCAAGTCGGGGATGACATGCTAGCAGTGGCCTCTCCCACATAAAACTTGCTATCGGTCTAGTAACGTAGTCAATTGCTTATGGGAAATTTCGCAACTCCTACCACCACTTTTCCACACTCGCTATACTAACTTTATTGCTTATTTATCTAAACAGCCCCTACTTTTTATTTACGTGCTCTTTATTATCTTGCAAACCTATCCAAAAATACCTATAAAGTACTTACAGTTTCATACTTGTTCTAGGTAAAGCAAACGTCAAGCGTGCGTAGAGTTGTATCGGTGGTCGATAGAACTTGAGGGAATATTTGTTCTACCTTTAGCTCCTCGTTGGGTTGTACACTCTTACTTATAGAAAGAGGCTACAACTGATCACCTACGCTTGTGGGTTATCAGTTGTCATAACGCTTCCGCTTATGGTCTACGAGGGTACGTGGACGACACTCTCCCCTCTCGTTGCTATGCATCTCCATGATCTTGCGTGTGCGTAGGGATTTTTTTTGAAATACTACGTTCCACAACAGTGGCATCATGAGCCAGGTTTATGCGTAGATGTTATATGCACGAGTAGAACACAAGTGAGTTGTGGACGATACTAGTCATACTGCTTACCGGCATGTCATACTTTGATTCGACGGTATTGTTGGATGAAGCGGCCCGTACCGACATTGAGCGCACGCTTATGCGAGACTGGTTCTACCAATGTGCTTCGCACACATGTGGCTTCCTGGTGACCCACAAGTGTAGGGGAACTATCGTAGTCCTTTCGATAAGTAAGAGTGTCGAACCCAACGAGGAGCAGAAGGAAATGATAGGCAGTTTTCAGTAAGGTATTTTCTGCAAACACTGAAATTATAGGTAACAAATAGTTTTGTGATAAGGTAATTGGTAGCAAGTGACAAACGGTAAAAGTAAATAAGGTGCAGCAAGGTGACCCAATCCTTTTTGTAGCAAAGGACAAGCCAAAACAAACTCTTATATAAAGGAAAGCGCTCCCGAGGACACATGGGAATTATCATCAAGCTAGTTTTCATCACGATCATCTGATTCGCGTTCCGTACTTTGATAATTTGGTATGTGGGTGGACCGGTGCTTGGGTGCTGCCCTTACTTGGACAAGCCTCCCACTTATGATTAACCTCTAATGCAAGCATCCGCAACTACAAACGAAGTATTAAGGTAAACCTAAACATAGCCTGAAACATATGGATCCAAATCAGCCCCTTACGAAGCAACGCATAAACTAGGGTTTAAGCTTATGTCACTCTAGCAACCCATCATCTACTTATTACTTCCCAATGCCTTCCTCTAGGCCCAAATAATGGTGAAGTTTCATGTAGTCGACGTTCACATGACACCAATAGAGGAGAGACAACATGCATCTCATCAAAATATCGAACGAAGACCAAACTCACATGACTACTAATAGCAAGACTTCTCCCATGTCCTCAGGAACAAAAGTAACTACTCACAAGACATAATATTGTTCATGATAAGAGGGGCATTAATATGCATAATGGATCTGAACATATGATCTTCCACCAAATAAACCAACTAGCATCAACTACAAGGAGTAATCAACACTACTAGCAACCCACAGGTACCAATCTAAGGTTTGGGTACAAAGATTGGATACAAGAGATGAACTAGGGTTTGAAAGGAGATGGTGTTGGTGAAGATGTTGATGAACATAGCCCTCCCCAAGATGGGAGAGTTGTTGGTGATGACGGCGGTGACAATTTCCCCCTCCTGGAGGGAAGTATCCCCGGCAGAACAGCTCTGCCGGAGCCCTAGATTGGTTTCCGCCTCGAGACGGTGACGTCTGGTCCCGAAAGCCTCCTTATGATTTTTTTCTAGGTCAAAACACCTCATATAGGATAAGATGTGCATCGGGGGCCTTCCGGCTGGCCCACGAGGCAGGGGGGCGCGCCCTGGGAAGGGGGGCGCGCCCCCACCCTCGTGGGCAGCCACTGGCCCCCCTCGTGGACTTCTTTCGCCAGATATTTTTATTATTTTCTGAAACGATGTTCTGTTGAGTTTCAGGGCTTTTGGAGTTGTGCAGAATAGGTTTCCAGAGTTTGCTCCTTTTCCAGCCCAGAATTCCAGCTGCCGGCATTCTCCCTCTTCATGTAAACCTTGTAAAATAAGAGAGAAAAGGCATGAGTATTGTGACATAATAAGTAATACCAACCCATAATGCAGTAAATATCAACATATAAGCATGATGCAAAATGGACGTATCAACTCCCCCAAGCTTAGACCTCGCTTGTCCTCAAGAGAAAGCCGACATCAAAAAATATGTCCACATGTTTAGAGATAGAGGAGTCGATAAAACAAAATACGGACATGAGGGCATCATGATCATTCTCATAACATCAACTTATATAAATATAGTCATATGATTCTTATGCTAAAGTAACAATTCATCCACAATATCAAGTATGAATCATAAACTTCATTGGAAACTAACAAACTTTGATCTCGGTCATTGAAGCAATTGCAATTTATCGTAATATCGGAAAGAGTCAATATAAGAGCTTTTCAGCAAGTCTACATACTCAACTATCATATAGTCTTTCACAATTGCTCACACTCACGCAATACTTGTGTTTATGGAGTTTTAATCGGACACAGAGAAAGTTAGGGGCTTATGGTGTTGCCTCCCAACCTTTTACCTCAAGGGTAATGTCAACAGTAATAGATCATGAAAACTTACATCCAAGTGGGTATATATGTCAGGATCTTTCCAACACAATGTGCTTCCCAAAAGATAAAATGTAAAAAGGAAAGGTGGCTTTCACCTTGACACTTATAAGACAGGAATAATAGATAGGCCCTTCGCAGAGGGAAGCAGAGGTTGTCATGTGTTTTTATGGTTGGATGCACAAAGTCTTAGCATAGAAGAACTTCACTCTATATTGCCACTTGTGATAAGGACCTTTATTATGCAGTCCGTCGCTTTTATTACTTCCATATCACAAGATCGTATAAAGCTAATTTCTCCCACCCTAATAAATCATACATATTTTAGCGAGTTTGCAACATGACAACTTACTTGGAAGGATCTTTCTCAATCCATAGGTAGGTATGGTGGACTCTCATGGCAAAACTGGGTTTAAGGATATATGGAAGCACAAGTAGTATCTCTACTTAGTGCGAGGAGTTTTGGCTAGCATGAGGGAGAAAGGCAAGCTCAACATGTTGGATGATCCATGACAATATACTTTATTTCGGATATAAGAAGACATAACCCATTATGTTGTATTCATTGTCCAACATCAACTCTTTAGCATGTCATACTCTAATGAGTGCTCACAATCATAAAAGATGTCCAAGATAGTATATTTGTATGTGAAGCCTCTCTTCTTTTATTACTTCCTATTAATTGCAACGATGACCCAAACTATGTTTGTCACCTCCCAACAAATTTTATTTATCATCCTCTGTGAAGTCATTACTTCCCACAAGATCGATATGATCTCTTTGATACTCTTTATGTTTTCTTTCCTTTTATCATGACCCAAGTGGGGGAATCAAGCCCTTGACTCAACACTAATCTTTATTATATAGCTCACAGACTCGATTACAAAGGGTAAAGCTCACAAGGCAAAGTCTCACAACTAGATCATGCTAACTTTATTCTAATAGATCAAGATACTACCAAAAGGATCGAACTAAGTAAAATGGTAAAGATAGGAGTGATGGTGATATGATACCGGGGCACTCCCCCAAGCTTGGTAGTTGCCAAGGGGAGTGTCCATACCCATATGGTTATGTCTCCTTCTTCGGGGGTGGTGATGATGGAGTTGTTGATGATGTAGGCTTGGTGTCCACCTTCCAAGGCATAGGTTCACCATCGTAGAAGGATGATCGAGTCTCCGGGATAGTCAAATCTGCAGCCAAACTCATCTTCTTGAATCTATATTCATACTCACAGTTTTGGTTTTGCGGGTCATAGATCTGGGTTTGGAGGTGTTCGATCTTCTCTTGAAGATTGGAGATAGCTTCCCCAAAGATCCTTGAGTCCAGCTTGGGGTTGTTGGCGAGCTCCGAGATCATCATGTGGTTGGTGTTGAGTCCTCGTTCCACCATACCTTGGCACTTGAAAACTTGCTGCTCCATTGCTTCGAGTCTTGTCTCCACGCTCCTGGTCCTCCTTGGCCCCTCAACATCACGGATGTGCAGCACCCCCTCATGCAACTCCATGGTTTTAGGGTGGTGCAGCACCTCCGCAAGGTAGGGGTTGATGACCTTCTCGAAGAACTTGTCCTTGGGAGTGTTGGAGGACGCCATGATGATCAAGATCTATCAAAAACAGCAGCTCGAAACGAAAACAGAGGATTTTTGCGTGATACAGAGGTCAAAACCTTAGGGAGTATATATAATGAATTTTTCCCGACCAAAAAGAGTAACCCACAAGAAAACGGAGTCCAGGGGACACACGGGGTGCCCACGAGGCAGGGGGCGCGCCCTCCACCCTCGTGGATGCCTCGTGTATCTTCCGGACTGCGGTTTATTTTTCTATTTTTCTAAATATTCTAAAACGGAGAAAATTTGCCTTTAGAACTGTTTTGGAGTCGGTTTACTTACCATATCACGTACCTTTTTCTTTTCAGAGGCTGAATCATTCTGGAAAATGTCCCTTATGTATTCCTCCGGGGTTACGGTTTCAATAACATTAGTTTCAACATTTATAGGATTAACTGAGATATAATGTTTGATTCTTTGACCATTCATCACCTTCGGATTTGTGCCTTCGAAGTTGTTGATTTTTATGACACCGGAATGATAGACCTCCTCGATAACGTAAGGTCCTTCCCACTTGGAGAGAAGTTTTCCTGCAAAAAAATCTTAAAAGAGAGTTGTATAGCAAGACATAATCACCTACGTTAAACTCACGCTTTTGTATCCTTTTGTCATGCCATCTTTTAACTTTTTCTTTAAACAGTTTGGCATTCTCATAGGCCTGGGTTCTCCATTCATCGAGACAACTAATGTCAAATAACCTCTTCTCACCGGCAAGTTTGAAATCATAATTGAGCTCTTTAATAGTCCAATATGCCTTATGTTCTAGCTCAAGAGGTAAGTGACACGCTTTTCCATATACCATCTTATATGGAGACATACCCATAGGATTTTTGTATGCAGTTCTATAGGCCCATAATGCATCATCTAGTTTCTTGGACCAATTCTTCCTATACCTATTAACTGTCTTTTGCAAGATTAATTTCAACTCCCTATTACTTAATTCAACTTGACCACTAGTCTGTGGGTGATAGGGTGATGCAATTCTATGGTTGACATCATACTTAGCAAGCATCTTACGGAAAGCACCATGAATAAAGTGTGAACCACCATCAGTCATTAGATACCTAGGGACTCCAAACCTCGGAAATATAACTTCTTTAAGCATCTTAATAGAGGTGTTATGATCAGCACTACTAGTTGGAATAGCTTCTACTCACTTAGTAACGTAATCAACAGCAACTAAAATATGTGTGTACCCATTAGAGGGAGGAAACGGTCCCATATAATCAAAGCCCCATACATCAAATGGTTCAATAACAAGTGAATAATTCATAGGCATTTCTTGACGTCTACTAATATTACCTATTCTTTGACATTCATCACAAGATAATACAAACTTACGGGCATCCTTGAAGAGAGTAGGCCAATAAAAACCGGATTGCAATACCTTATGTGCAGTTCTATCTCCCGCATGGTGTCCTCCATAAGCTTCGGAGTGGCACTTGCGTAGGATTTGTTCCTGTTCATGCTCAGGTACACAACGTCTAATAATACCATCTAGTCCTTCTTTATAAAGATGTGGGTCATCCCAAAAGTAATGCCTCAAATCATAGAAGAACTTTTTCTTTTGCTGGTATGTGAAGCTAGGAGGTATAAACTTAGCAACAATATAATTAGCATAATCAGCATACCATGGAGCAGTACGTGAAGTATTTATGACAGCTAATTGTTCATCAGGAAAGCTATCATCAATAGGTTGTGGGTCATCAAGTACATTCTCTAACCTTGACAAGTTATCTACTACGGGGTTCTCAGCTCCCTTTCTATCAATAATATGCAAGTCAAATTCTTGCAGCAAGAAAACCCATCTAATAAGTCCAGGTTTAGCATCTTTCTTTTCCATAAGGTATTTGATAGCAGCATGATCAGTGTGAATAGTTACTTTAGAATCAACGATATAGGGTCTAAACTTATCACAAGCGAATACAACTGCTAGAAATTCTTTCTGAGTAGTGGCATAATTTCTTTGGGCACTATCTAGAGTTTTACTAGCATACTGGATAACATTCAATTTCTTATCAACTCTTTGCCCTAAAACAGCTCCTACATCATAATCACTAGCATCGCACATAATCTCAAAGGGAAAATTCTAGTCAGGAGGCTGGACGATAGGTGCAGAGATCAATGCTTTATTAAGTATTTCAAATGCTTCTAGACAATCATCATCAAAGACAAAAGGGATATTTTTTTGTAAGAGATTAGTCAGAGGCCTGGAGATTTTGGAGAAGTCCTTTATGAACCTCCTATAAAACCCGGCATGACCAAGGAAACTTCATATACCTTTGATGTCCTTTAGGCATGGCATCTTTTCAATAGCATCAACTTTAGCCTTATCAACTTCAATTGGTATTTACTACATCCTTCCAATCGTATCTCGGTAACAAGTATCACCATCTACTTCATGCACACATTTCTTGCACCAACCTTGTGTAGGTTGTATCAGGGCATGTTAGTCATTCCTTCTTATGATACTTGTTTCCTTTCTCAAAACATCCCAACAATGATCTCTTGTTGCTAGTTGTGATGTCTTTGATGCTCGTGTGGTTGGAACTCATTTATATACAATAAGAACATATCTAGCCATGTGCTATGCCTTCAAGCAAATATCTTATTGGTATATTTATGACTTCCTTGGGGATATCTTATTCATTCCTTTTTGCAACAATTTCTTGTGTACATCCTTTTTTGTGGATTGATATCATCATGATCTTCATCTACCTAGAATCTTATACACTTGAGAGAAGTTGCATATCTATTTGATATCCCCTTCTTTCACGTCCACCTTTTCGTTCCTGTTTTATTTCTTTGGTGGCTCCGTGAAGGTATGTGTCTCGAGTGCGGATCTTATATCGTTGCATCTTGATGCACTCTTTTGTGGTGAAGATCATTTTTTTCTCTTGCTTGTCTTGACGAGGTTTTTGCCATTTCTATTGGTATCCCTCCTCATGACAAAGCTATCCTTTTTATATCTTCACCACAGGTTGTCACAAGCATAGGTTATTTATATGATTAGTAGTGAGCTTGTGAATCCATTTGCTGTTGTATGTGGGAATGATAGGCCTTGCACTGTGTATCTCATTCATTCAAGAGTATATTGACGCTTAATGTTCAACCAGACATTAATCTTCTCAAGTGCTTTGCCATGACTCACACACATCATTTTGGTTGAGCCTACTCTTAAGTTGACTCTTTTATATATTGCTCAACCAGTTGTTTGTTGCAAGTGCTAGGCTTTGTTTCCTTCATGCTCACTTGCACTTGGTGTGAGTGTCTATTGATCTTGGGGGAGTGATGATCCTATTTTGTGGACTTGGTATCCTAATGAAAATATTCTAAGGAGTGCATAAACTATGGGGAGCTTCACTAGTGTCTTTAGAAAACTCTGTTGCTATGTCGTGAGGTTCTATTGATCTTGGGGGAGCGACGATCCTATTTTGTGCTCATTGTATCCAAATACAAAACTAAATAGTGCACAAATCATGGGGAGCTTCTCTAGTTTCTCTAGAACACTCCTTTGCTCTTATCATAATATCTTTTATTCATTTGGCATGTAGGATCATTGGTCTAGTTGGGTCAATTGGTATCTTTTGATAGCTTGATTCAATTGGTATCCTTTGATTGCTTGATTGCGTGTTTTCTCCCTTTGTTATGCCTTTGTGGCATATCATTCTTTTGCAATATTTGGGCCTCAATATAGTTTGTCTTCCTCCAAGTATTTTACAGTTGGATATATGTATTACATTCCACTCTCTATTTTGAGGAATACGCAATTTATGGAGGAACACAATTTATATTGGCCTTCTAAGCTATTCGCCCATTTTGGCAATTGATGCCAATGGGGGAGAAGTTTCAGAGAGTTTAGTTTTGTGAGGAAGTTTAGAGAGTTGTCTCTTCTCTCTTCTTGCTTTGGTTTTGTTCCTAAGCTTTTGCATCTCATGCGCATACATTATTGTTGCATGGTATGGTGAAGCATAATTCCTTATATAAACTCTCTTGAAAGTGATTGTCATCAATTACCAAAATGGGGGAGATTGAAAGAACATGCGGTGCCCCCATGTTTGATTTTGGTAATTGATGACAATCTCTATGGACTAATGGTTGCCTTGAGTTATATTTGAAGCGTTTGTCCATAAGCTTTTCTTGGAGTTCATTTGTTCGTTTCAAGGAGAGTTTGTGATGACCAAGGTGCTATTAAGGAATTATCCAAAGATTGGTCTTGCGGGTGTTGATCTTATTGCAAGCATGTCTTGAAGAAGAAGAGTTTGTGATCATTCATGTTTACCTTCAAGATATCATCCAAATGAAGAGAGTTGGAAAGATTCAAGGTTGATCAAAACTAAGTCAAAGAATGAATCAAGTTGATCAACACACAAAGTGTAGAAGATGTACCGAGAGGGATCAAGCAATCCCATGGTATGGTAAGCATTGTCAATCACGCTTTGTGTACTAACCCATGGTCTTCGTGAGAGTTCTTTGTCGGGTTAGGTTGCGGTGTGCAAGTTCAAGTGGAGCATCACGAAGAGATCAAGTGCTTGAAGCTTGCCGTCCATTGTGGTGACAATGGACTTGTGAAGATATGCCGAAGAGTGGCTCACCCATAGTGGAGTATGGGGGAGCAATCTACTAGTCTTCACCGAGACAACGCAATCAAGAAAGGTGGTCCAACTTGAGGAAGTCAAGATCGTCTACATCTAGCTCAAGTGGACTTTGTGCAAAGCAAAGGTTTGCCCTTGGTAGGTTTTCTATTTTACCGGTCTCATGGTAGTTGTGGGAGACCGGGTTATAGGATCAATTGTCGTACTATCAAGGGGGGCTCTCGATAAGTAACTTGACCATATCGTTCGTAGAGAGCTCAAACCATTGCATGCTTGCATCATCTTTATTGGTTCTTGTTTGGTTCTTCTCCTTGTGAGATTTGGAGCTTATGGTCATCTTGATGACAAGCTCGAGTTCAGCGAAAACGGAGTTCACTCATGCATCTTCTATGATGTTTTCGATGTTGGGGTTTTTGCCGGTTCTCTTTGTGATTCTTAGAGCTTATGGTCATCTTGATGACAAGCTCGAGTTCATCGAAAACGGAGTTCACATGCATCTTCTATGATGTTTTCGATGTTGGAGGTTATGCCGGCTCTTCTCTGATGGAGTGTTCACTCCTATATTTCTTAGGTATGCCGGCTGTTTTGATGCTACTCGTCTTCCTCTATCCATCAAGCTTGAGTTTGCTCAATTCGGAGCTCATTTGAAGAATTTATGGCAGTTTAGGGTTTATTGTTGCTCCTGCGGTAGTACCGCTGGGCCGGAGCGATAGTACCGCTTATAGCCGCAAGCGGTAGTACCGCTGGTTCACAGCGGTAGTACCGCTTATGGCTACATGAGGTAGTTCGGCTCCGGTTCCGCGCTAGTACCACCTCGATACGAGACCACCGTTTTTCGTGTCGGGTTGGGCGGCAGTAGGAGCGGTAGTACCGCCCCACCACCGCTTTTAGTACCGCTCCGGGGATCTTTCTCTTTGTTATTCTCTCTTTGGCGCTGTGTGTGGTCCGAGCGGTAGTACCGCTGCAGTCGAGCGGTAGTACCGCTGCAGCCAGCGGTAGTACCGCTCCGTAGAGCGGTAGTACCGCTCACTGCGGGCTAGTTGGTGGGGATAACGGTTGGATTTTCCCCCCACCTATAAAAGGGGGTCTTCTTCCCCATTGAACCTTATCCTTTGAGCTCGTGTTCTTCCCTCATTGTTGACCTTCTTCGAGCTTGCTATCTCTCAATCCCTCCATGGATTCTTGCTAGTTTTTGGGGGAAAAGAGAGAGAAGATCTAGATCCACATTTCCACCAATCACTTACTCCTCTAGGTGAGGGGAACCCCTTGGATCTAGATCTTGGAGTTCTTGGTGTTCTCCTTCTTGTTCTTCCTCTCTTTTCCCTCACTAGCATTAGTTGCTTTGGTGGGATTTGAGAGAGAAGGACTTGGGAACTCCGTGTGCCCTTGCCATTGCATTTGGTGCATCGGTTTGAGTTCTCCACGGTGATACGTGGAAGTGAAGTTTGAGAAGCTTATTACTCTTGGGTGTTTGGGCACCCTAGAGCTTGTTCCTCTTGGGTGCCTTGGTGCCCTGGATGGTTGGTGTTGTTCGGAGCTCAATCATTGTGGTGTAAAGCTCCGGGCAAGCGTCGGGGTCTCCAATTAGGTTGTGGAGATTGCCCCGAGCAATTTGACGGGTACCGGTGACCACCCCCAAAGGTTGCCAAAGTGTACGGGTTCGGTGACCGCTCCCAAGGGTTGCCATTTGTACTGGTTCGGTGACCACCCTCAAGGGTCCCTTAGTGGAATCACGGCATCTTGCATTGTGCGAGGGCGTGAGGATATTACGGTGGCCCTAGTGGCTTCTTGGGGAGCATTGTGCCTCCACACCGCTCCAAACGGAGATTAGCATCCGCAAGGGTGTGAACTTCGGGATACATCGTCGTCTCCGCGTGCCTCGGTTATCTCTTACCCGAGCCCTTTACTTATGCACTTTACTTTGTGATAGACATATTGTTTCTTGTCATATATCTTGCTATCACCTAGTTGTTTATCTTGCTTAGCATAAGTTGTTGGTGCACATAGGTGAGCCTAGTTTTTGTAGGTTTTGTGCTTGACAAATTAACCGCTAGGTTTATTCCGCATTTGTTCGAGCCTAAACCATAATTATTTTAAAGCGCCTATTCACCCCCCTCTAGGCGACATCCATGATCTTTCAAGAAGTTCTGTAAACGGAGAAATCATCCATGGAAACCTCAACAATCTTTTCACAAAAATCTGAGAATATAGCCATCATGCATCTTTGAAAGGTAGCAGGTGCATTACATAAACCAAAAGGCATATGTCTATAAGCAAAGGTACCGAAAGGACAAGTAAAAGTGGTCTTTTCTTGATCCCCTTTTGACACAGGTATTTGAGAGAAACCAAAATAACCATCTAGAAAGTAGAAATGAGTATGTTTGGATAACCTTTCTAGCATTTGATCAATAAATGGCAAGGGGTAATGATCTTTCTTAGTAGCTTTATTTAACTTACGGAAATCAATTACCATCCTATAACCCGTAACTATTCTTTGCAGGATCAATTCATCTTTATCATTAGGAACGACAGTCATACCTTCTTTCTTAGGAACGCAATGGACAGGACTTACCCACTCGCTATCAGCAACTGGATAGATAATACCTGCCTCTAGAAGCTTTAGAATTTCCTTCCTTACCACTTCTTTCATCTTAGGATTTAACCATCGCTGATGATCAATAACTGGTTTTGCATTTTCTTCCAATTTTATCTTGTGTTGGCATATAGTGGGACTAATGCCCATAAGATCATCCAGAGTATATCCAATAGCAGCACGATGCCTCTTCAGAGTTTTCAATAGTTTTTCTTCTTCCTGCTCTGAAAGGTTAGCACTAATAATAACATGATATATCTTATGTTCATCAAGATAAACATACTTAAGATTATCATGCAAAGGTTTAAGTTCAAACACGAAATCACCCTTGGGTGGAGGATGATCCCCTATAATCTCAACAGGCAAGTTGTTTTTCAGTACAGGTCCCTCTGTAAGGAATGTTTCATCTATTTCCCTTCTCTCATTCATATGCATATCATTTTCATGGTCTAGCAAGTATTGTTCTAAAGGATCATTAGGTGGCACGGCAATAGAAGCAAGACCAATACTTTCATCTTTACTGGGTGGTGCCTTTTCAAGGGGTTGTCTACGGAATTTAGCAAAGTAAAAATCATGAGACATATCCCCTAACCCAACAGTAACAATATCTTTCACGCAGTCTATCTTGGCATTAACAGTATTCAAGAAGGGCCTACCAAATATAATGGGACATAATTCATCTTGTGGGGAACTAAGAATAAGGAAATCAGTAGGGTATTTAACCTTCCCACACAAGACTTCAACATCTCTAACAATCCCAACTGGTGAAATAGTGTATCTATTAGTGAGCTTAATAGTAACATCAATCCCTTCTAACTCAACAGGTGCAATATCATGCATAATTTTGTTATACAAATCAAAAGGGATAATACTCGCACTAGCACCTACGTCGCATAAACCATGATAGCAATGATCTCCTATCTTGACAGAGATGACAGGCAAGCCTACAACCGGTTTATGTCTATTCCTAGCATTTGGTTTGGCTATTCTAGCAGACTCTTCTTGGAGGTAAATAACATGTCCATCTAAATCTTCTACCAAGAGATCTTTAACCATAGCAACACTAGGTTCAACTTTAATTTGCTCAGAGGGTGTAGGTGTTCTAGTATTGCTCTTACGAACTACAGTTGAAGCTTGAGCATGATCCTTTATCCTAACGGGGAAAGGTGGTTTCTCAATATAAGCGATAGGTATAACAGGATCAACATTATAAGTGATAGTCTTTTCCTCAACTTTAATAGGTTCAACTACTTTTACTTCAATAGGGGGATGGTATTTAAACCACTTCTCCTTGGGGAGGCCAACATGAGTAGCAAAAGATTCACAGAAAGAAGCTACTATCTCAATCATAAGTGCATAGAATTCCAAGTCAGGGATGACATGCTAGCAGTGGCCTCTCCCACATAAAACTTGCTATCGGTCTAGTAACGTAGTCAATTGCTTATGGGCAATTTCGCAACTCCTACCACCACTTTTCCACACTCGCTATACTAACTTTATTGCTTCTTTATCTAAACAACCCCTACTTTTTATTTACGCGCTCTTTATTATCTTGCAAACCTATCCAAAAATACCTACAAAGTACTTACAGTTTCATACTTGTTCTAGATAAAGCAAACGTCAAGCGTGCGTAGAGTTGTATCGGTGGTCGATAGAACTTGAGGGAATATTTGTTCTACCTTTAGCTCCTCGTTGGGTTGTACACTCTTACTTATCGAAAGAGGCTACAACTGATCCCCTACACTTGTGGGTTACCAGTTGTCATAACGCTTGCGCTTATGGTCTACGAGGGTACGTGGATGACACTCTCCCCTCTCGTTGCTATGCATCTCCATGATCTTGCGTGTGCGTAGGGATTTTTTTTGAAATACTACGTCCCCAACAGTGGCATCATGAGCCAGGTTTATGCGTAGATGTTATATGCACGAGTAGAACACAAGTGAGTTGTGGACGATACTAGTCATACTGCTTACCAGCATGTCATACTTTGATTCGGCGGTATTGCTTGATGAAGCGGCCCGGACTGACATTACGCGTACGCTTATGCGAGACTGGTTCTACCAATGTGCTTCGCACACAGGTGGCTGGCTGATGACACACAAGTGTAGGGGATCTATGGTAGTCCTTTCGATAAGTAAGAGTGTCGAACCCAACGAGGAGCAGAAGGAAATGATAGGCAGATTTCAGTAAGGTATTTTCTGCAAGCACTGAAATTATAGGTAACAGATAGTTTTGTGATAAGGTAATTGGTAGCAAGTGACAAACGGTAAAAGTAAATAAGGTGCAGCAAGGTGGCCCAATCCTTTTTGTAGCAAAGGACAAGCCTGGACAAACTCTTATATAAAGGAAAGCGCTCCCGAGGACACATGGGAATTATCGTCAAGCTAGTTTTCATCACGATCATCACATTTGCGTTCGGTACTTTGATAATTTGGTATGTGGGTGGACCGGTGCTTGGGTTCTGCCCTTACTTGGACAAGCCTCCCACTTATAATTAACCTCTAATGCAAGCATCCGCAACTACAAAAGAAGTATTAAGGTAAACCTAACCATACCCTGAAACATATGGATCCAAATCAGCCCCTTACGAAGCAACGCATAAACTAGGGTTTAAGCTTCTGTCACTCTAGCAACCCATCATCTACTTATTAATTCCCAATGCCTTCCTCTAGGCCCAAATAATGGTGAAGTGTCATGTAGTCGACGTTCACATGACACCACTAGAGGAGAGACAACATACATCTCATCAAAATATCGAACGAAGACCAAACTCACATGACTACTAATAGCAAGACTTCTCCCATGTCCTCAGGAACAAAAGTAACTACTCACAAGACATAATATTGTTCATGATTAGAGGGGTATTAATATGCATAATGGATCTGAACATATGATCTTCCACCAAATAAACCAACTAGCATCAACTACAAGGAGTAATCAACACTACTAGCAACCCACAGGTACCAATCTGAGGTTTGGGTACAAAGATTGGATACAAGAGATGAACTAGGGTTTGAGAGGAGATGGTGCTGGTGAAGATGTTGATGAAGACAGCCCTCCCCAAGATGGGAGAGTTGTTGGTGATGACGGTGGTGACGATTTCCCCCTCCCGGAAGGAAGTATCCCCGACAGAACAGCTCTGCCGGAGCCCTAGATTGGTTTCCGCCTCGAGACGGCGGCGTCTGGTCCCGAAAGCCTCCTTATGATTGTTTCCATGTCAAAACACCTCATATAGGAGAAGATGGGCATCCGAGGCCTTCCGGCTGGCCCACGAGGCAGGGGGGCGCGCCTCCCACCCTCGTGGGCAGCCGGTGGCCCCCCTCGTGGACTTCTTTCGCCAGATATTTTTATTATTTTCTAAAACGATGTTCTGTTGAGTTTCAGGGCTTTTGGAGTTGTGCAGAATAGGTTTCCAGCGTTTGCTCCTTTTCCAGCCCAGATTTCCAGCTGCCGGCATTCTCCCTCTTCATGTAAACCTTGTAAAATAAGAGAGAAAAGGCATAAGTATTGTGACATAACAAGTAATAACAGCCCATAATGCAGTAAATGTCTACATATAAGCATGATGCAAAATGGACGTATCACTGGCGGGTGTCAGTTTCTCCAACTTTAGTTGAATCAAGTGTGGCTACACCCGGTCCTTGTGAAGGTTAAAACATCACATACTTGACGAAACATCGTTGTGGTTTTGATGCGTAGGTAAGAACGGTTCTTGCTCAACCCGTAGCAGCCACATAAAACTTGCAACAACAAAGTAGAGGACGTCTAACTTGTTTTTGCAGGGCATGTTGTGATGTGATATGGTCAAGAAATGATGCTAAATTTTATTGTATGAGATGATCATGTTTTGTAACAGAGTTATCGGCAACTGGCAGGAGCCATATAGTTGTCGCTTTATTGTATGAAATGCAATCGCCATGTAATTGCTTTACTTTATCACCAAGCGGTAGCGATAGTCCTAGAAGCAATAGTTGGCGAGATGACAACGATGCTACGATGGAGATCAAGGTGTCGCGCCGGTGACGATGGTGATCATGACAGTGCTTTGGAGATGGAGATCAAAGGCACAAGATGATGATGGCCATATCATATCACTTATATTGATTGCATGTGATGTTTATCTTTTATGCATCTTATTTTGCTTAGATTGACTGTAGCATTATAAGATGATCTCTCACTAAATTTCAAGGTATAAGTGTTCTTCCTGAGTATGCACCGTTGCGAAAGTTCGTCATGCCAAGACACCACGTGATGATCAGGTGTGATAAGCTCTACGTTCACATACAACGGGTGCAAGCCAGTTTTTGCACACGCGGAATACTCGGGTTAAACTTGATGAGCCTAGCATATGCAGATATGGCCTCGGAACACTGGAGACCGAAAGGTCGAGCGTGAATCATATAGTAGATATGATCAACATAAGATGTTCACCATTGAAAACTACTCCATCTCACGTGATGATCGGACATGGTTTAGTTGATATGGATCACGTGATCACTTTGATGATTAGAGGGAAGTCTGTCTAAGTGGGAGTTCTTAAGTAATATGATTAATTGAACTTTAATTTGTCATGAAGTTAGTACTGGTAGTATTAGCATATCTACGTTGTAGATTAATGGCTCGCGATGTAGCTCCTTGTTTATTTTTACATGTTCCTAGAGAAATATAATTTGAAAGTTGTTAGTAGCAATGATGCGGACTAGATCCATGATCTGAGGATTATCCTCATTGCTGCATAGAAGTATTATGTCCTTGATGCACCGCTAGGTGAAAGATCTATTGCAGAAGGAGATGCAAACATTATGAATGTTTGGCAAAGCACATTATGATGTCTACGTAATAGTTTAGTGCACCATGCTTTACGGCTTAGAACCGGGACTTCAAAAACGTTTTGAATGCCACGGAGCATATAAGATGTTCCAAGAGTTAAAATTAGTATCTCATACTCATGCCCGTGTCGAGAGGTATGAGACCTCTAACAGTACTTTGCCTACAAGATGGAGGAGAATAACTCAACCAGTGAGCATGTGCTCAAATTGTCTGGGTACTACAATTGCTTGAATCAAGTGGGAGTTAATCTTCCAGATAAGATATTAATTGACAAAGTTCTCTAGTCACTACCACCAAGTTAGTAGAACTTCATGATGAACTACAATATGCAAGGGATGACGAAAGTAATTCCCGAGCTTTTCGCGATGCTGAAATCGGCAAAGGTAGAAATCAAGAAAGAGCATCAAGTGTTGATGGTTAACAAGACCACTTGTTTCAAGTAAAGGGCAAAGGGATAGAAGGGGAACTTCAAGAAGAATGACAAGCAAGTTATCACTCCTGTGAAGAAACCCAAAGCTAAACTCAAGCCTGAAACTAAGTGCTTCTACTGCAAAGGAAATGGTCACTGGAAGTGGAACTGCCCTACATACTTGGCGGATAAGAAGGGTGGCAAAGTGAACAAAGGTATATTTGATATACAGATTATTGATGTGTAATTTACTAGTGTTCATAGCAACCCCTGGGTATTTGATACCGGTTCAGTTGCTAAAATTAGTAACTCGAAACGAGAGTTGGAGAATGAACAGAGACTAGTTAACGGTGAAGTGACGATGTGTGTTGGAAGTGGTTCCAAGATTGATATGATCATCATCGTACACTCCCTATACTTTCGGGATTAGTGTAGAACCTAAATAAATGTTATTTGGCATTTGCGTTGAGCATGAATATGATTTGATCATATTTGTTGCAATACGGTTATTCATTTAAAGTCATAGAATAATTGTTATTCTGTTTACATGAATAAAACCTTCGATGGCCATACACCCAATAAAAATAGTTTGTTGGATCTCGATCGTAGTAATACACATATTCATAATATTGAAGCCAAAAGATGGAAAGTTGACAACGATAGTCCAACTTATTTGTGGCACTGCCGTCTAGGTCATATTGGTGTAAAGCGCATGAAGAAACTCCATGCTGGTGGGCTTTTGGAATCACTTGATTATGAATCACTTGGTGCTTGCGAACCATGCCTCATGGACAAGATGACTAAAACTCCGTTCTCCGGAACAATGGCGCGCGTAACTGATTTGTTGGAACTTATACATACTGATGTATGTGGACCGATGAGTGTTGAGGCTCGCGGCGGGTATTGTTATTTTCTGACCTTCACTGATGATTTGAGCAGATATGGGTATATCTACTTGATGGAGCACAAGTCTGAAACATTTGAAAAGTTCGAAGAATTTGAGAGTGAAGTAGAGAATCATCGTAACAAGAAAATTAAGTTTCTACGATCTGATCGCGGAGGCGAATATTTGAGTTACGGGTTTGGTCTTCATTTAAAACAATGTGGAATAGTTTCATAGCTCACGCCACCCGGAACACCACAGCGTAATGGTGTGTCCGAATGCCGTAACCGTACTTTATTAGATATGGTGCGATCTATGATGTCTCTTACCGATTTGCCACTATCGTTTTGGATTATGCATTAGAGATAGCTGCATTCACATTAAATAAGGGCACCATCTAAATCCGTTGAGACGACGCCTTATGAATTGTGGTTTAGCAAGAAACCAAAGTTGTTGTTTCTTAAAGTTTGGGGCTGCGATGCTTATGTGAAAATGCTTCAACCTAATAAGCTTGAACCCAAGTCAGAGAAATGTGTCTTAATAGGATACCCAAAGGAAACTGTTGGGTACACCTTCTATCACAGATCCAAAGGCAAGACATTCATTGCTAAGAATGGATCCTTTCTAGAGAAGGAGTTTCTCTCGAAAGAAGTAAGTAGGAGGTAAGTGGAACTTGATGAGGTAATTGTACCTTCTCCCGAATTGGAAAGTAGAACATCACAGAAACTAGTTCCAATGATTCCTACATCACTCAGCGAGGAAGCTAATGATGATGATCATGAAACTTCAGATCAAGTTACTACTGAACATTGTAGGTCAACCAGAGTGCGTTCCGCGCCAGAGTGGTACGGTAAACCGGTTTTGTAAGTCATGTTACTAGACCATGATGAACCAACGAACTATGAGGAAGTGATGATGAGCCTAGATTCCACAAAATGGCTTGAGGCCATGAAATCTGAGATGAGATCCATGTATGAGAACAAAGTGTGGACTTTGGTTGACTTGCCCGATGATCGGCAAACCATTAAAAATAGATGGATCTTTAAGAGGAAGACTGACGCCGATGGTAATGTTACTATCTACAAAGCTCGACTTGTTATGAAAGGTTTTCGACAAGTTCAAGGTGTTGACTACGATGAGATTTTCACACTCGTAGCGATGCTTAAGTGTGTCCGAATCATGTTAGCATTGCCACATTTTATGAAATCTGGCAAATGGATAACAAAACTGTGTTCTTTAATGGATTTATTAAAGAAGAGTTGTATATGATGCAACCAGAAGGTTTTGTCAATCCTAAAGGTGCTAACAAAATGTGCAAGCTCCAGCGATCCATCTATGGACTGGTGCAAGCATCTCGGAGTTGGAATATATGCTTTGATAAGTTGATCAAAGCATATAGTTTTATGCAGACTTGCGGTGAAGCCTGTATTTACAAGAATGCGAGTGGGAGCACTACATCCTTTCTGATAATTATATGTGAAGACATATTGTCCATCGGAAATGATGTAGAATTTTTTTGGAATGCATAAAGGAGTGTTTGAAAGGAGTTTTTCAAAGAAAGACCTCGGTGAAGCTGCTTGCATATTGAGCATCAAGATCTATAGAGATATATCAAGACGCTTGATAAGTTTTTTCAATGAGTACATACCTTGACAAGTTTTTGAAGTAGTTCAAAAATGGAACAGTCAAAGAAAGAGTTATTGCCTGTGTTGCAAGGTATGAAGTTGAGTAAGACTCAAAACCCGACCACGACAGAAGATAGAGAAAGAATGAAAGTCATTTCCTCTGCCTCATCCATAGGTTCTATAAAGTATGCCATGTTGTGTACCAAACATGTTGTGTACCTTGCCATGAGTTTAGCAAGGAGGTACAAAAGTGATCCGGGAGTAGATCACTGGACAGCGGTCAAAATTATCCTTAGTTACTGGATGACTAAGGAAATGTTTCTCGATTATGGAGGTGATAAAGAGTTCATCGTAAAGAGTTACATCGATGCAAGCTTTGACACTAATCCATATGACTCTAAGTATCAATCTGGATACGTATTGAAAGTGGGAGCAATTAGCTAGAGTAGCTCCATGCAAGGCATTGTAGACATAGAAATTTGCGAAATACATACAGATCTGAATGTAACAGACCCACTGACTAAACTTCTCTCACAAAGCAAAACATGATCACACCTTAGTACTCTTTGGGTGTTAATCACATGGCGATGTGAACTAGATTATTGACTCTAGTAAACCCTTTGGGTATTGGTCACATAGCGATGTGAACTTTGGGTGTTATTCACATAAGGATGTGAACTATCGATATTAAATCACATGGCGATGTGAACTAGATTATTGACTCTAGTGCAAGTGTGAGACTGAAGGAAATATGCCCTAGAGGCAATAATAAAGTTATTATTTATATTTCCTTATATCATGATAAATGTTTATTATTCATGCTAGAATTGTATTAACCGGAAACTTAGTACATGTGTGAATACATAGACAAACATAGTGTCCCTAGTATGCCTCTAGTAGACCAGCTCATTGATCAAAGATGGTTATGTTTCCTAGCCATAGACATGAGTTGTCATTTGATTAACGGGATCACATCATTAGGAGAATGATGTGATGGACAAGACCCATCCGTTAGCTTAGCAACTTCATCATTTAGTTTTACTGCTATTGCTTTCTTCATGACTTATACATGTTCCTATGACTATGAGACTATGCAACTCCCGAATACCGGAAGAATAGCTTGTGTGCTATCAAACGTCACAACATAACTGGGTGATTATAAAGATGCTCTACATGTGTCTCCGAAGGTGTTTGTGGTGTTGGAATAGATCAAGAATAGGATTTGTCACTCCGAATATCGGAGAGGTATCTCTGGGTCCTCTCAGTAATGCACATCACTACAAGCCTTGCAAGCAATGTGACTAATGAGTTAGTTGAGGGACGATGCATTACAGAATGAGTAAAGAGACTTGCCGATAACGAGATTGAACTAGGTATGATGATACCGACAATCGAATCTCGGGCAAGTAACATACCGATGACAAAGGGAACAACGTATATTGTTATGTGGTTTGACCGATAAAGATCTTCGTAGAATATGTTGGAACGAATATGAGCATCCAGGTTCCGCTATTGGTTATTGACCGGATATGAGTCTCGATCATGTCTACATAGTTCTTGAACCCGTAGGGTCCGCACGCTTAACATTCGGTGACGATCGGTATTATGAGTTTATGAGTTTTGATGTACCGAAGGTAGTTCGGAGTCCCGGATATGATCACGGACATGATGAGGAGTCTCGAAATGGTTGAGACATAAAGATTGATATATTGGAAGCCTATATTTGGACATCGGAATAGTTCCGGGTGAAATCGGGATTTTACCGAAGTACCGGGAGGTTACCGGAACCCCCTAGTAAGTATATGGGCCTTATTGGGCCAGAGTGGAGAGAGAGAGAGAGAGAGGAGAGCAGGGCAGGCCGCGCGCCCCCTCTCCCTCTAGTCTGAATTGGACTAGGAGGGGAGGGGCGGCGCCCCCCCTTCCCTTCCTCTCTCCCTCTCCTTCCTTCTCTCCTAGTCCAACTAGGGAAGGGGGGAATCCTACTCCCGGTGGGAGTGGGACTCCTCCTAGGGCGCGCCATAGAGGGCCGGCCCCTCCCCCTCCTCCACTCCTTTATATACGGGGGTGGGGGGCACCCCATAGACACACAAGTTGATCATTGATCTTTTAGCCGTGTGCGGTGCCCCCCTCCACAGAAATACACATCGGTCATATCGTTGCGGTGGTTAGGCGAAGCCCTGCGTCGGTAACCTCAACATCACCGTCATCACGCCATCGTGCTGACAAAACTCTCCCTCGAAGCTGTACTGGATCGTGAGTTCGTGGGACGTCACCGAGCTGGACGTGTGCAGATCGCGGAGGTGCCGTATGTTCGGTACTAGGATCGGTCGATCGTGAAGACGTACGACTACATCAACTGCGTTGTCATAACGCTTCCGGTTACGGTCTACGAGGGTACGTGGACGACACTCTCCCCTCTCGTTGTTATGCATCACCATGATCTTGCGTGTGCGTATGGATTTTTTTTGAAATACTACGTTCCCCAACAATGCTCACGTCATATTGATAAGGATCCCACTAAAAGCGGGCACGATCTCTATTCTGATGGGACGTGTCAATGAGGATTTACCTCGAAATGCGAAACCAGGGCCGAATAAAACGGTTCGATATGTTAGTGGGTTGGACGCGATGCTTCACCCAAAAGTTGTCAATAGAGACACACTATTCATGTTCCTTTAAAAGCCTTGCCTTCGAGGCTAAGGGTTGTACTAACCTTGAAGAGCCAAACACAATACACTTTTCACAGAAGATATATTCGGAACAAGGAACCCGCCTTGCAATGTCGAAGACAATACGCAAGCCGAACTCATCGACATCGAAGACAGGTTCAGGGGCTACTGAGGGAGTCCTGGATAGAGGGGCCCTCGGGAGGCCACATAACTCTTGGTGGGCCAGACTGGTGGCCCGTGAAGATCATAGTCGAAGATCATCTCTCGTATCCGGATAGGACTCCTGAATTCATGTAATGGCAAATTTTAGGTTCGGGTGTAACTTTCCTTCCTCTGTAAGATGGTATGTACAAACCCTAGGCCCCTCCAGTGTGTATATAAACCGGAGGGTTTAGTCCGTATAGGCTAACGGAGAATCTCAAATCCTCATAGGATAGACTTTAGGGTTTAGCCAACACGATCTCGAGGTAGATCAACTCTTGTATTCATATTCATCCATATTAATATAGCAGGAAGTAGGGTTTTCCCTCGATCGAGAGGGCCTGAACCTGGGTAAACATCGTGTCCCCAGCCTCCTGTTAACATCGATCCTCAGACGCATAGTTCGGGACCCCCTACCCGAGATCCGTCGGTTTTGACACCGACACCCGTGGTCATCGCTATTCCTTCTTGGAGGAGCTGTCATGGAGGTTACATGTCCTAAACTCTCGGACCATGATCTTCTGACAAAAGTCACGATCCGTTGGATCGGGTGGCGACGGCGTGTTCCAATGTCGTTTTCCCTCTTGGGGGCGCGTTTTGAAGATCTTGGACCCATTTGTGTTTCTTGCAGGCTAGAGGTGCACGACATCGTGGTCGGCAAGTACCCAACCGGTGGTGTTGGAGGTTGTGGTGTCATGTATGGTGTGGCGACGATGATGGTGGCAATATGCGCAAGGTCATGACTTGTCTTTGTCCTCGATGCTCAGCTTGTTCCTGAGCGTGAAGTCGAAGCTGCGACATTGTGGGGCAATACGTCGACAACGATGCCACACGATGGGCAGCTCGGAGTCCGGCGGCGCGAGATTGGCTCCTTTTCTCCTGCGAGCCTCATCATGGAAGTCGGAGATGCATGGTCCTTGATGTCGCCGGTCGATTGTTTGGCTTTGGCCAGCAGGGCCCTCTTGTCTCGTTCGTGCAAAGGGGTCTTGGCGGGTCGCCCGCGCCGAAGTTGGAGTCGCTTGATCGTGGAAAGGTGATGACGATGACATCGCAGGCGATCTTGATGGTGTCCTATCGTCGGTGGTGTGTGTGGGGGTCTTTGTGGGTGCTAGGTCGGCCGACTGCGCTTCTTTCTGGGCATCTTGTAACGGTTTTCGCCAGGTTTTCCCCAAATGAACCGGACAATTTTCTGCCGGTCTTTTAAGAAATCGATATTCTCACGGGCCGAGTTTCAAAAAAAGTATTTTATATTAATTAACTCCCTCCTTTCCATAATGTTGGGCGTATTAGTTTTTGCACGAAAATTAGGGCAGGTTTACTTGAACGATCCAATCTCAAATGAAGAAGACGATGTGAGCTAACCGCACGATAGATCTAGCCAGCATTTTTTTCTCGTTTCCAAAAAATAGGGATTGTTAGTGATGGCTATAACTCAATGAGAGATAAAGACACGTGTGTCTTAGATTGTGGGATTGCAAGAAAATGTTATACGCCTAAGATTTTGGAAAGGAGGGAGTACAAAGGAAGTATATGACAAAAACTTTATCAGCTCGGCACAAACAAAGCCATGTCGAAAGCATGCATGTGGAGCAATTTTCAACATGGTTATCAAAACAGTCTGGCTAAGTCTCAGTCGACCGACATTATCAGTGGGATCTCACACCGCGATCCGTGCGTAATTTTCTTTTTCTCTTTTGTATGTTATATCACTTGACTGAGACTTGGTTAGACTCAGTCGGCTGAGCACAATCCACACCCTTTTCAAAACTTTATCAGGTCCTTAGAGCATGTCCACTCGTTCGCCCCCATAGCACACGGACCGGCGCTATTTTGGCCCTTTGGCCGGTGCTTTTTGGGCCCTAGGGGCGATCTAGTTCCTAGCCACGCCCGCGGGCGTCGGCACCAAGACATTATGATACGGTGTATCCTAGGGCCATCACCATGGACCCTTCATCGCCTCGTCAAGTGCCCAAAGGACCTATGACTCGAGCCCGGGCTAGAGCCCTCGAGACCGAGGTGACGTCACTCCTAGCTCTACTTCCTTATGAATCTTGCGAGACATGGTTGCTACCTCAAACGGGTGTGCTTTGTGTGCTCAGGTGTGAAGAAGACCACATCGGAGAAGGGCTTGAAGATGGACAAGTCCCCAAGGTCATGGACGAGTCGACGCAATGAGAAGGGCAGAAAGCAGCTCCAGGCCCCGGACATCCGGCCCCCTGGCCCGGACATCCGGCCCCTGGGCATCTCTCTACAGAAGGCCAGCCACAGGGCCCGGACATCCGGCCAGGGCCCGGACATCCGGCCAAGCACGGCCCGGACATCCGGCCTCAGGCCCGGAAATCCGGCACTCCTGTCCAGAGAGCACCCGAGGCTCGGTCGCTCCAGCCCGGACATCCGGGCCCGCGCCCCGGACATCCGGCGCCCCGCGAAGTCCCGGACATCCGGGCCGCTGCCCGGACATCCGGCTCCTGATCTGCCTGCGCGCAGCACTTGGGCCAAGGCCCGTGTATCCCCTCGCCCCGTAGACTATATATACTCCTCTCCTCTTTCCGTTTAGGGTTAGCTGTGGTTTAGCTCATTTCTCAGACTTGTGTGGATTTCTCCCACGAGACGGTGCGCCTCTACGGAGAAGATCCACTACGGATTCAGGACCTCCTTCGCGGAGAAGATCCCACGGGATTCCAAGACCTCCTCACGGCGAAGACTATCTTTGTATCACCGTTGTTGACTTTGGATCATGTATCTCGACTTTGTATCGCGAATCTAGCGCTTGTGTGATTATCTTCGTGTTGATTGAGTGTTTCCTCTTGTGTTTTCCCCGTCTTTCTCTTGTGATCCCCGTGTTCATCGTGTGCCACCCTCCAAAACGTGAAAGATCCGCTGATTAGAGTTCCACCCTATACCATCTTGGTATCAAGAGCAAGGTTGATCACGATTTTGGAGCCCCACACCCTGTTTTCTAGCTTGTTTTTGTTGTGTTTTTCCCAATTTCGAAAAATTCCCCACAAAAAGAGCCCCAAAAATTTTCTGTGATCTGTTGATTTGGCAAGATTTTGTTGAATTTGTTCCATGGATTTGCTGTGTCACGTGTGGATCTAGCTTTTCCTCCGCTTTTCCCCATTTTTCATCCGCAAAATCCGATGAATTTTGGCCCTAAAATCACCGTTTGCAAGGAGTTCTTCCTGGCTCGGGCACCCCGGACATCCGGCTCGTGCCCCGGACATCCGGCCCAGCCCGGACATCCGGCCCCTGGCCCGGACATCCGGCCTCCCGCAGCCACAAAACCACCACCAAACTTCACCTTGCACTCCTCCACCGCCATTTTCGCTCGGTGACCCACCCATTCTTCCGCATACCACCACCACTTCCGCAACCACCATCACTTACCCGCTTCGAGTTTGGAAAATTTGTCTCCATTTGCCTTGGATACTTGAGTTGTGGTTTCACCGTTTCCTTGGATGTTTATGCTACCTTGGAACGGCAAGACTTCGACAACACCACCGCTCAACTTCGGCAAGGACGGTAACATCGACGACACTTCGCTCATTCTACCTTGCAATTGCATTGTCACCCTATGAACCATCTTTGCGTAGCTTTCCCATTGAGACTAGCCATTTGAGTATTGCTGGGCCACGCCACTTGTGCACATTAGTAATAGTCATACATATTGCATACTACATCATTGTGAGTAACATCACATCATTTTGGTATCTTGCATATCTCCGTGTGCCACAAGAGTGTCCCGCATACACAATAGCTACCTTGATCCGAGAAGCATACATATGTGCCCAAAGAAAGAGCTCAAAAGCTTTTAAGCAAAAGAGCCAATCCAAGCCAAACCACAATACCATCATACGCCTTGCATCCAAAGAGATCATACATCATAGCAACATCATCTTGTGCTCAAGCATCGGCACACCATACACTCATAGCATACTTGTGATAGTTAGTCGTTACGTTTTGCCTCTTATAGGTCGTGCACAAGTGCGTATCCGCCTATTAAGCAATCGGTTAGCGTCTCTCTAGTGTTGTGCAACACGAGCATTTTCCGTGGTTTTCCACA
The DNA here is from genome assembly GCA_902687465.1 of Secale cereale. Taxonomy (NCBI): domain Eukaryota; kingdom Viridiplantae; phylum Streptophyta; class Magnoliopsida; order Poales; family Poaceae; genus Secale; species Secale cereale. The sequence continues at coordinate 560,863,931 of LR738713.1, read as the reverse complement.
TTTTCGCTCATCCTTGGTTGCACAACCACATTTATCTATCCGTGCGTGTGTTCCATGTGCTACTCTTTGCTAGTGATCTACTTGTTGCATGAGCAAATTTGTGAACCATTTTCAACATCTTTGAGTCACTCTGACGATTGCATTGAATTTGTGCCACATCCTAACCAAGCTCCTCTCAAAGCTTTACTTGTGTAGGTGTGAGAATCGACACGAAGTGATACCAATAGTGCTATTTCCGGGTTACATTGTCGCGTGATCATTGATCCATTTTCAACCTCGGTTAAGGTACATTGATATTGTCTTCTCCTTTCTCCCACTCACATACTTGCTTGTGATGATGGATAGGCCAAGTTCATCTTCCAACCCGATCTTCGACGATCCTCAAGAAGCGAACAACTACGTCACCAAACTACATCTATTCGGTGTCCAACGAGCTCTACATCAAGAGAGTGAAGCTATGCGCGAATACATTGGTCAAGTCGCCGAGGACGCGCGCCAATTTCAACAAAGCACCAAGGAGCAAATCGACCTCATCAACACCAACATGTCTACTCAATACAATGAGCTCCGGACATTGATCATCAACCGACGTTCTTCCTCAACATCTTCTCATCGACGAAGCCGCTCAAGTCGACATACCGACTCCACGCACGACTCAAGTACACCTACGTCAAACACTCTTCGTCAAGCCGCACGTCAAGCTCGACATGACCACCGGCAACCTCTTCATGACAAGAGTTCACAAGAACTATTCGACGAGCAAGACAGTCGACGTCGTCAGAACCAAGCTACACTTGAGCAAGCACAAGAACGGCAACGACTACGCCAACAACAACAAGAGCGAGCTCGCTAATATCAAGAAGAACAAGATGCCGAGGCTAATCGCCAAGCACAACAACGTCGAGAAGCTCAAGCTATGGAAGCGCAACGTGCTTTACAAGATGCACACCGCAATGTGGCAGCCCGCACTCGACACACTCGTCAAGAAGAGGATTTCCTTCGCGATGAGGTGCAAGAAAGGCGCCAACAAGCACGAATGCAAGAAGAAGCTCCTCCTCAAGCACGACAAGAGCAACTACCCCAACAAGAACATCTACATCCTCAAGAGCAACAAGATATGGCAAACCGCCAAAATCGAGATCGCCCTCCCAATAGGCAAGGAAACAACGATGAGCATCGCTACGGCAAGCTCAAGTTCACAATGCCAAAGTTTTCTGGAAGCATTGATCCCGAAGACTACCTCTCATGGGCATTGAAGGTTGACAAGATCTTTCGCCTTCACAACTTCGATGAAGAGAAGAAGATCGCTATGGCATCCCTTGAGTTCCAAGACTATGTTCTCATTTGGTGGGAGCAAGTTATTGAAAGAAGAGAAGCCAAAGGCGAACCTCCTATCACCACTTGGGCTCAAATGAAGGAAGTGATGAGAGCACGCTTTGTGCCTACACACTACAACCGTGATTTGTTCAAGAAGCTACAACTCCTCAAGCAAGGAACCAAGTCCGTTGAAGAGTACTACAAGGAGATGGAGATTGCCATGATACGAGCCAACATCACGGAAGATGAAGAGCAAACTATGGCGAGATTCTTGAATGGACTCAACTATCCCATCAAGAAGATTGCGGACTTCCAACCATACAACAATCTCCTCGAGCTAGTACACCAAGCAACCAAAGCGGAGCGACAAGTTCATGAGGACTACAAGTACTCCAAGTTCACCTCCAAGAACTTCGGCTCCTACAATCAAGCTTCAACGACTTCGGCTACTCCTCCTACCTCTACCAAGCCATTTACAAACTTCGGCGACAAGCCAAGCTACAAGAATGCGACTACATCGAGTCGTCCACCTTCTACCAACAACTTCAAGCCAAGAGCTTCCTCAACTCCAACTCCAACCGAAGATAACAACAAGACGAGCTCCATCAAATGCTTCAAGTGCCAAGGACGAGGCCACAAGTCATTTGAGTGCAAGACCGTTCGCACCATGATCATCAACGACGACGGATCTTATGACTCCATGAGCGATGATGAGATGGAAGCACTCGAGCATGTCGCTATGCATCGCCAAGTCAATGAAGACGAAGACCATCAAGTGTTTTGCGACAATGACTCAAGCCCCAACCTTGTTGTCTCCAAAGTCTTGACACTCCAACATCAACAAGATGACGACCAACGTTGTCACATTTTCCATACGAAGGCCGGCATCAATGGACGCGCCGTCAAGGTGATCATCGATGGAGGAAGTTGCCACAACTTGGCAAGCGAAGAGCTATGCGACAAGCTTCATTTGGCCAAGACGAAGCATCCTCACCCCTACAAGGTCCAATGGCTCAACTACGCTGGAATTCTTCGAGTCGAGCACACCGTGCAAGTCTCTTTCAAGATTGGCGCCTACGAGGACACTCTCGAATGTGATGTGATACCCATGTCCGTGTGCCACCTTATTCTTGGACGCCCATGGCAATATGATCGTGGAGTCACACACAATGGACGGACAAATCACTATCACTTCAAGATGAAGGGCAAGGAATTCGTGCTCCGACCGATGACTCCGAGTCAAGTAGCCGCCGACAAGCTTTTACCTACCACCCATCGTGGAGAGAATGGTGAGAGAGAGAACCACCAAAAAGAGAGCGAGAGCCACAAGCCAAATATGAGCGCCTCCACGATGAGCGACAAGAAGCAGCTAGTCCTATTTGCCACCAAACGTGAGATGAGAGAAGTGTGTGAGAACCCATCGAGCGTCTTCCACCTTGTGCCTCTATGCAAAGGGGCAGCCAAACCTACTAACACTTCACCACCTCCACCTTTGGTGTTGTCTCAATTGTTGCAGGAATTCGCGGACGTCTTTCCCGATGAGCTACCACCGGGTCTACCTCCACTTCGCGGGATAGAACACCGCATCAACCTCGTACCCGGTGCTCCACTTCCAAACAAGGCTCCTTACCGCGTCAACCCCGAGGAAACAAAGGAGATACAACGGCAAGTGCAAAAACTCATCGACAAGGGTCATGTACGTGAAAGTCTAAGCCCTTGTGCCGTCCCCGTTATTCTCGTGCCTAAGAAAGATGGAACTTTTCGCATGTGTTCCGATTGCCGTCCGATAAATGCTATCACCGTTAGATACCGTCACCCTATTCCTCGCTTAGATGACATGCTTGATGAACTTTGTGGTGCCACCATATTTTCAAAAATTGATCTTAAAAGTGGTTACTACCAAATTCGCATTCAAGAGGGTGATGAGTGGAAAACAGCTTTCAAAACCAAGTTTGGGTTATATGAGTGGCTTGTTATGCCAATGGGCTTATCGGAAGCACCCGGCACTTTCGTGCGTCTTATGCACTTTGTTCTTAGACCCTACATAGGTGTCTTTGTCGTGGTTTACTTTGATGACATTCTCGTCTTTAGCAAGTCGCTTGAGGAACATGTTGACCATGTCCAACTTGTTTTGCAAGCACTTCGCAAACAACAATTATATGCTAATATGGAGAAATGCACTTTTGGCGTTGACAAGGTTGTCTTTCTAGGATTTGTCGTTTCTTCTCAAGGTGTTCACGTTGATGAAACTAAAATTGAAGCAATTAAAACTTGGCCTCAACCAACGAATCTCATGCAAGTGCGTAGTTTCCTTGGTTTAGCCGGTTTCTATCGACGTTTTGTGAAGGACTTTAGCACCATCGCTATGCCTCTACACGCTTTGAGCAAGAAGAACGCACCCTTCATTTGGGGTCCTTCGCAAGACACCGCGTTCAATGAGCTTAAAAGCTTGCTCACGCACGCACCACTTCTAGCCTTACCAAACTTTGACAAACCGTTTGAGATCCATTGTGATGCTAGTGGTACCGGCATAGGTGGCGTGCTAATGCAAGAAAAGCGCCCAATTGCGTACTTTAGCGAAAAGCTATCGGGAGCGCAACTTAACTACCCCATCTATGATAAAGAGATTTATGCCTTGGTGAGAGTTTTACGTGTTTGGGAACACTATCTTAGACCTCATGAATTCATTCTTCATACGGACCATGAGACGCTCAAGTATCTCAAAGGTCAAACTAAGTTGAACAAGCGTCATGCTAAATGGAGTGAGTTCATTGAGTCTTTTCCCTATGTCATCAAATACATCAAGGGCAAAGAAAATGTTGTGGCGGACGCGCTTTCCCGCAAATGCATGCTTGTAACACAACTTGAGTTGAATGTGATTGGTTTTGAGCATATTAAAGATTTATATGAGCATGATGCTTTCTTTGCAAATGCATATGCTAAATGCTTGACTCACACTTCTTGGGAGCATTACTACATCAAGGATGGATATCTTATGAGAGCTAACAAACTTTGCATTCCCGAGTCTTCGCTTCGTTTGCTCCTTTTGCAGGAATCGCATGGAGGAGGACTCATGGGACACTTTGGACGCGACAAGACGTTTGCTACCCTCTCTAAGAACTATTTTTGGCCCAAGATGCTTCGTGACGTCTCACGCCTCACCAACCGATGTTCTACATGCCGCAAAGCTAAGTCCAAAGCTCAATCTTATGGTCTTTACATGCCTCTTCCTATTCCATATCACCCATGGGAAGACATAAGCATGGATTTCATACTTGGCTTGCCTAGGACTCAAAATGGCAAAGATTCCGTGCTTGTCGTGGTAGATAGATTCTCTAAAATGGCTCATTTCATTCCTTGTAACAAGATCGACGATGCTTCACATGTTGCAACTCTCTTTTGTAGGGAGATACTTCGTCTACACGGCGTGCCCAAAACGATCGTGTCGGACCGGGACGTCAAGTTCTTGAGTTACTTTTGGAAAACACTATGTGCCAAGCTCGGAATCAAGCTACTCTTTTCTTCGGCGTACCATCCACAAACGGACGGCCAGATGGAGGTGACGAACCGCACGCTCTCCACTCTTCTTCGTGTGTTGATCAAGAGGAACATCCGAGAATGGGAGCATTGCTTGCCCATCGCCGAGTTCGCCTACAACCGCGCACGACACTCCACAACCGGCAAGTCCCCCTTCGAGATCGTCTACGGCTTCAACCCGTTGTCGCCTTTGGACATCCTACCTCTTCCTCTCCAAGAGCGCACAAACATGGATGCAAGTGCACGAGCAACCTATCTAAAGAAGGTGCACGAAGATACAAGGGCAATGATCGAGCGACAAGTCCACCGTCTCGCCAACAAGCGCAACGTCAACAAGGCACCAATGGTGTTCAACCCGGGCGATCTTGTTTGGCTTCATCTTCGCAAGGACCGTTTTCCGCATGTGCGCAAGTCCAAGCTTCTACCCCGCGCCGACGGACCATTCAAGGTGCTCGCACGCTACAACGACAACGCCTACAAGATCGACATCCCGCGAGACAAGTACTCCGTGAGCGACACTTTCAACATCAAGGATCTCTCTCCTTTCCATGGTGATGAAGATTTCGATCCGAGGTCGGATCTTTCCCAAGGGAGGGGAGATGATACGGTGTATCCTAGGGCCATCACCATGGACCCTTCATCGCCTCGTCAAGTGCCCAAAGGACCCATGACTCGAGCCCGGGCTAGAGCCCTCGAGACCGAGGTGACGTCACTCCTAGCTCTACTTCCTTATGAATCTTGCGAGACATGGTTGCTACCTCAAACGGGTGTGCTTTGTGTGCTCAGGTGTAAAGAAGACCACATCAGAGAAGGGCTTGAAGATGGACAAGTCCCCAAGGTCATGGACGAGTCGACGCAACGAGAAGGGCAGAAAGCAGCTCCAGGCCCCGGACATCCGGCCCCCTGGCCCGGACATCCGGCCCCTGGGCATCTCTCTACAGAAGGCCAGCCACAGGGCCCGGACATCCGGCCAGGGCCCGGACATCCGGCCAAGCACGGCCCGGACATCCGGCATCGGGCCCGAAAATCCGGCACTCCTGTCCAGAGAGCACCCGAGGCTCGGTCGCTCCAGCCCGGACATCCGGCGCCCCGCGAAGTCCCGGACATCCGGGCCGCTGCCCGGACATCCGGCTCCTGATCTTCCTGCGCGCAGCACTTGGGCCAAGGCCCGTGTATCCCCTCGCCCCGTAGACTATATATGCTCCTCTCCTCTTTCCGTTTAGGGTTAGCTGTGGTTTAGCTCATTTCTCAGACTTGTGTGGATTTCTCCCATGAGACGGTGCGCCTCTACGGAGAAGATCCACTACGGATTCAGGACCTCCTTCGCGGAGAAGATCCCACGGGATTCCAAGACCTCCTCACGGAGAAGACTATCTTTGTATCACCGTTATTGACTTTGGATCATGTATCTCGACTTTGTATCGCGAATCTAGCGCTTGTGTGATTATCTTCGTGTTGATTGAGTGTTTCCTCTTGTGTTTTCCCCGTCTTTCTCTTGTGATCCCCGTGTTCATCGTGTGCCACCCTCCAAAACGTGAAAGATCCGCTGATTAGGGTTCCACCCTATATCACATTATAAATTCAAACTCGACATATCCCGCCACGCAAAAAACACCACAAGTCTGGCGATCAGTGGCTACCACAGAGTTCGGCGATCACCATGCGACAGTTCGGCGATCAATCACTCGAAAGTTCGGCGTTCAAAAAGGAAGGACGCGTAGGCAATGCGGAAAGGTGATGTCGCAGGCGACGGCGAGAAGCCGACCGGCGAATCGACGCTCTGCTGGCACCAGGCTTGCAGGCCGTGGCCGCCGGGTGGATTTATCATCCCCGCACGAGATGCCTCGGCCTGCTCCACCGCGCGAGACGCCTCTACCTGCTCCGCCGCAGCCGCCGCCAACTTGGCCGCGTCCCGGGCCCTCTTGGCGTTGATCCTATTCCGTCGGTTAGTGGTGACAGCCTCCCTGCGCTGAACCTCCGCCTTCTAGTTGGCGTTTGACATGCCCGGTGGTTTTGCTAGTGGCGCCCTCGGCTTCCTCTCCTTCGGCTGGGTGGCGTCAGCACCGACAGCGGCGCGAGGGGCCGTATACTTTTTCCGCGACATGATGGCCGGATGGAGAGGAGTTGGAGGAGAATGGCGGGAGAAGATGGTCAGAAGGGGGGAATGGAGGAAAAGGGCGGGATCGGCAGGAAAACAGGCCGTCTCTCGCCAACAGAGCGGACCCACGCGCCTTTTCGGTTCGGCCGGCGCCCCGAGGCGACCCCGGGGGGCTTGGGTTCTGCTCGGGTTCGTCGGCTGTTATTTTGGCCCAACCCGACTATAAACAAGGCCCCGGGGGCGCTAATGGGCCAATTTTTCATAGCCGGCGCTAAAAATAGGTCCTGGGGTGCATGTCGGGGGCGCTGGTGGAGATGCTCTTATACATAATGGCTATTCTGTAGCAAGTGTTCCTTCTCTGATGATCTCACTGTGAGGTCATCCCCAAACATATATTGCCGATGAAGCACATTGTTTATTTCGTGGGCGAGTCTAGTGAGCGGCCGGCTGCTCGCTAGCCTACGCGAGCGGCCGGCCAAAACTGGAAATTTTTCGTCCCCTAATTCATAAAAGGTACTCCCTCCGTTCGGAATTACTTGTCTCGGAAATGTATGTATCTAGAACTAAAATACGACTAGATACATTCATTTTTGCGACAAGTAATTCCGAATGGAGGGAGTAATAGTTTGTCCCCCCTAATTAATATATATAATAATTCATAAGTACCATGTAAACATAAAGTATTACAAAAGCATCCATGTTAATAGGTGTGAACGCATTTAATTTGAGTTTTCAAATTTTTAAAAAGTCATAATTTTTAAACCGCATGTCGAAATTAAGATCTGTTTTCATCATTGGAACTCTCGCGGCGTGCTCTTCGAAAGTAGATCCCGCATGGGGTATGTTTTAACGAATTTTTTTGTGTGCAACTTAGTCTCCGTTTGGTGCAACTGTTTAGCCGTCGATGTGCAACTAGCTGACAGATGATGTGCAACTTTTTTCTTTAACTGTGGACATGCAATTTTCACTAATGGCACCACCCCATACTACTCTCTAACAGTGAAATGTGCAATTTCGCCTGCTGCCCCGGTGCCCTGGCCAACTGCTAGGTAGTCGTCGCGCGTGTGCAACCCCGCGGCAGGGCATGAGTATTACAAAAGCACAGGTGCGACTATGCCGACGATAATGTGCAACTCTACGGTCGGGCGTGAGCACCTCCTGCAACAATTCGTGTGGGCCTATCCAGACGAGATTGTGTTGACTCTGTGGCCATGCATGTGCGACCATGCCAACAAGAGTGTGCAACTCCGTCGCCGAGAGTGAGCACCTCCCTGGGCAATTCATGTGCGACTATGCAGACGAGATTGTGCGACTCTATGACCATGCATGTGCGACTATGCCGACGAGAGTGTGCAACTCCGCGGCCGGGCATCAGCACCTCCCACAACAATTCACGTGCGACTAAGTAGACGAGATTGTGCGACTCTGTGGCCATGCACGTGCCACTATGCCGACGAGAGTGTGCAACTCCGCGGCCAGGCGTGAGCACAACCCACAACAATTCATGTGTGCAT
>LR738713.1:560823916-560855230 GCA_902687465.1 Secale cereale | reverse complement strand
ATGCCGACGAGAGTGTGCAACTCCGCGGCCGGGCGTGAGCACCTCCCACGATAATTCATGTGCGACTATGCGGACGAGATTGTGCAACTCGGTGGCCATGCTTGTGCGACTATACCAACGAGAGTGTGCAACTCCGTGGCCGCGCGTGAGCACCTCCCACGTCAAATTTATGTGGGAATATACGAACGAGATTGGGCAACTCTAATTCCATGCATGTGTGATTATGCCGACGAGGGTGTGCAACTCCGCGATCGGGCGTGAGAACCTCCCACAGCTATTCATGTGCAACTATGCGGACGAGATTGTGCAACTCTATGGCCATGCATGTGCAATGTCGCCGAGAGTGTGCAACTCCGATTTCGTGCGTGAGCTACTACATGACTGCAAATTTATTTGGTGTTCCGACCAACTGTCTATCGGATAATGAGTAATCTTGTTTGATCCCCCGACCAACTGACTAGCACTCGATGTGCAACATTTTCACTGATTATCTTGGATATGCGGTTTTCACCACCTCAACTTCGTCTTTTGCTCTAGCCAACTGTCTATCAGATGATGTGCAATTGCTTGTGTTGCCCCGACCAACTGTCTATCAGATGATGTGCAAGTGCGTGTGTTGCCTCGACCAACTGTCTAATAGTCGATGTGCATCTTTTCCTCCTATACGACCTATCTTCTCACTTCGTCTACTACACCGACCAACTGCAAAAATAAGAGGGTTTGAACATTACCAACTTGCTCTAAAACTGAGGATTGTGCAAACATCGGTTGAATATGTCAATGTTAGTATTACATACCACTCAATCGAAAAAGAGGTACCAAATAAATTGTAGTTCTATAAACTGTGTGACTAGCATTCAGATACATATGCACATGATTCAGATCTATACGCACACGGCACACACCAAACCTAGCACTCAGATCAATCCACATCACATGAGCCAACTACTACACGTGTAAATCCAGGCACACACCATGAGAGAAATTAGCACACACGAGAGGACAGAGGTCTGCCAACAGGATGGCAGCCACGGCCACGATGCAAGGTCGATGCAGCCATGCACGGGGAAGTTGCCATAGCTTGCCGGCTTCGATGCCTAGCCAACGAGCTGGAGGTGGATGACGACCGCGACGCCGTCACGCATAAGATCACATAACGTCGGGGGTGGCCGTCGCCGCGAGCGACGAAGCGAGGCGCAGCATGAGGGGCTTCGGCTGGGAGCAGGCAGCTGCACTGGAAGGCGGCCTCGGAGGCGCGGTTGGCGTGTGGAGAGCAGCGCGGCGAACGCCGCCGGGTCGCCGCCCAGGACTCCAGGAGAGCCGTGGTCGTGGCCTGGTCTTCGATGAACGCCGTCGGATTGGGTGCAGACCTGGTTCAGCGGGAGGCGGCGGCAGAAATATGGGGAAGAAGGTGGACAGAGAAAGGGGATGAAGCGGGGAACTCGACCAGATAACACCGGAACCCGTGGGCCGCAGAATTCGCTCGTATCGAGCGGTCCGCCCGCGGCCGCTCGATTCGACGGGATAGCGCGCGCACTAGGAAGTATTTAGGTTATTTCGCTGTCTACAAGAGACCGGGCATGCATGCGTGTGTAGCTAATTCCAACGAACGGGTGACGCGTCTGAGAACGCATGGTTAGAGCAACTTCAACGGGCCGACCCAAACGGGACGGCGTTTTTGTCCGTTTTTTGTCCGTGGGTCGGCCGCCAGCCCGACGTCCAGCCTTTTTTCGATTTGGGTCGGCAGCGCGCCCAACATGCCGACCCATTTCACGACCGTGCGCGCTCCAGCACGCGGGAAAGGTTCGCGCGTGGTGGAAATCGGCCTAGCACGGGAAAGGTTCGCGCGCTTATTTTGGCGCGCCGCCGCGGCCGACGCTCGCTATAAGAAGGCGCACTCGTCTCGCCACCTCTCACTCCGTCCGCCGCGCACTCCTCTCGCCCCCTCTCTCACTAGCATCGCCGCCTGTACGCCACCATATCGATGCGACGCCTGGGAGCTTCGGATTTTCACGGAGTTCGCGAGCGCCGCTTCGGTGGCTTCTACTTCGAGATCATGTTTGACGAGAAACGCCTCACCCTTGGCACCTTCGACATCGCAGAGGAGGCGGCCCGCGCGCACGACTTGGCGGCGTGGCGCCTCCGAAAGCCTTGTCAGGAGATTAATTATCCCGACGTGTCGAGGAAGCGGGCGCATGATCTCGCGCCTCTCCTGCGACCTGTCACCGACGAGGATCGTCGTTTCCACCGTGGGCGGCAGTGTCGCCTCGCCATCGCCGAGAACGACGTTGAGGCCATGGTGGTGTGGCGCGCACGCTTCTCGCAGGACATCGTCGACGAGCGCGCGTTCTACAGGCAAAGGAGGGCGGAGAGGGACGCTAGGAGGACGGAGCGAGCCGCCTATCGGGAGGACAAGCGTGTGCGGAAGCTGAGCGCTCAAATGAAACTGAGGCTACGAGAATCGTTAGGATGGGACGACTTCGTGGACGAGAATCAGGCTGATGCCTATATTCAGACATCGAAGGAGGACCTTGCTGAGTCGGAGTCGGATAGCGACGAGTAGTTGATTTTTTTTTATCTGTGTACTTTTAGAAATCTATGTATCTTTTTTTATCGAGAAAATGGTCGGGCAGGCGGGCGAGGGCGTGCTGTTGCATGTGAAGAGGCCAACGTGCCACCGACCTGCGGGTCCGGGGAGGAGAGAGGGCGAGCGCGCACCTGTCCGTCGTGTGTCCGCGTCGACGCAAATCCGGCTCAAAAATGGGCCGGGAATGGGTCGGCAGGCGGACGAAAGCGAACGCGCGTCCATTTGGGTCAGCGTATTGGGCCGATTTTTCTGTCCGCGCCGATCCAAACGGACGCGGGCGGACGAAATGGATCGCCCTTTGGAGTTGCTCTTATAAATCTAAATTAGGATAAACAAGGTTTTATATTTGCCATGCAAAGAGAAAATCGATGACCGTAGAAATAAGGAATCATGTATTGTCGAGTGACACTGCGTCGCTCGCTCGCTCGCTGCTGACCGACACTGGGACTGGGCGTCGACCCGACAACACTTTTATTTGGCCCACGTCACGCGCGACCCCGCGCAAAGCACCCCACACCTAGTACAGTAGTAAAAAGTACTGTAGCACTCCATTCCACTGGCTGACTGAGCATCACGCCGTGCCACGTAGGAGCACACGACCCCGCCGCCGTGGACGCTGACACAGCCAGCTCCCTCTCCGCGCGCGCGCGCCTCACACGCTGACGCTGGCCACTGCGGCGGCCGGCTCCTCTGCCGCGGCCGCGGGTGCCTCCACGGGTGTTTCCTCAGCAGCAGCGGGAGCGGCCGCCTCGGGCTCGGCAGCAGGCGCGGCCTCCTCCTTCACCTCCTCGGCCACCGCGGCGACCGGCTCCTCTGCCACGGCCTCCTTGGTCTCTGTCTCGACCACGGCTGGCGCCTCTGCCTCTTTGGGCGCCTCGGCCTCCGGCTCGGCCGCAGCTGCTGGCTCGGGCTCCTTGGTCTCCTCCGTTTCGGCGGCTGCCGGTGCCTCCTCCTTGGTCTCCTCGACCTCGACGGGGGCAGGCGCCTCGACCTCGGCCTCGGCCGGCGCGGGGACCTCCTCCGTCTTCGCGACCTCCTCGGCGGCGACGGGTGTCTCCACGGCGGGCGCCTCCTCCGTCAGCGCGGCCGTCGGGTTCTGGACCTGCACGACGCACAGTTACGTTCATTACAGCCACGCACATGTAAACACATAGACAAACCGATCTAGCTCGAGCTCGAGCATGATCATGATCGACCGGTCGTTCGTCAGATCACGTGAAAAAATGAGCAGATCAAAAGATAAAGAACCCATTGGAACGATCATCGATCTGAAAATAAGAAAGAGAATAGACGATCGATCGATCAAGCTATACGTACATCAGCGGTGGCCATTGCCGTCGTGGTCGTGGATGCAAGAAAATGCCCGGAGTGGCTGAGGCTGGCTAGCTGAAGCTAGCTAGTGCTACTGTGAGCCTGTGGTGACGAACTGACGATCTGATTAGAGGGTGCGAGGCGTGTGTGTCTGTGGAGCAATGGGTCGGGGTGGAGGGCTATATATAGCGGCCTCCGGGGGCCAAAACGGGGAGATCACAAACCAAAATCGGACGCCAAAAAATAAAATAAAATTGGAACGAGAGAAAATAATCAAGTTGAGTCCATCTCATGATGATCGGGAATCTCGGGAGCTGTATATATGCAAATAAACATGTCCAGACGACGTGCAGTTGTACGTGCGTGTCATGGCATCGAGAAAGGTGGCCCGTGAGTCATGACACTATGGAAAGGGTCTAAAGAACAGACCAGGGTGCGCACCATGCAACAGTACGTCCATGCACGGGCGGCGACTAGTTCATCCCGCTCGACATGCCCGATCGGGACGGATCGTGTCACACACGCGCGAGCGCGTACAGACACAATATATTAGAGAAAAGCAGCGAGATTATTGAATTTGTTTACAATTTCCCATTAATTTCAGCGTATGATCGATGATCCCTGGTGGGGCAAAATTTCGTGTTTTGACCATTTTGCGAAACTAGTTTGAGATCTGATCCTGCTTTTCAAAAAAATTGATATCCGGCCTTTTCTTACCCCCCAAGGCCCTTGGTGGTAGGGTATAACAGCCTATCTTCAAGGCCCCTGACGGTAGGAAACACCCCTACCGCCAAACAGGCTGGCGGTAGCCTGTACAAACCTACCGCCAAGGTGTCCCGTCATAGGTGCGAGCATGCAATGTGTTTCATATTTAGAAAAAAAATGCAACCCTATCGCCAAAGACCTTGAAGATAGGTTGTTATACCCTACCGCCAGGGGCGGGGCCTTATAAGTAGGCTGTTATACCCTATCCTCAGGGGATTTGACGGTAAAAAAATGATCAGATCTTGAAAGTTTTACAAAGTAGGGTCAGATCTTGAGCAAGTTTCAAAAAAAAAAAAAAAATCAAAACACGGAATTTAGACCCCTGCTGGCAGTGGCAAGGCAAGTATGCCTTTTGCGTTGTAGGTATAGCTAGCTTTGAGGCGTACAGTACACACAGACACAGCGCATCTCATCGTTCGTGCACGTTCTGCGCCGTCCTTTCAATCGAATCGTCGATCCCTAGCCGATTAAATAAAGCTCTCGCCGATTTAGCTGTAGTGGTAATTGATTCCATCTGTGATTTGTATCAAAACGTACTAGGAGTATTTGATTAGCGTTTGTTCTGTAGTTGTACGAGATTATGATAGCTGAACAGGGGCGGTTGTCGGGGTTGGCGTCAAGACAATGCACTTGGAAGTTGGAACCAACGAATGTGCGCGTGAATAGTTGTGACTTGGTCTTGGAATTTAGGTTAGATCTCCGTTTCAGGGTGGTCACCGGGCTATCCTAGCTACACTACATATATAGACTTTCTTCTTCAGCAGCATGTGTGTGTTTTTGTATATTTAGATTAGATATGATGTGATGTAATTCCGTATCTAATTATGGTATTGGACGCAGCTATTCTTAGATCGAGCTCATATGCTCCCTAATAAACAGTAAAATAAAAATAGTAAAAATATAAAAAAAATCTAAATTTTTTTGGGTGCAAACTTTGAAAAATGTTCTCGGTGCTTGTAAAATTTCATCCCGAAATGACATTCGTGGAAGCTGTGGTTAAAAAAACAAAATCGGCACTCTTATGCTATTTTCGAAAGAATTTTGGAGTGTTTTTTTTAACTTCCACGCTAAGAACATTTGTCAAAGTTTGCACCCCAAAAAATTCAGAATTTTTCGATTTTTTAGTATATTTTTTCAAAATTTACCGTTCATCCTTGGCTCAAATGAGCTGGGGAGTAGAAGGGAAGTTTCGGTCCTAATTATGTACTATATATCTTTTTCTCGAGTACGCACGAGAGTGCGTACTATATATTATAGAAAGGAGATGGGGTAGAAGAGCCCCTCCACCGAGCAAGTTACAAATTACAGTTTAAAGTTTGAGCAGCAGGCTAACTCCCAATCCACTCCACTCAACGTTTTTATATTTATTGCATGCATATTTGTAGAGAGTAATAAATTCCTAAGTATCCCAAGTTTTATTTTTAGTTTATAAAAGGATGGTGTCAAATGAATCAAAGTTCCTTGTGAGAGCAACTCCAGATCCCCGCCAGAATGATGTCCCTGTTCTAGTGGCTACTGCTACTGTAGTAGCTTGCATGTGTCATGCTTCATAGTTCATCAACAATTATGATGACAGCAAATGAATGGCCTCGATCGAGAGCGATCTATCACCTTTGGGGTTCATCTACTTGCTCGGGCCATCACCACCTTTACCCAAAAGCTAGCGTAGATATATGCAAGCCGATTACTACCGCGCCGCAGGGGTAGTTGTCCATGGATCAACCTCGTCCTCCAAAACAAGGAAATTTGCAAAAGCAAAGGGACCTGATCTCATCAGCAAGACAGCGAGATTACACTCGTATGCATTAGCACGGCACTAATTAATCACGCCGGTGGCGCCGCCTCGCCTGATCTTTTTCCTCACCGCCGACGAAAGGCCGAGCGGCTGACATGCACAAGGTGACAGAGGTCTTATAAACGACTAAAAACCCTTAGTTGCCCATGTAATCTTCTTTCCTCCTCTAAACAATTTGTTTCCAGATAGGTTTTGGCCCCAGCAGGGGACGAGGATGATGGAGTTGGGCAGCCATCTTTTCGAGAAATTCTCGGCCCCGTCGTTATCGTCGCTTTAAACCAGCCATTTCGTTCGGATCAACTGATGACATGGAAAGCGATGAGCACGGAGCTTTCGACGTCGACCGGAGGGAGAGTCTGCACCGTACATCCACCATGCATTCATGCGCCGGCCAGTGCCCAGTAGGATGGTCCGCTGGGATGGTCGATGCCATATCACTCGGAAGAAATAGTAGTAGTCGACACGGCCGGCTGTCAGCCCGGGCCCCGCCGTGATCTCCCGTGGCACCGTGCCATGCCATGCCATATCACTCGGAAGAAATAGTAGTAGTAGCTGCTCACTTTCGGCGGCCGTGCCATGTGTTGTCGCCATCGCATACGCCAGTTCGATCGAGGCGGACCACCCAAAACTGGCGATCGAGACGGGTCTGATCCTGTGAAGCTGCAGTTGATAGTCGTGGAGCCACATTTGGGGCCACGGAATCGTTGGGCGCAGAGAGCAGCAACGGGATGATTGGAGCCCATGACCCGGAAGCGATGGTGAGGTGGCGCCACGGCTAGGGACGGTGGGGAGGGGCCCGGTGCGCAGTGGCCAGCGATGTGATGTGCACGGAGTTCCACTTCCGCCTGTGAATGACGTGTGATGTGCCTCCAGGGCCGGCCAGCGGCCACTTGCAATTTAAGGACGAACTGATCCACGTCAGCGGGCTATCTATCGTCGGGTACGACAAGCCAAAATATTAGGCAAAGCAGGCTGCCTGATTGAACTAGCTGGAGTTTGCTAGAAAATTTATTCAGAACGAGCTCATTATTTTCTAACAAATACGGCTACTATATGCATACGGATGGTCACCAATTTGCTAGAAAAATGTGTATGGTCTTCAAAAGATCTACTCTCTCCGTCCCATAATGTAAGATGTTTTTTGACACTAGTGTAGTATCAAAAAACGTCTTACATTATGGGACGGAGGGAGTAGTTTAGAGCATCTACAATCAGATGCCAAACCCAGCTCAAACGTCCACGCTGACTACCCGGTCACTAACTAGTCTTGAAAATTCAACCCAGACGGGCGCCTCAAACGTCCGGACTGACCGACACCCCATATCCATCCTAAATACGGGGTGGATATGGAATGCCCGGGCGTGTCCGCCACGTTAGAATGACACTGGGTTCCCACACGAAAATAACATGAAATCTGGCGGTCCGAAGCTCGTCTCCTTCGTCGGACTGATGTCACCGCGTGGCGCCGCTCCGGCAGGCCGCGTAGTGCCTCGCCCGGCTATTTAAGCCAACCGCCGGCACCGAAATCCTACCCCTCCACATTTTTCTTCTCCCATCCGCTGTCGACGCCACTTTCCACTCTCCGTCCGTCACCCCTACTAGCCATGCCCCCACGCCGTCGGGTAAGGAGCTACCCAATTCTAACGCTGGAGCACCGACTGCAGCTCCATGAGCAGATCCGGGCAAGGCGCGAAACCCGGATCACCGTAGGGCTACCTCCAGATGAAGTGGATCCAGTGGAGAGGTTGGAGGAGGAGGATGTGGGGGGCGCTGGGGACGCGAATCTGTAGGCGAAGCAGCATGCCATCCTCGATTCCCTTCGCTCCGAGTCGGATGCGGAGGCTAGACACCGTCGTTGGCAGGAGATGCAGGCGGAGCACGTCGCAGAGTAGGAATAGATGCTCGCCTACATGGATGTGGTCGAGGAGGAGGAGAAGGAGCCGGAGCCGTCCTACGCGCCCGACTATGATGTCGCGGACATCTACTAAAACTCGAGGCATTTAATACAAATACCACAAAATAATGATCATTATAGAAACGCAGATCTTTAAAACATAGGGCAAATGCACCTAAATTTAAAAAAGGAGTCAAAAAAGTTGAAACTTTTTGTAACTAGCATTGCCTAGCATAATACTCGTGTGAAAAGTTTAGGGCAGCAATGACTCATGGTACTCTTTGTAAAAAAAATAATGCCCCAAAAATGTAAATGGTAACTTTTACTCTCTCTGTCCGAAAATACTTGTCATCAAAATGGACAAAAAGGAATGTATCTAGAACTAAAATACATCTAGATACATCCATTTTTATTCATTTTGATGATAAATATTTCCGGACGGAGGGAGTATATAGTATCAATTTTGTTTTTCGATCCAGGATAGTATGGTAGTCATTCCTTCGTGAAACTTTTCATGCGAGTATTACGGGAAATCATCTTTGTTAAAAGAAAGTTTTATTTTTTTGACTCTTTACAATACTTTTAAAATAATAAATTCAGTTTGGGTGCAATGGGGCCTTATACTCATTTTCTGTTTCTGTTATATACAGGTATGTTACCAATTAACACTTGGATGCATCTAAAAGTAATATTTATATCGCATAACCTCTACATATTACCGTTCCTCGATGCGAAGCAACATATGATGCAAAGTTAACCTAAAATTAACTAGTGGATTGTGCTGTGCGTCCAATGCATTAAGAGTGTTCTCAGGGTCACTTACATTCACATTTTCTCCATGTATTCCATTAGCTGGCCATCCATAGCTGCTGTCACAAAACTCTATATTCGTCCAAGCGTCAGTGGTATTCTCAAAAAATAAATATTCAATGACTCATCTTTATGATTTTATCAACTCATCCACAAATCCTTTTTGATAGTTCTGAAATCCAAATAAATGCACAAGATCGACAAACAAATTATAATGAAATATCTTAATATAATTAACCTCTATAGATAACAAATTAGCGATTAATGGTATTACCGTGTACGTACAAAGGTTCCGATCAGCAAGACAAGAAGTGGTTAACTGCTGGTCGATTGACGCCCTGGTTGGATCCAAGGAGGCACCTAGAGCCCTAGGCAGAGCATTAAGCTGGTCATAGTGGGGAGTAATTTATACTAGTGTTATGTATATGACACTAATCTAAGCTACTACCTTCATAGTGTAAGGAAATATATTAGTAGTTTTATAGATGGCTTCATTTATTAGTTTGTAGACTCATCTTCTTTTGGGAAGCGCTATGTTACGGTAACATATTATGTTACTCTAAACACATCTCTTCTTATTAAATACATGCCACATAAGCAAATTTGTTTTAGATTGCGCTATGTTAGTAGCAAAGTTACTCCCACTATGACTAGCCTTAGAGAAGCAATCATATCACACAAAAGAGGCGCCAAGCCGGAGCACCATAGTAGCAATCTCTCGGTTGGCCGTAACTCTCCGGTCTCTGCACCATAGCCGTCGCCGGTTGCAGCTTTCAGCGCGTACATGTAGATCGTAGTCGCGTAGTTGCATTGGTAGGCCACGAGCGAAGGAGAATCTTAGGGAACGCGCAAAAGAAGATGAGAGGACAACCCTAGATTGCTCACGGGCTCCCGCAGCGTGTGCCCTTTGACTATGCGATTCCCATAGGGTGACAATCGTACGTCGCATCGGCCAAAAATTAGGCCATGGCCCCTGCAAAGGTGGGGGCCCGGGGCGGCCGCCACTCCTGCCCTCCCCCCGTCCCTCCTCTGGGTCGGCCCTGTCTTCGATGACGAAGCGTAGCTAGGGTAGTACGTAGTAAGTAATATTTCTTTTTCATACTTTGTATGGATACAAGGGTTAAATTATGAAAGATTCAGATGCAGAATAGCAAATTTAAGGCGGGACCGTGTTGAAATGTGAGATGGGCCTAGAGCCCATATGACAATTTCAGATTTGACCTCTAAGGGCCCATGTAGGTGGCATGACAAAGTGGTGGAAAGTTTAGTCCCACCCCGGAAGTGGAAGGAGAGTTGGAGTGGTTTATAAGGGATTCTCTCCCTCATGCTATTGGAGCTTGAGAAGAGATGAGGCCCTCGCGCACTCCTCCTCCTCCGCTCGCCTCTCCACGCCGGCGGGGTGCGGGATTAAGCCGAGCCGAGCTCACTCCTATGCGCTTCTTTTTGCCGGTCAGGAACGGAGAGTCTTTGACAGGTAGGGCCACGATCTGAGGCGTCGGATCGTGGGCTACCGACTTGGACGTGGGTTCAGCCCACGTCTCTTCACGCGCGGCCGCACATATATATGTGGGGCGCTGCCAACCCTAGCCGCCGCCTAACAGAACGCATCTGCCTCCACGCCCGCCGTCGTCCCATTGCTGCTGCTGCCGCCGGTGACTCCATCCCGTCCGCCGCTGAAAGATCGTGGATGTCGCCTGGAGGGGGGGTGAATAGGCACTTTAAAATAATTACGGTTTCGGCTTGAACAAATGCGGAATAAACCTAGCGGTTAATTTGTCAAGCACAAAACCTACAACAACTAGGCTCACCTATGTGCACCAACAACTTATGCTAAGCAAGATAAACAACTAGGTGATAGCAAGATATATGACAAGAAACAATATGGCTATCACAAAGTATAGTGCATAAGTAAAGGGCTCGGGTAAGAGATAACCGAGGAACGCGGAGACGACGATGTATCCCGAAGTTCACACCCTTGCGGATGCTAATCTCCGTTTGGAGCGGTGTGGAGGCACAATGCTCCCCAAGAAGCCACTAGGGCCACCGTAATCTCCTCACGCCCTCGCACAATGCAAGATGCCGTGATTCCACTAAGGGACCCTTGAGGGCGGTCATCGAACCCGTACAAATGGCGACCCTTGGGGGCGGTCACCGAACCCGTACACTTTGGCAACCCTTGGGGGCGGTCACCGGTACCCATCAAATTGCTTGGGGCGATCTCCACAACCTAATTGGAGACCCCGACGCTTGCCCGGAGCTTTACACCACAATGATTGAGCTCCGAACACCACCAACCGTCTAGGGCGCCCAAGCACCCAAGAGGAACAAGCTCAAGGGTACCAAGCACCCAAGAGTAATAAGCTTCTCAAACTTCACTTCCACGTATCACCGTGGAGAACTCAAACCGATGCACCAAATGCAATGGCAAGGGCACACAGTGTGCCCAAGTCCTTCTCTCTCAAATCCCACCGGAGCAACTAATGCTAGGGAGGAAGATGAGAGGAAGAACAAGAAGGAGAACACCAAGAACTCCAAGAACTAGATCCAAGGGGTTCCCCTCACATAGAGGAGAAAGTGATTGGTGGAAATGTGGATCTAGATCTCCTCTCTTTTTTCCCTCAAAAACTAGCAAGAATCCATGGAGGGATTGAGAGATAGCCAGCTTGAAGAAGGTCAACAATGGGGGAAGAACACGAGCTCAAAGGATTAGGTTCGTTGGGGAAGAAGACCCCCTTTTATAGGTGGGAAAAAATCCAACCGTTATGCTCACAGCCCGCACAGAGCGGTACTACCGCTCCAGGAGCGGTACTACCGCTAGGGTGGTAGTACCCCTTTGAAAAACAACAGCGAGGAGGCAAAAATGCCAGAAGAACCGTCGGAGCAGTAGTACCGCTTGACCTCACGGTACTACCGCTAGGGGTAGCGGAACTACTCCTAAGGGTAGCGGTACTACTGCTTGCGAGCGGTACTAAAAAATTACATCCGTGCCTACCACCGCTGGACTTGTGACGAGTTTTTGGTCCCGAGCGGAAGTAGCCACGGTAGTACTGCTCCAAGCGGTAGTACCGCTCCCGAAAGCGGTAGTACCGCTCCCGACAGAGGTAGTACAAAATTACTTCCGCTCCTACCCG
Organism: Secale cereale; assembly: GCA_902687465.1. NCBI lineage: Eukaryota > Viridiplantae > Streptophyta > Magnoliopsida > Poales > Poaceae > Secale > Secale cereale. The sequence continues at coordinate 560,842,937 of LR738713.1, read as the reverse complement.
CGGTAGTACCGCTGCAGCCTTTTCAGACCACCAAAACGACCACAACATTTGCATACGGACTCCGAATTTGATGAAACCAAGTTTGTTGAAAAGCTAGAGACAAGGGCTAACACAATCTTGATAGAAAAACCAATAATAAGCAAATTAGAAAAGGCCCATAAGAAAATGGTGAGAACCCTTTCTCGGATAAAACCGGTAAAACCTCCAACACCGAAAACATCATAGAAGACGCATGTGAGCTCCGTTTTCGATGAACTCAAGCTTGTCATCAAGATGACCATAAGCTCTAAGACTCACAAAGATAACCAAACAAGAACCAAGAAACATGATGCAAGGATGCAATGGTTTGAGCTCTCTACTAACGATACGGTCAAGCTACCAACTTGAGAGCCCCCCTTGATAGTGATACGTCCAAAACGTATCTATAATTTCTGCTTGCTCCATGCCTCTTTTGTGTGATATTTCTATGATATTTATGCACTTCCATACACTTTTGATCATATTTGGACTAACCTATTAACTCAGTGCACCACAGTGCCAGTTTCTGTTTTCTGCTATTTTTGTATTTCAGGTTTTCCCATTACTTAAAGTGCCAGAAAAATTCCTGGAAAAATATATAAAAAATCAGCGCTCCAGAAGCTTCCACGCGCCAGAAGTGGGGCCAGAGGGGAGCCGGGGGCAGCCCAGGCGGCCTGCCCACGCGGCCCCCCTCCTGGCCGCGCCGGGGGGGCGCCTGGGCCCCCCTTACCTCCTCTGGTGACCCCCTTCGGCAGATATTTACACCGCGTCCCGAAACCCTCGAGGACGGAACCCTTTTTCGCGATCTCATCTCTATTCTGCCGCCGCCGCACTTCCAAGGTCGGGAGCACCAGGAGAACTCTTCCCGGCACCCTGCCGGAGGGGAGAACCACCACCGGGAGCTTCTCCACCACCATGGACGCTTCCCGGATGAGTTGTGGGTAGTCCCCCTTGGACCATGGGTCCATGACCAGTAGCTATGTGATGTTCTCCTCCCCTCTTTGTTCTTCATCGATTAGACCTCGTGAGCTGCCCTACATGATCGAGGCACATATGTAATCTTTATGCTGTTGCTATGCTGAGTTTGCTGGGATCCGATGGATTATGAGATTATGTTCAGATTGTGTGTGAGTAATATATTTGATTCACCTCTTTTATATTTATGTTCTTGAGTAATTCTTGCATGTTCTCCGTCGCTGTTTATTGCTTTGGCCAAGTAGTAGGTAGTAACTCCAAGAGGGAACGTTATGCTTGATTGTGGGTTCATGCCCCTCGATGACTAGCTTGAGTGACAGAAACATGAGTCTAGGGGATGTGTTGTTGCCACAAGGGGGAAAACAACGGTGCTTGTACTTGCGGGTGCAAGGATTGTTTACTGATACGTCCAAAACATATCTATAATTTCTGCTTGCTCCATGCCTCTTTTGGGTGATATTGCTATGTTATTTATACACTTCCATATGTTGGAAATATGCCCTAGAGGCAATAATAAAAGAGTTATTATTATATTTCCTTGTTCATGATAATCGTTTATTATCCATGCTATAACTGTATTGATTGGAAACTCAAATACATGTGTGGATGAATAGACAAACTTTGTGTCCCTAGTAAGCCTCTACAGGACTAGCTCGTTGATCAAAGATGACCGCGGTTTCCAGGTCATAGACATGAGTTGTCATTTGATAACGGGATCACATCATTAGGAGAATGATGTGATGGACGAGACCCAAACGTTAAACATAGCTTTTGATCGTATCAGTTATCGCTATAGTTTTCTGCATGTCAAGTATAAGTTCCTATGACCATGAGATCATGTAACTCACTGACACCGTAGGAGTGCTTTGTGTGTGCCAAACGTCGCAACGTAACTGGGTGACTATAAAGGTACTCTACAGGTGTCTCCGAAGGTGTCTGTTGAGTTGACATGGATCGAGACTGGGATTTGTCACTCCGTGTGACGGAGAGGTATCTCCGGGCCCACTCGGTAATACATCATCTCAATGAGCTCAAAGTGACTAAGTAGTTAGTCACGGGATTATGTATTACGGTAACAAGTAAAGAGACTTGCCGATAACGAGATTGAACTAGGTATAGAGATACCGACGGTCGAATCTCGGGCAAGTAACATACCGACGAGACAAAGGGAACTGTATACGGGATTGCCTGAATCCTTGACATCGTGGTTCATCCGATGAGATCATCGAGGAACGTGTGGGAACCAATATGGGTATCCAGATCCCGCTATTGGTTATTGACCTGGGAGTGTCTCGGTCATGTCTGCATAGTTTCCGAACCCGCAGGGTCTACACACTTAAGGTTCGGTGACGCTAGGGTTGTTAGTGAGAACAGTGCATGGTTACCGAAGGTTGTTCGGAGTCCCGGATGAGATCCCGGACGTGACGAGGGTCTCCGGAATGGTCCGGGGACGAAGATTGATATATAGGATGAAAGTGATCGGAGTCCGGAAGTGTTCCGGGGAGCACCGGGAAGTCGGCGGATGACCGAAAGGGGTTTCGGGGGTCCCGAAAAGAGTTTCGGGCCTAATGGGCCACAAAGGGGAGACGCAACAGCCCTCATAGGGCTGCGCGCCCCCCCTTGGGCCCTCTTCTCATGCGCAAGGGGGGTGGCCCCCCCCCTAGGGCTGCCGCACCCCTATGGAGTAGGGGGCAAGGCACTTGGGGGGGGGGAAACCCTAGCCCCTTGGTCGCCGCCCCCTCCCCATCTGCTCTGGCCGCCGCCCCTAGGGATAAACCCTAGGGCGCCCCCTCCCCTCTACTCCCCCTATATAAAGAGAGGCAGAGGGAGGGCAGCCACACACGTTCGTGCCTTGGCGCTGCCCTCCCTCTCCCACATCCATCTTCGCGAACTCCGCAGTGCTTGGCGAAGCCCTGCTGGAATCCTCCACCACCATATCCACCACGCCGTCGTGCTGCCGGTGTCTCCATCAACCTCTCCTTCCCCCTTGCTGGATCAAGAAGGAGGAGACGTCCCCGAGCTGTACGTGTGAAGAACGCGGAGGCACCGTTGCTTCGGTGCTAGGATCTTCGGCGATCTGAATCGCGGCGAGTACGACTTCATCAACCGCGTTCTTGAACGCTTCCGCTTAGCGATCTACAAGGGTATGTGGATCCAACTCTCCCCTCGTAGATGCATCTCCTAGATTGATCTTGGTGAGCGTAGGAAAAAAATTTTGTTTCCCATGCAACGTTCCCCAACAGTGGTATCAGAGCTAGGATCTTGCGTAGATGCTTTCACGAGTAGAACACAAAAGGGTTTGTGGACGTTGATGTTTAGATTGCTTCCCTCCTTAGTCTTTCTTGATTCAGCGGTATTATGGGATGAAGCGGCCCGGACCAACTTTACATGTCCACGTACATGAGACCGGTTCCATCGACAGACATGTGACTTTTGTTGCATAAGATGGCTGGCGGGTGTCTGTCTCTCCTATCTTAGTTGAATCGGAATAGAACAAGGCGGTCCTTGTAGAAGGTTAAATAGCAACTTAAATATCACCATTGTGGCTTTGCGTAGGTAAGAAGCGTTCTTGCTAGATACCCATAGCAGCCACGTAAAACATGCAACAACAAATTAGAGGACGTCTAACTTGTTTTTGCAGGGTATGCATGTGATATGATATGGCCAATGACATGATGAGATATATTTGATGTATGAGATGATCATGTTGTAATAGTTAATATCGACTTGCATGTCGATGTATACGGCAACCGGCAGGAGCCATAGGGTTGTCTTTAATTTTTGTATGACCTGCGTGTCAATCATTAAGCGCTTTGTAATGCTTTACTTTATCGCTAAACGGTAGCAATAGTAGTAAGAGCATGGTGGGCGCGCGACAACCCCGATGGCAACACGATGATGGAGATCATGATGATGGGGATCATGGTGTGGCGCCGGTGACGATGGAGATCATGCCGGTGCTTTGGAGATGGAGATCAAAAGCACGAGTTGATGGCCATATCATGTCACTTATGATTTGCATGTGATGTTAATCCTTTATGCATCTTATTTTGCTTAGGACGACGGTAGCATTATAAGATGATCCTTCACTAAAATTTCAAGATAAAATTGTGTTCCCCCCGAGTGTGCGCCGTTGCGAAGGTTCGTCGTTTCGAAGCACCACGTGATGATCGGGTGTGATAGACTCTACGTTCGCATACAACGGGTGCAAGCCAGTTTTGCACATGCAGAACACTCGGGTTAGACTTGACGAGCCTAGCATGTACAGACATGGCCTCGGAACACGGAAGACCGAAAGGTCGAGCATGAGTCATATAGTAGATATGATCAACATGAAGATGTTCACCATTGACACCACCTCATCTCACGTGATGATCGGACTTGGGTTGGTGGATTTGGATCATGTCACGCTCGGATGACCAGAGGGATGTCAATTTGAGTGGGAGTTATAAGTAATTTGATTAGTTAAAACTCACTTATCATGAACAATAGTCTAAGATGTCTTTGCAAATCTTTTATTGTAGATGGCTCCCGCAATAGCTCCCCTGAATTTTAATGCGTTCCTAGAGAAAACTAAGCTGAAAGATGATGGGAGCAACTTTGTGGACTGGCTCCGCAATCTGAGGATCATCCTCACAGCTGCCCAAAAGGTTTATGTCCTAAATGCACCGCTAGGTGAACCCCCCGCTCCGGCCTCTGTGGACGTTATGAACGCCTGGCAGTCGCGCGTGGATGACTACTCAGTAGTGCAGTGTGCCATGTTGTATAGCTTGGAAGGAGGACTTCAAAGGCGTTTTGAACGTCATGGAGCATATGAGATGTTCCAGGAGTTGAAGTTCATCTTTGAGAAGAATGCCAAGATCGAGAGGTATGAGACCACCGATAAATTCTTTGCTTGCAAGATGGAGGAGAATTCGTCTGTCAGTGAGCACTTACTGAAGATGTCTGGGTACTATACCCGCATAGCTGATCTGGGACTTGTGTTCCCGGAGGAGGCTATCATTGACAGAATTCTCCAGTCACTCCCACCTAGCTACAAGAGCTTCGTGCAGCAGTATAACATGCAAGGGATGAACAAATCCATCGCCGAGCTGTTTGCGATGCTGAAAGTCGCTGAGTCAGACATCCAGAAGGAGTATCAAGTGTTGATGGTCAATAAAACTACCAGTTTCAAGAAGAATGGCAAGGGCAAGAAGGGTAACTCTAAGAAGGGTGGCAAGGCAGTTGCTCATCCAGTGAAGAAACCCAAGGCTGGGCCCAAGCCAGAGACTGAGTGTTTCTATTGCAAGGGGAACGGGAAGCGGAACTGCCCCAAGTATCTGGCAGACAAGAAGGGGGCCAACAACAACAAGCAAGGTATATGTGATATACATGTTATTGATGTGTACCTTACCAACTCTCGTTGTAGTGCCTGGGTATTTGATACCGGTTCGGTTGCTCACATTTGCAACTCTAAACAGGAACTACGGAATAAACGGAGGCTGGCGAAGGACGAAGTGACGATGCGCGTGGGGAATGGTTCCAAGGTTGATGTGATCGCCGTCGGCACGCTCGCTCTTCGATTACCATCGGGATTAGTTATGAACCTGAATAATTGTTATTTAGTGCCTGCGTTGAGCATGAACATTATATCTGGATCTTGTTTAATGCGAGACGGTTACTCATTTAAATCAGAGAATAAAGGTTGTTCTATTTATATGGGTAATATCTTTTATGGTCATGCACCCGAATTAGGGGGTTTATTCTTATTGAATCTCGATAGTGATGATACACATGTTCATAACATTGATGCCAAAAGATGTAGAGTTGATAACAATAGTACCACTTTCTTGTGGCACTGCCGTCTGGGTCATATCGGCGTGAAACGCATGAGGAAGCTCCATGCTGATGGACTTTTGGAGTCTCTTGATTTTGAATCACTTGACACATGCGAGCCGTGCCTCATGGGCAAGATGACTAAGACCCCGTTTTCAGGAACAATGGAACGGGCAAGTGACTTATTGGAAATCATACATACTGATGTGTGTGGCCCGATGAGTGTCACGGCACGCGGTGGATATCGTTACTTTCTCACCTTCACTGACGACTTAAGTAGATATGGGTATATTTACTTGATGAAGCATAAGTCTGAAACGTTTGAAAAGTTCAAGCAATTTCAGAGTGAAGTTGAGAATCATCGTAACAAGAAGATCAAGTTCCTACGATCTGATCGAGGGGGAGAGTATCTGAGTTATGAGTTTGGCAATCACTTAAGAAAATGTGGAATCGTTTCACAGTTGACGCCACCTGGAACACCACAGCGTAATGGTGTGTCCGAACATCGTAATCGAACCCTATTAGATATGGTGCGTTCTATGATGTCTCTTGCCGATTTGCCACTATCGTTCTGGGGATATGCGTTAGAGACAGCTGCATTCACTTTAAATAGGGCTCCATCTAAGTCCGTTGAGACAACACCGTATGAACTATGGTTTGGTAAGAAACCTAAGTTGTCTTTTCTCAAAGTTTGGGGTTGCGATGCTTATGTCAAAAGGCTTCAGCCAGAAAAGCTCGAACCCAAAGCGGACAAATGTGTCTTCATAGGATACCCAAAAGAGATAGTTGGGTACACCTTCTATCTCAGATCCGAGGGCAAAGTGTTTGTCGCTAAGAACGGGTCCTTTCTCGAGAAAGAGTTTCTCTCGAAAGAATTGAGTGGGAGGAAGGTAGAACTTGATGAGGTTATTGAACCTCTGCTTCAACCAGAGAGTTGCGCAGCACAGAAAGATGTTTTTGTGGAGCCTGCAGCGGTTGAAGAGGAAGCCAATGATGATGATCAAGAAACTTCTGATCAAGTTACTACCGAACCTCGTAGGTCGACAAGGGTACGCACTGCACCTGAGTGGTATGGTAACCCTGTCTTGGAGGTCATGTTGTTAGACAACGGTGAACCTACGAGCTATGGAGAAGCGATGATGGGCCCGGATTCCGACAAATGGTTAGAGGCCATGAAATCCGAGATGGGATCCATGTATGAAAACAAAGTATGGACTTTGGAAGTATTACCTAAAGGGAGGAAGGCCATTCAGAATAAATGGATTTTTAAGAAGAAGACGGACGCTGACGGCAATGTCACCGTGTATAAAGCTCGACTTGTGGCAAAGGGTTTTTCACAAGTTCAAGGGATTGACTACGATGAGACTTTCTCACCCGTAGCGATGCTTAAATCCGTCTGAATCATGTTAGCGATAGCTGCATATTTCGATTATGAAATTTGGCAGATGGATGTCAAAACAACGTTCCTTAACGGTTTTCTTAAGGAAGAGTTGTATATGATACAACCAGAAGGTTTTGTCGATCCAGAGAATGCTGACAAAGTATGCAAGCTCCAGCGTTCCATTTATGGGCTGGTGCAAGCATCTCGGAGTTGGAATCTTCGCTTTGATGAGGTGATCAAAGCGTTTGGGTTTGTACAAGTTTACAATGAAGCTTGTATTTACAAGAAAGTGAGTGGGAGCTCTATAGCGTTTCTAATATTATATGTGGATGACATATTGCTGATTGGAAACAATATAGAATTTTTGGATAGCGTGAAGGGGTATTTGAACAAGAGTTTTTCGATGAAGGATCTCGGTGAAGCTGCTTTCATATTGGGCATCAAGATCTATAGAGATAGATCAAGACGCTTGATAGGACTTTCACAAAGTACATACCTTGATAAAGTTTTGAAGAAGTTCAAAATGGATCAATCCAAGAAGGGGTTCTTGCCGGTATTGCAAGGTACAAAGTTGAGTGAGACTCAATGCCCAGTGACTGCGGAAGATAGAGAAAAGATGAGTGTCGTCCCCTATGCTTCAGCCATAGGCTCTATCATGTATGCAATGTTGTGCACAAGACCAGATGTCAGCCTTGCCATAAGTATGGCCGGAAGGTTTCAAAGTAATCCTGGTATGGATCACTGGACAGCGGTCAAGAATATCCTAAAGTACCTGAAAAGGACTAAGGAAATGTTTCTCGTTTATGGAGGTGATCAAGAGCTCGTCGTAAAGGGTTACGTCGATGCAAGTTTTGACACTGATCCGGATGACTCTAAGTCTCAAACCGGATACGTATATATTCTCAACGGGGGAGCGGTAAGCTGGTGCAGTTCCAAGCAAAGCGTGGTAGCCGATTCTACATGCGAAGCGGAGTACATAGCTGCCTCGGAGGCGGCAAAGGAAGGTGTCTGGATGAAGGAGTTCATGACAGATCTTGGAGTTGTGCCTAGTGCACTGAACCCAATGACTCTGTTTTGTGACAACACTGGTGCCATTGCTCTAGCCAAGGAACCAAGGTTTCACAAGAGGACCAGACACATAAAGCGATGCTTCAATTCCATCCGCGATTCAGTCAAGGAGGAGGACATAAGCATTTGCAAAGTACACACGGATTTGAATGTTGCAGATCCGTTGACTAAGCCTCTTCCACGGGCTAAGCATGATCAACACCAAGACTCTATGGGTGTTAGATTCATTACCTTGTAATGCTAGATTATTGACTCTAGTGCAAGTGGGAGACTGTTGGAAATATGCCCTAGAGGCAATAATAAAAGAGTTATTATTATATTTCCTTGTTCATGATAATCGTTTATTATCCATGCTATAACTGTATTGATTGGAAACTCAAATACATGTGTGGATGAATAGACAAACTTTGTGTCCCTAGTAAGCCTCTACAGGACTAGCTCGTTGATCAAAGATGACCGCGGTTTCCAGGTCATAGACATGAGTTGTCATTTGATAACGGGATCACATCATTAGGAGAATGATGTGATGGACGAGACCCAAACGTTAAACATAGCTTTTGATCGTATCAGTTATCGCTATAGTTTTCTGCATGTCAAGTATAAGTTCCTATGACCATGAGATCATGTAACTCACTGACACCGTAGGAGTGCTTTGTGTGTGCCAAACGTCGCAACGTAACTGGGTGACTATAAAGGTACTCTACAGGTGTCTCCGAAGGTGTCTGTTGAGTTGACATGGATCGAGACTGGGATTTGTCACTCCGTGTGACGGAGAGGTATCTCCGGGCCCACTCGGTAATACATCATCTCAATGAGCTCAAAGTGACTAAGTAGTTAGTCACGGGATTATGTATTACGGTAACGAGTAAAGAGACTTGCCGGTAACGAGATTGAACTAGGTATAGAGATACCGACGGTCGAATCTCGGGCAAGTAACATACCGACGAGACAAAGGGAACTGTATACGGGATTGCCTGAATCCTTGACATCGTGGTTCATCCGATGAGATCATCGAGGAACGTGTGGGAACCAATATGGGTATCCAGATCCCGCTATTGGTTATTTACCTGGGAGTGTCTCGGTCATGTCTGCATAGTTTCCGAACCCGCAGGGTCTACACACTTAAGGTTCGGTGACGCTAGGGTTGTTAGTGAGAACAGTGCATGGTTACCGAAGGTTGTTCGGAGTCCCGGATGAGATCCCGGACGTGACGAGGGTCTCCGGAATGGTCCGGGGACGAAGATTGATATATAGGATGAAAGTGATCGGAGTCCGGAAGTGTTCCGGGGAGCACCGGGAAGTCGGCGGATGACCGAAAGGGGTTTCGGGGGTCCCGGAAAGAGTTTCGGGCCTAATGGGCCACAAAGGGGAGACGCAACAGCCCTCATAGGGCTGCGCGCCCCCCCTTGGGCCCTCTCCTCATGCGCAAGGGGGGTGGCCCCCCCCTAGGGCTGCCGCACCCCTATGGAGTAGGGGGCAAGGCACTTGGGGGGGGAAACCCAAGCCCCTTGGCCGCCGCCCCCTCCCCATCTGCTCTGGCCGCCGCCCCTAGGGATAAACCCTAGGGCGCCCCCTCCCCTCTACTCCCCCTATATAAAGAGAGGCAGAGGGAGGGCAGCCACACACGTTTGTGCCTCGGCGCTGCCCTCCCTCTCCCACATCCATCTTCGCGAACTCCGCAGTGCTTGGCGAAGCCCTGCTGGAATCCTCCACCACCATCTCCACCACGCCGTCGTGCTGCCGGTGTCTCCATCAACCTCTCCTTCCCCCTTGCCGGATCAAGAAGGAGGAGACGTCCCCGAGCTGTACGTGTGAAGAACGCGGAGGCACCGTTGCTTCGGTGCTAGGATCTTCGGCGATCTGAATCGCGGCGAGTACGACTCCATCAACCGCATTCTTGAACGCTTCCGCTTAGCGATCTACAAGGGTATGTGGATCCAACTCTCCCCTCGTAGATGCATCTCCTAGATTGATCTTGGTGAGCGTAGGAAATTTTTTTTGTTTCCCATGCAACGTTCCCCAACAACATACACTTTTGATCATATTTGGACTAACCTATTAACTCAGTGCACCCCAGTGCCAGTTTCTGTTTTCTGCTGTTTTTTTATTTCAGGTTTCCCGTCACGTAAACTGCCAAAAAAATCCCGGAAAAATTATATAAAAACTGCGTTTGATGTCTACACACGCTTCTACTCTTGTAGACTATGTTGGGCCTCCAAGCGCAAAGGTTTGTAGGACAGCAGCAATTTCCCTCAAGTGGATGACCTAAGGTTTATCGAACTCAGGGAAGTAGAGGTTGAAGATGGTCTCTCTCAAGCAACCCTGCAACTAAGATACAAGAAGTCTCTTGTGTCCCCAACACACCTAATACACTTGTTAGATGTATAGGTGCACTAGTTCGGCGAAGAGATGTTAAATGGCAAGTGATATGGATGGCAAAACAAAGTAATATAAATCTGTAATAAAAAGTGCAGCAAGCAAACAAGTGGTAAACGTGAGCACAAATGGTATTGCAATGGTGGAAACAAGGCCTAGGGATCATACTTTCACTAGTGGCAACTCCCAACAACATTATCATAATCGAATCACATGATATCTCCCATAAAACATGCAATGGAGACGCACCCGGAGGTCATTCCTTCGTGGTCAAGAGAGGACAAGAATTATGTAGGGCTACAAAAGCACACCTCAAAGTTCGTAGTTCTCAATCTAAGGATTTCCCAATGTCACCGCGGCCATCCAAAGAGAGTCCCACAATCACCACAACATATATAAAGGATAGTCAAAGACAAGCACCAAGAGACTCTCAATCTTCAATCAACACACAAGAGAGGAAATCACTCATGAAAATATTTTTCTAATCCATGTCCAATAGACCGCTGCCACCTTGGTCTCGGGGATTATACTAGATAAAGACAAGTGAGTACATCAATCCAATACATAGAGGAAGGGGAAATATTATGGGATCACCCTAGATTAACATAGCCTATGATCACAACGAAGATCACATCATGGGAGAGAGAGATAACCACATAGCTACACGTACGAGCCCTCGGCCCCGGAGAAGACTACTCACACATGGACATGGTGAGGAGGATCTTGATGGTGGTGTTGATGGAGAGGTGCAGCCCCGCGAGGAGGCGGCGGCCGACGGCGGCCACGGAGGCGGCGGCGGCGAGGAGGAGACGGCGGCGGCCCTTGGGGGCGGCGGCGGCCCTAGCGGGCAGCGGCTCCTTGGCCCCCCTTCTTCCTTGTGGATGGTGCTGCAGTGGTGCTGGTCCTCCCCTCCAAGACGGCGGCTTGGGAGGAGGAAAATTCGTGGCCCTTGGTGACCTAGGTTTCCTCTCTTTATATAGACTCTCGGATTCCCGTCATCAGATTTTGGGCCTGAGTAAAACGGGCTTTACTCGGCCGTCCGGACTCCGATTTGGACGAATTTTATATCCAGAAGCATCGCCTCGAAATTACTCACTACTTTCGCAACTAGACTTTTTCCGTTTGACGTCGTCTTCGGACCGGAACGTGACCATCTTTAAAATCGTTCTCAGACAAATTTCAGGAAAGTCAGAGTCCTACTCCAATACGACTCCTTTTGCGTTTTTGTCAATTTCCAAGTAATTCCTACACAATAAAGTGTAAAACAAGAACATTGTGCACTTTTGCGACCATTATTGGTTAGTCCAAATATGATCAAAAGTGTACGGAAGTGCATAAATATCATAGCAATATCACACAAAAAGGGCATGGAGCAAGCAGAAATTATAGATACGTTTTGGACGTATCAGCGTTCCAGAAGCTTCCCGGCAGCCAAAGTACAGGCGGAGGGGGGCCACCAGGGCTCCAGGCGCCCTGGTGGCGCGGCCCCCCTCCTGGCCGCGCCGGGGGTGCGCCTGGGCCCCCCAGGCCTCCGCTGATGCCCCCCTTTGGCATATATTTATATCGTGTCCCGAAACCCTCGAGACGGGAACCCTTTTTCGCGATCTCATCTCTGTTCCGCCGCCGCCGCGCTTCCAAGATCGGGAGCACCAGGAGAACTCTTCCCGGCACCCTGCCAGAGGGGAGGATCACCACCGGGAGCCTCTCCACCACCATGGATGCCTCCCGGATGAGTTGTGAGTAGTCTCCCTTGGACCATGGGTCCATGACCAGTAGCTATGTGATGTTCTCCTCCCCTTCTTGTGCTTCGCTAATTAGTCCTCGTGAGCTGCCCTACATGATCGAGGCACATATGTAATCCTTATGCTGTTGCTATGATGAGTTTGCTGGGATCCGATGGATTATGAGATTATGTTCAGATTGTGTGTGAGTAATATATTTGATTCACCTCTTTTATATTTATGTTCTTGAGTAATTCTTGAATGTTCTCCATTGCTGTTTATTGCTTTGGCCAAGTAGTAGGTAGTAACTCCAAGAGGGAACGTTATGGTTGATTGTGGGTTCATGCCCCTCGATGACTTGCTTGAGTGACAGAAACATGAGTCTAGGGGATGTGCTGTTGCCACAAGGGGGAAAACAACGGTGCTTGTGTCCGCGGGTGCAAGGATTGTTTACTTTACGCAAAGTTCTTTTAATGTAGTTGTCTGTTGCTTTGAGTTTACACTATGGGTGGGACTCGCAACTTAATACCAGCGAGATGTTCTGGATAGATATCTCAAGGTGGATGATTAGTAGTAGATGCAGATGGATTTCGGTCTACTTGCCTTGGCGTACCGCCCATGCTTTGAACCTCTACCTTTCTTGCAACATAGTTAGCATTGGTTTGCGCACATAATTCTGTCAATTGCCCAGTTGTAATTCGTTTACCTCACATAGCTGTTTTATCGTCTTTTGGGAGAGAGACATCACTAGTGAACATCATGGGACCCCGGTCCATATTACCATCACTGATCACATCCGCTTACTTTACGCTTTTACTTACTATTTGCAGCAATACCTATCACTATTATCACTTGCGTTTGATCCTTTGTAAACGACAAGGCCGGAGGGATTGACAACCTCTCTGTGCAGGTCCACGCTGATTGCTAATATCTGGCGCCGTTAGCAGTTGACACCTTCTTGTTGAAACTGGGAGTCTCAGGGGAAATCGATCCTTGGTATCTTTGCCAAGGGAAAACTTCCGCTACACTGCATCTCAAACCTTCCACTTGGGGTAACCAACGAGGGGCGAGAAGCCATCATTTACTTTACGCAAAGTTCTTTTAATGCAGTTGTCTATTGCTTTGAGTTTACACTTTGGGTGGGACTCGCAACTTAATACCAGCGAGATGTTCTGGATAGATATCTCAAGGTGGATGATTAGTAGTAGATGCAGATGGATTTCGGTCTACTTGCCTTGGCGTACCGCCCATGCTTTTGAGCCTCCACCTTTCTTTGCAGCATAGTTAGCATTGGTTTGCACACATAATCCTGTCAATTGCCCAGCTGTAATTCGTTTACCTCGCTTAGCTGTTTTATCATCTTTTGGGAGAGAGACATCACTAGTGAACATCATGGAACCCCGGTCCATATTACCATCACTGATCACACCCGCTATTTACTTCGTGTTCTTATTTACTAGTTGCAGTCATACCTATCACTATTATCTCTTGCGTTTGATCCTTTGTAAACGACAAGGCCGGAGGGATTGACAACCTCTTTGTACTCGTTGGGAGCAAAGTTATTTGTATCTGTGTGCAGGTCCTGTCAAGCAAAAGTCTCTGGCGCTATTGACACCTTCTTGTCGACCCTCGGAGTCTCACGGGATTCGATCCTTGGTATCTTTGCCAAGGGAAAACTACCGCTACGCTACATCTCAAACCTTCCACTTGGGGTAACCAACGAGGGGCGAGAAGCCATCAAGCAAAGTTTTCTGGCGCCGTTGCCGGGGACTCCACTCTTCAAGATAGGGGAGTTGCACGCTATCTTTTATCTTTGCTTTTTAGTCTTGTTAGTTTACCTTTCAGTTTTTGCTTTAGTGTCTTCTATCAAAAATCACAAAAATAGTTATCTTGCTTGCTGCTGCTATGGGTTCCACCGAGAACACCAAGTTGTGTGACTTCACTAGTCATAACAACGATGACTTTATCTGCACGCCTATTACTACACCTGCCACTTCAGCACCTTCTTATGAAATTAAACCTGCTTTACTGAACCTAGTTATGAAAGATCAATTCTCCGGTGCTGGAGATGATGCTGCTTTGCACTTAAATAACTTTGTTGAACTCTGTGATATGCAAAAGTACCAAGAAATAGATGGTAATATTGTTAAGCTTAAGCTTTTTCCTTTTTCCTTGAGAGGAGGAGCTAAAATTTGGTTTCAATCTTTGCCTAAAAATAGCATAGATTCTTGGGACAAGTGCAAGGATGCCTTTATTGGGAAGTACTATCCACCTGCTAAAATTATCCAACTAAGGAGTAACATAATGAATTTTAAACAATTGGATAATGAACACGTTGCCCAAGCTTGGGAACGCATGAAATCTCTTGTCAAGAACGGCCCCACTCATGGTTTGACTACTTGGATGGTTATCCAAACTTTTTATGCAGGCTTGAACTTTACCTCGTGGAACTTGTTAGATTCGGCCGCGGGAGGAACCTTTATGTCAACTACACTTGGTTCTGCCACGAAGCTTCTCGATGAGATGATGACCAATTATTCCCAATGGCACACCGAACGCGCTCCAACAGGTAGGAAGGTAAACTCTGTCAAGGAGATTTCCTCCCTAAATGAAAAAGTTGACTTGATCATGTCTCTACTTTCCAAGCAATCTTCTATTGATCCTCGTGATGTTCCTTTAAATTCTTTGATTGCTCAAGATCAAGTAGATGTGAACTTTATCTCTAGAAACAATTTCAATAACAATGCTTATAGGAGTAATTTTGGTAGCAACCCTAGACCGTTCCCCTCTAATTCCTATGGGAACAACAATGCTTATCCTAACACCAAGAACTCCACTTCTGAACTAGAGATTATGCTTAAAGACTTCATCACTACCCAAAAAGCCTTCAATAAGAATGTAGAAGAAAAACTAGCCAAACTAGATAATCTCTCTTCGAAGGTAGACAATTTAGCCCATGAGGTAGAGTTGCTTAAAATTAGAACTTCTCCTCTTGAGGAGAGGAAGACCACTCCTATGAATGCTATTCAAGTGCAAATTAATGAGAACATTAGGATGTTGGCTAAACTTAAAGAGAGATGGGCTAGAGAAAAGGAGGAAGAAGATAGAAATAAGAGCCTTCCTACCCACCACACTGTTGCTACTATCCAAGTTGTTGAGGATATCCAAACTCTTAGCACCCAATGCACTCCTGGTCCCATTGGACCTATTAATGGTGATGCTATGACCTCAACCGTAGAAACTCCTATGACCATAGAAGCTACCAAACAAGTGAGCCTAAAGGACACCACTACCACTTTACTTGATAGTAGTGACCTTGATTTTGATAATTGCACCCTTTCTGAAGTTATTGATTTCCTTCACAAGATGTCTAAAGATCCCCACACTAGCACACTCAACCTTGCCTTCACGGAGCATATCACTAATGCTCTCATCCAAGCTAGGGAGGAGAAGCTTAGGGTAGAAGTGTGACGCCCCCGATTTGACCGTACACTAATCATGCACGCAAATGTGTACGACCAAGATCAAGGACTCACTGGAAGATATCACAACACAATTCTAGACACAAATTAAAATAATACAAGCTTTATATTACAAGCCAGGGGCCTCGAGGGCTCGAATACAAAAGCTCGAAAACACAAGAGTCAGCGGAAGCAATAATATCTGGGTACAGACATAAGTTAAACAAGTTTGCCTTAAGAAGGCTAGCACAAAAATAGCAACGATCGAAAAGGCAAGGCCTCCTGCCTGGGACCTCCTAACTACTCCTCGAAGCCGAACTCCATGTAGAAACATCATCGGGATCCTCTGGCTTCTGGACTCCATCAATCTGGTAGCATCATCCGAGAAGAGAGAGAGAAGGGGGAAAAGAGGGAGCAAAGCAACCATGAGTACTCATCCAAAGTACTCGCAAGCAAGGATCTATACTACAAATGCAAAGATATCTGTGTAAAGGGCTAATATATGTGGACTGAACTGCAGAAAGCAGAATAAGAGGGGGATAGCTAATCCAATTGAAGACTACGCTTCTCGTAACCTCCATCTTGCAGTAGAAGATGAGGGTAGCTGGAAAGTAACAAGTATCCTCGCTTCTCGCAGCCTCCGTCTTGCAGCAGTAGAAGGGAGTAGATGGTAAGTTCACCAAGTAACATCGAATAGCATAATCCTACTCGGCGATCCTCCCGCACATCACCCTGTGAGAGAGCAACCACTGAGTTATCTCTGGCACTTGTAAGGGTGTGTTTTATTAATTATTCGGTTCTAGTTATCATGAGGTCGGAATACAACTCCGGGTCGTCCTTTTATCGAGGGACACGGCTATTCGAATAGATTAACTTCCCTGCAGGGGTGCACCATATATCCCAGCACGCTTGATCCCATTTGGCAGGGCACACTTTCCAGGGTCATGCCCGGCCTCGGAAGATCAACACGTCGCAGCCCTACCTAAGCACAACAGAGAGGTCGGCACGCCAGTCTAAGTCCTATGCGCGCAGGGGTCCGGGCCCATCGCCCAATGCACGCCTGCACGTTGCGTACGCGGCCGGTGAGCAGACCTAGCAACCTCCATTACTAAGGAAGTTGCGTTACGCGGTCCAACCCGGCGCGCGCCGCTCAATCGCTGACGTCAAGAAGGCTTCGGCTGATACCACGACGTCGAGTACCCATAACTATTCCCACGTAGCTGGTTAGTGCGTATAGACCAAATGGCCAGACTCAGATCAAATATCCAAACTCGTTAAGCGTGTTATTATGAAAATCACCGCGGACAACGACCAGGGCCTGGCCACCTCTCGACTGGGTGTCTCAACCTGCCCCTGTCGCTCCGCCACAAAGACCCACTCGGGGGCCGTCGGGAACTCAGGCCCATCACTACCTGGATGGAGCCACCTCTCCTTTCAGCCCCCACATCGGAATCACTTGCGGGTACTCAATGAGCCGACCCGACTTTAGTCACATCATGTATCATGTAATGTGTATGTAGTATATACCCGTGATCACACCCAAGTGATCACGGCCCGATAGAATAGCAGGGCAGATGGACAAGGGTGTAGGGCCACTGATGGAGTACTAGCATCCTATACTAAGCATTAGGATGGCAGGTAAAGTATCAACAGTTGTAGCAACAATGACAGGCTATGCAGCAGAATAGGGTTATTCGATAGCAGTAACATGCTACACTACTCTAATGCAAGCAGTAGAGAGAAGAATAGGCGATATCTGGTGATCAAGGGGGGGGCTTGCCTGGAAGCCCTGCAGACGAAAGGAATCTTCGGAAGCGTAGCCGTAGTCGAACACCGAAGCATCAACGGTCTCGGGGTCTATTGCGGTAACGGAGTCTACCGAAAAGAAGCAACGAAGGGGAAACAAATAAATAACAGAGCAAACAATAGCATCACAAAATATAACAAGGCAATACGCGGTGCTACGTGTGACCTACGCGGTAGGAGGTGATACCGATGAAGGGGGGAAACATCCGGGGAAGTATTCCCGGTGTTTCGCGTTTTTGGGCGGATGAAACGGAGGGGGAAAGTTGCGGGTTCAGTATGTTAGGGACGTGTGGTTGACGAACGGTCTGCGTATTCGGATGCGTCTCGAAATTCTGAGCAACTTTCATATATAAGGTATTTTCATCCGAGTTACGGTTTATTTTATATTAATTTTTAAAGTTTTAAATCATTTTCTAATTTATTAATTATTTAACAAATCGACATCATCCAGAATAGTGCATGCTGACGTCAGCATGATGTCAGCATGACGTCAGCAGTCAACAGGATTGTTGACTGGTCAAGCTGATGCGTGGGGCCCGCGTGTCATTGGCTGTTATCTAACTAACAATTTAGTTAGATTAATTATGTTTTAGATAATTACTTATTAGGTTAATTACTGATTAGATCAATCTAAATGTGATTAATTAACTTAATTAATTTGTTAATTAATTAATTAATTAATATAATTATTTATCTATTTATTATTATTATTTTCCTTTTTTTCTAAACGTTTCTGGGGGCGGGCCCCGGCTGTCATAGGCCTGGGGCCTTAGTGGGTTTGGGTGATGGGCGCCGGGTTAACGGGCGAAGCCCGACAGGGCGCCCGAGCGGCGCCGCGGCCAGCGAGCGAAGGGGGCGGGCGTTGGGCGCCGATGCGGTGGCCCGGCGTGGCGCCGGCGGCCAGCGGATCGGGACGGTGAGGTCGGTCGCCCCCCGGCGGCGGTGGTGAGGCCACAGCGGGGCGGCGGCCGTGGAGTACTAGCCGGGCGACCGGGGCGAAACAGCGGGCGGTGCTGGCAGGAACGGCGCGAGCGCGCAGTGGCGGCAGTAGCCGAGCGACGCAGAATGCTACAAGCGCACGACCGGACAGAGCATGGCGACGGGAGCAGAGGGGGAGAGGAGAGGGGAGAGGCTCACGGGGGCCGTAGGGGTTTTGGCAGCGAGGCGTGAGGAGGACGACAGGGACGACCCGAGCGACGACAGAGAAGAGTAGTCGACGGAGAGGGCGACGAAGTGGCAGTCCGGCGGCGAGGTCGGAGAGTCACGGGGCGTCGGTGGCATCGGCTGCCCCGACTGGATCCACGCGGGGCAGGAGAGGGGACGGGGAGTCCAGCGTGGTGCAACGGGGGTCCGAGGGTCCGGCGATGGCGTTCTGGCAAAGGCGACGCCGCACGGCGGCA
>LR738713.1:560727396-560823828 GCA_902687465.1 Secale cereale | reverse complement strand
GGTGTAGAGTTGGGTGCCAGGGGGGTTAAGGGAGGCGGTTCGGGCCGGCCTGAATCGGTGGGCTGGCGAGCTGGGTTGTTTGGCCCAGTAGGCCAGGGGTATATTTTATTTTATTTTATTTCTTCTAATTTTATTTTTCCTTTCTCTATTCTTTCTGTTTTATTTTAGTCTCACATTATTTTAGTTTAACAAAATACAAAACTAGTTCCTAATTTATGTTTAATAAATATTCCACTGCCCGTTGTAGTTTTGGGCAAGTAATAATTTATCTTAATACTTTATTAACTGAAGAAGGCATTTATTTATTTGTTTCTACTACTGTTTTATTTACTTTAGAATATTAGAATACTACATAGAAATATTGTTTCTTCACCAATATTTATTATGCATTAATTGGCACATTCAGAACATTTTAGTTTTAATGCTTGAAAACTTTTGTTGTTTGCCTTTATTTTAAATTTGAGTTTGAATCTTTTTGAATCACCGCGATATCGACAACAGTAACCGTGGTGATGTGGCATCATTAGCAGGAATTACTGTAGCTTGATTATCCGGGCGTCACAATTCTCCTCTACTACAAGAAATCTCGTCCCGAGATTTAAGCAGTGATGTAAGGGGGGGTGCTGGTAGCGCAATCTAACGAGTCTTCTCGGTCTTGGCTGCCCTTTCGAAGAGGTTGACCCCTTTCGTTGAAGTCCCCATTTCTCTGCTTCAAGTCATCGTGATCAAGACATCATCCTTTCTTCGGGATCTCCATTGTCCTACGAACGCGACCAGGGGGAAAACTTTGGAGGAACGTATCTCCATGAAGTATGTGCATCTGACAGTGAATTCAGAAAGTGATACACGAAGTACCCTACGCGTAGTATTTTAGTGAATCGATGGTACCAAAGTTTCAAACGGGTAGGCAGTCATTCGATGCCTAACCAGAAGCTGGAATGGGGGCTTGAACAACAAGAATAATATGGTGTTTGATATCAGGATGAAACATGGTAGAATTTAGCTCGTGAATTACACATGAAGCCAAGTGCAAAGTATACATTAGAATCAGGGTTGTACAAGAGAGTCAGGTTTCGATCCAGTGGACCTGTGGGTTATGGGCCCACCATGTGGGTTGAAAGTAGAAAGGGTGGTGACATCTTGAACAGCCTCGACAGGGAGGCAAGTGAGTGGATAGCTTGTCAGCTATGTCGGCATCAATGTCGGAACCAAGAACGGGGGACGAAGAGAACCATTTTCTTGCTCGTTGAAACGAGGCGGACCGGTAGGCAAAGTTTTCTTCCGTCGGTGGGTACTGGAACGTTACCAACCATAGTAACAGGGTCTTACCGACAGAGTTGTACAACAAGGTGTTTACATAAGTAGAGAATTATTACTGCTTAGATTATATGTAGATCAAGGAAAGGTTAAACAAACAAATGGAAAGGAAAATTGTGATTACACACAATTAATAGGAGTATAACCTTCCCATGGCCAAGCAAAACATGGCGTACAGGGTTGGAGAGCAAGTACCCAACCATTCAGATAAAGAGGCAAGGATTAAACAAGACGTTACCCATACAATGGTGTTTGGATAACTGACCAAGAATCATTTAGCATTGGGCTTCAAATGCCCTTGTTGAAAATCGGAGTACCACAGACATGCTTCGAGATAGCATTGGCATGGTCTTGAAGCAAAGGTCGGACTTGGATACACAAAGGATTCATCAGGAACAACTTATAGAATAAGTCTTACAATTTCCTCCGGGAAGAATGGTTATCATTGCAAAAGAGATTATAATGATAGGTCCTCCAGCCAGGGGTGCTAGGCATGACATCATATTTCCGAGTCATCAAAGGACCAATATTATAACTCCTAGAAAGTTGTCCCAACAATTATATCTGACCGAGATTCAGATCCGATTGGTGTCATGATACCTCAGACTCGGGATGTTCGATAAGAAAAGGTGCAACATAAATCGACGAAATGACATTGCAAGATTCTCGGGAAATGAACTATGGGAGCAGTTTCCCGAAACAATAGTTCATCATTAAACCAAGGAGAGGATGAGGAGGTGGCTGATGGGCTCAGCGACAATTCATCGAGAATTCCAAACGGGTGGATCTCCACAATAATGTGAACAAGAAGAAGACACTTGTCAATTCAGATGATATAATGTCGTATGCTTGAGGAAAACATACACCATTAATCATTAGTTGAAAGGTGTGCCCGAAATATGACCTTAGGCAGCAAGATCAATGTTAGAGTGACAATTCAATAACCAACCGTCTAAGAACGAACTGTCGATCGTTAACTTCATAGCAATAGGGTTGCTAGAAGTATAGAACTCAAGCAGCATCGTTAGCATATTGGTATCCCGGTTAAAACAACACGGGGACCAAGGAAGAATGGTGATGGTGAGAAATATCATTATACCGAGAATTTCTAAGAGGTGAAGCAATCCCCACAACATTCTCGACATAAAAGACAGTAATAGTTCAAGGCAGAACACAACACTAGCTGGAGAGCAAGTTGTATTCATGATGTGGACAAGTCCGTGACGAATGGTAGTCAAGGGTGTTGCCGATGATAATAAAAATCATCAAGGGCAAGGAGAGTATTCCTCATCATGAATACAGTTGACATCTCGGAAGAAGTCAATGTGTTGAAGGTGATCCCGACACATTTGTCGGGAGGTTTCAAAAGGATGCAATCAAACAACAATGGCAACAAGCAAGAGAATGACGAAGTGGCAAGTTATAGGGTCAATATAAAAGATGCAAGCTTGGAATCAAAGTTGCCTTACTGAACAAGCAACCAGATGTTGAAAGCTCGACGTAAGTTGTGCTCAATCTCTGAAGAATTCATGCACCAAAGAAGGACGAGGTAGCACAGTCAAGGATAGCTAGACAAGGGATGTACCCGATAGTCTAGGAATAAACTAGATTGAGTTTAAAATTTTCCCAATAACATCTACTAGGGGTGTTGAATTTTTCGAGCGGAATTGATTTACTAAACGGTGTCCTCGGTTGACGGCAACCTAGAACCCGTAGAGCGATTACGACAAGCAAAGGTATTACTTCATCAAAAGTTCAAAAGGTGTAGTGCAAAGTGATGATATCCTCGAGATATCAGAGGGTAAAACTCGAAGGTAGAACACGATAGGAGTTGAACTAGGTCATTCACCTATGACAGTAGATACTTTAACCTTGTCAAAAATGGACGAGGCCTGGAATGGATTTATTCCAGATATATTGAATAAGGACAGCATGGTCGGAACCATAACTGCAAGGGGTCAAATTTATTGACACCGAAAGAATTATTTAGATGCAAAATCATTTTGCAAGAAGCTCCCGAGACGGTCTACATCGTTTCCATGGGCATGAACAAAAGCTCAAGGTCGACTCCCATTTCTCCAATGCATACGTTTTATTTACCTCTTGCTTTGATAAAACTGTAGTGTTGGAATTTTATCCGGTAGAACACCGGAAGGGTATGACTTGTGAAAACTTTTGGGTTCTCACGGATTAGGGGAAGGCATATGTTCAACCCATCGGGCTTCTTAGTAACATATACCACAAGTTTCAAAAGTAAATATCACCAGCTCCAAGGGAGAGCATGGTTGTCAAAGAAGAGGATACAATTTACCGAAGGTATTATGCATCAGGGACAGAACTTCTCGAGGTTTTTGTATACGAAGGACACTGTCGGATAATATTTCAACAAAGGATCGAGCGATCCACAACGGAGCTGATGTGAGTATCGGTACTCACTCTGAGGAAGAAGAATGCAGAGGCATCAGATTCAAAAATCACCTGATTAGTATGAAGCTTAAATAGAAAGAAATTATGGTTTCCAAAACGAAGGATCAGAAGCAGACGCTCTGATCCAGGAGGGATAAGTTGACAACACTTAGTTGTATAATCAATAAAGGTTTGAATTGCCGAGAACCAACTCATGTCCGGAATGACGTCTGAGTCGGAAAGATAATTTTATAAAGGATAACCTGATGACTACGTGCATACGCACACATTGAATCAATAGGCCCAAAATGGCTAAGACAAGGGATGTTAACGAAGACTACTAGTCATATGGAATTAATCATAATGCAAGCAGGCAAGAATTACAGGAGTAACAGGCTGCAGAGGATTTGCGAAAGATCAAAAGGTATCCCGATGAACTTTGTGAGAAACATGAACAATCGAGAAGAACGGGTCCTCGATAATTGTGAGGAAATAACCGTAAGGGTTTTCATGTGACATAAAGCTGCAAGACAGTAAACTCAAAGGATTCTCGAGACAACGGAGAATATTTCGAGGCCTCTTGTAACAACAAGAGCGACGAGGAATGATCATGAGTATGACAAGTGCATGCAGATATCCATAGGGATATATCGGTGGCAGTGAATTACAAAGGCGATGAACACAAGTTCTCGGGTTAACAGCGGAGAGTATCTTCAGGTTCTTCTGGTGCAGCGGACGATCATCGATCATAAGTTGCTCTCCGGGTGAAAGTGATAACGAGATCCTAATGTTAGATTTAGCAAAATTCATTTATCCCGAATAGAAGAGAGATAAGAGTCCCAGAGTATAGACGAGGAGTAAAAGATCCTAATACCACCCAATGGTGCTGTGGGCCCGTAAGCCACACAACAAGTTAGTAAAATTTGTTTTTCAAAGACTAGACTCAACTTCGGCCAAGGAGTTGGAAAGGGGGATTCCTACAGGCAGTCGGCTCTGATACCGACTTGTGATGCCCCCGATTTGACCGTACACTAATCATGCATGCAAATGTGTACGACCAAGATCAAGGACTCACTGGAAGATATCACAACACAACTCTAGACACAAATTAAAATAATACAAGCTTTATATTACAAGCCAGGGGCCTCGAGGGCTCGAATACAAAAGCTCGAAAACACAAGAGTCAGCGGAAGCAATAATATCTGGGTACAGACATAAGTTAAACAAGTTTGCCTTAAGAAGGCTAGCACAAAAATAGCAACGATCGAAAAGGCAAGGCCTCCTGCCTGGGACCTCCTAACTACTCCTCGAAGCCGAACTCCATGTAGAAACATCATCGGGATCCTCTGGCTTCTGGACTCCATCAATCTGGTTGCATCATCCGAGAAGAGAGAGAGAAGGGGGAAAAGGGGGAGCAAAGCAACCGTGAGTACTCATCCAAAGTACTCGCAAGCAACGATCTACACTACAAATGCAAAGATATCTGTGTAAAGGGGTACTATATGTGGACTGAACTGCAGAAAGCAGAATAAGAGGGGGATAGCTAATCCAATTGAAGACTACGCTTCTCGTAACCTCCATCTTGCAGTAGAAGATGAGGGTAGCTGGAAAGTAACAAGTATCCTCGCTTCTCGCAGCCTCCGTCTTGCAGCAGTAGAAGGGAGTAGATGGTAAGTTCACCAAGTAACATCGAATAGCATAATCCCACTCGGCGATCCTCCCGCACATCACCCTGTGAGAGAGCAACCACCGAGTTATCTCTGGCACTTGTAAGGGTGTGTTTTATTAATTATTCGGTTCTAGTTGTCATGAGGTCGGAATACAACTCCGGGTCGTCCTTTTACCGAGGGACACGGCTATTCGAATAGATTAACTTCCTTGCAGGGGTGCACCACATATCCCAGCACACTTGATCCCATTTGGCCGGACACACTTTCCAGGGTCATGCCCGGCCTCGGAAGATCAACACGTCGCAGCCCTACCTAAGCACATCAGAGAGGTCAGCACGCCGGTCTAAATCCTAGGCGCGCAGGGGTCCGGGCCCATCGCCCAACGCACACCTGCACGTTGCGTACGCAGCCGGTGAGAAGACCTAGCAACCTCCATTACTAAGGAAGTTGCGTTAGGCGGTCCAACCCGGCGCGCGCCGCTCAATCGCTGACGTCAAGAAGGCTTCGGCTGATACCACGACGTCGAGTACCCATAACTATTCCCACGTAGCTGGTTAGTGCGTATAGACCAAATGGCCAGACTCAGATCAAATATCCAAACTCGTTAAGCGTGTTATTATGAAAATCACCGCGGACAACGACCAGGGCCTGGCCACCTCTCGACTGGGTGTCTCAACCTGCCCCTGTCGCTCCGCCACAAAGACCCACTCGGGGGCCGTCGGGAACTCAGGCCCACCACTGCCTGGATGGAGCCACCTGTCCTTTCAGCCCCCACACCGGAATCACTTGCGGGTACTCAATGAGCCGACCCGACTTTAGTCACATCATGTATCATGTAAAGTGTATGTAGTATATACCCGTGATCACACCCAAGTGATCACGGCCCGATAGAATAGCAGGGCAGATGGACAAGGGTGTAGGGCCACTGATGGAGTACTAGCATCCTATACTAAGCATTAGGATGGCAGGTAAAGTATCAACAGTTGTAGCAACAATGACATGCTATGCAGCAGAATAGGGTTATTCGATAGCAGTAACATGCTACACTACTCTAATGCAAGCAGTAGAGAGAAGAATAGGCGATATCTGGTGATCAAGGGGGGGGGGCTTGCCTGGAAGCCCTGCAGACGAAAGGAATCTTCGGAAGCGTAGCCGTAGTCGAACACCGAAGCATCAACGGTCTCGGGGTCTATCGCGGTAACGGAGTCTACCGAAAAGAAGCAACGAAGGGGAAACAAATAAATAACAGAGCAAACAATAGCATCACAAAATATAACAAGGCAATACGCGGTGCTACGTGTGACCTACGCGGTAGGAGGTGATACCGATGAAGGGGGGAAACATCCGGGGAAGTATTCCCGGTGTTTCGCGTTTTTGGGCGGATGAAACGGAGGGGGAAAGTTGCGGGTTTAGTATGTTAGGCACGTGTGGTTGACGAACGGTCTGCGTATTCGGATGCATCTCGAAATTCTGAGCAACTTTCATATATAAGGTATTTTCATCCGAGTTACGGTTTATTTTATATTAATTTTTAAAGTTTTAGTTCATTTTCTAATTTATTAATTATTTAACAAATCAACATTATCCAGAATAGTGCATGCTGACGTCGGCATGATGTCAGCATGACGTCAGCAGCCAACATGATTGTTGACTGGTCAAGCTGACGCGTGGGGCCCGCGTGTCATTGGCTGTAATCTAACTAACAATTTAGTTAGATTAATTATGTTTTAGATAATTAATGATTAGGTTAATTACCCATTAGATTAATCTAAATGTGATTAATTAACTTAATTAATTTGTTAATTAATTAATTAATTAATATAATTATTTATCTATTTATTATTATTTTTTTCCTTTTTTTTCTAAACGTTTCTGGGGGCGGGCCCCGGCTGTCATAGGCCTGGGGCCTTAGTGGGTTTGGGTGCTGGGCGCCGGGTTAACGGGCGATGCCCGACAGGGCGCCCGAGCGGCGCTGCGGCCAGCGAGCGAAGGGGGCGGGCGTTGGGCGCCGAAGGTGGCCCGGCGGGGCGCCGGCGGCCAGCGGATCGGGACGGTGAGGTCGCTCGCCCCCCGGCGGCGGTGGTGAGGCCACAGCGGGGCGGCGGCCGTGGAGCACTAGCTGGGCCTCCGGGGCGAAACAGCGGGCGGTGCTGGCCGGAACGGCGCGAGCGCGCAGTGGCGGCAGTAGCCGAGCAACGCGGAATGCTACACGCGCACGACCGGACAGAGCATGGCGACGGGAGCAGAGGGGGAGAGGAGAGGGGAGAGGCTCACGGGGGCCGTAGGGGTTTTGGCAGCGAGGCGTGAGGAGGACGACGGGGACGACCCGAGCGACGACAGAGAAGAGTAGTCGACGGAGAGGGCGACGAAGTGGCAGTCCGGCGGCGAGGTCGGAGAGCCACGGGGCGTCGGTGGCATCGGCTGCCCCGACTGGATCCACGCGGGGCGGAGAGGGGACAGGGAGTCCGGCGTGGTCCGACGGGGGTCCGAGGGTCCGGCGATGGCGTTCTGGCAACGACAACGTCGCACGGAGGGGGGGGAGTGGGTGTCGGTGGTGTAGAGTTGGGTGCCAGGGGGGGTTAAGGGAGGCGGTTCGGGCCGGCCTGAATCGATGGGCTGGCGAGCTGGGCTGTTTGGCCCAGTAGGCCAGGGGGTATATTTTATTTTATTTTATTTCTTCAAATTTTATTTTTCCTTTCTCTATTCTTTCTGTTTTATTTTAGTCTCACATTATTTTAGTTTAACAAAATACAAAACTAGTTCCTAATTTATGTTTAATAAATATTCCACTGCCCGTTGTAGTTTTGGGCAAGTAATAATTTATTTTACTACTTTATTAACTGAAGAAGGCATTTATTTATTTGTTTCTACTACTGTTTTATTTACTTCAGAATATTAGAATACTACATAGAAATATTGTTTCTTCACCAATATTTATTATGCATTAATTGGCACATTTAGAACATTTTAGTTTTAATGCTTGAAAACTTTTGTTGTTTGACTTTATTTTAAATTTGAGTTTAATCTTTTTGAATCACCGCGATATCGACAACAGTAACCGTGGTGATGTGGCATCATTAGCAGGAATTACTGTAGCTTGATTATCCGGGCGTCACAAGAAGCCTCCATACCTAGAAAGCTAGAAGATGGTTGGAATCCTATGATTAAAATTAAGTTGAATAACTTCTCTTGCTATGCTTTATGTGATGTTGGAGCTAGTACCTCCGTTATGCCCAAAAGAATATATGATATGATTAAATTGAAACCTTTTGATTCTTGTTCTTTTGGTGTTCGTCTTGTTGATTCTTCCATAAAGAAACCTTTGGGGAGGATCGACGATGTTCTTATCATTGTCAATGACAATTATGTTCCCGTTGATTTTACTATTATGGATATTGAATGTGATCCTTCTTGTCCAATTATTTTGGGACGTCCTTTTCTTTGCACTGTTGGTGCTATCATTGACATGAAAGAGGGGAATATAAAATTCCAATTTCCTCTCAAGAAAGGGATGGAACACTTCCCTAGAAAGAAGATTAAGTTACCTTTTGAGTCCGTTATACGGGCTAGCTATTCTTTCACTCTTGATAAAACTTGATCCCTTTGCATTATGCCTAGCTTAAAGGCATAAAAGAAAGCACTTTTGGGAGGCAGCCCACAATGAATAAAGTTTTATTTTGCTTTTGTTGTGTCTTGATGTTTGTTACTACAGTAGCATCATCATTGTATCTTTACTTTTCAGCTTTGTGCCAAGTTTAGCCTCTGATTGCAAGAAAGTTCAAAAGTTGTGACGTGCTGTCCAGGAAACAGATTCTGTCCTTGGACAGAAAAATTCGTATAAAATCACCAGATCATCTTTTTGGTCTGAATTTTTTCGACAGCGTGCTCTATACAATTGGCTTTCGGGCGTCTGTTCTGAGTTTTTTGATTTGAGTTGCAGAAGTGCCCCGAAAAATTATTTACTACCTGCTGGTCTGTTTTTCACAAATTCTGTCCTGTTTTGCCTTTTCTTCGTTTTGCAAACCTTGAGCTTGCTCTTTGATACGTCCAAAACTTATCTATAATTTCTGCTTGCTCCATGCCACTTTTGGGTGATATTGCTATGATATTCATACACTTCCATACACTTTTGATCATATTTGGACTAACTTACTAATCCAGTGCACCCCAGTGCCAGTTTCTGTTTTCGGCTGTCTTTGTATTTCAGGTTTTCACGTTACGAGAACTGCCCAGAAAAATCCAGAAAATTTATATAAAAAAATCAGCGTTTCGGAAACAACCTTGCGTCCGAAGGACAGCCGGGGGGGCCACCAGGGCTCCAGGCGCCCTGGCGGCGCGCCCCCCTTGGGCCGCGCCGGGGGGGGCGCCTGGGCCCCCCGAAGCTTCCCCGATGCCCCCCTTTGGCATATATTTAAAGCGTCCTCCGAAACCCTCAGAACAGGAACTCTTTTCGCGATCCCATCTCTGTTCCGCCGCCGCCGCCGCCGCTTCCAAGATCGGGAGCACCAGGAGAACTCTTCCCGGCACCCTGCCGGAGGGGAGGATCACCACCGGGAGCTTCTCCACCACCATGGACGCCTCCCGGATGACTCGTGAGTAGTCTCCCTTGGACCATGAGTCCATGACCAGTAGCTATGTGATGTTCTCCTCCCGTTCTTGTGCTTCACTAATTAGTCCTCGTGAGCTGCCCTACATGATCGAGGCACCTATGAATCCTTATGCTGTTGCTATGTTGAGTTTGCTGGGATCCGATGGATTATGAGATTATGTTCAGATTGATCTTGAGTAATATATTTGATTTACCTCTTTTATATTTATGTTCATAAGTAATTCTTGCATGTTCTCCGTTGTTATTTATTGCTTTGGCCAAGTAGTAGGTAGTGACTCCAAGAGGGAACGTTATGCTCGATTGTGGGTTCATGCCCCTCGATGACTAGCTTGAGTGATAGAAACATGAGTCTAGGGGATGTGCTGTTGCCACAAGGGGGAAAACAACGGTGCTTGTGCCCGCGGGTGCAAGGATTGTTTACTTTACGCAAAGTTCTTTTAATGCAGTTGTCTGTTGCACTGAGTTTACACTATGGGTGGGACTCGCAACTTAATACCAGCGAGATGTTCTGGATAGATATCTCAAGGTGGATGATTAGTAGTAGATATTGATGGATTTCGGTCTACTTACTTTGGCGTACCGCCCATGCTTTGAACCTCAACCTTTCTTGCAATGTAGTCAACATTGGTTTGTGTTCGTGGTCCTGTCAATTGCCCAGCTGTAATTTGTTTACCTCACATAGCTGTTTTATCATCTTTTGGGAGAGAGACATCACTAGTGAACATCATGAGACTCCGGTCCATATTACCATCATTGATCACATCCGCTATTTACTTTTCGTTATTATTTACTATTGCAAACACTATTTATCACTACTATCATTGCTTTTAATCCTTTGTGAACTACAAGGCCGGAGGGATTGACAACCTCTCTGTACTCGTTGGGAGCAAAGTTATTTGTATCTGTGTGCAGGTCCACGTTGATTGCTACTATCTGGCGCCGTAGCAGTTGACACCTACTTGTTGAACCTAGAAGTCTCTGGGGATTCGATCCTTGGCATCTTTGCTAAGGGAAAACACTTCTACATACTGCATCTTACACCTTCCACTTGGGGTAACCAACGAGGGGTTCGAGGCCCATCAAGGAGTATTTTCTGGCGCCGTTGCCGGGGACTCCACTCTTCATGATAGGGGAGTTGCACGCTATCTTTTACCTTTGCTTTTTAGTCTTGTTAGTTTACCTTTCAGTTTTTGCTTTAGTATCTTTTATGAAAAATCACAAAAAAATTATTTGCCTTTTTATTAGTAGTCCTTTCTGTTTAGCCAAACATGTTAGGACTTGGTGCTTTGAGGGAATCAGAAGTTCTAGATTTCCATCAAAGGGATGGAGAAAATATGAAGAAGGCATGGGACGGAATTTCTGATGCACATAGGAGAATTATGCCTTGGATGCCTATAAAAATTGTGCTCAGGAATTTTTACCATGGTCTTTTTAAATGATGTAAACACTCCCTTGACATTATAGCTGAGGAGATTTCTTAGAATGTGATGAAGCTAGAGCTCTTGAAATTATACATGGTCTATCTAGTTACTTTGTTTATGATCATAACTTTGATACTGTCATAGATAGACTTGCTACTATTGAGAAAAGAATGGATGCTCTAGACTTGATGAATGTAGAGAAACCTAAACCCAATAAGAAAGACATTTTGGAAATAGACAATGATTGGGAGCCTTTTGTTAGGATTAGCATCTCTAATCAAGACTTCCTTGCTTATTGTGATATTGGATCTATGGTTTCTACTATGCCAAAAATTGTTCATGATTCTTTAAAATTTAACATGGATAGATTACCATCTTATCATGAACACACTAATGGAGATATTTCTGAAATCCAGGGAAGAATAAAAGACGTGCCAGTTAAATTCCTTAAAGGGATTGCAATGATTGATTTCTTCATCATGGAGCCAAACCAAGGAAATATAGTGCTTGGAAGGGACTTCCTCCGAGCAGTTAAAGACTTCATCGATATAGGTAAGGGACAAATCTGCTTACGCGGGAAGGAAAAAGGTGTGTACCCCTTTCCTAGAAGGAACAAGAATGAACTTGTTGAGGAACCATTTGAAACAATTTATAACTCCGATTATTATGATGGTTATTGATTCCTCTATGCATTATGCCTAGCTTAAAGGCATAAAAGAAAGCGCTTTTGGGAGGCAGCCCACATGAATAAATTTTTTGCTTTTGTTGTGTCTTGATGTTGTTTACTGCTGTAGCATCATCATTGTATCTTTGCTTTTCATATTTGTGCCAACTATAGCCTCCGATTGCTAGAAAGTTCAAAAGTTGTGAGATGCTGTCCAGGAAACAGATTCTGTCCTTGGATAGAAAAATTCGTATAAAATCACCAGATCATCTTTTTGGTCTGAATTTTTTCGACAGCGTTCTGTATATAATTGTATTTCGTGCGTCTGTTCTGAGTTTTTTGATTTGAGTTGCAGAAGTATCCCGAACAGATCAATTACTACCTGCTGTTCTGTTTTTCACAGATTCTGTCCTGTTTTGCCTTTCCTTCACTTTGCAAATCAAGAACTTGCTTTTTATTTGCAAAAACCTTTTGGCAATCTTGAGAAACAGTAGAACTTCAAGAATATCTTTATTTCCAGCAAG
This sequence comes from Secale cereale, assembly GCA_902687465.1. NCBI lineage: Eukaryota > Viridiplantae > Streptophyta > Magnoliopsida > Poales > Poaceae > Secale > Secale cereale. The sequence continues at coordinate 560,811,217 of LR738713.1, read as the reverse complement.
GTATAATTTTTTTTATTAAGGGTACTAACCTCGCTAATCAGATTATGATGAGTTATGTATGAAGGGAGTTTTCAAGTGTGCGAGGGAAGATGATAAAAAGATTCAGGAGTGTGAAGCGCTCAAGCTTGGGGATGCCCCCGTGCACCCCCAAGAAATATTCAAGGAGACTCAAGCGTCTAAGCTTGGGGATGCCCCCGTGCATCCCCTTCTCCATCAACATTATCAGTTCGTCTTTCGTTCCGCTATATTTTTATCACTTCATGTGTTATGTGCTATGCTTGGAGCGTCTTGCTTTTATTTTACTTTTTAGTTTTTCATAACGAGTCGGAACTCAGCATTCTTTATGTGGGAGAGAAACACGCTGATGGGCCTCGAACCCCTCGTTGGTTACCCCAAGTGGAAGGTGTAAGATGCAGTATTGTAGAAGTGTTTTCCCTTAGCAAGATGCCAATGATCGAATCCCCAGAGACTCCTAGGTTCAACAAGTAGGTGTCAACTGCTATGGCGCCAGATTAGTAGCAATCAACGTGGACCTGCACACAGATACAAATAACTTTGCTCCCAACGAGTACAGAGAGGTTGTCAATCCCTCCGGCCTTGTAGTTCACAAAGGATTAAAAGCAATGATAGTAGTGATAGATAGTTTTTGCAATAGTAAGTAAATAGCGAAAAGTAAATAGTGGATGTGATCAATGATGGTAATATGGACCGGAGTCTCATGATGTTCACTAGTGATGTCTCTCTCCCAAAAGACGATAAAACAGCTATGTGAGGTAAACAAATTACAGCTGGGCAATTGACAGGACCACGAACGCAAACCAATGCTGACTACATTGCAAGAAAGGTTGAGGTTCAAAGCATGGGCGGTACGCCAAGGTAAGCAGACCGAAATCCATCAATATCTACTACTAATCATCCACCTTGAGATATCTATCCAGAACATCTCGCTGGTATTAAGTTGCGAGTCCCACCCATAGTGTAAACTCAATGCAACAGACAACTGCATTAAAAGAACTTTGCGTAAATTAAACAATCCTTGCACCCCGCGGGCACAAGCACCGTTGTTTTCCCCCTTGTGGCAACAGCACATCCCCTGGACTCATGTTTCTGTCACTCAAGCTAGTCATCGAGGGGCATGAACCCACAATCGAGCATAACGTTCCCTCTTGGAGTCACTACCTACTACTCGGCCAAAGCAGCAAATAACAACGAAGAACATGCAAGAATTACTTATGAACAAAAATATAAAAGAGGTGAATCAAATATATTACTCAAGATCAATCTGAACATAATCTCATAATCCATCGGATCCCAGCAAACTCAACATAGCAAAAGCATAAGGATTACATAGGTGCCTCGATCATGTAGGACAGCTCACGAGGACTAATTAGTGAAGCACAAGAACGGGAGGAGAACATCACATAGCTACTGGTCATGGACTCATGGTCCAAGGGAGACTACTCACGAGTCATCCAGGAGGCGTCCATGGTGGTGGAGAAGCTCCCGGTGGTGATCCTCCCCTCCGGCAGGGTGCCGGGAAGAGTTCTCCTGGTGCTCCCGATCTTGGAAGCGGCGGCGGCGGCGGAACAGAGATGGGATCGCGAAAAGAGTTTTTCTTCTGAGGGTTTTGGAGGACCCTTTAAATATATGCCAAAGTAGGGCATCGGGGGAGCTTCGGGGGGCCCAGGCGCCCCCCCCCCCCGGCGCGGCCCGGGGGGGGCGGGGCGCCGCCAGGGCGCCTGGAGCCCTGTTGCCCCCCCCCGAGGCTGCCCTTCGGACACAGGGTTGTTTCCGAAACGCTGATTTTTTATATAATTTTTCTGGATTTTTCTGGGCAGTTCTCGAAACGTGAAAACCTGAAATACAAAAACAGCCGAAAACAGAAACTGGCACTGGGGTGCACTGGATTAGTAAGTTAGTCCAAATATGATCAAAAGTGTATGGAAGTGTATGAATATCATAGCAATATCACCCAAAAGTGGCATGGAGCAAGCAGAAATTATAGATACGTTTTGGACGTATCAACATCCCCAATCTTAATTCCTACTCGTCCTCGAGTAGGTAAATGATAACAAGAATAATTTCTGTGGTGACATGCTATTAACCATATAGGACTTTTTCATAGTCATATGACAAAAGCTTACTGAGACGATGATTATATAGTAATTAAGTTGCCTCAAGAGAAAATCACAAATGACTGAAAGTTTTACAACATGAAACTGAAACATCAAAAAGATTTGCAATGAATATGATGTGCAAATATGATAAAGTGATATCTAGCTTGCCCCCTTTAGTGATGCAAAACATAAATGCAGGGGCACCTTCAAGGTTTAAGTGATGACTAGATACAATCATTTCAGAATAAACGATATCACAATCATGCAAAAGACAATGCTACTTTGCGACAATGCACATTACACTCAGAATGACAATCATGCTCTCAGTAGTTGGTGCTTTAACGTAAAAGTAAAAGAATGGTTATGTGCTGGAGCTTTTTTATTTTGAAAACATGGAAGCAATTGTGTCAACGGTAGTAGTACTTCATATGTGTCATGCATAAGACATCCTATAAGTTGCAAGCCTCATGCATCGTATACCAATGGTGCTAGCTCCTTGTCCTAATTAGCTCGGATTCCCATGGGTTATCATTGCATTGCATATGTTTCAACCAAGTGTCACAAAAGGGTACCTCTATGCCACCTGTACAAAGGTCCAAGGAGATAAATCGCATTTGATTTCTCGTTTTTGATAGATCTCAACTTGAGGACATCCATACCGGGACAACATAGAAAATAGATGATGGACTCCTCTTTAATGCATAAGCATATTCTCATGAGAGATTGAGGATTAAGGTCCAAGCTAAAACTTCCACCATGATACATGGCTTTGGTTGGCGGCCCAATGTTCTTCTCTAACAATATGCATATTCATTCAACCCACGGTAAATCACCCTTACTTCAGACAAGACGAACATGCATAACAACTCACATGATATTCAACAAAAGTGTGACAGTTGATGGCGTCCCCAGAAACATGGTTACCGCTCAGCAAGCAACTTATAAGAAATAAGATACATAAGCAACATATTCTTTACCACAATAGTTTTTAAGCTACTTTCCCATGAGCTATATATTGCAAAGTTAGTTTGCTTAGTACAGGTGGAGGCTAGCAAAAGACTGGGAGCGACCAACTAAGAGAGCAATGACGGTCATAATCATGCAGAGCGACGAAGCAATATTGAATCAGGCATCGAAGTTATATCGCTACTCAGAAATAAAAGATCATCAAGGCTTGACAGACTTTCTTTACAGTCTTGAATATGCATGAGCATACGCCAAGTCAATCAAAATAAATTCTCGAAGGAAGATATTACTAAACCATACCACATCATAGGCAAACAAACCAAGTTGGTACTCCAATAACACATTGGGAACCCCCCAGCTATTTGGGATTAACCATAAGAAAACCTGAACTACTAAGCACCATTATGCAAGTAGCATATTTATCATAGACACATTAACCAATGCAACGGAAGCAAACTCTCTTAATAAGGTGAGCATGATAATTAAAGAGAGTTCAAGCAACCAACTAAACAAAAGCTCTTTGAAAATATAAGCATGAATACTAAGAGCAGAGCATGATAGTAGCTATTAAAAGACAAAGAACACACACAGCATAGATAGACATGAAAATTCTATGTTATGTTCTAGGTAGAAGTGGAGCGTGTTTCTCTCCCACATAAAGGAATGCTAGGTTCCGACTCGTTATGAAAAACTAAAAAGAAAACTAAAAGTAAGACGCTCCAAGCATAGCACATATCACATGAAGTGATAAAAATATAGCGGAACGAAAGACGAACTGATAATGTTGATGGAGAAGGGGATGCACGGGGGCATCCCCAAGCTTAGACGCTTGAGTCTCCTTGAATATTTCTTGGGGGTGCACGGGGGCATCCCCAAGCTTGAGCGCTTGACACTCCTGAATCTTTTTATCATCTTCCCTCGCACACTTGAAAACTCCCTTCATACATAACTCATCATAATCTGATTAGCGAGGTTAGTACCCTTAATAAATTATTATACCTTGCTGGAAATAAATATATTCTTGAAGTTCTACTGTTTCTCAAGATTGCCAAAAGGTTTTTGCAAAGAAAAAGCAAGTTCTTGATTTGCAAAGTGAAGGAAAGGCAAAACAGGACAGAATCTGTGAAAAACAGAACAGCAGGTAGTAATTGATCTGTTCGGGATACTTCTGCAACTCAAATCAAAAAACTCAAAACAGACGCACGAAAGACAATTATATACAGAACGCTGTCGAAAAAATTCAGACCAAAAAGATGAACTGGTGATTTTATACGAATTTTTCTATCCAAGGACAGAATCTGTTTCCTGGACAGCACCTCACAACTTTTGAACTTTCTAGCAATCAGAGGCTATACTTGGCACAAACATTAAAAGCAAAGATACAATGATGATGCTACAGCAGTAAACAACATCAAGACACAACAAAAGCAAAAAAAATATTCATGTGGGCTGCCTTCCAAAAGCGCTTTCTTTTATGCCTTTAAGCTAGGCATAATGCATAGAGATCAAGTTGTATCAATTGAACCATCATCAAGATCATCAAAAAGCTCTTCAATAATACAACTAGTCTTAAGAGGACTCTCAAACAAAGGCCTCATAGAGATACTTCTAGGTAGAAGACCAAAAGGATAAAAGTCAAGGGAAGATTCATTTATAAATTCATCACATAAAGGTGTTTCTTCCAAAGTCTTTACAGTTTCAACCCCTTTGGCAATAGATGGATTACTTTTAGAACGGGGAGCCTTCGGAACGTGAACGAACTTAGGCTCCCGCTTTGCCGGAGTTTCTACCTTTTTGGTTTTGATCGAGGAGAAAGTAGTTCCTAGAGTATGAAATATTTCCTCAATCTTATCGACCCTAGAAGAGTCCAAGTCATGGAATTTGACGGTCTCCAAAATTTTGAAAATTTTATGCATGGAGCTATCAAGTCTATTCAAATTCCCTTGGATCTTACGATCCAACTCATTCATCTTATTAATGCTTGGCATCCCTAGCTCTATTTTTTCAAGTTTTTTCATAACGTGAGCTAGGGTGATGTCCTCTCGAATGCTAACAACAGGGAGATTCCCAACAAGATTTTCAATAATACTAAGAGACTCCCAAACTGGGGCCTCCAGGAAATTCCCATTGATAGAGTATCTAGAATAAACCTATTCCAAGAAGAAATTCCAACATAAAAATTTCTAAGCAAGATAGTAGTAGGTTGCTTCTTGGTGGCTCTTTTTTGTGAATCATTAATTCTATACCAAGCATCTTTCAAACTTTCCCCACCTCTTTGTTTAAAGGTGAGAACTTCTGCCTCGTCAAAGACAAAAGGACCCGACATAATGACAACTAAAGAACGAGATAACTATTTTTGTGATTTTCGATAAAAAGGTACTAAAGCAAAAATGAAAGGTAAACTAACAAGACTAAAAAGCAAAGTTAAAAGATAGCATGCAACTCCCCTATCCTGAAGAGTGGAGTCCCCGGCAACGGCGCCAGAAAATACTCCTTGATGGGCCTCGAACCCCTCGCTGGTTACCCCAAGTGGAAGGTGTAAGATGCAGTATTGTAGAAGTGTTTTCCCTTAGCAAGATGCCAAGGATCGAATCCCCAGAGACTCCTAGGTTCAACAAGTAGGTGTCAACTGCTACGGCGCCAGATTAGTAGCAATCAACGTGGACCTGCACACAGATACAAATAACTTTGCTCCCAACGAGTACAGAGAGGTTGTCAATCCCTCCGGCCTTGTAGTTCACAAAGGATTAAAAGCAATGATAGTAGTGATAGATAGTTTTTGCAATAGTAAATAAATAGCGAAAAGTAAATAGTGGATGTGATCAATGATGGTAATATGGACCGGAGTCTCATGATGCTCACTAGTGATGTCTCTCTCCCAAAAGATGATAAAACAGCTATGTGAGGTAAACAAATTACAGCTGGGCAATTGACAGGACCACGAACGCAAACCAATGCTGACTACATTGCAAGAAAGGTTGAGGTTCAAAGCATGGGCGGTACGCCAAGGTAAGCAGACCGAAATCCATCAATATCTACTACTAATCATCCACCTTGAGATATCTATCCAGAACATCTCGCTGGTATTAAGTTGCGAGTCCCACCCATAGTGTAAACTCAATGCAACAGACAACTGCATTAAAAGAACTTTGCGTAAAGTAAACAATCCTTGCACCCGCGGGCACAAGCACCGTTGTTTTCCCCCTTGTGGCAACAGCACATCCCCTAGACTCATGTTTCTGTCACTCAAGCTAGTCATCGAGGGGCATGAACCCACAATCGAGCATAACGTTCCCTCTTGGAGTCACTACCTACTACTCGGCCAAAGCAGCAAATAACAACGGAGAAGATGCAAGAATTACTTATGAACAAAAATATAAAAGAGGTGAATCAAATATATTACTCAAGATCAATCTGAACATAATCTCATAATCCATCGGATCCCAGCAAACTCAACATAGCAAAAGCATAAGGATTACATAGGTGCCTCGATCATGTAGGGCAGCTCACGAGGACTAATTAGAGTGAAGCACAAGAACGGGAGGAGAACATCACATAGCTACTGGTCATGGACTCATGGTCCAAGGGAGACTACTCACGAGTCATCCAGGAGGCGTCCATGGTGGTGGAGAAGCTCCCGGTGGTGATCCTCCCCTCCGGCAGGGTGCCGGGAAGAGTTCTCCTGGTGCTCCCGATCTTGGAAGCGGCGGCGGCGGCGGAACAGAGATGGGATCGCGAAAAGAGTTTTTCTTCTGAGGGTTTTGGAGGACCCTTTAAATATATGCCAAAGTAGGGCATCAGGGGAGCTTCGGGGGGCCCAGGCGCCCCCCCGGCGCGGCCCAGGGGGGGCGCGCCGCCAGGGCGCCTGGAGCCCTGGTGGCCCCCATAGGCTGCCCTTCGGACGCAGGGTTGTTTCCGAAACGCTGATTTTTTATATATTTTTTCTAGATTTTTCTGGGCAGTTCTCGAAACGTGAAAACCTGAAATACAAAAACAGCCGAAAACAGAAACTGGCACTGGGGTGCACTGGATTAGTAAGTTAGTCCAAATATGATCAAAAGTGTATGGACGTGTATGAATATCATAGCAATATCACCCAAAAGTGGCATGGAGCAAGCAGAAATTATAGATACGTTTTGGATGTATCACACGCTCCACCTCTACCTAGAACATAACATAGAATTTTCATGTTTATCTATGTTGTGTGTGTTGTTTGTCTTTTAATAGCTACTATCATGCTCTGATCTTAGTATTCATGCTTATCTTTTCAAAGAGCTTTTGTTTAGTTGGTTGCTTGAACTCTCTTTAATTATCATGCTCACCTTATTAAGAGAGTTTGCTTCCGTTGCATTGGTTTATGCGTCTATGATAAAGATGCTACTTGCATAATGGTGCTTAGTAGTTCAGATTTTCTTATGGTTAATCTCAAATAGCTGGGGGGTTCCCAATGTGTTATTGGAGTACCAACTTGATTTGTTTGCCTATGATGTGGTATGGTTTAGTAATATCTTCATTCGAGAATTTATTTTGATTGACTTGGCGTATGCTCACGCATATTTAAGACTGTAAAGAAAGTCTGTCAAGCCTTGATGATCTTTTATTTCTGAGTAGCGATATAACTACCATGCCTGATTCAATATTGCTTTGTCGCTCTGCATGATTATGACCGTCATTGCTCTCTTAGTTGGTCGCTCCCAGTCTTTTTGCTAACCTCCACCTGTACTAAGCGAACTAACTTTGCAATATATAGCTCATGGGAAAGTAGCTTAAAAACTATTGTGGTAAAGAATATGTTGCTTATGTATCTTATTTCTTATAAGTTGCTTGCTGAGCGGTAACCATGTTTCTGGGGACGCCATCAACTGTCACACTTTTGTTGAATATCATGTGAGTTGCTATGCATGTTCGTCTTGTCTGAAGTAAGGGTGATTTGCCGTGGGTTGAATGAATATGCATATTGTTAGAGAAGAACATTGGGCCGCCAACCAAAGCCATGTATCATGGTGGAAGTTTTAGCTTGGACATCAATCCTCAATCTCTTACGAGAATATGCTTATGCATTGAAGAGGAGTCCATCATCTATTTTCTATATTGTCCCGGTATGGATGTCCTCAAGTTGAGATCTATCAAAAACGAGAAATCAAATGCGATTTATCTCCTTGGACCTTTGTACAGGTGGTATAGAGGTACCCCTTTGTGATACTTGGTTGAAACATATGTAATGCAATGATAACCCATGGAGATCCGAGCTAATTAGGACAAGGTGCGAGCACTATTGGTATACGATGCATGAGGCTTGCAACTTATAGGATGTCTTATGCATGACACATATGAAGTACTACTACCGTTGACAAAATTGCTTCTATGTTTTCAAAATAAAAAGTTCTAGCACTTAACCTTTCTTTTACTTTTATGCTAAAGCACCAACTACTGAGAGCATGATTGTCATTCTGAGTGTAATGTGCTTTGTCCCAAAGTAGAATTGTCTTTTGCATGATTGTGATATCGTTTATTCTGAAATGATTGTATCTAGTCATCACTTAAACCTTGAAGGTGCCCCTGCATTTATGTTTTGCATCACTAAAGGGGGCAAGCTAGATATCACTTTATCATATTTGCACATCATGTTCATTGCAAATCTATTTGATGTTTCAGTTTCATGTTGAAAAACTTTCAGTCATTTGTGATTTTCTCATGAGGCAACTTAATTACTATAGAATCATTGTCTCAGTAAGCTTTTGTCATATGACTATAAAAAATTCCTATATGGTTAATAGCATGTCACCACAGAAATTATTCTTGTTATCATTTACCTACTCGAGGACGAGCAGGAATTAAGCTTGGGGATGTTGATACGTCCAAAACGTATCTATAATTTCTGCTTGCTCCATGCCACTTTTGGGTGATATTGCTATGATATTCATACACTTCCATACACTTTTGATCATATTTGGACAAACTTACTATTCCAGTGCACCCTAGTGCCAGTTTCTGTTTTCGGCTGTTTTTGTATTTCAGGTTTTCACGTTACGAGAACTGCCCAGAAAAATCCAGAAAAATTATATAAAAAATCAGCGTTTCGGAAACAACCTTGCGTCCGAAGGACAGCCGGGGGGGGCACCAGGGCTCCAGGCGCCCTGGCGGCGCCCCACCCCCCCTGAGCCGCGCCGGGGGGGGGGCTGGGCCCCCCGAAGCTTCCCATATGCCCCCCTTTGGCATATATTTAAAGCGTCCTCCGAAACCCTCAGAACAGGAACTCTTTTCGCGATCCCATCTCTGTTCCGCCGCCGCCGCCGCTTCCATGATCGGGAGCACCAGGAGAACTCTTCCCGGCACCCTGCCGGAGGGGAGGATCACCACCGGGAGCTTCTCCACAACCATGGACGCCTCCCGGATGACTCGTGAGTAGTCTCCCTTGGACCATGAGTCCATGACCAGTAGCTATGTGATGTTCTCCTCCCGCTCTTGTGCTTCACTAATTAGTCCTCGTGAGCTGCCCTACATGATCGAGGCACCTATGTAATCCTTATGTTGTTGCTATGTTGAGTTTGCTGGGATCCGATGGATTATGAGATTATGTTCAGATTGATCTTGAGTAATATATTTGATTTACCTCTTTTATATTTATGTTCATAAGTAATTCTTGCATGTTCTCCGTTGTTATTTATTGCTTTGGCCAAGTAGTAGGTAGTGACTCCAAGAGGGAACGTTATGCTCGATTGTGGGTTCATGCCCCTCGATGACTAGCTTGAGTGACAGAAACATGAGTCTAGGGGATGTGCTGTTTCCACAAGGGGGAAAACAACGGTGCTTGTGCCCGCGGGTGCAAGGATTGTTTACTTTACGCAAAGTTCTTTTAATGCAGTTGTCTGTTGCATTGAGTTTACACTATGGGTGGGACTCGCAACTTAATACCAGCGAGATATTTTGGATAGATATCTCAAGGTGGATGATTAGTAGTAGATATTGATGGATTTCGGTCTACTTACTTTGGCGTACCACCCATGCTTTGAACCTCAACCTTTCTTGCAATGTAGTCAGCATTGGTTTGCGTTCGTGGTCCTGTCAATTGCCCAGCTGTAATTTGTTTACCTCACATAGCTGTTTTATCGTCTTTTGGGAGAGAGACATCACTAGTGAACATCATGAGACTCCGGTCCATATTACCATCATTGATCACATCCGCTATTTACTTTTCGTTATTATTTACTATTGCAAACACTATCTATCACTACTATCATTGCTTTTAATCCTTTGTGAACTACAAGGCCGGAGGGATTGACAACCTCTCTGTACTCGTTGGGAGCAAAGTTATTTGTATCTGTGTGCAGGTCCACGTTGATTGCTACTATCTGGCGCCGTAGCAGTTGAAACCTACTTGTTGAACCTAGGAGTCTCTGGGGATTCGATCCTTGGCATCTTTGCTAAGGGAAAACACTTCTACATACTGCATCTTACACCTTCCACTTGGGGTAACCAACGAGGGGTTCAAGGCCCATCACTCTTTCTTTGCAAAAACCTTTTGGCAATCTTGAGAAATAGTAGATCTTCAAGATTATCCTTATTTCCAGCAAGGAAAAATTATTTTATTATGGGTACTAACCTCGCTAATCAGATTATGATGAGTTATGTATGAAGGGAGTTTTCAAGTGTGCGAGGGAAGATGATAAAAAGATTCAGGAGGGTCAAACGCTCAAGCTTGGGGATGCCCCCATGCACCCCCAAGAAATATTCAAGAAGACTCAAGCGTCTAAGCTTGGGGATGCCCCCGTGCATCCCCTTCTCCGTCAACAATTATCAGTTCGTCTTTCGTTCCACTATATTTTAATCACTTCATGCGTTATGTGCTATGCTTGGAGCGTCTTGCTTTTAGTTTCCTTTTTAGTTTTCTTTAGCTTTGCTTGCTGTTCATAACGAGTTAGAACCCAGCTTTCTTTGTGTGGGAGAGAAACACGCTCCACTTCAACCTAGAACACAACATAGGGTTTTCATGCTTATCTTTGTTGTGTGTGTTCTTTGTATTTCCATAAGCTACTGTCATGTTTAGCTCTTAGTTTTCATGCTTTACTTTTTAAAGAGCTTTTGTTTAGTTGGTTGCTGAACTCTCTTGAGTTTTCATGTTCATCTTGTTAAGAGAGTTGGCTTCTGTGGCACTGGTTGATATGTCTATGATAAAAATGCTATGTGCATAATGGTGCTTAGTAGTTCATGTTTTCTTATGGTTAATCTCAAATGGCTGGGGGGTTCTTAATGTGTTATTGAAGTACCAGCATGATTTGTTTGCCTATGATGTGGTATGGTTTAGTGATATCTTCCTCCAAGAATTTATTTTGATTGACTTGGCATATGCTCACGCATGTTTTAAGACTGTAAAGAAAGTCTATCAAGCCTTGATGATCTTTAATTTCTGAGTAGCGATATAACTTCCATGCCCGATTCAATGTTGCTTTGTCGCTCTGCATGATTATGGCCGTCATTGCTCTCTTAGTTGGTCGCTACGAGTCTTTTGCTAGCCTTCACCTGTACTAAGCGGACTGACTGCTTGTGCATCCAAAATCCTTGAAACCAGTTATGCCATATGAGTCCACCATACCTTCCTATATATGGTATTTACTTGCCATTCCGACTTTCTTGTACCATCTCAAAATTATTCAAAAGCATTTCTCTTTTGTGCCTCTGTTTTAGCTCTTGAGGAAGTAGTAGTTAATTCATGATCTTTTTAAGTTGGACAAGTTTTACCCCGGGATTGCATGTCTAATCTGCAAACCCCTAATACGAGAAGGAACTGGCATGAGTGCGCCCGGCTCATAAAAAAGAATACAACAAACAAACCCTCCTTCACGCTTTGTTCATGAGAAATCAGAAAACTTTTGGCAGTGATAAACAAAGGAGATTAAGGGGATGTGATCGTCCCCGTGCGGGAGCCGTTCCTCGAAACTTGTCCAGCTCGAGAAGTAATTGAGTTATCTACTAGCATACGTTGACGAAATATGCACCTCTCAAAAATCATTTTTTTACCTCTGTTTTTAAAACCAAGAGCTCTGGTACATGTTTAGTCTTTGCTTCCAACCACAGGTTTTCAACCTTGCCATCGAAATCCACGGTTCGAGAGTCTCCACCCTCTTTCTTCAAAGCACCAACTATTGAGAGCATGATTGTCATTCTGAGTGTAATGTGCATTGTCCCAAAGTACCATTGTCTTCTGCATGATTATGATATCGCTTATTCTGAAATCATTGTATCTAGTTGTCACTTCAACTTCGGAGGTGCTCCTGCATTTATGTTTTGCTTCACTAAAGGGGGCAAGCGAGGTATCACTTTGTCATGTTTGCACACCATGCTCACTACAAATCTATTGGGTGTTTCAGTATCATATTGTAAAACTTTCAGTTCTTTGTGATATTCTCATGAGGCAACTTAATTACTAAAGATTCATTATCTCAATAAGCATTTGTCATGTGACTGTGAAAGATTCTTTGATAGCATGTCACCACAGAAATTATGCTCGTTATCATTTACCTACTCGAGGACGAGCAGGAATTAAGCTTGGGGATGTTGATACGTCCAAAATGTATCTATAATTTATGCTTGCTCCATGCCTCTTTTGTGTGATATTGCTATGATATTTATGCACTTCCATACACTTTTGATCATATTTGGACTAACCTATTAACTCAGTGCACCACAGTGCCAGTTTCTGTTTTCTGCTGTTTTTGTATTTCAGGTTTTCCCATTACTTAAAGTGCCAAAAAATTCCGGGAAAAATATATAAAAAATCAGCGCTCCAGAAGCTTCCACGCGCCAGAAGTGGGGCCAGAGGGGAGCCGGGGGCAACCCAGGCGGCCTGCCCACGCGGCCCCCCTCCTGGCCGCGCCGGGGGGGCGCCTGGGCCCCCCTTACCTCCTCTGGTGACCCCCTTTGGCATATATTTACACCGCGTCCCGAAACCCTCGAGGACGGAACCCTTTTTCGCGATCTCATCTCTGTTCCGCCGCCGCCGCGCTTCCAAGGTCGGGAGCACCAGGAGAACTCTTCCCGGCACCCTACCGGAGGGGAGAACCACCACCGGGAGCTTCTCCACCACCATGGACGCTTCCCGGATGAGTTGTGGGTAGTCCCCCTTGGACCATGGGTCCATGACCAGTAGCTATGTGATGTTCTCATCCCCTCTTTGTTCTTCATCGATTAGACCTCGTGAGCTGCCCTACATGATCGAGGCACATATGTAATCTTTATGCTGTTGCTATGCTGAGTTTGCTGGGATCCGATGGATTATGAGATTATGTTCAGATTGTGTGTGAGTAATATATTTGATTCACCTCTTTCATATTTATGTTCTTGAGTAATTCTTGCATGTTCTCCGTTGCTGTTTATTGCTTTGGCCAAGTAGTAGGTAGTAACTCCAAGAGGGAACGTTATGATTGATTGTGGGTTCATGCCCCTCGATGACTAGCTTGAGTGACAGAAACATGAGTCTAGGGGATGTGTTGTTGCCACACGGGGGAAAACAACGGTGCTTGTACTTGCGGGTGCAAGGATTGTTTACTTTACGCAAAGTTCTTTTAATGCAGTTGTCTGTTGCTTTGAGTTTACACTTTGGGTGGGACTCGCAACTTAATACTAGCGAGATGTTCTGGATAGATATCTCAAGGTGGATGATTAGTAGTAGATGCGGATGGATTTCGGTCTACTTGCCTTGGCGTACCGCCCATGCTTTTGAGCCTCTACCTTTCTTTGCAGCATAGTTAGCATTGGTTTGCGCACATAATCCTGTCAATTGCCCAGCTGTAATTCGTTTACCTCGCTTAGCTGTTTTATCGTCTTTTGGGAGAGAGACATCACTAGTGAACATCATGGAACCCCGGTCCATATTACCATCACTGATCACACCCGCTATTTACTTCCTGTTCTTATTTACTAGTTGCAGTCATACCTATCACTATTATCTCTTGCGTTTGATCCTTTGTAAACGACAAGGCCGGAGGGATTGACAACCTCTCTGTACTCGTTGGGAGCAAAGTTATTTGTATCTGTGTGCAGGTCCTGTCAAGCAAAAGTCTCTGGCGCTATTGACACCTTCTTGTCGACCCTCGGAGTCTCACGTGATTCGATCCTTGGTATCTTTGCCAAGGGAAAACTACCGCTATGCTACATCTCAAACCTTCCACTTGGGGTAACCAACGAGGGGCGAGAAGCCATCAGATAGTACGGCAAACGATCCTATAACCCGGTCTCCCAACTACCACCACAAGACCTGTAAAATAGAAAACCTATCAAGGGCAAACCTTTGCTTTGCACAAAGTCCACTTCAGCTAGATGTAGACGATCTTGACTTCCTCAAGTTGGACCACCTTTCTTGATTGCGTTGTCTTGGTGAAGACTAGTAGATTGCTCCCCCATACTCCCCTATGGGTGAGCCACTCTTCGGCATATCTTCACAAGTCCATTGTCACCACAATGGACGGCAAGCTTCAAGCACTTGATCTCTTCGTGATGCTCCACTTGAACTTGCACACCGCAACCTAACCCCACAAAGAACTCTCACGAAGAACATGGGTTAGTACACAAAGCGTGATTGACAATGCTTACCATACCATGGGATTGCTTGATCCCTCTCGGTACATCTTCTACACTTTGTGTGTTGATCAACTTGATTCATTCTTTGAATTAGTTTTGATCAACCTTGAATCTTCCCAACTCTCTTCATTTGGATGATGTCTTGAAGGTAAACATGAATGCTCACAAACTCTTCTTCTTCAAGACATGCTTGCAATAAGCTCAACACCCACAAGACCAATCTTTGCATAATTCCTTAATAGCACCTTGGTCATCACAAACTCTCCTTGAAACCAACAAATGAACTCCAATAAAATCCTATGGACAAACCCTTCAAATATAACTCAAGGCAACCATTAGTCCATAGAGATTGTCATCAATTACCAAAACCAAACATGGGGGCACCGCATGTTCTTTCAATCTCCCCCATTTTGGTAATTGATGACAATCACTTTTAGGAGAGTTTATATAAGGAATTATGCATCACCATACCATACAACAATAATGTATGCGCATGAGATGCAAAAGCTTAGGAACAAAACCAAAGCAAGTAGAGAGAAGAGACAACTCTCTAAACTTCCTCACAAAACTAAACTCTCTGAAACTTCTCCCCCATTGGCATTGATTGCCAAAATGGGCGAATAGCTTAGAAGGCCAATATAAATTGTGTTCCTCCATAACTTGCGTATTCCTCAACATAGAGAGTGGAATGCAATACATATATTCAACTGTAGATACTTGGAGGAAGACAAAATATATTGAGGCCCAAAGATTGCAAAAGAATGATATGCCACAAAGGCATAACAAAGGGAGAAAAAGACGCAATCAAGCAATCAAAGGATACCAATTGAATCAAGCTATCAAAAGATACCAATTGACCCAACTAGACCAATGATCCTACATGCCAAATGAATGAAAGATATTATGATAAGAGCAAAGAAGTGTTCTAGAGAAACTAGAGAAGCTCCCCATGATTTGTGCACAATTTAGTTTTGTATTTGGATACAACGAGCACAAAATAGGATCGTTGCTCCCCTAAGATCAATAGAACCTTACGACATAGCAACGGAGAGACACTAGTGAAGCTCCCCATAATTTATGCACTCCTTAGAATATTTTCATTAGGATACCAAGTGCACAAAATAGGATCATCACTCCCCCAAGATCAATAGACACTCACACCAAGTGCAAGTGAGCATGAAGGAAACAAAGCCTAGAACTTGCAACAAACAACTGGTTGAGCAGTATATAAAAGAGTCAACCTAAGAGTAGGCTCAACCAAAATTATGTGTGTGAGTCATGGCAAAGCACTTGAGAAGATTAATGTATGGATGAACATTAAGCATCAATATACTCTTGAATTAATGAGATACACAGTGCAAGGCCTATCATTCCCACACACAACAACAAATGGGTTCACAAGCTCACTACTAATCATATAAATAACCTATGCTTGTGACAACCTGTGGTGAAGATATAAAAAGGATAGCTTTGTCATGAGGAGGGACACCAATAGAAATGGCAAAAGCCTCGTCAAGACAAGCAAGAGAAAAAAATGATCTTCACCACAAAAGAGTGCATCAAGATGCAACAATATAAGATCCACACTCGAGACACACACCTTCACGGAGCCACCAAAAAATAAAACAGGAACGAAAAGGTGGACGTGAAAGAAGGGGATATCAAATAGATATGCAACTTCTCTCAAGTGTATAAGATTCTAGGTAGATGAAGATCATGATGATATCAATCCACAAAGAAGGATGTACACACGAAATTGTTGCAAAAAGGAATGAATAAGATATCCCCAAGGAAGTCATAAATATACCAATAAGATATTTGCTTGAAGGCATAGCACAAGGCTAGATATGTTCTTATTGTATATAAATGAGTTCCAACCCCACGAGCATCAAAGACATCACAACTAGCAACAAGAGATCATTGTTGGGATGCTTTGAGAAAGGAAACAAGTATCATAAGAAGGAATGACTAACATGCCATGATGCAACCTACACAAGCTTGGTGCAAGAAATGTGTGCATGAAGTAGATGGTGATACTTGTTACCGAGATACCATTGGAAGGATGTAGTAGATACCAATTGAAGGTAGATAGTAGTTCATTGATCATCCTAGCTTGACTCCAATAAGCACATGGTAACACCACCTTCCTTTTGAATGAGCCGAGCATCCAATTGATGTCTACACACGCTTCTACTCTTGTAGACTATGTTGGGCCTCCAAGCGCACAGGTTTGTAGGACAGCAGCAATTTCCCTCAAGTGGATGACCTAAGGTTTATCGAACTCAGGGAAGTAGAGGTTGAAGATGGTCTCTCTCAAGCAACCCTGCAACTAAGATACAAGAAGTCTCTTGTGTCCCCAACACACCTAATACACTTGTTAGATGTATAGGTGCACTAGTTCGGCGAAGAGATGTTAAATGGCAAGTGATATGGATGGCAAAACAAAGTAATATAAATCTGTAATAAAAAGTGCAGCAAGCAAACAAGTGGTAAACGTGAGCACAAATGGTATTGCAATGGTGGAAACAAGGCCTAGGGATCATACTTTAACTAGTGGCAACTCCCAACAACATTAACATAATCGAATCACATGATATTTCCCATAAAACATGCAATGGAGACGCACCCGGAGGTCATTCCTTCGTGGTCAAGAGAGGACGAGAATTATGTAGGGCTACGAAAGCACACCTCAAAGTTCGTAGTTCTCAATCTATGGATTTCCCAATGTCACCGCGGCCATCCAAAGAGAGTCCCACAATCACCACAACATATCTAAAGGATAGTCAAAGACAAGCACCAAGAGACTCTCAATCTTCAATCAACACACAAGAGAGGAAATCACTCGTGAAAATATTTTTCTAATCCATGTCCAATAGACCGCTGTCACCTTGGTCTCGGGGATTATACTAGATAAAGACAAGTGAGTACATCAATCCAATACATAGAGGAAGGGGAAATATCATGGGATCACCCTAGATTAACATAGCCTATGATCACAACGAAGATCACATCATGGGAGAGAGAATTGACCACATAGCTACTGGTAAGAATCTCAGCCCCGAGGAGGAACTACTCCCGCATCATAGAGGGAGGAAGCAACGTCGATGGAGATGAATCCGGGGGCACTTCCCCGTACCGGCAGGGTGCCGGCACAGGAATTCTGGTCCCCGAAGCTTGATGGCGATGGCGGCGGAGATCGGAATAGCTTCTGGAGAAAAAGGGTTCGGAATCAGGGTTTTCGCGACGGGTGTTAAATATATGCCAAAGGAGGGCATCAGCGGAGGCCTGGGGGGGCCAGGCGCCCCCCCGGCACGGCCAGGAGGGGGGCCACGTGGGCAGGCCACCTGGAGCCCCGGTGGCCCCCCTCTGGCCCTACTTTGGACGCATGGAAGCTTCTGGAGCGCTGATTTTTTATATATTTTTCCCGGAATTTTTCTGGCAATTTACGTAATGGGAAAACTTGAAATACCAAAACAGCAGAAAACAGAAACTGGCACTGGGGTGCATTGAGTTAATAGGATAGTCCAAATATGATCAAAAGTGTATGGAAGTGCATAAATATCATAGCAATATCACACAAAAGAGGCATGGAGCAAGCAGAAATTATAGATACGTTTTGGACGTATCAACATCCCCAAGCTTAATTCCTGCTCGTCCTCGAGTAGGTAAATGATAACAAGCATAATTTCTGTGGTGACATGCTATTAACCATATAAGGACTTTTCACAGTCACATGACAAAAGCTTACTGAGATAATGAATCTGTAGTAATTAAGTTGCCTCATGAGAAAATCACAAAGAACTGAATGTTTTACAATATGATACTGAAACATCAAATAGATTTGTAGTGAGCATGGTGTGCAAATATGATAAAGTGATACCTCGCTTGCCCCCTTTAGTGAAGCAAAACATAAATGCAGGGGCACCTCCAAGGTTTAAGTGACGACTAGATACAATGATTTTAGAATAAACGATATCATAATCATGCAAAAGACAATGGTACTTTGGGACAATGCACATTACACTCAGAATGACAATCATGCTCTCAGTAGTTGGTGCTTTAAAGAAGGTGGAGACTCTCGAACCGTGGCTTTTGTTGGCAAGGTTGAAAACCCGTGGTCGGAAACAAAGACAAAACATGTACCAGAGCTCTTGGTTTTAAAAACAGAGGTAATAATTATTTTTTTAGATTATGCATATTTCGTCAACGAATGCTAGCAGATAACTCAATTACTTCTCGAGCTGGAAAAGTTTCGAGGAACGGCTCCCGAATGAGGACGATCACATCCTCTTAATCTCCTTTGTTTATCACTGCCAAAGTTTTCTGATTTCTCATGAACAAAGCGTGAAGGAGGGTTTGTTTGTTGTATAATTTTTTAATGAGCCGAGCGCACTCTATGCCAGTTCCTTCTCGTATTATGGGTTTGCACATTAGACATGCAATCCCGGGGTGAAGCTTGTCCAACTTAAAAAGATCATGAATTAACTACTACTTCCTCATGAGATAAAACAGAGGCACAAAAGAGAAATGCTTTTTTTTGAATAATTTCGAGATGGTACATGGAAGTCTTCGTTAGGAATGGCAGGTAAATACCATGTATAGGAAGGTATGGTGGACTCATATGGCATAACTGGTTTAAAGGATTTTGGATGCACAAGCAGTCAGTCCGCTTAGTACAGGCGAAGGTTAGCAAAAGACTGGGAGCGACCAACTAAGAGAGCAATGACGGTCATAATCATGCAGAGCGGCAAAGCAACATTGAATCAGGCATGGAAGTTATATCGCTACTCAGAAATTAAAGATCATCAAGGCTTGATAGACTTTCTTTACAGTCTTAAATATGCGTGAGCATACGCCAAGTCAATCAAAATAAATTCTTGGGGGAAGATACCACTAAACCATACCACATCATAGGCAAACAAGTCATGTTGGTACTCCAATAACACATTGAGAACCCCCCAGCTATTTGAGACTAACCATAAGAAAACATGAACTACTAAGCACCATTATGCACATAGCATTTTTATCATAGACATATCAACCAGTGCAACAGAAGCCAACTCTCTTAACAAGATAAGCATGATAAATATAGAGAGTTCCAACGACCAACTAAACAAAAGCTCTTTAAAAAGATAAGCATGAAAACTAAGAGCTGAACATGATAGTAGCTATTGAAAGACAAAGAACACACACATCAAAGATAGACATGAAAATTCTATGTTATGTTCTAGGTTGAAGTGGAGCGGGTCTCTCTCCCACACAAAGAAAGCTGGGTTCCAACTCGTTATGAACAGCAAGCAAAGCTAAAGAAAACTAAAAAGGAAACTAAAAGCAAGACGCTCCAGGCATAGCACATAACACATGAAGTGATAAAAATATAGTGGAACGAAAGACGAACTGATAATTGTTGATGGAGAAGGGGATGCACGGGGGCATCCCCAAGCTTAGACGCTTGAGTCTTCTTGAATATGTCTTGGGGGTGCACGGGGGCATCCCCAAGCATGAGCGTTTGACACTCCTGAATCTTTTTATCATCTTCCCTCGCACACTTGAAAACTCCCTTCATACATAACTCATCATAATCTGATTAGCGAGGTTAGTACCCATAATAAAATATTTTTTCCTTGCTGGAAATAAAGATATTCTTGAAGGTCTACTGTTTCTCAAGATTGCCAAAAGGTTTTTGCAAAGAGAAAGCAAGCTCAAGATTTGCAAAACGAAGAAAAGGCAAAACAGGACAGAATCTGTGAAAAACAGACCAGCAGGTAGTAAATGATTTTTTCGGGCTACTTCTGTGTCGGTGTACTAAAGTAGGGGTACCTTAGTATCCCGACTTGTGCACGGGCAGTAGCAGCACCCCGTGGTCGGGCTCACCACGTGCCCGCCAAAGCCCGCTCTAGTTCCCTTGAAGCCATTCAAGAACAAAGTATACAAGTCAGAAGAACAAGGCCCCGGCAAGAGGAGCTTGCCGGGAAGGTTGCTCCAAGCACAAGACCACTCTATTTTCACAAGACCCTGGCAAGAGGAGCTTGCCAGGAAGACCAGAAAACAGCATCTCAGGAGACATATCGTGGCGCATCACGCGCCCCGGCAAGACCCGGAGAGCGACAAACTCCCGGGCCCGGCAAGAAGACGACCCCGGCATGGTGCTTGCCGGGAGAAGCTTACGCTGTGTGCCTACGCTCCAGCTCATCTGGCCACGCGTCGCCCTGGGGCCCCTCCAGGGGCACGTGGCAGATGGCTGTGCAGCCTGGGGTACACGATGGCAAGCCACGGTGACGAGGCCACCATCGTGGCGAACGGAGACGCCCGGGCGGAAGCTTTTGGGGTGATGGCGACGGGCATTCAATGCCCTTGTCCCCCACCGTCAAGGTTAGGTATAAACCACTGTGCATACACTGTTCATGCACTGTTCCATCTACCACCAAGTTTACACTTTTACCCTCCTCTACGTTGACACCTGTCGGTGACCCCTTTGAGCTATAAAAGGAGGCCCATGCACAACGTAGGGGGGGTTGGATCCCAGAAACGTGATCACTCCCTCGCTCGGTGTAGCTAGTACTGTAGATATTTAAGCTCCCGAGCCCAAGAACTCAATACAACCAAGGCAGGAGTAGGGTTTTACGCATCCGTGCGGCCCGGACCTGGGTAAACTGCCCGCGTGTGCTCCTCGATCAGCTCTTCGTGCTCCCTCCGCTCCCTTGCCGTACCGTAGAAGGGGCTCCGGTCCCATAGGTGTTTGTGGGCGATCAGTTTCCCCGACATCTTTGGCGCGCCAGGTAGGGGGCGTCGAGGTTGTGCGAACCTGATTCGGCGCTCACGCGGGTGCAATCTTCAGCAACTTTTCCAGTTTCATCAACCTTATCGACTACATCAGCATGCCACCGAAGAAGAAGGTTTCAGAGGTCGGAGACCCGTCTGCGTCGATCCCACCACCACCAGAACCAACGGTTGGTGGGGTAGACGCTGGCGGAAGGGTGGACGCCGGCGAGGACACTCACGGCGCCGCCAAGTCCAAGGACAAGACGGACGATCGGGCGAACTCCAAAGCCTCGGCATCCGTGCACGCACCCCATCCCTCTCAAGAGGTGCTGGGCCAGCAGCGACGTGGTACCCACGGTACCATCCGCCTGCTGGGACAAGGCCAAACTGGCGGGTCGCGAGACGCTCAAGGCCAGCGTGTTGGCACGAGCAAGGCGCGGTCGCCGGGGCGAGAACCTGCTCCTTCTAACGCTGTTAGAAGTCCGAGCGTGTCTCGCTCCTCGCACCGCTCGCCACCGCTTCCCTCCTCTCCAGCAGAAGCTCTAGCCAGAGCTCAGCTGCTCCTCGACTTCCCTCCAGCGGCGGACAAGGCCGAAGGCTGGAGGGCTACAATCCAGAGCCTCATCGCCTTCGCCAACAACGACACGCCGCAGCAGCCGGCAACATCACGACCGCGGCAAGTCGACCAAGCGAAGGCCGATGGCGACAAGACCGCCGGGGGTGCAACTACCATGCACTCCCCGCCGCGGAAGCAGAAATCGCCGGGCCGCCGGATCAACGTCGACGACGACTCCACGGCGTCGTCGGATCCGTGGGCCCGCCGCGATCAACGCCAAGTCCTCGACGACAGGCGACAAGAGGACGCTCGAACTCGTATCGAGCGTCGAAGAGAAGCTCGAAGACAGTCCGACCAGCGCGCTGGGACTGCTGTCGACATGCACGCGCCCGGTGAACCAGGCGACTTGCCGTACGCGGCAGGCTGCCCTGCGTTCACCCGAGAGCTGCGGCAAGTCCAGTGGCCCAGCATGAAGAACTTTAAACCCGACGTACCCGAGAAGTACGACGGCAAGACCCATCCCTCGGAGTTCCTCAGCATCTACACCATTGCGGTGCAGGCTGCCGGGGGGCGCGACGAGAAGATTCTAGCCAACTACTTCCCGCTCGTGCTCATGCCGAATGTCAGATCTTGGCTCATGCACTTGCCGGAGAACTCCATCTCTTCTTGGGCAGATCTGTGCCACCAGTTTGTCGGCGCCTTCACCGGTGGCCACAAGCCCCATGGCCAGGAAAGTGACCTCCACATTCTTGCCCAAAAGGAGGGAGAGTCCCTGCGAAAGTACATCCAAAGGTTCAGCCGCGTCCAGCACAACATCCCCGATGTCCACCCTGTCGCGGTTATCAGCGCGTTCCACCAGAACGTGCGTAACCGCCGGATGAGGGAGGAGATGGCGATGACCAAGATCCGGGATGTCAGCGAGCTTTACGCTCTGGCTGACAAGTGTGCGCGTGCTGAGGAGGGGAGGAGACTCCCCGGAGAGGATACTGGAGCAGGAGGAACAGACAGCGAGGATGCCGCCCCGGCAAGGAAAGGCCGGCGACGGAACAATAAGAAGAAGAAGAACAAGGAAGTACTGGTTATCGAGCAGTCCGGCAAGGAGGATGCCGCCAAGAAGACCCAGGCTGGTGGCTCCGGCAAGGAGGCCACCCCTGTAGCGGCAGCCGACAAGCAGGACGGCTCCGGCAAGCAGTACTGCAAAATCCAACGCACCAAGGGCCACGATCTCCAGAACTGCAAGAGGGTCGAATACCTCGTAGAACAGCAGAAGGCTGAATACGAGCGTCGCGACAAGGAGAAGGCCCAAGGAGGCGGAGGTGAGCCCAGCAAGAAGCGGCCATTCAATGGCCGGGGAGGACGCCGCGGCAAGGCCAAGCAGCGGCAAGGAGATAGACCTCCCCGGGGCCGCGACAAGGATGAAGACGAAGACGATGACGAAGACATGGATGACGGAGATAACAGCGAGCAGGAGTTCTAGAAGGCCACATAAGTTCTGTGCGTCGACGGAGGCGCCTCTCTGCACACTTCCCACCGCCAACTCAAGCAATGGGTGCGGGAAGTGAATGCAGCTGAGCCACCCGTCGAGTCGCGCAGGCTGCTGAAGTGGTCCGGCACGCCCATCATCTTCGACCTTGAGGACCACCCTGACCGCACGACTGCGGTCGGGTGTTTGCCGATGTTGGTTTCGCCAACTATCCGCAACCTCAAGGTCACCAAGATGTTGGTTGACGGCGGGGCCGGCCTCAACCTGATCTCCTCTGCTGTGATCAAGAAGCTGCAGATCCCCGACAACGAGCTCAAGGAAACCGGGACGTTCCAAGGAATCAACCCGGTAAGGAGCAAGCCGAAGGGGAAGATCACGCTGCCAGTGACCTTTGGCGGAGAGCTAAACTTCAGGACCGAGAGGATCACGTTCGACATTGCCGATATCCCATTGCCATACAATGGGATACTTGGCCGTCCTGCGCTCGCCAAGTTCATGGCAGCTTCCCACTATGCATACAGCATGCTCAAGATGCCAGGGCCAATAAGCGTCATCTCTGTCCCCGGCGACAAGAAGGACGCGCTTATCTGCGCCGACAAGATCTACCGGGACGCAGCAGCCGCGGCAGACAGCAAGACACTCGCCGCTGAAGCTCCCGGGGGGATGACCAAGACCAAGTCCGGCAAGAGCTCTGGGGCCTACTCCGGCAAACGCACCTCTTCGGAGTGCTGCGCTACCGTCGAGGACGCACCATCGAGCTCCACCGGCAAGTGCAAGAAAGGAATGGCAGCTCCACCTGCAACCAAGAAGGTGTCCGCCAAGGAGGACGGCACTGGTGGTACCTTCACCATCAGTGCTACGCTCGACCCCAAATAGGAAAGCGCGCTCGTTGCCTTCCTGCGGGCAAATGTCGATGTGTTTGCATGGCAACCGTCTGACATCCCCGGCGTTCCCAGGAAGGTAATTGAGCACAAGCTTGCTGTTTGTCCTCACGCGCGGCCCGTCAAGCAGAAGGTCAGGAAGCAAGCGGTGGAGCGCCAAGAGTTTATAGCTGAAGAGATCAAGAAGTTGGAAGCAGCAGGCCTTGTTAGAGGTGTACTTCATCCCACGTGGCTGGCCAATCTAGTTGTCGTGCGCAAAGCTAACGGGAAGTGGAGACTTTGTATTGACTTCACTGGTGTGAATAAAGCTTGTCCCAAGGATCCATTTCCCTTGCCGCGCATTGACTAGATTGTGGACTCCACGGCTGGATGTGAGTTGCTTTCATTCCTCGATGCTTACTCAGGTTATCACCAGATATTCATGGCTGAGGAAGACGAAGAGAAGACCGCATTCATTACTCCATGTGGCACTTACTGTTTCATACGTATGCCCTTCGGACTGAAGAATGCGGGCTCAACATTTGCAAGGGTGGTCCACACTGCTTTTGAGCCACAAATACACATGAATGTAGAAGCCTACATGGATGATATAGTGGTCAAGAGCAAGGACAAAGATACCCTGATACAAGACCTAGAAGAGACCTTTGAGAATCTGCGCAGGATACAGCTCAAGTTGAACCCCGAGAAGTGCGTTTTCGGAGTCCCCTCCGGCAAGCTTCTCGGGTTCTTTGTATCCCAGAGAGGGATTGAGGCCAATCCCGACAAGATAAAAGCCATCGAGCAGATCGAAGCCCCGAAGCGCGTCAAGGACGTAAGGAGGCTTGCTGGTTGTGTGGCTGCCCTCAGCAGGTTCATTTCAAAGTCTGCGGAACGCGCCCTGCCTTTCTTCAAAGTCTTGAAAAAGGCAGGTCCTATGAAATGGACTCCGGAAGCGGAGGCAGCGCTGCATGACTTGAAAGAATACCTGTCCTCCACTCCAATACTTGTCGCACCTAGGCCACAAGAGAAGTTGTTGTTGTACCTAGCGGAAACCAATCAAGTGGTTAGTGCTGCGTTGGTAGCGGAGAGGGAGGCAGAGGAAGAGCCCACAGCCCCGGCAAGCGCATCCAGCGACAAGCAGGGGGCTTCCCCGACAAGCTCTGGCCCCGACAAGGACAAGTCTGCGCAGGAACAAGAAGAAGTGCGAAAGAAGATGGTGCGGCGCCCAGTCTATTTTGTAAGTTCCCTCTTGCAGGGGGCTAGGTCAAGATACTCTGGGGTGCAGAAGTTGCTTTTTGGCCTCCTCATGGCCTCAAGAAAGTTGCGCCATTACTTCCAAGCACACGAGATAACAGTGGTCACTCGCTTTCCGTTGAAGAGGATATTGCAAAATCCAGAAGCAACAGGCAGGATCGTCGAGTGGGCACTAGAGCTGTCAAGCTTTGGTCTTAAGTTTGAGAGCACTTCAACTATACAGAGCAGAGCTTTGGCGGAATTCATAGCAGAATGGACGCCAACACCAGACGAAGAAGTCCCAGAGACAAACATCCCCGTCAAGGAAGCGAGCAAGGAATGGATAATGTACTTTGATGGTGCCTTCTCGCTGCAAGGCGCCGGTGCTGGTGTGCTGCTTGTCGCACCCACCGGAGAGCACCTCAAGTACGTTGTCCAAATGCACTTTCCCAAGGAGCAAGCGACAAAAAATACTGCTGAGTATGAAGGTTTGCTTGCAGGCCTCAGAATTGCGGCCGAACTTGGGATCAAGAAGCTAATTGTGCGGGGAGATTCACAGTTGGTGGTCCGACAAGTAAACAAGAGCTACCAGAGTCCTTTGATGGAAGCTTATGTCGATGAAGTGAGGAAGCTTGAAGAACACTTTGAAGGCCTGCAGATGGAGCATGTCCCAAGAGCTCAGAATGATATCGCAGATGGCCTCTCAAAGTGCGCTGCAATGAAGTTACCTGTGGAACCAGGGGTCTTCGTGCTCAAGCTAACTCAACCATCCGTTACACCATCAGTTGGACAGAGCAAGAAGAGGAAGTTGGTCTCCGGTGACTACTTGCCGGCGGAACTTCCTGAAGCCGCCGCTAAGGTCCCCAAGATCAACAACCAAGATGCTGAGGAACAGTCTGCTCCTGCGGACCCAAGGGTCTGTACAGTTGAAGCAGGCGTTCCCGACAAGTCTCGCCCCGGCAGGCTTACCGGGGAACATTCAGCTCTGGCAGAACCGCAGGTTCTTGCCGTAGAAGCTGACGTTCCCGCAGCAACACTGATGCCTTTAGTCCTTGCTGTTGAGCCTCAGGCTCCAGCATGGGCGCAGTAAATCGTCCGTTTTCTTCAAACTGGAGAACTTCCCGAAGAACCAGAAGAGATAGAGAGAATAACCAGGCAGTCAAGTATGTATCAGTTCGTCGGCAATGAACTGTACAGAAGAAGACTCAATGGTGTCAGATTGAAGTGCATTTCCCGGGAAGATGGACAGAAGCTGTTGGCAGAGATACACGGAGGCATATGTGGACACCACATTGGCGCAAGAGCACTTGCCGGGAAGGCGTTCCGGCAAGGTTTCTTCTGGCCAGAAGCCCTCCAAGATGCAACTGCACAAGTAACCAAGTGTGAAGCGTGCCAGTTCCATGCCAAGCAAATACACCTGCCAGCTCAAGCTCTCCAGACGATCCCTTTGTCCTGGCCCTTCTCGGTCTGGGGGCTCGACATCCTCGGCCCCTTCCCCCGCGCCGTTGGGGGCTTTGAGTACTTGTACGTTGCTATCGACAAGTTCACAAAGTGGCCGGAAGTGGAACCAGTGAGAAAGATGACCGCACAGGCAGCAGTCAGGTTCTTCAGATCGATAGTCTGCCGTTTCGGAATCCCTAACAGGATCATCACCGACAACGGCACACAGTTCACAAGTCACACCTTCATGCAGTACGTCCAAGACCTTGGCGCCAAGGTCTTCTTCGCTTCTGTCGCTCACCCGAGGAGCAACGGTCAAGCGGAGAGGGCAAATGCTGAAGTGCTGCGCGGACTCAAGACAAGAACCTTCGACAGGCTGCACAAGTGCGGAAGAAATTGGATCGAAGAGTTGCCGGCGGCTCTTTGGTCAATCAGAACGACACCAAATCGAGCCACCGGGCAGACACCCTTTGCTCTTGTCTATGGAGCAGAGGCAGTTCTCCCCACGGAACTCGTATACGGATCTCCTCGAGTGCTCGCTTACGACGAGCTCGAGCAAGAGCAGCTGCGGCAAGATGAAGCACTGCTCCTCGAGGAGGGCCGTCTCCAGGCTGCTGTACGAGCTGCTCGATACCAGCAAGCTTTGCGCCGCTATCATAGCCGCAAAGTCAAGGCCAGGAGTCTGGAGGAAGGCGACCTTGTTCTTCGGCGCGTTCAGTCCGCCAAGAACTCCAACAAGTTGACGCCGAAGTGGGAAGGCCCTTATCGGGTGAGACAAGTCACAAGGCCCGGCGCTGTCCGCCTTGAGACCGAAGAAGGCTTACCGGTGAGCAACTCCTGGAACATAGAGCATCTCCGCAAGTTTCATCCATAAGGCGCGGTTGCCGTGATCCGCTCCGGCAATCACCTCTTTGTACAAGTCTTGCCGCTGTTGCATGTAAACCTTTGTACAAAGCCGGGCGCAGACCCCGTGCATCAGTAAAACTTTTGTGCTTCGCACGGTTTGTCGTTTCATGCATTCTTGTTTTCATTGCATGTATTATCTGACACTTTGTGCAGCACGCGATCCCGGTAAGCAATAACAAGCCGCAAGGCTCCATATCTGTGTTTTCTCCTCTCTTCTTCTTTCTCTCAAGTAGAAGAAGTGTTCCTCGCGCACAAGTTTGCCGGGGGGGAGGAGACAGTGGTATGGACCAAGTGATGTTCAAGGAAAGAAAGCCTTGCCGAGAAGCAAACGGAACACAAAAGATAAGTTGCCAAAGTTTGAGCAATTCAAATTTTTAAAAAATTTAGTTATCTTCCTTGAACAACCACACTTTGTAGAAAACCTGTGCGCGGAGGAACCTACCCGTGGCTAGCCGCACCCTTACTTTGTTTCGAGCACGCTCAACGGCTTAAGTGAGCTGCGACAAGTGTCGCGCCCTTACTTCGTTTTCGAGTTCGCTCAACAATCTAAGTGTGCTGCGACTAGCTGCGGCAAGGTTTCTTGCCGGCAAGGGTCCCTTTGCCGGCAAGTTCCCTAGAAGCGTAGGGTGAGAGACATACAAAGTAAAGGAACAAAGCAAGGGAGATAACACTGCATTGACTATCCAAAATAAAGTTATATTACAAGATAACTTGCCGCTGTTCTAACCAATTACTACCCATGACTTAATCGACAGCGGCAAGGGAAGCAGAAAGAAGGGAGCCTAGTCTACACGGTCTCCATCAACCCTCTTGATCTTGCCCGCCTTGGCCACGATGTGGGCGACTCGTGCCTTCAACGCTTCCATGTCAGCTTCGGGCGGCAAGGTCCGGAGGACGTTCTCAAGATTGATCTCGGGGTTGCGGTAGACGATCTTCGTCAACACCGCTCCATAGTACCCATGCAAAGCCGGCGCGCCTCGTTAGCCAGCTGCGTGGGGACCCTCTCCCGTAGCTGCGCGAGGGCCGGTGCTACTCCTCTGAAGAACAAGCTCAGCTTGGCGCTGTGGGGGAGGCTCTCGTCGGGAGAGTACACGAGGTGCTCCGCCCTCAGCGCCACCATCTCCTTGTCGATGTTGGCGGCGGAGGCGACGAGCTCCTCGGTCCACTGCTCCACCGTCCGCTGGAAGTTGTTTTGCGAGACGGCGGCGCTGTCCAGCAGGGCCCTCTCAGCACGAAGATCATCTTTCAGCTTCGTTTCGCGATCCCAGGCGACGTCAAGTGAGTCGCTGAGGGTGGAAACCTTCAGCTCCAAGTCTGCGATGGAGTCCCTGGTGTCGTTGAGCTCTTTGCCCTTCTCGGAGAGACGGACTTGCAGCTCCGAGTTGGTATGGGCGTCCTTCTCCCGCGCCACGTTGAGCGCGGCAACCCTGTCCTCGCTCGCCTTCAAGCCCGCCTCCAACTGCGCCACCCTGGCCTCCAGATCCCTCTTGGCGGTCTCTGCGGCAGCAGCGGCGTCCCTCGCCTCCTGCAGAGCCCCGCCAATGGACTGTTCGCGCGCGGTAAGGTCGCCCTCGTGGCTATCGAGGTCGACCTTCCGCTGGTTCAGCACTCCCTCCCGTCGAGCCAGATCCTTGGCGGCCCGTCGCTGCTGCTCCTCGACCTCAGCCTTCTCGAGGATGAACGCTTGGTGCGCCTCGGCAAGCTCTTCGCGCTCCTCCGCCAAGTTCCGGAGGGCCGCTTGGTTGGCGGCGCGGAGCTCCGCGGCACGCTTCTCCAGATCAGCACCGGCCTTGGCAGCCAGAGCCTCCCGGGACTCCAACTTGGCTTGCCTGGCCCGGTACAAGCCCAGGAGTCGACGTAGGAGTTGCTCCTCTTCGGGCTCGTTGCTGCTGCCGGGCGCGTCGACAACCCTCAGCCCGACGGAGGTGAGAACTTCTCCGTCAAAGCTCTCCCCCTCCGCGGGTGCCCTTGATGAGGACGCCCACGGGACTTGAATGAAGACCCCGTTGGCGGCCTCCAGATAGACGCCCGACCCAGCCGCGGGGGCGGAGGGGTCGGCGGCCGGTGCAGCGTCCGGCGCTCCTGCGGCCTCAGGGCCAGCAATACGATCGCTGGTCCCTTCCCCAGATGCCGCGTCAGCGGTCGGGGCGGTCTCCTCGGTGGTTGGCTCATCAGCGCCCGCCATTCCTTCAGCGGTGGTGGCGTCGCCAGCACCGTCGCGTACGTCCTCCTCGGCGATGGTCTCCGTCTCCATCAGCTCCGGGGCGAGCGGGTCTGACAACCAGAAGAAAAAGAAAAGAAAGAACCGTCAAGCAAATATCCAAAAAGAAGAATTCGAAAGAAGAAAAGTACAAGGGCTACCTGCGTGGGCCTCTTCGGTAACGGGGTCCCTCGCCGGGGAATTCTCCCTTGGCGGCGTATTAGTGGCCCCCGCCGGCGGAGGGCCGCCGGCGCCTTCCCTTGGCGGGGTGCCCTCCCTTGTCGGGGTGCTCGCCCTTGGCGGGGTACTCGCCCTTGGCGGAGTACCCGCCCTTGGCGGGGCAGCCCCCTCGCCGGGGAGCTCCTCCTTGGCGGGGAGGGTGGAACAAGCGGCTCGTCGGGGGCGGTCTCTTGATACTCCTGCGGCTGCGACTCCATTTCTGCACAAGACAATAAGCGAACGAGATGTTAGCGAAGACAAGAAGCTCAAGCGCGCCCGTCAAGCAAAAAAGGTGAACACAAGACTTACGCTGGGGGCTGCGCTGGGGGCTGCTCTCCGGAGCAGCAGGCCGGTTCGGCAAGTTTGTCGCTGGCGCATCCCCCGTCGCTGCGGCAGGCTCGTCGTCCTCGAGGTTAACCACAGGGATCTTGGCCCTCTTCGCCATCCTCTGGGTCAAGGTCCTGGAAGCCAGACAAGATCAGAGTTAGGCAAAGAGAAATCAAGACAAGAACAACAAGAATCAGAAGAAATGAAAGATGCAAGTGCTTACTCTTCCTCCTCCTCGTCGGAGCTAAGGGCGGAGAAGTCAAATTCCGCCTCGCGTGTCCCAGCGCGAGGATCTGGAGGAGAAGGCCCCCTCGGGCGCTTGGCGGGCTCCGGAGCCGTGGGCTGCGAAGACCCCGCTCCGGTCGTCGCCGAGGACCGAGGGGCAGAAGGAACAGCAGAACCGCTCCGGGAAGATCCCCCTCCACTTGCCGCTGGGGCATGGGGCGCCTCCTTGACAACCTTGCTCGTCGTACGCGTCGAGCGACGCTGCGGATGCTGTCGAGGTGCTGGCTGCCTCGCCGTCTCAGTGGCCTTGCGGAGGCGCTTCTTCGGCTGTGGTGGAGGACTTGGTGGTGGCGGAGAGTTCTCTGAGGATGAGGAGGCGTCGTCGAGGTTCAGTGACCCGCCAGAGTTCTCGTCAGAATCGCCAGATTCGGCGTCCCCTTCCTCGGCGGGCTCACTGGACTCGGTGCCCTGCCCGGCGGCCTCGCCCGTTCCGGCAGGCTCCCCGGCGAGCTCCGCGGTAAGCTTCCCCGCGGGCCTCAGCAGTTTGAGGATCTCCTCCTCCTCGGCCTGGCTCACCGCGTCCACTGCTTCCGCTTCGTCCACGGTGTACCCAAACTCACCCACAGTCGCAGCTGCGGCGGCCTCCTCCATTCTGGTGGCTATATATACCACATCTCGCTCGATGGTCGCGCGGGTGAGCCCTTTCTTCTCTTCGGGGTTGCGCGGCCGTTCAACCAGGCTGTCGAAGAAGGTCTGCACGGTCTCTTCTCAAGGCGTCAGCCAGGTGGGAACAACCCCGTGGGAGTCGCACTCAGGCATCGCCGCGCGGATGGCACTAAGGGTGGAGTTGTTGCACAATGGAACTACTCCGTCCGACGGTCTGAACCACTCCGGGTGCTTGGGGTCATGTTTGAACAGCTCCCGGACCATTCCCTTGAGCTCCAAAATGGTGAAGTTATAATTCAGCCCGGGGCGCAGCCTCATGCGGTCTGCCGCGTTACCGAACTCCCAAGCAGGCCTCTTCCTCTCCTGCAGGGGGGCAATGCGGCGGCGAAGGAAATCAGCTCCAACTTCACCTACAGTAAGGTTGGCGGCCCGGAGGCGAAGGATCCTAGTAAGGGCAATCTGCAGCTTATCGTCCTCCGGGGCCAAGTCACTCCAATCCTTGCCGCGCACTATTGCAGTCCGGCGCGGCGAGGTAAACTGCTGGGGTTCCTCTTCCATAACCCAGCACCAATCAGCCCTCCACTCCTCCCACTTGCCGCGGAGCTCTCCGATCAAGTACGCCTCCTTCTTGTTGAGCCTGAAGATCCAGGAGATACCGCCGGAGAGTGGGGATCCAGACTCTACTCTAGGTGTGAAGAAGTGGTGGAAGAGAGCTACGTTTGGATGGACCCCGATATAGTTTTCGCACAGATGTACGAAAACGGCCAAAGTGAGGACGGCATTCGGGGTGAAATCGAGGAGGTGGAATCCGTACGTGTTCATCACATCGCAGAAAAACTCAGAATACGGAGGACAAAGGCCACAGTGGAAGAACAGAGCGAAGTAGTGGTAACCTCCCGGGTACATGTCGATGGCTTCGGCGGGGAGGACCCTGGTGCGTGGGTGAGCTTTCGTCTCCCTCGCCCAGAACAGGTAATACTTGTCCCGCAGCTCCCTCGCGCCGAGCCTCGGCGGGAAGACCACCATCCTTCTCCGCATGGCTGCCAGCTTCGCCGCCTTGTCGGACTTCTCTTTCTTCGCCTTGTCGCTCTTCGCCTTGTCGCTCTTCGGGGCCATGGCGGGGACGGCGAAGGAGGTCGACGGCACTGCGGATGCTGGAGACGGCGGAGGAAGGGTGGAGCTCGGCTCTCTGTCGACCTTTGGGGAGGCACAGAGCGGCGGGGGTTTCTGGAGATTGAAGACGCAATGAAGCAGTAGGGGGGAAATTGCCCCTGCTTCCTCTGCTTTTAAGGGTGAAGTGGGGGAACGTTCCGCATTTTCCCATTAAAGAAACAGGCCACGATCTCTCCCACGACGCCGCAATCGACGCGTGCCGTTAGGGAGAGATGCGGCGGATACGGAGAGGGATACGTCGCGCTGTGGGCCGCGCGTGCCTGTGCACTGTTTTGGGCCTGGCCCAACAGCGCTCGGCACCGTGTGTGGCCCAGGCCCGGGGCTCCTGTCGGTGTACTAAAGTAGGGGTACCTTAGTATCCCGACTTGTGCACGGGCAGTAGCAGCACCCCGTGGTCGGGCTCACCACGTGCCCGCCAAAGCCCGCTCTAGTTCCCTTGAAGCCATTCAAGAACAAAGTATACAAGTCAGAAGAACAAGGCCCCGGCAAGAGGAGCTTGCTGGGAAGGCTGCTCCAAGCACAAGACCACTCTATTTTCACAAGACCCTGGCAAGAGGAGCTTGCCAGGAAGACCAGAAAGCAGCATCTCAGGAGACATATCGTGGCGCATCACGCGCCCCGGCAAGACCCGGAGAGCGGCAAACTCCCGGGCCCGGCAAGAAGACGGCCCCGTCAAGGTGCTTGCCGGGAGAAGCTTACGTTGTGTGCCTACGCTCCAGCTCATCTGGCCACGCGTCACCCTGGGGCCCCTACAGGGGAACGTGGCAGATGGCTGTGCAGCCTGGGGTACACGGTGGCGAGCCACGGTGACGAGGCCACCATCATGGCGAACGGAGACGCCCGGGCGGACGCTTTTGGGGTGACGGCGACGGGCATTCAATGCCCTTGTCCCCCACCGTCAGGGTTAGGTATAAACCACTATGCATACACTGTTCATGCACTGTTCCATCTACCACCAATTTTACACTTTTACCCTCCTCTACGTTGACACCTGTCGGTGACCCCTTTGAGCTATAAAAGGAGGCCCATGCACAACGTAGGGGGGTTGGATCACAGAAACTTGATCACTTCCTCGCTCGGTGTAGCTAGTACTGTAGATCTTTAAGCTCCCGAGCCCAAGAACTCAATACAACCAAGGCAGGAGTAGGGTTTTACGCATCCGTGCGGCCCGAACCTGGGTAAACTGCCCGCGTGTGCTCCTCGATCCGCTCTTCGTGCTCCCTCCGCTCCCTTGCCGTACCGTAGAAGGGGCTCCGGTCCCATAGGTGTTCGTGGGCGATCAGTTTCCCCGACATTCTGCAACTCAAATCAAAAAACTCAGAACAGACGCCCGAAAGACAATTGTATAGAGCACGCTGTCGAAAAAATTCAGACCAAAAAGATGATCTGGTGATTTTATACGAATTTTTCTATCCAAGGACAAAATCTGTTTCCTGGACAGCACGTCACAACTTTTGAACTTTCTTGCAATCAGAGGCTAAACTTGGCACAAAGCTGAAAAATAAAGATACAATGATGTTGCTACAGTAGTAACAAACATCAAGACCACTAAAAACTGAAAGAAAAACTGAAAGTAAAGATAACAAGGGTTGTCTCCCTAGAGCTCTTTCTTTATAGCCATAAAGATAGGCTTAAGACTTTAATGATGCTCTCGTAGGAATAAGAGTTGAAGAACAAAAGAGAGCATCAAGAAGCATATATAAAACATATTTAAGTCTAACATACTTCCTATGCATGGGAATCTTGTAAGAAAATAAATTATTGAAGCATAAAGCAACTAGCATAGGAAGGCAGAACAAGCATAACTTCAAAATATTCACCATAAAGAGAGGGAACTTGATATTATTGAAATATCTATAAGCATATGTTCCCTTCCCATAATAATTTTAAGTGGGATCACGAATAAACTCAACAATATAAGCATCACATAAAGCATTGTTACCATGATCCACATGCAAAAAGGTACTCTTACTCTCCACATAAGCATCTTTGGGGAGCCCATGGTTAGGACATTTTAGCATTAACATTTTCAGTCTCCCCCAAGCTTGAGCTACGCTCTCTCCGTCACGAGACCTAAAGTTATAGATATAGTTCCTGTCTCGATGAGTTTCATGAAGAGGATAAAACTTAGTATAAAAGAGAGACATAAGCTCTTGCCAATCAAGCAAGTGCGAGTAATCGAGAAGCTTATACCAATCTGAAGCTTTATTTATAAGTGATACGGCGAACAATTTCCTCATGACAAACTCCCTTAATACACCTGCAAGCTTAAATAATGAACATAGTTGTGACAGATATAGCAAGTGTTCACCGGGATGTCTGTCTCCTGCATAACGATTAGCCAAAACATAATCGATAATACCAGCTGGTATTTTATAGGGCACAATTTCAGTAGGGGGAGGAGCAACCACCACAGGTGTGGGGCGTCTTCCCACAAGCAGCGAACTAAGATTGCGGCTTTCCATAAACATAACTAGTGAAATAAAAACAAGAAACAAAAAGATTTTATTGCAAGATCTAAAGATATACCTTCAAGCACTCACTTCCCCGGCAACGGCGCCAGAAATAGCTTGATGTCTACACACGCTTGTACTCTTGTAGACTATGTTGGGCCTCCAAGCGCAGAGGTTTGTAGGACAGCAGCAATTTCCCTCAAGTGGATGACCTAAGGTTTATCGAACTCAGGGAAGTAGAGGTTGAAGATGGTCTCTCTCAAGCAACCCTGCAACTAAGATACAAGAAGTCTCTTGTGTCCCCAACACACCTAATACACTTGTTAGATGTATAGGTGCACTAGTTCGGCGAAGAGATGTTAAATGGCAAGTGATATGGATGGCAAAACAAAGTAATATAAATCTGTAATAAAAAGTGCAGGAAGCAAACAAGTGGTAAACGTGAGCACAAATGGTATTGCAATGGTGGAAACAAGGCCAAGGGATCATACTTTCACTAGTGGCAACTCCCAACAACATTAACATAATCGAATCACATGATATTTCCCATAAAACATGCAATGGAGACGCACCCGGAGGCCATTCCTTCGTGGTCAAGAGAGGACGAGAATTATGTAGGGCTACGAAAGCACACCTCAAAGTTCGTAGTTCTCAATCTAAGGATTTCCCAATGTCACCGCGGCCATCCAAAGAGAGTCCCACAATCACCACAACATATCTAAAGGATAGTCAAAGACAAGCACCAAGAGACTCTCAATCTTCAATCAACACACAAGAGAGGAAATCACTCATGAAAATATTTTTCTAATCCATGTCCAATAGACCGCTGTCACCTTGGTCTCGGGGATTATACTAGATAAAGACAAGTGAGTACATCAATCCAATACATAGA
The DNA here is from genome assembly GCA_902687465.1 of Secale cereale. Classification (NCBI taxonomy): domain Eukaryota; kingdom Viridiplantae; phylum Streptophyta; class Magnoliopsida; order Poales; family Poaceae; genus Secale; species Secale cereale. Next base: position 560,775,162 of record LR738713.1, on the reverse strand, counting down.
GGAAGGGGAAATATCATGGGATCACCCTAGATTAACATAGCCTATGATCACAACGAAGATCACATCATGGGAGAGAGAATTGACCACATAGCTACTGGTAGGAACCTCAGCCCCGAGGAGGAACTACTCCCGCATCATGGAGGGAGGAATCAACGTCGATGGAGATGAATCCGGGGGCACTTCCCCGTCCCGGCAGGGTGCCGGCACAGGAATTCTGGTCCCCCAAAGCTTGATGGCGATGGCGGCAGAGATCGGAATAGCTTCTGGAGAAAAAGGGTTCGGAATCAGGGTTTCCGCGACGGGTGTTAAATATATGCCAAAGGGGGGCATCAGCGGAGGCCTGGGGGGCCCAGGCGCCCCCCCCCCCCCCCTGGCGCGGCCAGGAGGGGGCCGCGTGGGCAGGCCGCTTGGAGCCCCGGTGGGCCCCCTCTGGCCCTACTTTGGCCGCATGGAAGCTTCTGGAGCACTGATTTTTAATATATTTTTCCCGGATTTTTTCTCGCAATTTACGTAATGGGAAAACCTGAAATACCAAAATAGCAGAAAACAGAAACTGGCACTGGGGTGCACTGAGTTAATAGGTTAGTCCAAATATGATCAAAAGTGTATGGAAGTGCATAAATATCATAGCAATATCACACAAAAGAGGCATGGAGCAAGCAAAAATTATAGATACGTTTTGGACGTATCACCAATGCATCTCCAATTTTTCCTAGAACACCAACACAAACAAAATGGTACCCAAACTCATTGGGACCAAAGAGTTAGAAACGACAATACATAGGAAAAACTCCACAAACATATGTGCATTTATATATGAAAATGAATTTCATGCACATCTCATCCAAATTGAGACTAGGTGGAGTTTCCCTTATATATTGGGTTAAAGAAAGAAAGCATGCCAATGAAAATACATGAAGTAAATATGCATGCTCAACACTTTCAAGAAATGAAACAGAATGAAAAAGAAATACCAAGTGAAAATAGGATACCAAATGGAGAAATCATCACTTGGAAGATATCTATTATAAGATACATCAAGGATTGAGATATCCATTGATACACGAAAAGGAAAGATATCGGACTCCCAAAAGAGAGGATGGTTCCAAACAAACCAACCCATCTACAAAGTTTCATGATGGCACAAGTACCAAAAAGAAACGGCTTGCCTTCCATCAACACACACTTGATATGGATCACAAGATGAGTGTTCTATAGAAAATAGGATAGCTCCCCCATGAATTGTGCATTTAAAGAGAATTTGCATTTTAATACAAAATGCACAAGATGGGATCACCACTTTCACTATATCTTGGAAACACTAGACACGATCAAGAAAACAACAATGTCCACAAGTGGCACAGAAGGCAATGGGAGTTGACACAGTCTTGGCAAGAAATAAGACAAATGAAAGCAAAAACCAAGGTAAAGATGATCAATAATTTCTACCACATAAATGATTACCCATTGTCAAGAGACAAGAAGTATTTGGGAATAATTCTGGATGGTAGATTGCAAAGATATCCAACATCATCTTCACACCAAACACACAAACAAATTTGCAACTTGTAGAGCTAACATGTCACCTAGGAACAACATAATTTATAATATAAACACTGGGTGACAGTATCTCAAATTTACACATTTCCTAGGCTTGTAATATACACATAGCATATTACTCCCCCATAATTTGATACCAATGAAAAACTTAACAACATGCAAAAGAGAATCAACAAGAGATAATTAATGGAACATTTAGAATTTGAATTTCTCATGAGAAGACATACCACATAGAGACAAGATAATCTCGTAATATCAAAACTAGATGATATTCCTCATGTACACACATTTATAGGATTGTGAGGTGCACAAAGCACATCACTCCCCCAAAATGGGATGTTCCATTAATCTCTCACAAGAGCCAACTAAGATACAAACAAGATGCACAAAGACTCAACGCACGACACACACATACATGATGTGCAAACCAATATACACATACTTGATTTCTCAAGATACGCAAATTGGACGCACAACATATACAAACACATGAAAGGAACAAAACCAAAACATGCAAAGGGGAAAGTAACTTTCAATGTAAACAATTTAAGTACGAGTTACCGCAAGGATGGACATTGGATTTAAGATAGAAACTTGATAATCCGAATAACTTGGCTTGAGACAATATGAATGATGAAGACCCCTGAATTCTTCATAATGTAGCCAAGTCTCCGATGCCCTCCAATTACACCTATTGATCAAGTTTGAGCTAGTCGGTCCCCAACCAAGTTGGGTCCTAAGAGGTTAGTCACAATAGGCTTGGCCACCCAAATGGTTCTTTTCTTGACACCACTTTGAGTCCCAAGAAACTTGGCAAACACATTGCCAACCTTATCCTTCCCAAGAGAATAGATATCATCAATAATAATTGGGTTGGATAAGTTACCACTAGTGCATGAAGAAGCAAGGTGACCCTTCTCACGGCATAAGTAGCAACATCTACTCTTCACTTTCTTCTCATTTGATTTCTCAAAATGAGAAGCATTACCATGAGTCTTCTTGGGAAGCGGCCTTTCTCCAACTTGCGGTTGAGCACAAGATTGAACTTGTGGCCTCTTCACTTGTTGCTTGTCACTAATGGCCTTCTTCTTCAATGGGCAAGATCTAACATGATGCCCTTCAATTTTGCACTTGAAGCAAATAATCTTGGCCGAATTCTTGAGTTGTTCTTGGCCCTTATTCTTGTTAATGATCTTGGACCTTTTCTTCTTGCTGGAGTTGAATCCAAGTCCACCTTTGTCATTGGGGGATTTTTGCACGCTCAAGATATTGTTGAGTGTGGACTTCCCTTCATGACACTTTTCCAAGTCATTCTTCAACGAAGTGACTTGGGCCTTGAGCTCTTTGATTTCCTCTGCATGGTTAGTATCAACAATAGTACTAGAGGAAGTATAAGCTTCATTGTTAGAGAAACAAGGCAAGGAAAGCAATTCATCACAAGATGTACCAATGTTATGCATAGATGAATTACGAGGACTAGCACATGGCAATATAGCATTTTGACTTAAAATAGTGCTAGTATCCACATGAGGCTCACTAGATGTTACCTTGATACTCATGGCCTCATGAGCTATCTTTAGCACATTATGGGATATTACAAGATCATCGTGAGAGCTTGTGAGCTTTATATGACTTTCTTCCAATTTCCCATAATTAGTAGATAGCAACACAAGTTGAGCCCTTAGCTCAACATTCTCCTTCAAAATGGATGCTTCACTAGAAATAGAGTTAGTAGCACAAGCATCATCATTAACAACAAGAGGAGAAGACAACTTAGCAAGCTCTTTTGAATATGAAGCTTTAAGTTGAGCATGAGACTCGGTGAGTTTGATGAGCTCACTCTTAATGACCCTTGAGCCATTTTCGAGGTGCTCAAAATCCTCAAGGAGTTTATCATGTGCAACTTCAAGCTTCTCATTTTTAGTATCAAAATCATTTGCCACCTCAAGAGCTCTATCATGAGATTCCCTCACTCTAGACAATTCTAGAGCAAAAGTCTCCTCAAGAGATTCCTTGGTGGTTTGTTCAAGTTCAAGAGCTTGAGAGAGGTCCGCGATCTCATTAGCGTAATCGCGCTCATGACCTTCCATTTTCTCAATGGTGGCCTCATGCTCCTCTAGTTGAGATTCCAACTCATCAATATATTTCTTGCCCTCAATGGCAATAGACATGATTTCCATGAAGTTGGAACGAGCAATTTTATTCTTATGAAGAGCTTTAAAAATCATTTCCCCCTTAATTTTTAAGGAGGCAACATTATCATTATCTTCATCATTATCATCATCATCATCATTGTCATCATCATTATCATCACAAGATATATTGGGATTCAAAGTAGGAGATACCTTTGAAGCCTTAGCCATAAGGCAAAACGCAATAGATGATGATGTAGGATCCCTTAGAGCACCATTCAAGACTACATCTTGTTCCATGGGGTGTCGGGTTTCCTCTACATTGTTAGCATAACAATTCGAGGAAATAGATGCATTTTTATCATGGCAACAAGATATAGCAAGCATATCATCATGAGTTTTAGTCAAGCAATTTCTACATGATATGCAAGGACTATCAACACAAGCATGTGAAACATGTAGGGTGATCGAAGTGTTAAAGTCCAAAGAAGATGCATTGCAAAAAGATAGTAATGAAGGATCACCCGCAATAAGCGTACTATCATCATTGCAATGACCAACACTACTCACCATATCATTACCTTGTGGCAAACCACTTGTAGGTGAAGTAGAAGAAGTTGAGAAGACAACACGGCCGGAGGTGGAGGGAGAACAATCATTCCCACAATTCTTGGACACACCATATTTATCTTGAATCTTTGTCCACAACTCATGAGCATCCCGGAACGGCATGAGTTGAAATATAACTACATTGCTCAAAGCATCAAAAAGCACATTAGAAGCTTGAGCATTGAGATAAGAGTTTTTCTCATCCTCTAAAGATAATCTTTGTGCATCCTTTGGAGGAGAAAAACCCATATCTACAATTTGCTCTAAATTTGGGTCCATGACCCTAAAGAGATTAAGCATGCGAATTACCCAAACATCAAAATTTGTGCCATTGAAACTAAGAGTGTCAGAGAATCCTAAACCCCTAGTCGACATGCTTACTCTCTAGGCGGTTAAGCCCTATGAAGAGAGATGAGGCTCTGATGCCAATTGAAAGATTGTGGATGTCGCCTAGAGGGGGGTGAATAGGCGCTTTAAAATAATTACGGTTTCGGCTTGAACAAATGCAGAATAAACCTAGCGGTTAATTTGTCAAGCACAAAACCTACAACAACTAGGCTCACCTATGTGCACCAACAACTTATGCTAAGCAAGATAAATAACTAGGTGATAGCAAGATATATGACAAGAAACAATATGGCTATCACAAAGTATAGTGCATAAGTAAAGGGCTCGAGTAAGAGATAACCGAGGAACGCGGAGACGACGATGTATCCCGAAGTTCACACCCTTGCGGATGCTAATCTCCATTTGGAGCGGTGTGGAGGCACAATGCTCCCCAAGAAGCCACTAGGGCCACCGTAATATCCTCACGCCCTCGCACAATGCAAGATGCCGTGATTCCACTAAGGGACCCTTGAGGGCGGTCACCGAACCCGTACAAATGGCGACCCTTGGGGGCGGTCACCGAACCCGTACACTTTGGCAACCCTTGGGGGCGGTCACCGGTACCCGTCAAATTGCTCGGGGCAATCTCCACAACCTAATTGGAGACCCCGACGCTTGCCCGGAGCTTTACACCACAATGATTGAGCTCCGAACACCACCAACCGTCTAGGGCACCCAAGCACCCAAGAGGAACAAGCTCAAGGGTACCAAGCACCCAAGAGTAATAAGCTTCTCAAACTTCACTTCCACGTATCACCGTGGAGAACTCAAACCGATGCACCAAATGCAATGGGAAGGGCACACGGTGTGCCCAAGTCCTTCTCTCTCAAATCCCACCGAAGCAACTAATGCTAGGGAGGAAGATGAGAGGAAGAACAAGAAGGAGAACACCAAGAACTCCAAGAACTAGATCCAAGGGGTTCCCCTCACATAGAGGAGAAAGTGATTGGTGGAAATGTGGATCTAGATCTCCTCTCTCTTTTCCCTCAAAAACTAGCAAGAATCCATGGAGGGATTGAGAGATAGCCAGCTCGAAGAAGGTCAACAATGGGGGAAGAACAAGAGATTAAAGGATTAGGTTCATTGGGGAAGAAGACCCCCTTTTATAGGTGGGGAAAAATCCAACCGTTATGCTCACAGCCCGCACAGAGCGGTACTACGGCTCTAGGAGCGGTACTACCGCTAGGGTGGTAGTACCCCTTTGAAAAACAACAGCGAGGAGGCAAAAAGGCCAGAAGAACCGTCGGAGCGGTAGTACCGCTTGACCTCACGGTACTACCGCTAGGGGTAGCGGTACTACTGCTAAGGGTAGCGGTACTACTACTTGCGAGCGGTACTAAAAAATTACATCCGTGCCTACCACCGCTGGACTTGTGACGAGTTTTTGTTCCCGAGCGGAAGTAGCCACGGAAGTATCCGCGGTAGTACTGCTCCAAGCGGTAGTACCGCTCCCGAAAGCGGTAGTAAAAAATTACTTCCGCTCCTGCCCGCGGTATTACCGCTGCAGCCTTTTCAGACCACCAAAACGATCACAACTTTTGCATACGGACTCCGAATTCGATGAAACCAAGTTTGTTGGAAAGCTAGAGACAAGGGCTAACACAATCTTGATAGAAAAACCAATAATAAGCAAATTAGAAAAGGCCCATAATAAAATGGTGAGAACCCTTTCTCGGATAAGACCGGTAAAACCTCCAACACCGAAAACATCATAGAAGACGCATGTGAGCTCCGTTTTCGATGAACTCAAGCTTGTCATCAAGATGACCATAAGCTCTAAGACTCACAAAGAGAACCAAACAAGAACCAAGAAACATGATGCAAGGATGCAATGGTTTGAGCTCTCTACTAACGATACGGTCAAGCTACCAACTTGAGAGCCCCCTTTGATAGTACGGCAAACGATCCTATAACCCGGTCTCCCAACTACCACCACGAGACCGGTAAAATAGAAAACCTATCAAGGGCAAACCTTTGCTTTGCACAAAGTCCACTTCAGCTAGATGTAGACGATCTTGACTTCCTCAAGTTGGACCACCTTTCTTGATTGCGTTGTCTTGGTGAAGACTAGTAGATTGCTCCCCCATACTCCCCTATGGGTGAGCCACTCTTCGGCATATCTTCACAAGTCCATTGTCACCACAATGGACGGCAAGCTTCAAGCACTTGATCTCTTCGTGATGCTCCACTTGAACTTGCACACCGCAACCTAACCCCACAAAGAACTCTCACGAAGAACATGGGTTAGTACACAAAGCGTGATTGGCAATGCTTACCATACCATGGGATTGCTTGATCCCTCTCGGTACATCTTCTACACTTTGTGTGTTGATCAACTTGATTTATTCTTTGAATTAGTTTTGATCAACCTTGAATCTTCCCAACTCTCTTCATTTGGATGATGTCTTGAAGGTAAACATGAATGCTCACAAACTCTTCTTCTTCAAGACATGCTTGCAATAAGCTCAACACCCACAAGACCAATCTTTGCATAATTCCTTAATAGCACCTTGCTCATCATAAACTCTCCTTGAAACCAACAAATGAACTCCAAGAAAAGCCTATGGACAAACCCTTCAAATATAACTCAAGGCAACCATTAGTCCATAGAGATTGTCATCAATTACCAAAACCAAACATGGGGGCACCGCATGTTCTTTCAATCTCCCCCATTTTGGTAATTGATGACAATCACTTTTAGGAGAGTTTATATAAGGAATTATGCATCACCATACCATACAACAATAATGTATGCGCATGAGATGCAAAAGCTTAGGAACAAAACCAAAGCAAGAAGAGAGAAGAGACAACTCTCTAAACTTCCTCACAAAACTAAACTCTCTGAAACTTCTCCCCCATTGGCATTGATTGCCAAAATGGGCGAATAGCTTAGAAGGCAAATATAAATTGTGTTCCTCCATAACTTGCGTATTCCTCAACATAGAGAGTGGAATGCAATACATATATCCAACTGTAAATACTTGGAGGAAGACAAAATATATTGAGGCCCAAAGATTACAAAAGAATGATATGCCACAAAGGCATAACAAAGGGAGAAAAACACGCAATCAAGCAATCAAAGGATACCAATTGAATCAAGCTATCAAAAGATACCAATTGACCCAACTAGACCAATGATCCTACATGCCAAATAAATGAAAGATATTATGATAAGAGCAAAGGAGTGTTCTAGAGAAACTAGAGAAGCTCCCCATGATTTGTGCACAATTTAGTTTTGTATTTGGATACAACGAGCACAAAATAGGATCGTTGCTCCCCTAATTTCAATAGAACCTTACGACATAGCTACGGAGTGTTCTAAAGACACTAGTGAAGCTCCCCATAATTTATGCACTCCTTAGAATATTTTCATTAGGATACCAAGTGCACAAAATAGGATCATCACTCCCCCAAGATCAATAGACACTCACACCAAGTGCAAGTGAGCATGAAGAAAACAAAGCCTAGCACTTGCAACAAACAACTGGTTGAGCAATATATAAAAGAGTCAACTTAAGAGTAGGCTCAACCAAAATGATGTGTGTGAGTCATGGCAAAGCACTTGAGAAGATTAATGTATGGATGAACATTAAGCATCAATATACTCTTGAATGAATGAGATACACAGTGCAAGGCCTATCATTCCCACACACAACAACAAATGGGTTCACAAGCTCACTACTAATCATATAAATAATCTATGCTTGTGACAACCTGTGGTGAAGATATAAAAAGGATAGCTTTGTCATGAGGAGGGATACCAATAGAAATGGCAAAAGCCTCGTCAAGACAAGCAAGAGAAAAAACGATCTTCACCACAAAATAGTGCATCAAGATGCAACGATATAAGATCCGCACTCGAGACACACACCTTCACGGAGCCACCAAAGAAATAAAACAGGAACGAAAAGGTGGACGTGAAAGAAGGGTATATCAAATAGATATGCAACTTCTCTCAAGTGTATAAGATTCTAGATAGATGAAGATCATGATGATATCAATCCACAAAGAAGGATGTACACACGAAATTGTTGCAAAAAGGAATGAATAAGATATCCCCAAGGAAGTCATAAATATACCAATAAGATATTTGCTTGAAGGCATAACACAAGGCTAGATATGTTCTTATTGTATATAAATGAGTTCCAACCCCACGAGCATCAAAGACATCACAACTAGCAACAAGAGATCATTGTTGGGATGCTTTGAGAAAGGAAACAAGTATCATAAGAAGGAATGACTAACATGCCATGATACAACCTACACAAGGTTGGTGCAAAAAATGTGTGCATGAAGTAGATGGTGATACTTGTTAACGAGATACCATTGGAAGGATGTAGTAGATACCAATTGAAGGTAGATAGTAGTTCATTGATCATCCTATCTTGACTCCAATAAGCACATGGTAACACCACCTTCCTTTTGAATGAGCCGAGCATCCAATGCATCTCCAATTTTTTCTAGAACACCAACACAAACAAAATGGTACCCAAACTCATTGGGACCACAGATTTAGAAACGACAATACATAGGAAAAACTCCACAAACATATGTGCATTTATATATGAAAATGAATTTCATGCACATCTCATCCAAATTGAGACTAGGTGGAGTTTCCCTTATATATTGGGTTAAAGAAAGAAAGCATGCCAAAGAAAATACATGAAGTAAATATGCATGCTCGACACTTTCAAGAAACGAAACAGAATGAAAAAGAAATACCAAGTGAAAATAGGATACCAAATGGAGAAATCATCACTTGGAAGATATCTATTATAAGATACATCAAGGAATGAGATATCCATTGATACACGAAAAGGAAAGATATCGGACTCCCAAAAGAGAGGATGGTTCCAAACAAACCAACCCATCTACAAAGTTTCATGATGGCACAACTACCAAAAAGAAACGGCTTGCCTTCCATCAACACACACTTGATATGGATCACAAGATGAGCGTTCTATAGAAAATAGGATAGCTCCCCCATGAATTGTGCATTTAAAGAGAATTTGCATTTTAATACAAAATGCACAAGATGGGAGCACCACTTTCACTATATCTTGGAAACACTAGACACGATCAAGAAAACAACAATGTCCACAAGTGGCACAGAAGGCAATGGGAGTTGACACAGTCTTGGCAAGAAATAAGACAAATGAAAGCAAAAACCAAGGTAAAGATGATCAATAATTTCTACCACATAAATGATTACCCATTGTCAAGAGACAAGAAGTATTTGGGAATAATTCCTGATGGTAGATTGCAAAGATATCCAACATCATCTTCACACCAAACACACAAACAAATTTGCAACTTGTAGAGCTAACATGTCACCTAGGAACAACATAATTTATAATATAAACACTGGGTGACAGTATCTCAAATTTACACATTTCCTAGGCTTGTAATATACACATAGCATATTACTCCCCCATAATGTGATACCAATGAAAAACTTAACAAGATGCAAAAGAGAACCAACAAGAGATAATTAATGGAACATTTAGAATTTGAAGCTGACAAATGTGTATACTATCACCATGGTGGGGGCGAAGGAGTTATACTGTGCTTGTATATTGATGACATACTGATATTCGGAACCAACCTCAAAGTCATTGAGGAGGTAAAGTCGTTTCTATCTTAGAACTTTGAGACGAAAGACCTTGGTGTGGCTAATGTTATCTTGAACATCAAGCTACTGAGAGATAATGAGGGTGGGATTACACTTTTGCAATCCCATTATGTTGAGAAGGTGTTGAGTCGTTTTGGATACTTGGACTGCACACCATCTCAAACACCATATGATCCTAGCGTGTTGATTCGAAAATCCAAAGGCATGGCTATAGATCAATTGAGATACTCTCAAATCATTGGTTCACTGATGTACTGATGGCTTCTCGCCCCTCGTTGGTTACTCCAAGTGAAAGGTTTGAGATGTAGCGTAACGGCAAGTTTCCCTTGGCAAGATACCAAGGATCGAATCCCGTGAGACTCCGAGGGTCGACAAGAAGGTGTCAACGGCTAACGGCGCCAGATACTTAGCAGCTGACAGGACCTGCACACAGATACAAATAACTTTGCTCCCAACGAGTACAGAGAGGTTGTCAATCCCTCCGGCCTTGCTGTTTACAAAGGATCAAACACAAGAGGTAATAATGATAGCTATGACTGCAACTAGGAAATAGAAATAGGAAGTAAATATAGGGTGTGATCAATGGTGGTAATATGGACCGGGGTCCCCTGATGTTCACTAGTGATGTCTCTCTCCCAAAAGACGATAAAACAGCTAAGCGAGGTAAACAAATTACAGCTGGGTAATTGACAGGATTATGTGCGCAAACCAATGCTAACTATGCTGTAAAGAAAGGTAGAGGCTCAAAAGCATGGGCGGTACGCCAAGGCAAGTAGACCGAAATCCATCTGCATCTACTACTAATCATCCACCTTGAGATATCTATCCAGAACATCTCGCTGGTATTAAGTTGCGAGTCCCACCCAAAGTGTAAACTCAAAGTAACAGACAACTGCATTAAAAGAACTTTGCGTAAAGTAAACAATCCTTGCACCCGCAAGTACAAGCACCGTTGTTTTCCCCCTTGTGGCAACAGCACATCCCCTAGACTCATGTTTCTGTCACTCAAACTAGTCATCAGGGGGCATGAACCCACAATCAAGCATAACGTTCCCTCTTGGAGTTACTACCTACTACTCGGCCAAAGCAATAAACAGCAACGGAGAACATGCAAGAATTACTCAAGAACTAAAATATAAAAGAGGTGAATCAAATATATTACTCACACACAATCTAAACATAATCTCATAATCCATCAGATCCCAGCAAACTCAGCAGAGCAACAGCATAAAGATTACATATGTGCCTCGATCATGTAGGGCAGCTCACGAGGTCTAATCCATGAAGAACAAAGAGGGGAGGAGAACATCACATAGCTACTGGTCATGGACCCATGGTCCAAGGGGGACTACTCACAACTCATCCGGGAAGCGTCCATGGTGGTGGAGAAGCTCCCGGTGGTGGTTCTCCCCTCCGGCAGGGTGCCGGGAAGAGTTCTCCTGATGCTCCTGATCTTGGAAGCGTTGCGGCGGCGGAACAGAGGCGAGATCGCGAAAAAGGGTTCCGTCCTCGAGGGTTTCGGGACGCGAGGAGTATATATGCCAAAGGGGGTCACCAGAAGCGGAGAGGGGGGCCCAGGCGCCCCCCTAGGGCGGCCAGGGGTGGGGCCGCCTGGGCTGGCCGCCTGGGCTGCCCCTGGCTCCCCTCTGGCCCCACTTTGGTTTTTCTTGAAGCTCCCAGTACGCTGATTTTTCCTGTATTTTTCCCGGAATTTTCAGGGCACTTTTAATATGGGGGAAACCTGAAATATAAAAACAGCAGAAAACAGGAACTGGCATTGTGGTGCACTGAGTTAATAGGCTAGTCCAAATATGATCAAAAGTGTATGGAAGTGCATAAATATCATAGCAATATCACACAAAAGAGGCATGGAGCAAGCAGAAATTATAGATACGTTTTGGACGTATCAACATCCCCAAGCTTAATTCCTGCTCGTCCCCGAGTAGGTAAATGATAACAAGCATAATTTCTGTGGTGACATGCTATCAACAATATAAGAACTTTTTAAGTAAAGCAATCAAGGCATGTAATTCAATTCAAGTCATAACAAAGAAGAGTCTATATTAGCATTGTAACAAGTAACATAACAACATAAAGGTGCAAGAGCTCTCGCTGTCCGTGACTCGAATGTCTCCAAATGGTGTTTGCGTGCAAGAAAGGGGATAGGGATATATGAGAGAGTAAAACATAGTTTTTGTATTGTTGAGAACTTAATCTACTAAAGTTTCACACTTGGTCTTCTTTGGAATCTTATCTTGACTCATCCCCAGACCGTCAGCCAGGTACAAGTCAAAATGGTCCACTCCCTTTCGATATTTTGAGCACTCATGCAATGGATGAGCGTAAGCAAGAAAGTCGACACTTAGGATGGCAAAGAGAGAAAAATGATGGAGGGGGAAGACAAAAAGGTGTGAAAGGCTCACATCAATGAGGACAATCATTGGCGAGAGAAAGCCAAATGATAGATATGATGTGAGGAGTAGGGATTGCCATACAACGGATGCACATATGAGCTAAGGTAAGCTCTCCAATGGAACTAGTGGAGGTGCATCCAACTTGCTTGCTCAAGAAGACCTATAGCTCTTTTGAGGAGGCTCATCATTGGAATATACAAGCCAAGTTCTATAGTGTAAAGGTCCCCACATAGCTATATGCATGAATGCTAATCTCTATGGAGTACAAGGTATAAGATGGAGTACGAGTGTGGATCTCTCAAAAGAAATAGTAGTGTGCCCCCTTCTCTCTTTTTATTTCTTTTTCCTTTTTTCCTTTTTTTATTTTTTTTGTGGCCTCAATGGCTCTTTCTATTTATCTCGCATTTGTCCTCTTTGGGATCTTTTGATTTTGTCCTCTTTGGGATCTTTTGATTTGTCCTCTTTGGGATCTTTCCCTCGCTTTAGGGGCAACACTCTATATATTACAAGAAGTATAGAAGATCTTTCACACTTTACAAAAGTACTCAACATAAAGAAAATGAAACTATCATGATGTATGCAAATGTATGCCTCTGCCAGTGTAGCAGGATATGCAATGATACTAGTGCGTCATGTAGCAATGATTAGGGCAAGGCCCAATTAGCATGCGGATCCTCGATCAAGCAAAAAGCATGTATGACATGAAGATCAAGTCATGAGAAGATGGCTGTTGCATGGCAATGTATCTCGGAAAGGCTATGGAAATGCCTTGATAGGTAGGTATGGTGGCTGTTTTGAGGAAGGATATAATAAGGCTTATGATGACAGAGCGTATCGTGCCAAGGATTTGGATGCACCGACGAAGTATGCGCCAACTCTCGAGATGAGAAAGGGCAATGCACGGCACCGAAGAGGCTAGAAAAATATGGATAGGTGGAAGTATCAACTTTCGAATACTCACATTAGTCCGAAGAACTCATGCACTTATTATCGGTAACTCTCAACCTAATTAGGAGGTTCACAAAGAGACAAGTACCCCGAGGAGGAGTGTATGGGGGTTTGGTTATCCTTGCGCATCCTCGGCTCATGGTACGTGAGTGTACTCTAATATTCGATCCCTCCAAAGATTAGTGATCCATTTAGTAGCTAAAGTTCTCAACTATTTTGTAGGTTTTCGAAAATAAACACGGATTGCCCAAAATACGACATCTATCACTAATAGGCTAAAGCTCTTGACACCAAAAGTTCAGACATTGCTCATGGCAATACCTCAAAACTATTGCAAGTTACTACTAAAATTAAATAGCAACCTCAATTACCTACTTTAAGTTAAGACACACAACTCAGTGCAACAGGCAAACTCTCTTAACAAGATAAACATGAAAACTCAAGAGAGTTCAACAACCAACTAAACAAAAGCTCTTTAAAAAGAAAAGCATGAAAACTAAGAGCTAAACATGACAGTAGCTATGGAAAGACAAAGAACACACACAACAAAGATAAGCATGAAAATCCTATGTTGTGTTCTAGGTTGAAGTGGAGCGTGTTTCTCTCCCACACAAAGAAAGCTGGGTTCTAACTTGTTATGAACAGCAAGCAAAGCTAAAGAAAAACTAAAAAGGAAACTAAGAGCAAGACGCTCCAAGCATAGCACATAACACATGAAGTGATTAAAATATAGTGGAACAAAAGACGAACTGATAATTGTTGATGGAGAAGGGGATGCACGGGGGCATCCCCAAGCTTAGACGCTTGAGTCTTCTTGAATATTTCTTGGGGGTGCACGGAGGCATCCCCAAGCTTGAGCGTTTGACACTCCTGAACCTTCTTTTATCATCTTCCCTCGCACACTTGAAAACTCCCTTCATACATAACTCATCATAATCTGATTAGCGAGGTTAGTACCCATAATAAAATAATTTTTCCCTACTGTAAATAAGGATAATCTTGAAGAGCTACTGTTTCTCAAGATTGCCAAAAGGTTTATGCAAAGAAAAAGCAAGCTCCAGGTTTGCAAAACGAAGAAAAGGCAAAACAGGACAGAATCTGTGAAAAACATACTAGCAGGTAGTAAACAATTTTTTCGGGGCACTTCTGCAACTCAGATCAAAAAACTCAGAAAAGAAGCTCGAAAGCCAATTGTATAGAGCACTCTATCAAAAATATTCAGATCAAAAAGATGATCTGGTGATTTTATACGAATTTTTCTGTCCAAGGACAGAATCTGTTTTCTGGGCAGCACGTCACAACTTTTGCACTTTCTTGCAATCAGAGGCTAAACTTGGCACAAAGCTGAAAAGAAAAGATACAATGATGATGCTACTGTAGTAACAACATCAAGACACAACTAAAGCAAAATAAAACCTAATTCGTTGTGGGCTGCCTCCCAAAAGCGCTTTCTTTTATGCCTTTAAGCTAGGCATGATGCAAAGAGAAGGTCAAGTTTTATCAAGAGTACGAGAATAGCTAGCCCGTGTAACGGACTCAAAAGGTAACTTAATCTTCTTTCTAGGGAAGTGTTCCATCCCTTTCTTGAGAGGAAATTGGAATTTTATATTCCCCTATTTCATGTCAATGATAGCACCAACAATGCGAAGAAAAGGGCGTCCCAAAATAATTGGACATGAAGGTTCACATTCAATATCCATAATAGTAAAATCAACGGGAACATAATTGTCATTGACAATGATAAGAACATCGTCGATCTTCCCCAAAGGTTTCTTTACGGAAGAATCAACAAGACGAAAACCAAAAGAACAAGGATCAAAAGGTTTCAATTTAAGCATATCATACATTCTTTTGGGCATAACGGAGGTACTAGCTCCAACATCACATAAAGCATAGCAAGAGAAGTTATTCAACTTAATTTTAATCATAGGATCCCAACCATCTTCTAGCTTTCTAGGTATGGAGGCTTCTACCCTAAGCTTCTCCTCCCTAGCTTTGATGAGAGCATTAGTGATATGCTCCGTGAAGGCAAGATTAAGTGTGCTAGTGTGGGGATCTCTAGACATCTTGTGGAGAAAACTAATAACTTCAGAAAGGGTGCAATTATCAAAATCAAGGTCACTACTATCAAGTAAAGTGGTAGTGGTGTCCTTTAGGCTCACTTGTTTGGTAGCTTCTATGGTCATAGGAGTTTCTTCTACGGTTGAGGTCATAGCATCACCATTAATAGGTCCAGTGGGACCTGGAGTGCATTGGGTGCTAAGAGTTTGGATATCCTCAACAACTTGGATAGTAGCAACAATGTGGTGGGTAGGAAGGCTCTTAATTCTATCTTCTTCCTCCTTTTCTCTAGCCCATCTCTCTTTAAGTTTAGGCATCATCCTAATGTTTTCATTAATTTGCACTTGAATAGCATTCATAGGAGTGGTCTTCCTCTCCTCAAGAGGAGAAGTTCTAATTTTAAGCAACTCTACCTCATGGGCTAAATTGTCTACCTTCGAAGAGAGACTATCTAGTTTGGCTAGTTTTTCTTCTACACTCTTATTGAAGGCCTTTTGGGTAGTGATGAAATCTTTAAGCATAATCTCTAGTTCAGAGGTGGAGTTCTTGGTGCTAGGATAAGCATTGTTGTTCCCATAGGAATTAGAGGGGAACGGTCTAGGGTTGCTACCAAAATTACTCCTATAAGCATTGTTATTGAAATTGTTTCTAGAGATAAAGTTCACATCTACTTGATCTTGAGCAATCAAGGAATTTAAAGGAACATCACGAGGATCAATAGAAGATTGCTTGGAAAGTAGAGACATGATCAAGTCAACTTTTTCATTTAGGGAGGAAATCTCCTCGACAGAGTTTACCTTCCTACGTGTCGGAGCGCGTTCGGTGTGCCATTGGGAATAATTGGTCATCATCTCGTCGAGAAGCTTCGTGGCAGCACCAAGTGTAGTTGACATAAAGGTTCCTCCCGCGGCCGAATCTAACAAGTTCCGCGAGGTAAAGTTCAAGCCTGCATAAAAAGTTTGGATAACCATCCAAGTAGTCAAACCATGAGTAGGGCAGTTCTTGACAAGAGATTTCATGCGTTCCCAAGTTTGGGCAACGTGTTCATTATCCAATTGTTTAAAATTCATTATGTTACTCCTTAATTGGATAATTTTAGCAGGGGGATAGTACTTCCCAATAAAGGCATCCTTGCACTTGTCCCAAGAATCTATACTATTCCTAAGCAAGGATTGAAACCAGATTTTAGCTCCTCCTCTCAAGGAGAAAGGAAAAAGCTTAAGCTTAACAATATCACTATCTACTTCTTTGTACTTTTGCATATCACAGAGCTCAACAGAATTATTTAAGTGCAAAGCAGCATCATCTCCAGCACCGGAGAATTGATCTTTCATAACTAGGTTCAGTAAAGCAGGTTTAATCTCATAAGAAGGTGCTGAAGTGGCAGGTGTAGCAATAGGCGTGCAGATAAAGTCATTGTTGTTATGACTAGTGAAGTCACACAACTTGGTGTTCTCGGTGTAACCCATAGCAGCAGCAAGCAAGATAACTATTTTTGTGATTTTTGGTAAGGGACACTAAAGCAAAAACTGAAAGGTAAACTAACAAGACTAAAAAGCAAAGATAAAAGATAGCGTGCAACTCCCCTATCTTGAAGAGTGGAGTCCCCGGCAACGGCGCCAGAAACTTTGCTTGATGGCTTCTCGCCCCTCGTTGGTTACCCCAAGTGGAAGATTTGAGATGTAGCGTAACAGCAAGTTTCCCTTGGCAAGATACCAAGGATCGAATCCCGTGAGACTCCGAGGGTCGACAAGAAGGTGTCAACGGCTAACGGCGCCAGATACTTAGCAGCTGACAGGACCTGCACACAGATACAAATAACTTTGCTCCCGACGAGTACAGAGAGGTTGTCAATCCCTCCGGCCTTGCTGTTTATAAAGGATCAAACACAAGAGGTAATAATGATAGCTATGACTGCAACTAGGAAATAGAAACAGGAAGTAAATATAGGGTGTGATCAATGGTGGTAATATGGACCGGGGTCCCATGATGTTCACTAGTGATGTCTCTCTCCCAAAAGATGATAAAACAGCTAAGCGAGGTAAACAAATTACAGCTGGGCAATTGACAGGATTATGTGCGCAAACCAATGCTAACTATGCTGTAAAGAAAGGTAGATGCTCAAAAGCATGGGCGGTACGCCAAGGCAAGTAGACCGAAATCCATCTGCATCTACTACTAATCATCCACCTTGAGATATCTATCCAGAACATCTCGCTGGTATTAAGTTGCGAGTCCCACCCAAAGTGTAAACTCAAAGCAACAGACAACTGCATTAAAAGAACTTTGCGTAAAGTAAACAATCCTTGCACCCGCAAGTACAAGCACTGTTGTTTTCCCCCTTGTGGCAACAGCACATCCCCTAGACTCATGTTTCTGTCACTCAAACTAGTCACCAGGGGGCATGAACCCACAATCAAGCATAACGTTCCCTCTTGGAGTTACTACCTACTACTCGGCCAAAGCAATAAACAGCAACGGAGAACATGCAAGAATTACTCAAGAACTAAAATATAAAAGAGGTGAATCAAATATATTACTCACGCACAATCTGAACATAATCTCATAATCCATCAGATCCCAGCAAACTCAGCAGAGCAACAGCATAAAGATTACATATGTGCCTCGATCATGTAGGGCAGCTCACGAGGTCTAATCCATGAAGAACAAAGAGGGGAGGAGAACATCACATAGCTACTGGTCATGGACCCATGGTCCAAGGGGGACTACTCACAACTCATCCGGGAAGCGTCCATGGTGGTGGAGAAGCTCCCGGTGGTGGTTCCCCCCTCCGGCAGGGTGCCGGGAAGAGTTCTCCTGATGCTCCCGATCTTGCAAGCGTTGCGGCGGAGGAACAGAGGCGAGATCGCGAAAAAGGGTTTCGTTGTAGGATCGAAAGTATGTCTAGAGGGGGGGTGATTAGACTACTTGACAATAAAAAAAATCTGCCTTTTGATCATGAACAGTTTTTGGCAGTTTCACAATTAAGATCAATTCAAGTATCACCCTACACATGCAATTCTAGAGTATAAGCAGCGGAAAGTAAATTGCACATGTAGTAAAGAGAGGTGGAGAAGATCAAACGCAGTTTGGAGACACGGAGATTTTTGTCGTGGTTCCGATAGGTGGTGCTATCGTACATCCACGTTGATGGAGACTTCAACCAACGGAGGGTAACGGATGCGCGAGTCCACGGAGGGCTCCACCCACGAAGGGTCCACGAAGAAGCAACCTTGTCTATTCCATCATGGCCTACGCCCACGAAGGACTAGCCTTACTCGGGGTAGATCTTCACGAAGTAGGCGATCTCCTTGCCCTTACAAACTTCTTGGTTCAACTCCACATCTCGAAGACGGAGGCTCCCAAGCGACACCTAACCAATCTAGGAGGCACCACCCTCCAAAAGGTAATAGATGTTGTTGATGATGATGAACTCCTTGCTCTTGTGCTTCAAATGATAATCTCCCCAACACTCAACTCTCCTCACTGATATGGCTGTGGTGGAAGAAAGGATTGAGTGGAAAGCAACTTGGGAAGGCTAGAAATCAAGTTTCATATGGTAGGAATGGAATGACTTGATCTCAACACAAGGGTAGGTAGTTCTCTTCTCAGAAAGTGTATGGTAGGAGTGGTAGACTTTCTGATGGCTCTCTCCATGAATGAAGAGGGGGTGGAGGGGTATATATAGCCTCCACACAAAATCCAACCGTTACACACATAATTGAGCAATCTCGGTGAGACCGGAGTGAAAACTCGGTCAGACCGAAAGTTCAAATATAGTGAACGTTGGGGTTTTCGGTGGGACCGAAAATACCATCTCGGTGTGTCCGATATGAGTCAAAGGTAGGAGCTTGCCATTCTCGGTGGGACCGAAATCAACAACTCGGATATTCCGATATGATGTCAATTGGTTACAGAAGGTTGGCAGTCCAGTTTCGGTGAGACCGAACTCAAAATCGGATGGACCGAAATATCTAGGGTTTGGAAGAATAGCTGAGGTGGTTCATCTCGGTGGGACTGAGTTGGCAGAATCGGTTTGTCCGAGATTACTTATGAGTGTGTTAAGTAGTGAAAGTTGCTGATAGTTGAAGGAGCTAAATCACTAAGCACTTGAGCAACCAGATCATCAACACAACCTCATCCCCTTTTAATAGTATTGGCTTTTCCTATGGACTCAATGTGATCTTTGATCACTAAACCAAAAATGGAGTCTTGAGCTATTGCCAATGCTTGTCTTAGCATTTTGAGGGGTCCACTTCTTCAGACATTTCCATACCCATATCATCGAACTTCTCTGAAATGATTCTCAAGTAAATGTTAGTTCAATGATATATATGTTGTTATTAATTACCAAAACCACCCGGGGATTAGTTGCACTTTCAATCTCCCCCTTTTTGGTAATTGATGACAACATATAGATCAAAGCTTCGACAAAAGATATAATCAAGGAATAATATCGTCGCTTTGAGAAGTATGTGATAAACAAGAGCTCCCCCTAAATTTGCGCATTATTTAAAATTTGCGTTTGAATGCAAATGCACAATCGATTAGGATTATGGGTCACTCTTCCATGTCACATACATCTTGGTGGAGCGCACAAAATGATAAGAATGAATAACATGCACCCAATCACCAAGACATGAGTAAATAGCCATACAATAAGGAATAGCATATGATAAGCATTAAGCACACATTAAAGCATAGTATGACCAAGCACTCAATAAGGTAGCATCAAACGTAGTAGCAAGCACACTGAAGGTATCGAAAGACCAAAAGAAACAAATGTATCTCAAAGAAAACCGGCAAAAGAACGAAAGAGCACTCTCTCTCTCGAAGCCCTATGATCTATACAATTTCTCCCCCTTTGGCAACAAGTTACCAAAAAGTTCGAAAAGGCATAGAACTAAGCGTCACTGTGGGCTCTGCTGGCGGCTCCCGTCTGGGTAGATGTCGGAGTAGAAATGACGGCATCGGCGAAGACTTCTGCTGATGTCTGCGCTGGAGGAGTGGATGCTGGAGCTGGAGTAACTGCTGGAGGTGTGGCTGGTGCTGAAGTGGTAGCCCTGGAGTCAGTCACTGGGATAGCTGCAGATCTGGATCCTCTGGGAACCTGAGCAGTCTGGCGATGAGAGTCCTGGACTAGATCATCCTGCATGAGCTCTGCTCTCTCCTGCCTTGCTTCCTCCATGTCTGCCTCAAGCTTGTTGACGGACACCTGAATCTCTGTCAGCTTCACGTCCAGAGCGTGGATCTTGTCCTCAACAATCCTCTCTAGGCTTTCCTGAGATTGTTCAATGCTGGCCAGGCGTTGTTCAATCCTCTGGGTAGCTTCAAGAATCTGCTCTCCGAAGCTCTTTGGTTTAGCTGCTGCTGCTGCTGCCTCTTTGTCAGCTTTAGCTTTCTTTGCAGCTTCGATTTTGGCTTGTCCTTCAACTGAGGTTGGATCATCCTCATCCATCACAACTACGTTATCCTCATGCTCTGGCTGCAGTGGCAAGTGCTTCCTATCCAACATGAATTTGCCCGTGCCAAACTTGGCATTTATAAGCATCTGAATCTGCGGGGCAAATCCACACGACCTCTTCTGGTCAGCTGCAGTCCTCTTAATGGTCTCTACCATTAAGTCCATCACCTTAAAAGGTGCCTTCTCATCAAGAATGTGCAGCATGTTGATAGAATAGCCTCGAATCATGCGGTGGTCTCCAGACTTGGGCATCAAGGTATGCCTCAAAATAGTGTTTGTGGTGGTCAGACCTGCCTGGAGATAGTACACTAAGCCAAGCTTCCACCCTTCCAAATCAGCAGCGGGGATCTCCTTGTACATGTTCTTCATGGAATCATGACTCTTCTTAGGAATCCCATAGACATCAATGTCGTCCTCTCTCTGCACTGGAGCATTCAGAAGTTCTGCCCATTCTTCAACAGACGAAGAAAACCTTTGACCTTCAGTCATCCAGGTGATCTTGCCATCAGGATAGAAGTGGGCTGTGGCGTAGAACTGCATGATCATCTCGTCATTCCAAGCTGTCAGCTCCTGACCCACAAAATCAGCAACTCCACATGCAGTAAAGCTCTCATGCACATGGGGAAAGAAGTCTCGGTGCTCTTCACTGTCAATGTACTTCCAGTCAACATACCTGGTGTCAGCAACAATAGGCTTCTTGTCCATCAGCACGGTCTCATAGAAGTCCTGCTGCTCTCTGGTGTGGAATCTGGGGTCCACAGCAGTCCTTCTCCTCACGGCATATGGATCAGACTGTCTCCATAGCCTGAGACCTCTATCCTTCCTTGCCTTCATATCCTTGGCTTGAGGATGAGCATCGTTGTGTAGCGGCAACTTAGGACGGAGCTTCAGCAACACATGCTCTTCTTCAGACTCAGACGGTGGCATCTCACCTTTGTTCTTCTCAGAAGCTGGAATACTCCTGGTTGTCCTCTTGGGCTTGGCTGGAGCTGCCTTGGCTTGAGCAGGCTTCTTGGGCTTAGAAGTGGCTTGAGCCCTAATAGCATCACCCATGAACTTAGCCTTCTGAGGAGGAGGTTGGGGTGCATCTTCTTCTTCTTCTTCAGCAGCTGCATCAACATGAGGTTCAGCATATACTACCCTCTTCCTCTTGGAAGTTTTCTTCACCTTACTTGGAGCTGGCTCTTCCAAGTTTAGCTTCTTTGCAACAGCTGACTGCTTGACCTTGCTGGTGCCTTTCCTCGACTGCTGCCCTTGGTGCTCTTTGGCAACAACATTCCTCTTGGGCTTGGAGGTAACTTCCTCAGCAATGAAGTCAGAGTCCTCATCATCAGAATTTCTCTTCTTTCTGGTTCTGGTGGCTGCAGGAGGCAAACCACTAGGGGTGCTCCTCTCACCATCATCACTGGAACTGCTAGCCTCAGGACTAGTATCTACCTCTGGAATCTCTGCAAACGGTGACTCAGACCTGTTCTGGCTGTCACTGACATCTGACATGGCTGACAACCTGTGAATAGATAAGGTATAAGCAGAGTAGAAGAGTTATCACAACTGCAGAGGTTTTTGCAAAAAAAATGAGTTCAAATCTTAGTTTTGAGTTTTCACAGAGTGCATTTCGGTCAAACCGAATTTCAGTTTCGGTGAATCCAAAGTGTATAACAGAAACCTACACACCACTTTCGGTCAGACCGAAATGGGTTTCGGTCCTACCGAAACACTAGGGTTTCACTGAGACTCTACATCGGTCACACCGATTTGCACGAATCGGTTAGACCGAACGGTGCAGTGCAATGGCTAGAGGCCAAATCGGTCATTCCGAGTTTTCAAAATCGGCTTCACCGAGATGTGTTCCGTGGAAACCTAAACCTAAGAATTTCGCTCGAAACTAAAAGGATCTGATCTGATGTTTAGGGAATATCTCAAACGTGGATAGATACATGGCAAACCAATCGTGCAAGAATCAGATGGGGAGCACGAGAGGGATCGGGACTCACCCTAACTTGGTGGAGTCCCTCTACGGCGGCAACGGCGCGGAGAGGATTACCGTTGACGGCGGCGGAGACCTGCGGCGAGGGCGCACAGGCGACGACGGCGACAATCCGAAGACCAGGGCGACGGCAGCAGGGGACTTGGGGGCGAAACGGTTTGAAGAATTAAATCGCGTGCAGCCCTAGGTATATATATCCCCATACTGTCGGTGGGACCGAGTTAAAAAACTCGGTGACACCGAAATGGCTAACTGCTGTGCAGTTACACATATCGGTCACGCCGAGATTTTGAACTCGGTTTCACCGAGATGAAACCTAGATCAGTCTAAGCGTTTCGGTTGGACCGAGATGGAGAAGTCGGTCAGGCCGAAATGGACTTAGAAGGTTTTGGAAGTCAGCCTTAGACGGATCGGTGGCTCCGAGTGCTCCTCACTCGGAGGGTCCGAAAATGACTTGTTCAAAGTTGTGATATGAGCATGAATAGAATTTGAGACAAGAAAGCATAGATAGCTAGGGAAGGTGCTTAGGCATTCTTGTCCATCCATTTGGCCAGAAAAGTCAAACAATCAAAACAACAAATGGATGTCCTTGAATGGATGAAATCATGCATTCAACATGCTCACACAATAAGATCTCAACTGAAATATGTGTCAAACATGCACAACCAATACTCTAGCTACTAGCACACAATTTGTCGATGACTAGGTCATCTATATATGAGTATTTTGACTTAGGAGTCAAATGAGAACATTTGATCATAGGTCATACTCATCGTTTAAGCACAAGTGGGGTTACCACTTTTACATAAAGCATTTATGTGTTCACATCATTTGGAGATGCTTTAGCTCAATTTTTAGAGCAAAGCTCCCCCTAGATGTGAGAACCCCTTTTAAAGGGTCAAACTAACCTTGGGTTGTCGTAGAAGACTTCATGTAGATGTTGAAGATGTGGATGCTCAATGTTGATGTAGATCATCAAGAGTTGGGAGCTATCCTTTGGATTAGGGCACTTTCAATACCTACATGGGTTAGTCCCACAAGGAACAAACAAGAATATCCATAGACATAGATTGAGGTTCACAAAAGATGATGTCCATGAAAGCAATGATTACCTTGTCCCTTGACTTACCAACAAGAGGGTTTGTGACTCCATGAACTAGTGCATGATGTGGAAGTTGATTGCACAAGTTCTTGCCAAAATGAATATGAGTGAAGTATGTTGGCGGAGTCACCCTCAAGAACCTTCTAGTTCTTCTTCTTTGGGATCCACATCATCTTGATGGGAATCCTTAGGGTTGTAGTTGAGCTTGACGAAGTAGAACTTGATGTGTCCTTGGGAACCCACTTGACCATGGCTTGAGGTGCTTCAATGAATGCATCAATCTCCTCTTGAAGCTTGTCCTTGGCCTTTAGCTTGTGGTCTTGTGGTGGAAGGTCATCTTGAGCTTGTTCCACATTGGAAGAAGTAGGATCATACTTCTCCTTTTGTGAAACAAACTGTGGAGTAGGGTATTGACCTTCTTCCCACTCAACACCTTCGGCGTTGAACTTTCGCTCAAAACCAATCCCTTGATTCTTTCGGTGCCTTCCTTGTTTGCGAACAATCTCCTCAAAGTTCTTGCTTCCGGCAAGACTCTTGTAGACACCTTTCTCTATGATTTCCTTCAATAAGCTATTTTCTTGCTCAAGTGTAACTTGGCTTGAAACATTGTTAGTGGAATCAAGAGAACTACTAGAAGTAACAATATTGGATTTAACATTGTTATTGTTACTACTAGAGGAAGAACTTTTCTTATGCTTGTCATGCTTAGTCTTAATAGGTGGCAAGAAATTAGACAAGAGAAGTCGTTTGGCAAGATATGAAGAACTCTTCTTTCGAAGATCGTCATTGATCGCTTTTAGAAACTCATGTTCTTGCTCTAGAGTGAGGTTCTCGAAGCGTAGCTTCTCATGAGATCTTAGGAGCTCTCTATGATCTTCTTGAGTTGTTTCATGAGCTAACTTAAGAGTGTTTAGTTCTTTAGTTAGACGCTCAATCTCCTTCATAGCATTGTCATTTGACTCTTCTCGACTATAAAGACTACTAGCATTTTCATCATTACTAAGCTCACTAGATTTATCATTCAAGAGCTCATCTTCACCAAGCAAGTCATCCTCATCACTACCAAAGTCAATGAATTCAGGGTGTGTTACCTTGGGGCCTTTAGCCATGAAGCATCTTCCAATTCCCTCATTTGGTGAATCAAATAAGTCGTAGGAGTTGGAGTTGGAGGATACGAGTGCAAGTCCGGCAACACCTTCATCTTGACTGTAGTCGGAGTCGGAGTGATAGCTTCCATCAGATTGATTGTCGGAGTCGGAGACCCATTCACCTACATGAGCTTGATGTCTTCTTCTTGTGTAGCTCCTTGATGACTTGTCTTTCCTCTCTGAATCCTTGCTTCTCCGAGAGGGTCTTCGTTCATAACGATCATCTCTACTCCTTCTCTCTCTCCGAGGTGACTCATCTCTTGCTCTTCTTCTTGGAGATTCTTCTCTTCTCTTGTGGGGAGCCGTACGCTCATTTGAGAAGTGTCCGGGTCTTCCACAATTGTAGCAGTTTCGATCACGACTAGAAGATCTCTTTTCATCATATGATCTAGACTTTGAGCTTCTTTCTTTGCCTCTATTCTTGTAGAACTTGTTGAAGTTCTTAACCATTAGGCTTATCTCTTCATTGGAAATTAACTTGTCACTTGAGGTAGTGGGAGCATCACTTGTAGCTTTGTAAGCACCACTTGACTTGCTGTGAAGCTCTTCCTTATCCTTAAGTGTCATCTCATGAGCAACAATTCTTCCAATGACTTCAGTTGGCTTAAGAGTCTTGTAGTTTGGCATCATTTGGATCAAAGTGCACACGGTGTCATATTTTCCATCCAAAGCTCTTAGAATCTTCTTGATGATGAATCGGTCGGTCATTTCTTCGCTTCCTAAGCCGGCAATCTCATTTGTGATGAGAGCAAGCCTAGAGTACATTTCAGCGACTCCTTCACCATCCTTCATCTTGAACTTGTCAAGTTGACCTTGAAGAATATCTAGCTTTGATTCCTTCACAGATTCAGTACCTTCGTGCATTTCAACCAAAGTATCCCAAATCTATTTAGCATTCTCAAGACGGCTGATTTTGTTGAACTCCTCGGGACACAAAGCATTGAAGAGAATGTCACAAGCTTGAGCATTGTTTTGCAACATCCGCAACTCTTCCGGTGTAGCTTCACGATCCGGAACTTTTACTTCCTCGAAGAATTCACCTTGCATACCAACACAGATAATGCCCCATGCGGCTGGGTTATGACCAAGAATATGCATTTTCATTTTATGCTTCCAACTAGCAAAATTTGTACCATCAAAGTAAGGACCTCTACGATAATTACCCTCACTAGACGCCATACTCTCCTAGGTTGTGAAACCAAGCTTATGGAGTCCAATGCAATGGAAACCAATACAATGGAGACCAAAGCTCTGATACCACTTGTAGGATCGAAAGTATGTCTAGAGGGGGGGTGATTAGACTACTTGACAATATAAAAAATCTGCCTTTTGATCATGAACAGTTTTTGGCAGTTTCACAATTAAGATCAATTCAAGTATCACCCTACACATGCAATTCTAAAGTATAAGCAGCGGAAAGTAAATTGCACATGTAGTAAAGAGAGGTGGAGAAGATCAAACGCAGTTTGGAGACACGGAGATTTTTGTCGTGGTTCCGATAGGTGGTGCTATCGTACATCCACGTTGATGGAGACTTCAACCCACGGAGGGTAACGGCTGCGCGAGTCCACGAAGGATCCACGAAGAAGCAACCTTGTCTATTCCATCATGGCCTACGCCCACGGAGGACTAGCCTTACTCGGGGTAGATCTTCACGAAGTAGGCGATCTCCTTGCCCTTACAAACTTCTTGGTTCAACTCCACATCTCGAAGACGGAGGCTCCCAAGCGACACCTAACCAATCTAGGAGGCACCACCCTCCAAAAGGTAATAGATGTTGTTGATGATGATGAACTCCTTGCTCTTGTGCTTCAAATGATAATCTCCCCAACACTCAACTCTCCTCACTGATATGGCTTTGGTGGAAGAAAGGATTGAGTGGAAAGCAACTTGGGAAGGCTAGAAATCAAGTTTCATATGGTAGGAATGGAATGACTTGATCTCAACACAAGGGTAGGTAGTTCTCTTCTCAAAAAGTGTATGGTAGGAGTGGTAGACTTTCTGATGGCTCTCTCCACGAATGAAGAGGGGGTGGAGGGGTATATATAGCCTCCACACAAAATGCAACCGTTACACACATAATTGAGCAATCTCGGTGAGACCGAAGTGAAAACTCGGTCAGACCGAAAGTTCAAATATAGTGAACGTTGGGGTTTTCGGTGGGACCGAAAATACCATCTCGGTGTGTCCGATATGAGTCAAAGGTAGGAGCTTGCCATTCTCGGTGGGACCGAAATCAATCGGATATTCCGATATGATGTCAATTGGTTAGAGAAGGTTGGCAGTCCAGTTTCGGTGAGACCGAACTCAAAATCGGATGGACCGAAATATCTAGGGTTTGGAAGAATAGCTGAGGTGGTTCATCTCGGTGGGACTGAGTTGGCAGAATCGGTTTGTCCGAGATTACTTATGAGTGTGTTAAGTAGTGAAAGTTGCTGATAGTTGAAGGAGCTAAATCACTAAGCACTTGAGCAACCAGATCATCAACACAACCTCATCCCCTTTTAATAGTATTGGCTTTTCCTATGGACTCAATGTGATCTTTGATCACTAAACCAAAAATGGAGTCTTGAGCTATTGCCAATGCTTGTCTTAGCATTTTGAGGGGTCCACTTCTTCAGACATTTCCATACCCATATCATCGACCTTCTCTGAAATGATTCTCAAGTAAATGTTAGTTCAATGATATATATGTTGTTATTAATTACCAAAACCACCCGGGGATAAGTTGCACTTTCATCCGTCCTCGAGGGTTTCGGGACGCGGGGAGTATATATGCCAAAGGGGGTCACCAGAAGCGGAGAGGGGGCCCAGGCGCCCCCCTAGGGCGGCCAGGGGTGGGGCCGCCTGGGCTGCCCCTGGCTCCCCTCTGGCCCCACTTTGGTTTTTCTTGAAGCTCCCGGTACGCTGATTTTTCCTGTATTTTTCCCGGAATTTTTAGGACACTTTTAATATGGGGGAAACCTGAAATAGAAAAACAGCAGAAAACAGGAACTGGCACTGTGGTGCACTGAGTTAATAGGTTAGTCCAAATATGGTCAAAAGTGTATGGAAGTGCATAAATATCATAGCAATATCACACAAAAGAGGCATGGAGCAAGCAGAAATTATAGATACGTTTTGGACGTATCATGTACCTAGCTAGCGCTACGAGGCCTGACATCGCTTTTGCTGTGAGCAAAGTGAGTCGGTTTGTATCAAAACCGGGTGATGTACATTGGCATGCTGTTGAAAGAGTTATGCATTATCTGAAGGGTACTATGAACTATGGACTCCACTATATCGGATACCCGTCGGTACATGAAGGTTATAGTGGTGCTAATTGGATCTCTGATGCTGATGAGATGAAGGCCACAACTGGGTATATGTTTACTCTTGGAGGTGGCGCTGTTTCCTGGAAGTCTTGCAAGCAAACGATCTTAACGAGATCGACAATGGAAGCAGAATTAACAACATTAGATACATCTGGTGTCGAAGCGGGATGGCTTCGAGATCTTTTGATGGACTTGCCATTGGTTGATAAACCGGTTCCGGCTATCCTTATGAACTGTGACAATCAGACCGTCATCACCAAGGTGAAGAGTTCAAAGGATAACATGAAGTCCAACAAACACATAAGAATTAGATTAAAAGCTGTCAGAAAATTGAGAAACTCTGGAGTGATTGCGTTGGAATATGTCCATACTGCTAAGAATCTTGCAGATCCCTTTACAAAAGGGCTATCACGTGT
Organism: Secale cereale; assembly: GCA_902687465.1. Taxonomy (NCBI): domain Eukaryota; kingdom Viridiplantae; phylum Streptophyta; class Magnoliopsida; order Poales; family Poaceae; genus Secale; species Secale cereale. Next base: position 560,745,988 of record LR738713.1, on the reverse strand, counting down.
TGTGATAGATAATGCATCGAGGGAGATGGGTATGAGACCCACATGAGTTGCCATGGTGGTAACCCAACCTATGTGATCGGAGATCCCGTAAAGTAGGACCTGGGAAAACAAGCCAATGGTGAACTGAGGAGAGTAACCATACTAACCCACTCCGTTGGAGATGCAATACTTTCAATAATGTATGGGAGGATGACTACTGTCTTAATGTGTTTCAAGGCTTATATGAATAAACAAGATGCTATCCTAGAGAGCGATCTTTGGAGGAACACACCTATATGAGCCCGACTGCTGGTCACAGTCTATGAGATTGGGGTGATCTCTAGTAAGCTCATGAACAGGCCAGGAGTGTGACTTATATGCTCCACCCGAGGGGTCAGCCCTCGGCAGCCTAGTATCAGTAAGACATGTGGTGAAGCTTCTTTACGCCAAACTGACAATCCAAGGCATAGTCCATTGTTCAGTTGTGAAGGAGTGTAGCTACTTGCTCTAGGTGAAGCTCAACCTTAACAGGTCTTCACTGAAACACTGGTATATCGAAACAGTAATTGGAACAGAGGACACAATGGGCCCTCGAGATCTGGTGGGGTATTGTTGAAATGTGAGATGGGCCTAGAGCCCATATGACAATTTCAGATTTGACCTCTAAGGGCCCATGTAGGTGGCATGACAAAGTGATGGGAAGTTTAGTCCCACCCCGGAAGTGGAAGGAGAGTTGGAGTGGTTTATAAGGGATTCTCTCCCTCATGCTATTGGAGCTTGAGAAGAGATGAGGCCCTCGCGCACTCCTCCTTCTCCGCTCGCCTCGCCACGCCACGCCACGCCTCGTCACGACGCGCCGCGCCGCGGGTTGCGGGATTGAGCCGAGCCGAGGTCACTCCTATGCACTTGGACATGGGTTCAGCCCACGTCTCTTCACGCGCGGCCACACATATATATGTGGGGCGCTGCCAACCCTAGCCGCCGCCTAACAAAACGCATCTGCCTCCACGCCCGCCGTCGTCCCTTTGCTGCTGCTGCCGCCGGTGACTCCATCCCGTCCGCCGCGTACACGGTCGACGGGAAAGCAGGTCTCCGAAACCCCGCCTCTCTGGATCATGTACAGGAGAGGGGCGAATAGGTTTTTGGGAAGCGAATACGCGACTGCTCGCCGTTCGTCTACTTCCTCTACGTCCGCGTCGCCCTCGTCATCATCATGGCCACCGCCGCCGAGAAAATCGAAGCCGACAAGAAGGCAGCCGACGACGCTGCTGCTGCCACCGCCGCCGCGGCCTCTGCTTGGCCGACTGGATGGTATAACTCGTTTATCCCGCTCCTACTGTTTTCTATTTTAGGCATGCTAGCATTATACGTAGATCTGTCTACAATTAGCGTAGTATGTGCTTGCATGATTGAATATCAGTATGATATTATTTGTGTCAATGCCATGCTAGTAGTTAATTCTTGGATTAAATTAATTGGAAAATTGCCTATTTACTCAGCAGACCGGTCATTGTCCGCGAACACGTCCAGACACATTTGAGGGATTGGATTTGGCATGTCCGGCTATAAGTGCTCTTAGTCCAAGCGCAGATGCTGCCGTCTGTGCTTGAGGATAAACTCTACGTGGTAGTGATCATCCTTCTGATATATACTCTCACTTTAGTGATCTATAATAGATCTTGTATCAGTTTACAGAGGGGTACGTAACAAAAACTTTATCAGCTCGGCAGAAAGATAAACTATGTTGAAAAGCATGCATTTGGAGAGAGTAATTTGTGGCACAGGCCCTCAAAATAGCCATTCTGTAGCAACTGCTCCTTTTCTGGTGAGCTCACTGTGACTAGGTCATCCCCAAACAAATGGCCGATGAAGCACACATTTTATTTCGCAAGAGACCGGGCATGCCTGCGTGTGCAGCTCATACCAACGAACGGGTGACACGTCTGACGACGCGTGGTTAGAAATCTAAATTAAGATAAACGAGGTTATTATGTTTGCCATGCAAAGAGAAAACAGATGTCCGTAGAAATAATGAAACATGTCTTAAAGAAGAAGCATCCATTATCTAGAGTGGCACTGACCGACACTGGGACTGGGCGTCGACCCGACAACATTTTTATTTAAGCCCACGTCCCGCGCAAAGCACCCCACACCTAGTAGTAAAAAGTAGTAGCACTCCACTCCACTCCACTGGCTGACTGAGCATCACGTCGTGCCACGTAGGAGCACACGGCTGCCGCCGTGGACGCTGACACAGCCAGCCCCCCCTCCGCGCGCGCCGGCGCCTCACACGCTGACGCTCGCCACCGCGGCGGCTGGCTCCTCCGCCGCGGCCGCGGGTGCCTCCTCCGCTGCTTCCTCGGCGACGGCTGGGGCGGCCGCCACCTCGGGCTCGGCAGCGGTTGCCGCCTCCTCCTTCACCTCCTCTGCCGCCGCCGGCTCTGCCTCTGCCACGGCCTCCTTGGTCTCTGCGACCACGGCTGGCGCCTCGGCCTCCGGCTCAGCCTCAGCTGCTGGCTCGGGCTCCTTGGTCTCCTCCGTCTCGGCGGCTGCCGGCGCCTCCTCCTTGGTCTCCTCGACCTCGACGGGGGCAGCAGGCGCCTCGACTTGGGCCTCGGCCGGCGCGGGGACCTCCTCCGTCTTCGCGACCTCCTCGGCGGCGACCGGCGTCTCCACCACGGGCGCCTCCTCCGTCAGCGCGGCCGTCGGGTTCTGGACCTGCACGACATACAGTTACGTTCATTACAGCCACGCACATGTCAACCGCATACATACACAAAACGATCTAGCTCGAGGTCGAGCTTGATCATGTTCATGATCGCCCGGCCGTTCGTCAGATCACACATAAAATAAGCAGATCAATCGAAACGATCGTCGATCCGAGCACGGGAAAGAGGACAGGCGATCTAGACAAGCTATACGTACATCAGCGGTGGCCATTGCCGTCGTGGATGCAAGAAAATGACCGGAGTGGCAGAGGGTGGCTAGCTGAAGCTAGTGCTACCGTGATCGACTGAGCCTGTGGTGACTGATCAGAGAGTGTGAAGCGTGTGTGTGTGGAGCAATGGGACGGGGTGGAGGGGCTATATATAGCGGCCTCCGGGGGCCAAAACGGGGAGATCACAAACGAAAATCGAACGCCAAAAAGAAGAAGTAAAAATGAATCGACACCGATGGATCGAGAAAATAAACAAGTCGAGTCCGTCTCATGATCATCGGGAATCTCGGGAGCTGTGTGTGCAAATAAACACGTCCTGACAAGGTGCGGTCGTAGGTGCGTGTCATGCCATCCAAGTAAAGGTGGCCCGTGAGTCATGACACTATGGAAAATTCCCTATGGAAAAGGGTCCAAAGAACAGACCATCAGACCAGGGTCGGTGTGCACCACGCAACAGTACCTCCATGCACGGCCGGCGACTAGTTCATCTCGCTCCACATGGTGCGCGATCGGGACGGATCGTGTCACACACACACACATTCTAGAAAAGCAGCGAATTTCTTGAATTTATTTTCCATTTCCCATAAGTTTCCGTGTATGATCGATCATCCTGTCCTCTTGATGTGTGTGTCGTGTGCTGGCCAAATCTGATCCCCGGTGGCAGTGGCAACCGGCAACGCATCTCATCCTTCTTGCACGTTCTGCGCCGTCCTTTCCATCGAATCGTCGATCCCTAGCCGACTAAAATATGCTCTCATCGATTCAGCTGTACTGTAGCAATTCTGAGGGAGGCAGAGAGATTCGATCTGTGATTTGGATCAAAAACGTACTGGGTGTATTTGATTAGCGGTCGTTTTGTACGGGATTATGATAGCTGAACAGGGGCGATTGTCGGGGGTTGGCGTCAAGACAATGCAGTTGGAACCAATGAATGTGCGCCCCTGAATAGTTGTGATTTGGTTTAGGAAATTTAGGTTAGCTCTCCATCTCAGGGTACGTGGCCACCCGGCCTATGCTACGCTAGCTATATAGACTTTCTTTTTCAGCAGTATGCAGCAAGTGGTTTTGGTCGATTGTGTAGCTGCAAAAACATACTTATATTAGGGAACGAAGAGAGTATTTAAGGTCCTAATTAAACAGTGCATATTTGCTTACGGCACACCCTCTTCTATTCGAACACTACCTTTTCTTTCTAGAAAAAGAAGTGGTTAAAGTTTTTTTATGTATATGATAAAATTGTGTCAAATGGATCAAAGTTTCTTGTGAGAGCAACTCCAGATCCCCAAGCAATCACCGCTGGAATCATGTCCCTGGTCTAGTGCTACTGTGGTAGCTTGCATGTGTCATGCTTCAGAGTTCATCAGCAACAATCATGACAGCTAATGGATGGATGTCCCCCCATCACCTTAGGCTTTGGGCCTCGTCTACTTGCTCTTGCCTCCGCCACCTTTGCCCAAAAGCTAGCGTAGATATATGCAAGCCGATTACTACCGCGCCGCAGGGGTGGTTGTCCAAAACAAGGAAATTATGAAGAAAAAAAAACAACGGGGACATCATCAGCAAGACAGCGAGGTTACACTGATATGCAGCAGCACGCCACTAATAATGAATCGCGCCGGTGGCGCCCCGCCACCTGATCTTTTTCCTCACCGGTCGGTCACCGCCGCCGAGAGGTCAAGAGGCAAACGTGCACAAGGTAGCCGAGCTCGTACAAACGGCTAAAAAACCATGGTTTCCCACGTAATCTTCTCTCCTCCTCTAAGAGCATCTCCAACATTGCTTTAGCAGACGCTCAAAAACGCGCGCCCAAAACAGCACGCAGTGCAAATTGTGAAGCACGACCATCCGGCGCCCAAAATATAGTGCGCGCGATGGCATTTTTCAGCGCGTGTCCAAAATATTTTAGCGCGCGCACAATTTTACAGCTTTTGTTGAAGCTGTTTGGCGCCAAAAAACAACTTTATAGCACGCGGAGCTCTTTTTGGGCGTCTGTTGGAGATGCTCTAAACTAATTGTTTCCGGATGATTTTGGCCCCAGCAGCGGAGGAAGATGATGGAGTTGGGCAGCCATCCTTTCGAGAAATTCTCGCCCACGTCGTTGTCGTCGCTTTAAACCGGCCATTCGGATGATCAGATGACATGGAAAGTGATAAGCAAGAGCTTTCGACCTCGACCGGAGGGAGAGTCCGCACCGGGCATCCAACATGCGCCGGCCAGTGCCCAGTAGGATGGTCCGCTGGGATGGTCGATGCCATATCACTCGGAAGAAATAGTAGTCCACATGGCCGGCTGTCACCCCGGGCCCCGCCTGCATGTCCCCCGCCGTGATCTCCCGTGGCACCGCGCCGGCCAGCTAGCTGCTCGCTTTCGGCGGCCGTGCCATGTCTGGTCGCCATCACGCAGTGGCGAATCTAGAAAGAAAATGGAGGGTGGGCTTAAATGTTACACCGAGAAATTTGAACGCTCTTTTGAGAAAAAATCGATTATCTCTTAATCGTTTTGTGCAAATAAATAAATAAATCCCATATTACTACTGGAAACATGTACTAGTATTTACTAGAATTTTTGTTTTTTTAATATCAATTTTTGAACAAAAAAAGTTGATTCTGTTTAGCGAGATAGTAGCAATTATGTCCAAATCCACTAGTCCGGGGGCTAGGTCATCTAGTGCTTTTCCAGAGATTTTTTTTGAGGTCTGCTTTTCGAGAGATGGGGATCGTGCGGCCGTGGGACTGCATGTTGGTTTCCTCACCTGCCAATTCGCTACAAGGGCCGGCTGGCTTGCTTTTCCTGGGCTGGGCCTGCCGATGCATAGTAGTAGAAAAATAATTTACGATTTTGGAGGGTAGGCTCGAGCCCATCGAAGCCTCACTGGTAGATTCGCCACTGCCATCACGTACGCCAGTTCGATCCAGCACCACCGTGCCGTGTGTGACCCCTGCAGCTACAGGCTATCGTCTTGCTAAAGGTGACAAACACAAGCTTCCTAAGGTGACGGCTATAAGGCGCCGCATATGGAGCCACGGAGTTGCTGGCCGCAGGGAGTGGGAGTGGTATGATTGCAGCCCATGACCCAGAAGGGACGGTGAGGTGGCGCCACGGCTAGGGGCGGTGGGGAGGGTCCCGCCCAACAGTGCTTGACCCATGATGGAACAGCGATGTGCTCGGAGTTCCACCTCCACCTGTGAATGACGTGTGATGTGCCTCCATGTCGGACTGCGGCCGCATGCAATTTAATACTGGTACGTCTACGAGCCGATCCACCTCAGCGCTTTGTTTGTTTGCCCAAACGACAAGCCAAGATTTATGCAAAGCAGGTTGGGTTGCTTGATTGAAGCGTAAGCAAACTTGGTCTTGTGGCTTAGATTATTTATTTATTTTTGACCGCATTTGGCATCACTCTTGTTACGAAATAAAGTGACGAAGCAAAATAAAAAATAAAAATGGCTGCTCCATCATTGTCATACAAACACATGAATTATTAAGAGCTTTGGTTAGTTGGAGAAAACAATGGCTCATTGAAAAATTGGTCATGCATATTGCGGCTAGTACTGTACATTCCATGCATGTGGATGGGCTCCAATAGATTGAACATAGTCCAAGTCCTGATGCTGCCGATTATACTTGATGGCAAATGAGGTCTGAGCTATACATCTGTACTAGTAGTACGTGGTAGCGATCATTCTTCCATTACATAGTCCTACTTGAACCATGTTGAAATGCATGCATTTGCAGCAATGTGTGCCATTGGCAAACGGGGCACGGACACGTCCTCAAAATAGGCATTCGATCTGTAGCAACTGCTCCTTCTCTGATGAGCTCACTGTGAGTATGTCAACTCCATAACTAACAGATTCTCCGAAGGTTTTCTCAAGCAAATGGATGATAGGCCAATGGTGAGACGTTCGACGACCTATGCGTGGTTAGGTACTCCTACTTAGGATAAAAAATGTTTATGTTTGGCATGCAAAGACAAAACATATGTACCAATAATGCAGCATATCTTTTTGAAGAATAAGAAGAAGAAGCAGCATATACATGATCAGTGGCGGATCTAGGATTTGAAATTACCCGGGGCGAATTTCTAATGGGAATGAAAAACTGAAGGCATGATACAAGCAAATAATAAAAACTAGATAATTAATTGGCCAAGAATACGCATTCAGACAAGACAATCAATACAATGAATTGTTCAAAGGAGTACGTGAAAAATATATAACGTAAAAATCTATATAAAGTCTAACTTCCAAAAATTAGGCTAACATAACTACTAGTACAAAATAAAGAATGATAGAGCAACAGAGGATAAGACTATGGTATAGCCAAGAACCTGCTCCTTGTTGTCTCTGTTGGCTACTCACTTGCTGTTTTGATCGGGGCGTGTCGCCACAGTGAATCCGTCTCTTGTGCGGACGGCATCGATAACAGGCAGACTCGCTTCTCCTTCTTCATCCACCATCATCGTTTGGACGGACCTGCGCAGGCCGTGGTGAGGCGGCGATGGAGGGCACCGCGTCAAGGACGCAAGGCAGAAGGGGCGTGATTGCGTGAGGCGTGATGATCAGATCCACGATCAATCGGATAGGAGTATGTGTACAGAAGCTAATGGACTCATCTTCTTTTTTGCTGGGCTTACTTGACAGGCCCATATCTAAATCTTCCAACGAATCGTTACCTGGCCTTTCTGGCTATCTCTCCTGGCGAAACGTTTTCCCCCTTCCTTCGTCAAGCTCGCGCTCATCTGAAACCTTCGACTAAATCTGCTCGCCTCCAATGGTGTCCATCCGCCAAAAGCAGTAGGGGTACCCTAGGTTTCCAAAGTTTACCCGGGGCGACCGCCCCTACACGACCCCATGCTGGATCCGCCCCACATGATCATAGATAGATGGTTCGCCTCGAGCGAGTGGTTAATTTCATCCATCATCATCATAGACGGTACACCGTCATGGGCAGGGGCGAAGCTAGGATTGGGCCAGGCCCAGACCGCAAGCCTGCTACCGTAGACGAAGTATGGATTCATCACGCCCTGGGCCTAGGCCCCTCGTCCGGGTCCTGGATCCGCCACTCGTCATGGACGATCCGCCACTTGAAAGATAAGCAAGCTTCGTCTTGTGGCTTAGATTATTTATTTATTTATTCAGATGCATTTGCCATCACTCTGGTTTCAAAATAAAGTGAGAGCAACTCCAACGCGTAGACGCAAACGGACGGCGGTTTTGTCCGCTTTTTGTCTGTTTGAATCGGCCGCCCGCTCGGTGTCCATCCAATTTATTGGTCGGCGGTGCGTCCAACGCGTCTTCCCAAATTTGCCGGCGTGGTTGGCTGGCCGTCCTTTTTCAATAAATAAGTTCACATTTCACAAGCAAACATATAGTTTGACAACCAAATAAAACATAGTTTCACAACCAAATGAAGCATTGTTTTACAAGCCGGATAAAAATGAAATCGTCTCACATAATTTTACAAGCTGAATAAAAAAGATACATCTATTGGTTGCCAGGATGAGCCCACATATGCTCAATCAAATTATTTTGCAGCTGCATGTGAGTTTCCCAATCACGCATTTCATGATGAAATTGAGTGAATTGTTCAAACGTTGTCGCTCCTCCATGCTCAGGCACAACATTCTCATCGTGAAACTGAAACCTTGGCAAACTGTCGAACAGCTTGCAGGCATCGACGAAGGAGCCGCCGGCGAAGGGAGGCGCGCCTCCCTTGGAACAGGTGGCTGGCCTGGAGGCGTCCGACGAGCTTGCCGGTGTTAGGACGAAGGAGCTGGACGGGGCGGCGAAGCGTCTTCCTGCTCGCGGTGGTGTCGGTGAGGTGGGAGTGGGAAGCTTCGGAGTTGCGTCGGCGAGATGGTGGTGGCGACGACGTGGGAGGTGGCGGCGTTGGGGGAATGTGTCGGCACTGGCTGCTGGCAGAGGTACCGGAAAATAGGCGGCGACGGCGACGCGACGGAGGCGGGCGAGGGTTTGCTGTCGATCTTGGTGTGTGAGAGGATGACCAATGTGCCATCGACTAGCAGGACAGGGGGAGGAGTAGGCGGGCGCTGCGCGCGTCTCTTTTGTGTCCGCGCCGACGCAAATGAGGCTCAAAATTGGGCCGAGAATGGGTCGGCAGATGGATGAAAAGCGGACGCGCCTTCGTTTGAGTCGGCGCGTTGGGCCGACTTTTCTATCCGCGCCGACCAGATGGACATGTGCGAACGAAATGGGTGTGTATTGGAGTTGCTCTGACGAAACAAAATTACTTTTGGCTGCTTCATCATTGTCATACCAAACACATAAATTATTAGAGCATCCACAACCAAGCGTCTCAAACCCGATTCATATGCAGCCGGCCCATTATTGACCTATCGCAATTTTTTTTACCCCGACGGGATTCTTAAATGGGCTTCAAACGTCCGGGTTGGCCGACATCCTTATATCCAAGCTAAATATGACACATCTCTTATTTGAACAGTTCGCTAAATCCAAAAAAATAACCATGGAAGAGACTGAACATGAATAAGTATGGAAGAACGAGAGTGGAGTTTTTGCACCCGAGCTCAAATGAGCCCGGGTGAACAGTAAATTCGAAAAACATTTTAAAAATGTTCAAAAAAAATATGATTTTTTTTAGGGAAAACTTTAACAAATGTTCAAAGAGCTTGCAAAATTTCAGAACGAACTCACATTTGTGGAGGTCGTGGCAAAAAATAAATAAAAAAATTAGTACTTCAAAATGCTTTCAAAAGTAGCATTTTCAGAGTATTGATTAATGTGAGTTCGTTCTGAAATTTTGCAAGCCCTTAGAACATTTGTTAAAGTTTACCCTAAAAAAAATTCAGAATTTTTTTGAACATTTTTAAAATGTTTTTCGAATTTACTGTCCACCCCATCTTATTTGAGCTCGGGTGCAGAATGGACTTTTCGTGGAAGAACCTTCTTTTGCCACATTTTGACACGCACGACCAAACTGTATTTGCGCAGCGACTATTTCTCGCTGTGAGCGAAATGGGAAGGATCGCTCGCATAAGGTGCTATGCTAATCGGGTGGCCCATTCACGCACGCCCAGAGTAAAAGGAAAAAACCACGCGTATAGAAAATGGAGCGTGGCGGGGATCCAAGTCGTGGTTTCCTGGTTAGCTTTCAGTTCGTGACAGAATTAGGGGCGGACCCAACTTAAAGTGAAAAAGAGTCGGGTTTTGTTCGGTTTTTTGTTTTTCTTTCTTCTCCAGGTTTTTTTCATTTTCTTTTTTCATTTGGTTATTTTTTGTTTCTTGTTGTTTTTCATTGAGGTAATATCAACAGTGATGCTTGAACTTGTCATGGATGTTCACTTTGGTGCCTAAACTTGAAAAATACACCTAATTGGTTCTAAAACTTGACAATATGGTTCAAATACGGTTCAAATGACATACAAATACGTATGCATTGTGGACTAGACATGGCAGCGTGCCGGGATAGCCTGACTCGCGTGTCAATGACCATCGGGTCCCACCTGTCAGTGCATACAATAATAAATAAACAAAAACAATGCTGAACTAGGATTCGAACTTGAAACATAGCGCAGCAAAGAGGATATGCTAACCACTTAACTAAACATAAGGCTTCGGTTAAACATGCATCGCGAGGCTTTATCAACCCAGACGAGCTCGCAGACTTAAGTGGGTTGCTCTCAGGCCCATTTTCCACATGTTTGTGCTTTTAGGACATGTATTTCTGGTTTTAAAACGTGTCCACGAATTTAATAAAGTTTATGTGTTTGTCAAAAGATATAAAATAAAATTAAAATCTATGGAGAAACGTTAATGTCCTAGTGTGGCCCCAGGATTAGATCGTCAAATGAACACTTTTAAATTATAAATGCATTTTTATAATTAAATGCACACAAATATTTGTGCAACTTACATTAACATTTTTTAGAAGTAAGCTATTTGTTTCCGCATATTATTTATAGGACAAGGACATTTCAAATTTATTTTTCTACTATGAAAATAATTTACATAATTTATTCAAATTTCAAAAAATTAAGAAAACTCACATGTGGAAAGCCACGTGAATAAGCCTAACGTTCTAAAAACAACTTTAAAATATTAGAATCATTCTTAAATACTATTTAAAAGTGTTAAATAAACTTTAAAATATTAGAATCATTCTTAAATACTATTTAGTTCTGTGAATATTTGAAACTAAGATTTATTTATTATTGTGATTATAGTGTTTTTGAGTAATTTGTGATTATATTTTATATATTCTTTTATAATTTCTAAAAAAGGAAAAACAACTAATATGCAGACAAAAATAGCTTACTTCTATATTGAGTGCAGCCCATTTAATTCCACAAGCGTATTATGATAAACTGTAGCAATGCATTGCGAACAACAATACTTAGCTGGACGACGTGGTTAGCATTAGTCTCGTCCTGCGTGAGGTATCTTGTTCGAATCACCACACATCCTCTTTTTTTGGTTTATTTCTGGTGTGCACTGACAAATGGGACCAGACTGTTATATAGACCAAGTCAGCTGTCCCCACACATCAGGTGTATTTTTCAAGTTTAGGCACCAAAGTGAACATACATGGCAAGTTTAAGCACCACTGGTGATATTACCTCTTTTTCATTCTACATACTTATATAGATGATCATTTTTTTCAAATACTTTTTTAACATTTTTAAAATACATGTTCAACGTTTTTCCATACATGAACATTTTTTGATATACTTATTCAACATTTTTTAAATACTCGTTCAATATTTTTTAATTTTTTGTTCTATCTTCTATGATTTTTTATTCAATTTACAATACATGTTCGACATTCTTTCTATACACATTTAACATTTTTGTAATCCTTGAATAAATTTTTATATAATTACTCTCTTTTTTGAAATGTTGAGTTAACATGTTTATATAGATGATCAATAAAATTCATCATATTTTAATACATGGTCAAAAAATTTATATACACATTTAACATTTTTTCAAATGCTTGATTAACATTTTCATATACTTGTTCAACATTTTTTTCTGAATGTTTGATTAAAAAATTATATACATGATAAATGTTTTTTGGAATACTTGTTCAACCTTTCTTAAATACTTGTTCAAATTGTTTTTCAAATGCTTGATTAACATTTTTATATACATGATCAATGTTTTTTGAAATACTTGTTCCACATTTTTCAAATACCTGTCAACATTTTTCAAATACTTGGTCAACATGTTTCTAATGTAGTTGGTAGACTGTTTTTTTATATACATAATCAACATTTTTTGAAATACTTGTTCAACATTTTTTGAATACTTTTTCAATATTTTTCAAATACTTGTTTAACATTTTTATTTTGAATGATTGATTAGCATTTTCCTATGCATGATCAACAATTTTCAAAACTTGTTCAACATTTTACAAATACTTATTTAACATGTTTGAAATGTTTATTTAGACTTTTAAAATGTTTTTTCAAATACTATATATATATATATATATATATATATATATATATATATATATATATATATATATATATATATAATATTTGAAAGAATAAAGAAAAGTACAAAAATAAAGCAAAAAATGAAATCGGAAAACATAAAAAAGAGAGAGGAGAACGAGGCCGTGGACTCTGTCGCGCTTGGGCCGGCCCAATCCGCCCTCTCCCTCAGTGAGCACTCCCCTCGCTCTCGCTGAAAGCGAGAAATATTGGCGCCCTTGTATTTGGGCATTACGCCGTCCAGTCCCCATATTTATCTTTGTGTTGTGCTTTTGCTATTCGCTAAAATGTGAATCTGATCGTAAAACCTTAGTCATTATCAGGTCGGGCAATAACCTGATATCTAAAATGAAAATTGAATCCGAAAATGAAGGACAGGAAAACTTAAGAGAAAAGGAATGGATCAGAGATACCTTCCCCCCTCTGTTGAACTCCTGAGCGGTCGGCCATCCGAGGATGGGCACTTTCTTGCTGATCCCAGAGAAGTAGGGCCTCTTGAAGTTCTGAATCTTTCTTGCTTGCGGCACGCCTCGAGGAGTGCGTTCACTGCTCCACCTGAGTCTAGGTGTCCCGTGGATAGCGAGCTTACATGCAAAGGCCTCACAAAGGACGACTCCATGCCAGCGTCAAAGGAGAAGAAGTAGCAGGTGGAGGGAGGAGGAGGAGGCCGGCCCAAGGGGGCACACCAAGGGAGGGAGTCCTACTTGGACTCTTGGTCCAAGTAGGATCCCCCCTTTCCTATTCCCACTAGGAGAAGGAGGGAGGGAGGAGGAGAAGAGAAGGAAAGGGGCCGGCCCCCAACCCTAAACCAATTTGATTTGGGCCTAGGGGGGCGCGCACCACTACCTGACTGCTGCCTCTTCTCTCCACTAGGACCCATTAAGGCCCATTGACTCCCCGGGGGGTTCCGGTACTCCAGAAAAATGCCCAAACATCCGGAACCCTTCCGATGTCCAAACATAACCTTCCAATATATCAATCTTTATGTCTCGAACATTTCGAGACTCCTCGTCATGTCCGTGATCTCATCCGGGAGTCCGAACAATTTTAGATCATCAAAATAACATAACTCATAATAAGCGTGCGGACCCTATGGGTTCGAGAACTATGTAGACATGACCGAGACACATCTTCGGTCAATAACCAATAGCAGAACCTGGATGCTCATATTGGCTCCAACATATTCTATGAAGATCTTTATCGGTCAAACCGCATAACAACATACGTTATTCCCTTTGTCATCCGTATGTTACTTGCCCGAGATTTGATCGTCGGTATCATCATACCTAGTTCAATCTCGTTACCGGCAAGTCTCTTTACTCATACCGTAATACATCATCTCATGACTAACTCATTAGTCATTTGCTTGCAAGGCTTATTATGATGTGTATTACCGAGAGGGCCCAAAGATACCTCTCCGACAATTGGAGTGACAAATCCTATTCTCGTTCTATGCTAACACCACAAACACCTTCGGAGACACCTGTAGAGCGTCATTATAATCACCCAGTTATGCTGTGACGTTTGATAGCACACAAGGTGTCCTTCCGGTATTCGGGAGTTGTATAATCTCATAGTCAGAGGAACGTGTATAAGTCATGAAGAAAGCAATAGCAATAAAACGAAACGATCATTATGCTAAGCTAATGGATGGGTCTTTTCCATCACATCATTCTCCTAATGATGTGATCCCATTGATCAAATGACAACACACGTCTATGGTTAGGAAACACAACCATCTTTGATTAACGAGCTAGTCCAGTAGAGGCATACTAGTGACACTCTGTTTTGTCTATGTATTCACACATGTATCAAGTTTTCGGTTAATACAATTCTAGCATGAATAAAAGACATTTATCATGATATATAAGGAAATATAAATAACAACTTTATTATTGCCTCTAGGGCATATTTACTTCAGTCTCCCACTTGCACTAGAGTCAATAATCTAGATTACATAGTAATGATTCTAACACCCATGGAGTCTTGGTGCTGATCATGTTTTGCTCGTGGAAGAGGCTTAGTCAACGGGTCTGAGACATTCAGATCCGTATGTATTTTGCAAATCTCTATGCTCCCTCCTTGACTTGATCGCGGATGGAGTTGAAGCGTCTCTTGATGTGCTTGGTTCTCTTGTGAAACCTGGATTCCTTCACCAAGGCTATTGCTCCAGTGTTGTCACAAAAGATTTTCATTGGACCCGATGCACCAGGTATTACACCTAGATCGGATATGAACTCCTTCATACAGACTCCTTCATTTGCTGCTTCCGAAGTAGCTATGTACTCCGCTTCACACATAGATCCCGTTACGACGCTCTGCTTGGAACTGCACCAACTGACAGCTCCACCGTTCAATAGAAATACGTATCCGGTTTGTGACTTAGATTCACCCGGATCAATCTCAAAGCTTGCATTCAACGTAACCGTTTACGATGAGCTCTTTGTCACCTCCATAAATGAGAAACATATCCTTCGTCCTTTTCAAGTACTTCAGGATGTTCTTGACCGCTGTTCAGTGATCCACTCCTGGAATACTTTGGTACCTCCCTTCTTGACTTATAGCAAGGCACACACCATGTCTGGTACACAACATTGCATACATGATAGAACCTATGGCTGAAGCATAGGGAATGACTTTCATTTTCTCTCTATCTTCTGCAGTGGTCGGGCATTGAGTCTGACTCAACTTCACACCTTGTAACACTTGCAAGAACCCTTTCTTTGACTGATCCATTTTGAACTTCTTCAAACCTTTATCAAGCTATGTGCTTTGTGAAAGTCCAATTAAGCGTCTTGATCTATCTCTATAGATCTTGATGCCCAATATATAAGCAGCTTCACCGAGGTTTTTCATTGAAAAATTCTTATTCTAGTATCCTTTTATGCTATCCAGAAATTTTACATCATTTCCAATCAATAATATGTCATCCACATACAATATCAGAAATGCTACAGAGCTCCCACTCACTTTCTTGTAAATACAGGCTTCTTCAAAAGTTTGTATAAAACCATATGCTTTGATCACCTCATCAAAGCGTATATTCCAACTCCGAGATGCTTGCACCAGTCCATAGATGGATCGCTGGTGCTTGCACACTTTCTAAGCATCTTTAGGATTGACAAAACCTTCTGGTTGCATCATATACAACTCTGCTTTGAGATATCCATTAAGGAATGCAGTTTTGACATCCATTTTCCATATTTCATAATCATAAAATGCGTCAATTGTTAACATGATTCGGACAGACTTAAGCATCGCTACGAGTGAGAAAGTCTCATCGTAGTCAACTCCTTGAACTTGTCGAAAACCTTTCGCAACAATTCGAGCTTTGTAGACAGTAACATTGCCATGAGCGCCAGTCTTCCTCTTAAAGATCCATTTATTTTCAATGGCTTGCAGTTCATCGGGCAAGTCAACCAAAGTCCACACTTTGTTCTCATACATGGACCCCATCTCAGATTTCATGGCCTCAAGCCATTTTGCGGAATCTGGGCTCATCATTGCTCCCTCATAGTTCGTAGGTTTGTCATGGTCTAGTAACATGACTTCTAGAACAGGGTTACCGTACTACTCTGGTGCAGAACGTACTCTGTTTAACCTACGAGGTTGAGTAGTAACTTGATCTGAAGTTTCATGATCATCGTCATTAGCTTCCTCACTAGTTGGTGTAGGAATCACTGGAACTAATTATTGTGACGAACTACTTTTCAATTCGGGAGAAGGTACAATGACCTCATCAAGTTCTACTTTCCTCCCACTCACTTCTTTTGAGAGAAACTCTTTCTCTAGAAAGGAGCCATTCTTACCAACAAATATCTTGCCTTCGGATCTATGATACAAGGTGTACCCAACAGTTTCCTTTGGGTATCCTATGAAGACACATTTCTCCGACTTGGGTTCGATCTTATCAGGTTGAAGCTTTTTCACATAAGCATCGTGATGACCCACAAGTGTAGGGGATCTATCGTAGTCCTTTCGATAAGTAAGAGTGTCGAACCCAACGAGGAGCAGAAGGAAATGATAGGCAGTTTTCAGTAAGGTATTCTCTGCAAGCACTGAAATTGTAAGTAACAGATAGTTTTGTGATAAGATAATTGGTAGCAAGTGACAAACGGTAAAAGTAAATAAGGTGCAGCAAGGTGGACCAATCCTTTTTGTAGCAAAGGACAAGCCTGGACAAACTATTATGCAAGGTAAAGCGCTCCCGAGGACATATGGGAATTATCGTCAAGCTAGTTTACATAACGATCATCTGATTCGCGTTCGGTACTTTGATAATTTGGTATGTGGGTGGACCGGTGCTTGGGTGCTGCCCTTACTTGGACAAGCCTCCCACTTATGATTAACTTCTAATGCAAGCATCCGCAACTACAAAAGAAATACTAAGGTAAACCTAACCATAGCCTGAAATATATGGATCCAAATCAGCCCCTTACGAAGCAACGCATAAACTAGGGTTTAAGCTTCTGTCACTCTAGCAACCCATCATCTACTTATTACTTCCCAATGCCTTCCTCTAGGCCCAAATAATGGTGAAGTGTCATGTAGTCGACGTTCACATGACACCACTAGAGGAGAGACACCATACATCTCATCAAAATATCGAACGAAGACCAAATTCACATGACTACTAATAGCAAGACTTTTGACATGTCCTCAGGAACAAAAGCAACTACTCACAAGACATAATATTGTTCATGATCAGAGGGGTATTAATATGCATAATGGATCTGAACATATGATCTTCCACCAAATAAACCAACTAGCATCAACTACAAGGAGTAATCAACACTACTAGCAACCCACAGGTACCAATCTGAGGTTTGGATACAAAGATTGGATACAAGAGATGAACTAGGGTTTGAGAGGAAATGGTGCTGGTGAAGATGTTGATGAAGATAGCTCTCCCCAAGATGGGAGAGTTGTTGGTGATGACGGCGGTGACGATTTCCCCCTCCCGGAGGGAAGTATCCCCGGCAGAACAGCTCTGCCGGAGCCCTAGATTGGTTTCCGCCTCGAGACGGCGGCGTCTGGTCCCAAAAAGCCTCCTCCTAATTTTTTCCAGGTCAAAACGCTTCATATAGGAGAAGATGGTCATCTGGGGCCCACCGGCTGGCCCTCGAGGCAGGGGGCGCGCCCCCCATCCTCGAGGCCAGCCAGTGGCCCCCCTCGTGGGTTTCTTCCGCCAGGTATTTTTTATATTTTCAGAAAAAAATGTTCTGTGGAGTTTCGGGGCTTTTGGAGTTGTGCAGAGTAGGTTTCCAGAGTTTGCTCCTTTTCCAGCCCAGAATTCCAGCTGCCGGCATTCCCCCTTCTTCATCTAAACCTTGCAAAATAAGAGGGAAAAGGCATAAGTATTGTGACAAAACATGTATGAACAACCCATAATGCAATAAATATCAACTTATATAAGCATGATGCAAAATGGACGTATCAACTCCCCCAAGCTTAGACCTCGCTTGTCCTCAAGCGAAAGCCGATATCGAAAAATATGCCCAACATGTTTAGAGATAGAGGTGTCGATAAAAACAAAATACGGACATGAGGGCATCATGATCATTCTCATAGCAGCAACTTATATATAAATATATTCATATGATCTTTACGCAAAAGTAACAATTCATCCACAATATCAAGTATGCATCATAAACTTTATTGGAAACTAACAAACTTTGGTCTTGGTCATTGAAGCAATTGCAATTTATCGTAACATCGGAAAGAGTCAATATAAGAGCTTTTCAGCAAGCCTACATGCTCAACTATTATATAGTCTTTCACAATTGCTCACACTCACGCAATACTTATGTTTATGGAGTTTTAATGAGACACAGAGAAAGATAGGGGCTTATGGTGTTGCCACCCAACCTTTTACCTCAAGGGTAATGTCAACAGTAATGGATCATGAAAACTTACATCCAAGTTGGTATATATATATATATATATATATATATATATATATATATATATATATATATATATATAGGAGAGAGTTTTTCTATCATAGCTTGCTGTAGTAATAGCTATCAGAACCGTTGGCGGCTGCTTCGTGATTCGTATCTTTTGCCTAGTCCGGTACCTCATCCAACACATTTGTTCAATTATTGGGGATGTGTGGCAGACCATGAGCTGACCACTTTATGCTGCATGTGCTGACAAGCCCTGCGTCGTGTGGCCCCAGACGCTTTGTCAGC
>LR738713.1:560709419-560725580 GCA_902687465.1 Secale cereale | reverse complement strand
CTGAGGTGTGGCTGCCCTCTCTCCCCCCCACTATATATAGGGGGCCAGGGGGGCGCCGGCCCTAGGAGATCTAATCTCCTAGGGGGGCGGCGGCCAAGGGGGGTGGCTTGCCCCCCAAGCCTAGGGGCGCCCCCACCCCTAGGGTTTCAACCCTAGGCGCAGGGGGGAGGCCCATGGGGGGTGCGCCAGCCCACTAAGGGCTGGTCCCCCTCCCCCTACGGCCCACGGGGCCCTCCGGGATGGGTGGCCCCACCCGGTGGACCCCCGGGACCCTTCCTGTGGTCCCGGTACACTACCGGTGACCCCCGGAACTCTCCCGATGGCCGAAACTGTACTTCCTATATATCATTCTTTACCTCCGGACCATTTCGGAACTCCTTGTGACGTCCGGGATCTCATCCGGGACTCCGAACAACATTCGGGTTACCGTGTGCATATATCTCTACAACCCTAGCATCACCGAACCTTAAGTGTGTAGACCCTACGGGTTCGGGAGACACGTAGACATGACCGAGACGACTCTCCGGTCAATAACCAACAGCGGGATCTGGATACCCATGTTGGTTCCCACGTGTTCCTCTATGATCTCATCGGATGAACCACGATGTCAAGGATTCACTCAATCCCGTATGCTATTCCCTTTGTCTATCGGTACGGTACTTGCCCGAGATTCGATCGTCGGTATACCGATACCTTGTTCAATCTCGTCATGGCAAGTCTCTTTACTCGTTCCGTAATCCATCATCCCATGACTAACTCCTTAGTCACATTGATCTCATTATGATGATGTCTTACCGAGTGGGCCCAGAGATACCTCTCCGTCATACGGAGTGACAAATCCCAGTCTCGGTTTGTGCCAACCCAACAGACACTTTCGGAGATACCCGTTGCGTACCTTTATAGCCACCCAGTTACGTTGTGACGTTTGGCACACCCAAAGTATTCCTACGGTATCCGGGAGTTGCACAACCTCATGGTCTAAGGAATAGATACTTGACACTGGAAAAGCTTAAGCATTACGAACTACACGATCTTGTGCTAGGCTTAGGATTGGGTCTTGTCCATCACATCATTCTCCTAATGATGTGATCCCGTTATCAATGACATCCAATGTCCATGGTCAGGAAACCGTGACCATCTGTTGATCAACGAGCTAGTAACTAGAGGCTTACCAGGGACACGTTGTGGTCTATGTATTCACACATGTATCGTTGTTTCCGTACAATACAATTCAAGCATGAATAACAGACAATTATCATGAACAAGGAAATATAATAATAATAATCCTTTTATTATTGCCTCTAGGGCATATTTCCAACGGTCTCCCACTTGCACTAGAGTCAATAATCTAGTTACATTGTGATGAATCGAACACCCATAGAGTTCTGGTGTTGATCATGTTTTGCCTGTGGAAGAGGTTTTGTCAACGGATCTGCGACATTCAGATCCGTATGCACTTTACAAATATCTATGTCTCCATCTTGAACATAATTCCGGATGGAGTTGAAACGGCGCTTGATGTGCTTGGTCTTCTTGTGAAACCTGGGCTCCTTGGCAATGGCAATAGCTCCAGTGTTGTCACAGAAGAGAATCATCGGGCTTGACGCGCTTGGAATGACTCCTAGGTCTGTGATGAACTCCTTCATCCAGACTCCTTCTTGCGCTGCTTCGCAAGCAGCTATGTACTCCGCTTCACATGTAGAATGTGCCACGATGCTCTGCTTGCAACTGCACTAGCTGACTGCTCCACCATTCAAAATATACATGTATCCGGTTTGTGACTTGGAGTCATCCAGATCTGTGTCGAAGCTAGCATCGGCGTAACCCTTTACGACGAGCTCTTCATCACCTCCATAAATGAGAAACATATCCTTAGTCCTCTTCAGGTACTTCAGGATGTTCTTGACCGCTGTCCAGTGTTCCATACCGGGATCACTTTGGTACCTCCCCACCAAACTTATGGCAAGGTTCACATCAGGTCTGGTACACAGCATGGCATACATAATAGAACCTATGGCTAAGGCATAGGGGATGACACTCATCTTTTCTCTATCTTCTGCCGTGGTCGGGGACTGAGCTGTGCTCAATCTCATACCTTGCAAAACAGGCAAGAACCCTTTCTTGGACTGATCCATATTGAACTTCTTCAATATCTTGTCAAGGTATGTGCTTTGTGAAAGACCAATGAGGCGTCTTGATCTATCTCTATATATCTTGATTTCTTATATATAAGCAGCTTCTCCAAGGTCCTTCATTGAAAAACTCCTATTCAAGTAGGCCTTTATGCTCTCCAAGAATTCTATATCATTTCCCATCAACAGTATGTCATCCACATATAATATGAGAAATGCTACAGAGCTCCCACTCACTTTCTTGAAGATACAGGCTTCTCCCCAAGTCTGTATAAAGCCAAACGCTTTGATCACATCATTAAAGCGAATATTCCAACTCCGAGATGCTTGCACCAGCCCATAGATCGAGCGCTGGAGCTTGCATACCTTGTTAGCATTCTCTGGATCGACAAAACCTTCCGGTTGCATCATATACAGCTCTTCCTTGAGGAAGCCATTAAGGAATGATGTTTTGACGTCCATTTGCCATATCTCATAATCATAGAATGCTGCAATTGCTAACATGATTCGGATGGACTTAAGCATCGCTACGAGAGAGAAAGTCTCGTCGTAGTCAATCCCTTGAACTTGTCGATAACCCTTAGCGACAAGCCGAGCCTTATAGATGGTCACATTACCATCCGCGTCTGTCTTCTTCTTAAATATCCATTTATTTTCTATGGCGTGCCGATCATCGGGCAAGTCCACCAAAGTCCATACTTTGTTTTCATACATGGATACTATCTCGGATTTCATGGCTTCAAGCCATTTGTTGGAATCTGGGCCCGCCATCGCTTCTTCATAGTTCGAAGGTTCACCGTTGTCTAACAACATGATTTCCATGACAGGGTTGCCGTACTACTCTGGTGCGGAATGTGTCCTTGTGGACCTTCGAAGTTCAGTAGTAACTTGATCTGTTTCTTCATGATCATCATCATTAACTTCCACCCTTATTGGTGCAGGCACCTCAGGAACAATTTCCTGCGCTGCGCTACTTTCCGGTTCGGGATGGGTGACTGTCACCTCATCAAGTTCTACTTTCCTCCCACTCACTTCCTTCGAGAGAAACTCTTTCTCCAGAAAGGATCCATTCTTGGCAACAAATACCTTGCCTTCAGATCTGAGGTAGAAAGTGTACCCAATCATTTTTGGGTATCCTATGAAGACACATTTTTCCGATTTGGGTTCGAGCTTTTCAGGTTGAAGTTTCTTGACATAAGCATCGCAACCCCAAACTTTCAGAAACGACAGCTTAGGTTTCTTGCCAAACCAAAGTTCATACGGTGTCGTCTCAACGGATTTCGACGGAGCCCTATTTAAAGTGAATGCGGCAGTCTCTAAAGCATAACCCCAAAAAGATAGCGGTAAGTCGGTGAGAGACATCATAGATCGCACCATGTCCAACAGAGTACAATTTTGACGTTCGGACACACCATTACGCTGAGGTGTTCCAGGCGGTGTCAATTGTGAAACAATTCCACAGTTCCTCAGGTGCGTGCCAAATTAATGACTTAAATATTCACCCCCACGATCCGATCGTAAGAACTTT
This sequence comes from Secale cereale, assembly GCA_902687465.1. NCBI lineage: Eukaryota > Viridiplantae > Streptophyta > Magnoliopsida > Poales > Poaceae > Secale > Secale cereale. The sequence goes on along the minus strand of LR738713.1, from coordinate 560,721,920 downwards.
ATTTTTCTGTCACGTTGATTCTCAACCTCATTATGAAATTCCTTGAACTTTTCAAAGGTCTCAGACTTGTGTTTCATTAAGTAGACATACCCATATCTACTCAAGTCATCTGTGAGGGTGAGAACATAACGATAGCCTCCGCGAGCTTCAACACTCATTGGGCCGCACACATCGGTATGTATGATTTCCAATAAGTTGGTCGCTCGCTCCATTGTTCCGGAGAACGGGGTCTTGGTCATCTTGCCTAAGAGGCATGGTTCGCACGTGTCAAATGATTCATAATCAAGAGACTCTAGAAGTCCATCTGCATGGAGCTTCTTCATACGTTTGACACCAATATGACCAAGGCGGCAATGCCACAAGTATGTGGGACTATCATTGTCAACTTTACATCTTTTGGCATTCACACTATGAATATGTGTATCATCACGTTCGAGATTCATCAAAAATAAACCATTGACCAGCGGGGCATGACCATAAAACATATCTCTCAAATAAATAGAACAACCATTATTCTCGGATTTAAATGAGTAGCCATCTCGCATCAAACGAGATCCAGATACAATGGTCATGCTCAAAGCTGGTACTAAATAACAATTATTAAGGTTTAAAACTAATCCCGAGGGTAGATGTAGAGGCAGCGTGCCGACGGCGATCACATCGACCTTGGAACCATTTCCGACGCGCATCGTCACCTCGTCCTTCGCCAGTCTCCGCTTATTTCGCAGCTCCTGCTTTGAGTTACAAATGTGAGCAACTTCACCGGTATCAAATACCCAGGAGCTACTACGAGCGCTGGTAAGGTACACATCAATAACATGTATATCACATATACCTTTGACGTTGCCGGCCTTCTTGTCTGCTAAGTATTTGGGGCAGTTCCGCTGCCAGTGACCCGTTCCCTTGCAATAAAAGCACTCAGTCTCAGGCTTGGGTCCATACTTTGGCTTCTTCCCGGCAACTGGCTTACCGGGCGCGACAACTCCTTTGCCGTCCTTCTTGAAGTTTTTCTTACCCTTGGCCTTCTTGAACTTAGTGGTTTTATTCACCATCAACACTTGATGCTCTTTCTTGATCTCCACCTCCGCTGATTTCAGCATTGAATACACCTCGGGAATGGACTTCTCCATCCCTTGCATATTGAAGTTCAACACGAAGCTCTTGTAGCTAGGTGGGAGCGACTGAAGGATTCTGTCAACGACCGCTTCGTCTGGGAGATTCATTCCCAACTGAGACAAGCGGTTGTGCAACCCAGACAACTTGAGTATGTGCTCGCTGACAGAACTATTTTCCTCCATCTTATAGCTGTAGAATGCGTTGGAGACATCATATCTCTCAACTCGGGCATGAGCTTGGAAAATCATTTTCAGCTCTTGGAACATTTCATATGCTCCGTGGTGCTCAAAACGCTTTTGGAGCCCCGATTCTAAGCTGTAGAGCATGCCACACTGAACCAGGGAGTAATCATCACAACGCGACTGCCAAGCGTTCATAACATCTTGGTTTGCTGGGGCGGGAGCGTCACCTAGCGGTGCTTCTAGGACATAAGTTTTCTTGGCAGCTATGAGGATGATCCTCATGTTACGGACCCAATCTGTATAGTTGCTACCATCGTCTTTCAGCTTGGTTTTCTCTAGGAACGCGTTGAAGTTGAGGGTAACATGACGTGGGCCATTTGATCTACAAGACATATTGTAAAGAATTTATACTAAGTTCATGACAATTAAGTTCATCTAAACAAATTTAATGAACTCCCACTCAGATTGACATCTCTCTAGTCATCTAAGTGATACATGATCCGAATCGACTAGCCCGTGTCCGATCATCACGTGAGACGGACTAGTCATCAACGGTGAACATCTTCATGTTGATCGTATCTTCTATACGACTCATGTTCGACCTTTCGGTCTTCCGTGTTCCAAGGCCATGTCTGTACATGCTAGGCTCGTCAAGTAAACCCTAAGTGTATTGCGTGTGTAATTCTAGCTTACACCCGTCGTATGCGAACGTTAGAGCCTATCACACCCGATCATCACGTGGTGCTTCGGAACAACGATCCTTAGCAACGGTGCACAGTTAGGGGAAACACAATTCTTGAAATTTTAGTGAGAGATCATCTTATTTACTACCGTCGTTCTAAGTAAACAAGATGCATAAACATGATAAACATCACATGCAATCAAATAGAGTGACATGATATGGCCAATATCATTTTGCTCCTTTGATCTCCATCTTCGGGGCACCATGATCATCTTTGTCACCGGCATGACACCATGATCTCCATCATCATGATCTCCATCATCGTGTCTTCATGAAGTCGTCTCGCCAAATATTACTTCTACTACTACGGCTAAAGTTTAGCAATAAAGTAATTACACGGCGTTATTCAGTGACACGCAGGTCATACAATAAATAAGACAACTCATATGGCTCCTGCCGGTTGTCATTCTCATCGACATGCAAGTCATGATTCCCTATTACAAGAACATGATCAATCTCATACATCACATACAATGTTGAGGATATCGCTTATCGTTATCGTCTCGGTCAGCTAAGGATTAGAGATTAATTGGAAATTGGCCGATTAATCGATTTTATCGGTCGACTATTAATCGGATGTTTTGTTTCAAATCTCAAGTTCTCAACACTAAAATATGCTATATTCAACACCAAAACAATATTTGACAGAAGTGTTACCTTGATTTCTAGGCTTTGAATCCTCGTATAATGGCAAACAAAATAGGACAATAGTATAGATTCCGTAACAAGGTCCACAAAACATAAATAGACATAGTTTTTGCAAACATAGTGTGACGAGTAGGTCTAATTTATCGGTAGATTCCTGATAAATCGCTTATCAGAACGATAGATCGGTCCAAAAGATAAACGGCAAAGATAAGGCATAATCTTATCGGTCACCCCCCCGATTAGCGATAAATCGGAAGATTAATCGGTGAATCGGAAGATTTTTTAAACAGTGATCACATATATCATTCATCACATCTTCTTGGCCATATCACATCACATAGCACATGTTGCAAGAACAAGTTAGACGTCCTCTAATTGTTGTTGCAAGTTTTTACATGGTTGCTATAGGTTTCTAGCAAGAACGTTTCTTACCTACGCCAAAACCACAACGTGATATGTCAATTTCTATTTACCCTTCATAAGGACCCTTTTTATCGAATCCGATCCGACTAAAGTGGGAGAGACAGACACCCGCCAGCCACCTTATGCAACTAGTGCATGTCAGTCGGTGGAACCAGTCTCACGTAAGCGTACGTGTAAGGTCGGTCCGGGCCGCTTCATCCCACGATGCCACCGAATCAAGATTGGACTAGTGACGACAAGAGAATTGAACAAAATCAACGCCCACAACTTGTTTGTGTTCTACTCGTGCAAGATGCTACGCAAAGACCTAGCTCAGATGCCACTGTTGGGTAACGTAGCAGAATTCAAAAAATTTCCTACGCTTCACCAAGATCAATCTAAGGAGTTATCTAGCAACGAGCATAAAGGAGTGCATCTACATACCCTTTGTAGATCGCGAGCAGAAGCGTTTGAAGGAACGTGGATGATGGAGTCGTACTCGTCGTGATCCTCGTCACCGATGATCCCAGCGCCGAACGGACGGCACCTCCGCGTTCAACACACGTACGGTACAACGATGTATCCTCCTTCTTGATCCAGCAAGGGGGAGGAGAGGTTGATGGAGATCCAGCAGCACGACGGCGTGGTGGTGGATGCAACGGGAAAAGCTGCAGGGCTTCGCCGAGACCCTGCGGGAGGAGTAGGAGATGTAACGAGGGGAAGAGGCGCCAGGGGCTGAGGTGTGGCTGCCCTCTCTCCCCCCACTATATATAGGGGGCCAGGGGGCACCGGCCCTAGGAGATCCAATCTCCTAGGGTGGCGGCGGCCAAGGGGGGTGGCTTGCCCCCCAAGCCTAGGGGGCGCCCCCACCCCTAGGGTTTCAACCCTAGGCGCAGGGGGGAGGCCCATGGGGGGTGCGCCAGCCCACTAAATGCTGGTCCCCCCCTACGGCCCACAGGGCCGTCTAGGATGGGTGGCCCCACCCGGTGGAACCCCGGGACCCTTCCGGTGGTCCCGGTACACTACCGGTGACCCCCGGAACTCTCCCGATGACCGAAACTGTACTTCCTATATATTATTCTTTACCTCCGGACCATTCCGGAACTCCTCGTGACATCCGGGATCTCATCCGGGACTCCGAACAACATTCGGGTTACCGTGTGCATATATTTCTACAACCCTAGCGTCACCGAACCTTAAGTGTGTAGACCCTACGGGTTCGGGAGACACGTAGACATGACCGATACGACTCTCCGGTCAATAACCAACAGCGGGATCTGGATACCCATGTTGGTTCCCACGTGTTCCTCGATGATCTCATCGGATGAACCAAGATGTCAAGGATTCACTCAATCCCGTATGCTATTCCCTTTGTCTATCGGTACGGTACTTGCCCGAGATTCGATCGTCGGTATACCGATACCTTATTCAATCTCGTCATGGCAAGTCTCTTTACTCGTTCCATAATCCATCATCCCGTGACTAAATCCTTAGTCACATTGAGCTCATTATGATGATGTCTTACCGAGTGGGCCCAGAGATACCTCTCTGTCATACGGAGTGACAAATCCCAGTCTCGGTTCGTGCCAACCCAACAGACACTTTCGGAGATACCCGTTGCGTACCTTTATAGCCACCCAGTTACGTTGTGATATTTGGCACACCCAAAGTATTCCTACGGTATCCGGGAGTTGCACAACCTCATGGTCTAAGGAACAGATACTTGACACTAGAAAAGCTTAAGCATTACGAACTACACGATCTTGTGCTAGGCTTAGGATTGGGTCTTGTCCATCACATCATTCTCCTAATGATGTGATCCCGTTATCAATGACATCCAATGTCCATGGTCAGGAAACCGTGAACATCTGTTGATCAATGAGCTAGTAACTAGAGGCTTACCAGGGACACATTGTGGTCTATGTATTCACAGATGTATCGATGTTTCCGTACAATACAATTCAAGCATGAATAACACACAATTATCATGAACAAGGAAATATAATAATAATCCTTTTATTATTGCCTCTAGGGCATATTTCCAACAGGACTCTCATGGCCAAGTAGTATCTCTACTTAGTGCGAGGAGTTTTGGCTAGCATGAGAGGGAAAGGCAAGCTCAACATGTTGGAAGATCCATGACAATATACTTTATTTCGGATATAAAAAGACATAACCCATTATGTTGTCTTCCTTGTCCAACATCAACTCTTTAGCATGTCATACTTTAATGAGTGCTCACAATCATAAAAGATGTCCAAGATAGTATATTTGTATGTGAAGCCTCTCTTCTTTTATTACTTCCTATTAATTGCAACGATGACCAAAACTATGTTTGTCACCTCCCAACAACTTTTATTTATCATACTCTTATATGTGAAGTCACTACTTCCCATAAGATCGATATGATCTCTATGATTCTCCTTTTGTTTTCTTTCTTTTATCATGACTCAAGTGAGGAAATCAAGCCCTTGACTCAACACTAATCTTTATTATATAGCTCACGGACTCGATTACAAAGGATAAAGCTCACAAAGCAAAAGCTCACAACTAGATCATGCTAACTTTATTCTAATAGATCAAGATACTACCAAAATGATCGAACTAAGTAAAACAATAAAGATAGGAGTGATGGTGATACGATACCGGGGTCACTCCCCCAAGCTTGGCAGTTGCCAAGGGGAGTGCCCATACCCATATGATTATGTCTCCTCCTTCGGGGTTGGTGATGATGGAGTTGCTGATGTAGGCTTGTTGTTCTTCCAAGGCATGGGCTCACCATCATAGAAGGATGATCGAGTCTCCGGGATACCCAAATCTGCAGCCAAACTCATGTTCTTGAATCTATATTCATACTCACAGTTTTGGTTTTGCAGGTCATAGATCCGAGCTTGCAGATGATCGATCTTCTCTTGAAGGTTGGAGATGGCTTCTCCGAAGATCCTTGAGTCCATCTTGAGGTTGTTGGCAAGCTCCGAGATCATCATATGGTTGGCGTCGAGACCCCGTTCCACCATACCTTGGCACTTGAAAACTTGTTGCTCCATTGCTTCGAGTCTTGTCTCCACGCTTTCGATCCTCCTCGGCCCCTCCACATCACGGATGTGCAGCACCCCCTCATGCAACTCCATGGTTTTGGGGTGGTGCAGCACCTCCGCAAGGTAGGGATTGATGACCTTCTCGAAGAACTTGTCCTTGGGGGTGTTGGAGGATGCCATGATGATCTAGATCTGTCAAAAACAGCAGCTCGAAACGAAAACAAAGGAATTCTGCGTGATACAGAAGTCAAAACCTTTGGCAGTATATATAATGAATTTTTCCAGCACAAAAGGAGTAACCCACAAGAAAATGGAGTCCAGGGGATACACGGGGTGCCCTCGAGGCAGGGGGCGCGCCCTGGGAAGGGGGGCGCGCCCCCTACCTCGAGGCCACCTCGTGTCTCCTCCGGACTGCGGTTTATTTTTCTATTTTTCTAAATATTCCAAAATGGAGAAAAAATGCCTTTAGAACTGTTTTGGAGTCGGTTTACTTACCATATCACGTACCTCTTCCTTTTTGGAGGCTGAATTGTTCTAGAAAGTGTCCCTTATGTATTCCTCCGGGGTTATGGTTTCAATAATATTAGTTTCAACATTTATAGGATTACCTAAGATATAATGTTTGATCCTTTGACCATTCACCACCTTCGGATTTGTGCCTTCGAAGTTGTTGATTTTTATGACACCGGAACGATAGACCTCCTCGATAACGTAAGGTCCTTCCCATTTAGAGAGAAGTTTTCCTGCAAAAAATCTTAAACGAGAGTTGTATAGCAAAACATAATCACCTACGTTGAACTCACACTTTTGTATCCTTTTGTCATGCCATCTTTTAACCTTTTCTTTAAATAACTTGGCATTCTCGTAGGCCTGGGTTCTCCATTCATCGAGACAGCTAATATCAAATAGCCTCTTTTCACCGACAAGTTTGAAATCATAATTGAGCTCTTTGATAGCCTAATATGCCTTATGTTCTAGCTCAAGAGGTAAGTGACAAGCTTTTCCATATACCATCTTATATGGAGACATACCCATAGGATTTTTGTATGAAGTTCTATAGGCCCATAATGCATCATCTAGTTTCTTGGACCAACTATTTCTAGACCTATTAACTGTCTTTTGCAAGATTAATTTCAACTCCCTATTACTTAGTTCTACCTGACCACTAGTCTGTGGGTGATAAGGTGATGCAATTCTATGGTTGACACCATACTTAGCAAGCATCTTACGGAAAGCACCATGAATAAAGTGTGAACCACCATCAGTCATTAGATATCTAGGGACTCCAAACCTTGGAAATATAACTTCTTTAAGCATCTTAATAGAGGTGTTATGATCATCACTACTAGTTGGAATAGCTTCTACCCACTTAGTAACGTAATCAACAACAACTAGGATATGTGTGTACCCATTAGAGGCAGGAAAAGGTCCCATATAATCAAAGCCCCAAACATCAAATGGTTCAATAACAAGTGAATAATTCATAGGCATTTCTTGACGTCTACTAATATTACCAATTATTTGACATTCATCACATGATAAGACAAACTTACGGGCATCCTTGAAGAGAGTAAGCCAATAAAAACCGGATTGCAATACCTTGTGTGCAGTTCTGTCTCCCGCATGGTGTCCTCCGTAAGCTTCGGAGTGGCACTTGCGTAAGATCTGTTCCTGTTCATGCTCAGGCACACAACGTCTAATAATACCATCTACTCCTTCTTTATAAAGATGTGGGTCATCCCAAAAGTAATGTCTCAAATCATAAAAAAAAACTTTTTCTTTTGCTGATATGTGAAGCTAGGAGGTATAAACTTAGCAACAATGTAATTAGCATAATCAGCATACCATGGAGCAGTACGAGAAGTACTTATGATAGCTAGTTGTTCATCAGGAAAACTATCATCAATAGGTTGTGGGTCATCAAGTATATTCTCTAACCTAGACAAGTTATCTGCTACGGGGTTCTCAGCTCCCTTTCTATCAATAATATGCAAGTCAAATTCTTGTAGCAAGAAGACCCATCTAATAAGTCTAGGTTTAGCATCTTTCTTTTCCATAAGGTATTTGATAGCAGCATGATCAGTGTGAATAGTTACTCTAGAATCAACGATATATGGTCTAAACTTATCACAAGCAAACACAACTGCTAGAAATACTTTCTTAGTGGTAGCATAATTTCTTTGGGCACTTTCTAGAGTTTTGCTAGCATACTGGATAACATTCAATTTCTTATCTACTCTTTGCCCTAGAACAGCTCCTACCGCATAATCACTAGCATCGCACATAATCTCAAAGGGTAAGTTCTAGTCAGGAGGCTGGACAATAGGTGCAGAGATGAATGCTTTCTTAAGTATTTCGAATGCTTCTAGACAATCATCATCAAAGACAAAAGGAATATCTTTCTGTAAAAGATTAGTCAGAGGCCTGGAAATTTTGGAGAAATCCTTAATGAACCTCCTATAAAACCCAGCATGACCAAGGAAACTTCGTATACCTTTGATATCCTTAGGGCATGGCATCTTTTCAATAGCATCCACTTTAGCTTTGTCAACTTCAATACCTCTTTCAGTAATTTTATGTCCCAAGACAATGCCTTCATTAACCATAAAGTGGCACTTCTCCCAATTCAAGACAAGGTTAGTGTCTTCACATCTCTGCAAAACTCGATCAAGGTTGCTTAAGCAATCATCAAAAGAAGTTCCGTAAACGGAGAAATCATCCATGAACACTTCAACAATCTTTTCACAAAAATCAGAGAATATAGCCATCATGCATCTTTGAAAGGTAGCAGGTACGTTACATAAACCAAAATGCATACGTCTATAAGCAAAGGTACCGAAAGGACAAGTAAAGGTGGTCTTTTCTTGATCCCCCTTTGACACAGGTATTTGAGAGAAACCAGAATAACCATCTAGAAAGCAGAAATGAGTATGTTTGGATAATCTTTCTAGCATTTGATCAATAAATGGCAAGGGGTAATGATCTTTCTTAGTAGCTTTATTTAACTTGCGGAAATCAATTACCATCCTATAACCTGTAACTATTCTTTGCGGGATCAATTCATCTTTATCATTAGGGACTACAGTCATACCTCCTTTCTTAGGAACGCAATGGACAGGACTTACCCACTGGCTATCAGCAATGGGATAGATGATACCTGCCTCTAGAAGCTTTAGAATTTCCTTCCTTACCACTTCTTTCATTTTAGGATTTAACCGCCGCTGATGATCAATAACTGGCTTAGCATTTTCTTCCAATTTTATCTTGTGTTGACAAATAGTGGGACTAATGCCCTTAAGATCATCCAGAGTATATCCAATAGAAGCTCGGTGCTTCTTCAGAGTTTTCAATAATCTTTCTTCTTCATGCTCTGAAAGGTTAGCACTAATAATAACATGATATATCTTCTTTTCATCAAGATAAACATACTTAAGATTATCAGGCAAAGGTTTAAGTTCAAACACGGGATCACCCTTGGGTGGAGGAGGATCCCCTAGGATTTCAACATGCAAGTTGTTTTTCAATACGGGTCCGTGTGTAAGAAATATTTCATCTATCTCCCTTCTCTCATTCATATGCATATCATTTTCATGGTCTAGTAAGTATTGTTCTAAAGGATCATTAGGTGGCACGGCAATAGAAGCAAGACCAATAAGTTCATCTTTACTAGGTGGTGCCTTTTCAAGGGGTTGTCTACGGAATTTAGCAAAGTTAAAATCATGAGACATATCCCCTAATCCAACAGTGACAATATCTTTCACACAGTCCATCTTGGCATTAACAGTATTCAGGAAGGGTCTACCAAATATAATGGGACAGAAAGCATCCTGTGGAGAACTAAGAACAAGAAAGTCAGCGGGGTATTTAACCTTCCCACACCAGACTTCAATATCTCTAACAATCCCCACTGGTGAAATAGTATCTCTATTAGCAAGCTTAATAGTAACATCAATCCCTTCTAACTCAACAGGTGCAATATCATGCATAATTTCGTTATACAAATCAAGAGGGATAATACTTGCACTAGCACGTACGTCACATAAACCATGATAGAAATGATCTCCTATCTTGACAGAGATAACAGGCAAGCCTACAACAGGTTTATGTTTATTCCTAGCATTGGGTTTAGCTATTCTAGCAGTCTCCTCTTGGAGATAAATAACATGCCCATCCAAATCTTCAACCAAGAGATCTTTAACCATAGCAACACTAGGTTCAACTTTGATTTGCTCAGAGGGTGTAGGTGTTCTAGTATTACTCTTACGGACTACAGCTGAAGCTTGAGCATGATCCTTTATCCTAACAGGGAAAGGTGGTTTCTCAATATAAGCGGTAGGTATAATAGGATCAACATTATAAGTGATAATCTTTTCTTCAGCTTTAATAGGTTTAACTACTTTTACTTCAATAGGGGGATGGTATTTAAACCACTTCTCCTTGGGGAGATCAACATGAGTAGCAAAAGATTCACAGAAAGAAGCTACTATCTCAGAGTCAAGTCCATATTTAGTGCTAAACTCACGGAAAACATCGGTATCCATGAAAGCTTTAACACAATCAAACTTAGGGGTCATACCTAACTCCTTACCTTCGTCGAGATCCCAATCTTCGGAGTTGCGTTTAATTCTTTCCAATAAATCCCATTTAAAGTCAATAGTCTTCATCATATAAGAGCCAGAACAAGAAGTATCGAGCCTGGAGCGATTATTATGAGAAAGCCGAGCATAAAAATTTTGAATGATCATTTCTCTTGAGAGCTCATGATTGGGGCATGAATATAACATTGACTTAAGCCTCCCCCAAGCTTGAGCGACGGTTTCTTCTTTGCGAGGCCAGAAATTATAAATATAATTACGATCACGATGAACCTGGTGCATAGGGTAGAACTTCTGATGAAATTCCAACTTCAGACGATTATAGTTCCAAGATCCCATATCATCGCATAGCCTAAACCATGTCAATGCATCTCCCTTCAAAGATAAAGGGAGGACCTTCTTCTTGATAACATCCTCGGGCATACCTGCAAGCTTAAACAATCCACAAACTTTATCCACATAGATTAGATGTAAATCGGGGTGAAGTGTCCCGTCTCCTGTATAGGGATTTTCAAGTAATTTCTCAATCATACCCGAAGGAATCTCAAAGCAAACATTTTCATTAGGTGTCGTAGGTTGAGGAGCAACTCTTTGCTCTTCTTCTCGGGGTGAAGATACCCCGAACAAGCCCCTCAAAGGATTTTGAGCCATAGTAACAAGTGACAATAAATTTCAGCACACTATATAAAATTTTCCTTACCAAATTCTACTTACCAAAGGCGCTTCACTCCCCAGCAACGGCGCCAGAAAAGAGTCTTGATGACCCACAAGTGTAGGGGATCTATCGTAGTCCTTTCGATAAGTAAGAGTGTCGAACCCAACGAGGAGCAGAAGGAAATGATAGGCAGTTTTCAGTAAGGTATTCTCTGCAAGCACTGAAATTGTAAGTAACAGATAGTTTTGTGATAAGATAATTGGTAGCAAGTGACAAACGGTAAAAGTAAATAAGGTGCAGCAAGGTGGCCCAATACTTTTTGTAGCAAAGGACAAGCCTGGACAAACTCTTATGCAAGGTAAAGCGCTCCCGAGGACATATGGGAATTATCGTCAAGCTAGTTTTCATCACGATCATCTAATTCGCGTTCGGTACTTTGATAATTTGGTATGTGGGTGGACCGGTGCTTGGGTGCTGCCCTTACTTGGACAAGCCTCCCACTTATGATTGACCTCTAATGCAAGCATCCGCAACTACAAAAGAAGTACTAAGGTAAACCTAACCATAGCCTGAAACATATGGATCCAAATCAGCCCCTTATGAAGCAACACATAAACTAGGGTTTAAGCTTCTGTCACTCTAGCAACCCATCATCTACTTATTACTTCCCAATGCATTCCTCTAGGCCCAAATAATGGTGAAGTGTCATGTAGTCGACGTTCACATGACACCACTAGAGGAGAGACAACATACATCTCATCAAAATATCGAACGAAGACCAAATTCACATGACTACTAATAGCAAGACTTCTCCCATGTCCTCAGGAACAAAAGCAACTACTCACAAGACATAATATTGTTCATGATCAGAGGGGTATTAATATGCATAATGGATCTGAACATATTATCTTCCACCAAATAAACCAACTAGCATCAACTACAAGGAGTAATCAACACTACTAGCAACCCAGAGGTACCAATCTGAGGTTTGGATACAAAGATTGGATACAAGAGATGAACTAGGGTTTGAGAGGAGATGGTGCTGGTGAAGATGTTGATGAAGATAGCTCTCCCCAAGATGGGAGAGTTGTTGGTGATGACGGCGGTGACGATTCCCCCCCCC
>LR738713.1:560689618-560709313 GCA_902687465.1 Secale cereale | reverse complement strand
CCCCCCCGAGGGAAGTATCCCCGGCAGAATAGCTCTGCCGGAGCCCTAGATTGGTTTCCGCCTCGGTTCCGCCTCGAGACGGCGGCATCTGGTCCCAAAAGCCTCCTCTTGATTTTTTTTCCAGGTCAAAATGCTTCATATAGGAGAAGATGGTCACCTGGGGCCCACCGGTTGGCCCTCGAGGCAGGGGGCGCGCCCCCCACCCTCGAGGCCAGGCAGTGGCCCCCCTCGTGGGTTTCTTCCGCTAGGTATTTTTTATATTTCCCGAAAAAATGTTCTGTGGAGTTTCGGGGCTTTTGGAGTTGTGCAGAATATGTTTCCAGAGTTTGCTCCTTTTCCAGCCCAGAATTCCAGCTGCCGGCATTCCCCCTTCTTCATGTAAACCTTGCAACATAAGAGGGAAAAGGCATAAGTATTGTGACAAAACATGTATGAACAGCCCATAATGCAATAAATATCATCTTGTAAGCATGATGCAAAATGGACGTATCACATCGCAGCCCCAAACTTTAAGAAACGACAACTTGGGTATCTTGCCAAACCACAATTCATAAGGTGTCGTCTCAACGGATTTAGATGGTGCCCTATTTAACGTGAATGCAGCAGACTCTAAAGCATAACCCCGAAACGATAATGGTAAATTGGTAAGAGACATCATAGATCGCACCATATCTAATAAAGTGTGGATACGACGTTTGGACACACCATTACGGTATAGTGTTCGAGGTGGCGTGAGTTGCGAAACTATTCTGCATTGTTTCAAATGAAGACCAAACTCGTAACTCAAATATTCGCCTCCGCGATCAGATCGTAGAAACTTTATTTTCTTATTACGATGATTCTCTACTTCACTCTGAAATTCTTTGAACTTTTCAAATGTTTCAGACTTGTGTTTCATCAAGTAGATATACCCATATCTGCTCAAATCATCAATGAAGGTCAGAAAATAACGATACCCGCCACGAGCCTCAACACTCATTGGACCGCATAGATCAGTATGTATGATTTCCAATAAGTCAATTGCTCGCTCCATTGTTCCGGAGAATGGAGTCTTAGTCATCTTGCCCATGAGGCATGGTTCGCAAGCACCAAGTGATTCATAATCAAGTGATTCCAAAAGCCCATCAGCCTGGAGTTTCTTCATGCGCTTTACACCAATATGACCTAAACGGCAGTGCCACAAATAAGTTGCACTATCATTATCAACTTTGCATCTTTTGGCTTCAATATTATGAATATGTGTATTACTACGATCGAGATTCAACAAAAAGACCACTCAACAAGGGTGCATGACCATAAAAGATATTACTCATATAAATAGAACAACCATTAATCTCTGATTTAAATGAATAACCATCTCGCAACAAACAAGATCCAGATATAATGTTCATGCTCAACGCTGGCACCAAATAACAATTATTTAGGTCTAAAACTAACCCCGAAGGTAGATGTAGAGGTAGCGTGCCGATGACGATCACATCGACTTTGGAACCATTTCCCACGCGCATCGTCACCTCGTCCTTAGCCAATCTTTGTTTAATCCGTAGCCCCTGTTTTGAGTTAAAAATATGAGCAACCAAACCCGTATCAAATACACAGGCGCTACCACGAGCATTAGTAAGGTGCACATCAATAAAATGTATATCAAATATACCTTTGTTCACTTTGCCATCCTTCTTATCCGCCCAATACTTGGGGCAGTTCCGCTTCCAGTGACCAGTCCCTTTGCAGTAGAAGCACTCAGTTTCAGGCTTGGCTCCAGACTTGGGTTTCTTCCCAGGAGTAGCAACTAGCTTGCTATTCTTCTTGAAGTTCCCCTTCTTTCCCTTGCCCTTTTTATTGAAACTAGTGGTCTTGTTAACCATCAACACTTGATGCTCCTTTTTGATTTCTACCTCCGCAGCTTTGAGCATTACGAAGAGCTCGGGAATTGTCTTCTGCATCCCTTGCATATTATAGTTCATCACAAAGCCTTTATATCTTGGTGACAGTGATTGAAGAACTCTATCAATTACACTATCATCATCAACTGTGACTCCAAGTTGTGTCATGTGCTTGTGGTACCCAGACATTCTGAGTATGTGTTCACTTACATAACTATTCTCCTCCATCTTGCAGCTATAGAACTTGTTGGAGATTTCGTATCTCTCAACTCGGGCATTTGCTTGAAATATTAACTTCAACTCTTGGAACATCTCATATGCTCCATGACATTCAAAACGTCTTTGAAGTCCCAATTCTAAGCCGTAAAGCATGGCACACTGAACTATCGAGTAGTCATCAGACCGCGTCTGCCTGACGTTCAAAGCGTCTACATTAGCGGGAGGGGGCTTATCACCTAGCGGTGCTTCAAGAACATAATTCTTCTGTGCAGCAATGAGGATAATCCTCAAGTTACGGACCCAATCCGTGTAGTTGCTACCATCATCTTTCAACTTAGCTTTCTCTAGGAACGCATTAAAATTCAAGGGAACGGTAGCACGGGTCATTGATCTACAACCACATAGATATGCAAAAACTATCAGGACTAAGTTCATGATAAATTAAAGTTCAATTAATCATATTACTAAGGAACTCCCACTTAGATAGACATCCCTCAAGTCATCTAAATGATCACGTGACCCAAATCAACTAAACCATGTCCGATCATCACGTGGGATGGAGTAGTTTTCAATGGTGAACATCTTATGCTGATCATATCTACTATATGATTCACGCTCGACCTTTCGGTCTCCAGTGTTCCGAGGCCATGTCTGTACATGCTAGGCTCGTCAAGTTTAACCCGAGTATTCTGCATGTGCAAAACTGTCTTACACCCATTGTATGCGAACGTAGAGCTTATCACACCCGATCATCACGTGGTGTCTTGGCACGGTGAACTATCGCAACGGTGCATACTCAGGGAGAACACTTGTACCTTGAAATTTTGTAATGGATCATATTATAATGCTACCGTCGTTCTAAGCAAAATAAGATGCATAAAACGATAAACATCACATGCAATCAAAATATGTGACATGATATGGCCATCATCATCTTGTGCTTTTGATATCCATCTCCAAAGCATTGTCATGATCTCCATCGTCACATGCTTGACACCATGATCTTCATCATAGCGTCGTGGTCGCCTCGCCAACTATTCCTTCTACTACTATCACTAACTCATAGTGATAAAGTAAAGCAATTACATTGCGCTTGCAATTCATACAATAAAGAGACAACCATAAGGCTCATGCCGGTTGCCGATAATTTACAAAACATGATCATCTCATACAATATCGTATAACTCATCACGTCTTGACCATATCACATTGCAACATGCCCTGCAAAAACAAGTTAGACGCCCTCTACTTTGTTGTTGCAAGTTTTACGTGGCTGCTACGGGCTTCTAACAAGAACCGTTCTTACCTACGCATCAAAACTACAACGATTTTTCGTCAAGTGTGTTGTTTTAACCTTCATCAAGGACCGGCCGTAGTCACACTCGATTCAACTAAAGTTGGAGAAACTGACACCCGCCAGCCACCTGTGTGCAAAGCAAGTCGGAAGAACCAGTCTCATGGATGCGGTCATGTAATGTCGGTTCGGGCCGCTTCATCCAACAATACCGCTGAATCAAAGTAAGACGTTGGTGGTAAGCAGTGCTACTTCTCGAGCTTGCGTTGTATTCCCTCGGAGAGGAAAGGGTGATGCAGCACAATAGCGTAAGTATTTCCCTCAGTTTTTGAGAACCAAGGTATCAATCCAGTAGGAGACCACGCGCAAGTCCCTCACACCTGCACAAACAAATAAGAACTTCGCAGCCAACGCGATAAGGGGTTGTCAATCCCTTTACGGTCACTTACGAAAGTGAGATCTGATAGATAGGATAGTATAATATTTTTGGTGTTTTTGGTATAAGAACAGAAAGTAAATAAATCAAAGTAAAGTAGATGGAAGATTAATATGTTGAGAATAGACCCGGGTGCCATAGGTTTCACTAGTGGCTTCTCTCATGATAACAAAATTCTACGTTGGGTGAACAAATTACTGTCGAGCAGTTGATAGAAAAGCGCATAGTTATGAGAATATCTAGGCATGATCATTATATATAGGCATCACGTCCGTGACAAGTAGACCGAAACGATTCTACATCTACTACTATTACTCCACAGGTCGACCGCTATCCAGCATGCATCTAGAGTATTAAATTCATAAGAACATAGTAATGCTTTAAGCAAGATGACATGATGTAGAGGGATAAACTCAAGCAATATGATATAAACCCCATCTTTTTATCCTCGATGGCAACAATACAATACGCGCCTTGCTGCCCTTGCTGTCACTGGGAAAGGACACCGCAAGATTGAACCCAAAGCCAAGCACTTCTCCCATTGCAAGAACTATAGATCTAGTAGGCCAAACCAAACCAATAATTCGAAGACACTTGCAAGGATATTATAATCATACATAAAAGATTTTAGAAAAGAATCAAATATTGTTCATAGATAATCTTGATCATAAACCCACAATTCATCGGATCTCGACAAACACACCACAAAAAGATTACATCGAATAGATCTCCTCGAAGATTGAGGAGAACTTTGTATTGACATCCAAAAATAGAGAAGAAGCCATCTAGCTAATAACTATGGACCCGAAGGTCTGTGGTAAACTAGTCACAACTCATTGGTGGGGCTATGGTGTTGATGTAGAAGCACTCCATGGTAGATCCCCCCTCCAGTGGAGCTCCGGAACAGTCCCCAAGATGGGATCTCACGGGAGCAGAAGGTTGCAGCGGTGGAATTAGGGTTTCGTCTGTTGCCTCGATGTTTTCAGGGTACGTGGACTTATATAGGAGGAAGAAGTACGTCGGTGGAGCAACATGGGGCCCACGAGGGTGGGGGCGCGCCTGCCCCCCTGGGCGCGCCATGCCCCCTCATGGGCACCTCGTTTCTTCTCTGACTTGGCCCTCAAGTCTCTCGTGAAGATACGGTTCCAAAAATAACTTTCCCGAAGGTTTCATTCCGTTTAGACTCCGTTTGATATTCCTTTTCCGCGAAACACTGAAATAGGCAAAAAAACAGCACTGGGCCTTGGGTTAGTAGGTTAATCCCAAAAATAATATAAAAGTGTATAATAAAGCCCATTAAACATCCAAAATAGAATATATAATAGCATGGAACAATCAAAAATTATAGATACGTTGGAGACGTATGAAGCATCGCCAAGATTAATTCCTGCTCGTCCTCGAGTAGGTAAATGGTAAAAACAATTTTTTTGATGTGGAATGCTAACCAACATAATTCTCAATGTAATTTCTTTATTGTGGCATGAATGTTCAGATCTGAAAGATTCAAGACAAAAGTCTATATTGACATAAGAATAATAATACTTCAAGTATACTAACAAAGCAATCATTTCTTCTCAAAATAACATGGACAAAGAAAGTTATCCCTACAAAATCATATAGTCTAGCTATGCTCCCTCTTGATCACACAAAGTAGCACCATAACCTTTCAACTTTCACGCAATACATGAGCGTGAGCCATGGATATAGCACTATAGGTGGAATGGAGTGGTGGTTGTGGAGAAGACAAAAAGGAGGAAGATAGTCTCACATCAACTAGCCATATCAATGGGCTATGGAGATGCCCATCAATAGATATCAATGTGAGTGAGTAGGGATTGCCATGCAACGGATGCACTAGAGCTATAAGTGTATGAAAGATCATCGAAATAAACTAAGTGGGTGTGCATCCAACTTGCTTGCTCATGAAGACCTAGGGCATTTGAGGAAGCCCATCGTTGGAATATACAAGCCAAGTTCTATAATGAAAATTCCCACTAGTTTATGAAAGTGACAAAACAAGAGACTCTCTATCATGAAGATTATGGTGCTACTTTGAAGCACAAGTGTGGAAAAGGATAGTAGCATTGTCCCTTCTCTCTTTTTCTCTCATTTTCCCCTCTTTTCCCCCATTTTTGGGCCTTTTTTTATGGCCTCTTTTTTTCCGTCCTGAGTCTCATCCCGACTTGTGGGGGAATCATAGTCTCCATCATCCTTTCCTCACTGGGACAATGCTCTAATAATGAACATCATCACACTTTTATTTACTTACAACTCGAAGCTAGAACAAAATATGACTCTATGTGAATGATGATGAAGCATGTCATATGAACGGAATGGTGGAAAGTTGCATGGCAATATATCTCGGAATGGCTATGGAAATGCCATGATAGGTAGGTATGGTGGCTGTTTTGAGGAAGGTATATGGTGGGTGTATGGTACCGGCGAAAGTTGTGCGGTCCAAGAGAGGCTAGCAAAGGTGGAAGGGTGAGAGTGCGTATAATCCATGGACTCAACATTAGTCATAAAGAACTCATATACTTATTGCAAAAATCTATGAGTTATCAAAACAAAGTACTCAACGCATGCTCCTAGGGGAAGGGTTGGTAGGAGTTAACCATCGCGCGATCCCAACCTCCACACAAAGGATGACACTCAATAAATAAATCACACTCCAACTTCATCACATAACGGTTCACAATACGTGCATTCTACAGGAATCACAAACTTCAACGCAAGTATTTCTTGAATTCATAATTACTCCACTAGCATGACTCTAATATCACCATCCTCATATCTCAAAACAATCATCAAGTATCAAACTTCTCATATCATTCAATGCACTTGTATGAAAGTTTTTACTATACTCATCTTGGATGCCTATCATATTAGGACTAGTTTTATAACCAAAGCACATTACCATGCTGTTCTAAAAGAATATCAAAAGGATATAAGTGAAGCATGAGAGACCACCAATTTCTACAAAATAAAACCACCATCGTGCTCTAAAAGATATAAGTGAAGCACTAGAGCGAAATTATCTAGCTCAAAAGATATAAGTGAAGCACATAGAGTATTCTAATAAATTCTAAATCATATTTATCTCTCTCAAAAGGTGCGTCCAGCAAGGATGACTGTGGCAAACTAAAAAAGCAAAGACTCAAATCATACATGACGCTCCAAGCAAACCACATATCATGTGGTGAATAAAAATATAGTCCCGAGTATAGTTACCGATAGATGAAGACGAAAGAGGGGATGCCTTCCCGGGGCATCCCCAAGCATAGGCTTTTGGTTGTACTTGAATTTTACCTTGGGGTGCCTTGGGCATCACCAAGCTTAGGCTCTTGCCACTCTTTGTTCCATAGTCCATCAAAGCGATACTCAAAACTTGAAAACTTCACAACACAAAACTTAGCCAAAAATCTCGTGAGCTCCGTTAGTATAGGAAAACAAACCACCACTCAAAGGTACTATAATGAACTCATTCTTTGTTTATATTGGTGTTAAACCTATTGTATTCCAACTTCTCTATGATTCATACCCCCCGATACTACACATAGATTCAACAAAATAAGCAAACAACACACGAAAAACAGAATCTGTCAAAAATAGAACAGTCTGTAGTAATCTGTAACTTTCGAGTACTTCTCTAACTCCAAAAAATTTGAAATAAATTGGTAAATGTGAGGAATTTGTCTATTAATCATCTGCAAAAAGAATCAACTAAATAGCACACTCCAGTAAAAAATTACAGCCAATCTCGTGAGCCCTAAAGTTTCTGTTTTTTACAGCATGATCACATAAACTTCACACAAGTCTTCCCGAAGGTTCTACTTGGCACAAACACTAACTAAAAGACAAAACCACATCTGAAAAGAAGCTAGATGCAAAATGTATTCCTAAACAGAAGCAAAAATAAATAAAATAAAATTGGGTTGCCTCCCAACAAGCGCTATCGTTTAACGCCCCTGGCTAGGCACGGTACAAGAATAGATCTAGGTATTGCCATCTTTGGTAGGCAATGCATAAGTGGATCTCATAAAAGATTCATAGGGTAATTTTATTTTATTTCTAGGAAAGTGTTACATGCCTTTCCTTAATGGAAATTGGAATCTAATATTTCCTTCCTTCATGTCAATAATTGCACCAATCGTTCTAAGGAAAGGTCTACCAAGAATAATAGGACATGAAGGATTGCAATCTATATCAAGAACAACGAAATCTACGGGCACATAATTCCTATTGGCAACAATAAGAACATCATTAATCCTTCCCATAGGTTTCTTAATGGTAGAATCTTCAAGATGCAAATTTAAAGAACAATCATCAAGCTCATGGAAACCTAACATATCACACAAAGTTTTTGGAATTGTAGAAACACTTGCACCCAAATCACACAAAGCAAAGCATTCATGATCTTTAATTTTAATTTTAATAGTAGGTTCCCACTCATCATAAGGCTTTCTAGGGATAGAAACTTCTAGTTCAAGTTTTTCTTCATAAGATTGCATCAAAGCATCAACTATGTGTTTGGTAAAAGCCTTAGTTTGACTATAAGCATGCGGAGAATTTAGTATAGATTGCAACAAGGAAATTCAATCTATTAAAGAGTAATTATCATAATTGAATTCCTTGAAATCCAAAATAGTGGGTTCATCACTATGCAAAGTTTTAATCTCTTCAATCCCACTTTTAACAATTTTAGCATCAAGATCTAAAAACTCTGAATCATTACGACGCCTTTTAACTAAAGTAAACTCATCTCCAGTCCCATCTTTATCAAAATTCATACTAGAAAACAAGGATCTAATAGGAGACACATCAATAACTTTCAAATCTTCATCTTTATTTTCGTGATAATTAGAAGAACAAGCTTTCATGAAGCAATCTTTTTTAGCATGCATCCTAGCGGTTCTTTCTTTGCGCTCATCAATGGAAATTCTCATGGCTTTGAGAGAATCATTGATATCATGCTTAGGTGGAATATATCTAAGTTTCAAAGAATCAACATCAAGAGTAATTCTATCTACGTTTCTAGCCAACTCATCAATCTTAAGCAATTTTACTTCAAACAAAGGTTTGAAATTCTTTTGTGAATTCATAAACTCTTTAACACTAGTTTCAAATTCAGAGGGCATCTTACCAAAATTTCCATAGGAGTTATTGTAGGAATTACCATAATTATTAGAGGAATTTTTAGGAAAAGGCCTAGGATTAAAGTTTGGAATAATTGTATTGGTGCCCCTAGTTGGGTCACACTCGACAGGTTTGCCCCTAGTTTTTCAACAATTGTGGTTTTGCCCAGCTCACTTCACTCGCCTTGTGTTTTTGCCCTTCCGGGGCGGTTCCGACCAATGAGTAGTCGCCACGTGGCGAACCGTGATTGGTCGGAACCGCCCCGGAAGGGCAAAAACACAAGGCGAGTGAAGTGAGCTGGGCAAAACCACAATTATTGAAAAACTAGGGGCAAACCTGTCGAGTGTGACCCAACTAGGGGCACGAATGCAAAAATCCCTTAAAGTTTCCTCTATAAGCAATGTTACCAAAATTATTCCTACAAACAAAATTCACATCCGAGGATTCATTTTTATTTTCAATCAACGTGGACAAAGGCATATCATTAGGATCAGAAGAAGCACTCTTAGTAGCAAATAATTTCATAAGTTCATCCATCTTTACACTCAAAACACTAATCTCTTCAATAGCATGTACTTTTTTACTAGTAGATCTTTCGGTGTGCCATTGAGAGTAGTTAACCATAATATTATCTAGGAGTTTGGTAGCTTCTCCTAAGGTGGTTTCCATGAAAGTGCCCCCCGCGGCCGAATCTAAAAGATTTCTAGAAGCAAAATTCAAGCCAGCATAAAAGTTTTGTATAATCATCCATAAGTTCAAACCATGTGTAGGGCAATTACGTATCATTAATTTCATTCTCTCCCAAGCTTGTGCAACATGCTCATGATCTAGTTGCTTAAAATTCATAATATCGTTTCTAAGAGAGATAATCTTAGCGGGAGGAAAATACTTAGAGATAAAGGCATCTTTACTTTTATTCCATGAATCAATACTATTTCTATGCAAAGAAGAAAACCAAGTTTTAGCACGATCTCTAAGTGAAAACGGAAATAACTTCAATTTAATAATATCATTATCCGTATCCCTCTTCTTTTGCATATCACATAAATCAACAAAGTTGTTCAGATGGGTAGCGGCATCTCCACTAGGAAGGCCAGAAAATTGGTCTTTCATGACAAGATTCAACAGGGCAGCATTGATCTCACAAGATTCAGCATCGGTAATACCAGCAATAGGCATGCTAATAAAATCATTATTGTTGGTATTGGAAAAGTCACACAATTTGGTATTGTTTTGAGCCATAGTGACAAGCAAGCAATCCAACACTCAAGCAAACAAGAGGCAAGCGAACGATAAACACACGGAAGAAGAAGGGCAAATAAAACGGCAAGGGTGAAGTGGGGGAGAGGAAAACGAGAGGCACATAATGTAATGCGAAGGATAAGGGTTTGTGATAGGTACTTGGTATATGACTTTTGCGTAAGCCTCCCCGGCAACGGCGCCAGAAATTCTTCTTGCTACTTCTCGAGCTTGCGTTGTATTCCCTCGAAGAGGAAATGGTGATGCAGCACAATAGCGTAAGTATTTCCCTCAGTTTTTGAGAACCAAGGTATCAATCCAGTAGGAGACCACGCGCAAGTCCCTCGCACCTGCACAAACAAACAAGAACTTCGCAGCCAACGCGATAAGGGGTTGTCAATCCCTTTACGGTCATTTACGAAAGTGAGATCTGATAGATAGGATAGTATAATATTTTTGGTGTTTTTGGTATAAGAACAGAAAGTAAATAAAGCAAAGTAAAGTAGATGGAAGATTAATATGTTGAGAATAGACCCGGGGGCCATAGGTTTCACTAGTGGCTTCTCTCATGATAGCAGAATTCTACGGTGGGTGAACAAATTACTGTCGAGCAATTGATAGAGAAGCGCATAGTTATGAGAATCTCTAGGCATGATCATTATATATAGGCATCACGTCCGTGACAAGTAGACCGGAACGATTCTGCATCTACTACTATTACTCCACACATCGACTGCTATCCAGTATGCATCTAGAGTATTAAGTTCATAAGAACATAGTAATGCTTTAAGCAAGATGACAAGAGGGATAAACTCAAGCAATATGATATAAACCCCATCTTTTTATCCTTGATGGCAACAATACAATACGTGCCTTGTTGCCCCTACTGTCACTGGAAAAGGACACCGCAAGATTGAACCCAAAGCCAAGCACTTCTCCCATTGCAAGAACTATAGATCTAGTAGGCCAAACCAAACCAATAATTCAAAGAGACTTGCAAGGATATTATAATCATACATAAAAGATTTCAGAAAAGAATCAAATATTGTTCATAGATAATCTTGATCATAAACCCACAATTCATCGGATCTCGACAAACACACCGCAAAAAGATTACATCGAATAGATCTCCTAGAAGATCAAGGAGAACTTTGTATTGAGATCCAAAAAGAGAGAAGAAACCATCTAGGTAATAACTATGGACCCGAAGGTCTATGGTAAACTACTCACAACTCATTGGTGAGGCTATGGTGTTGATGTAGAAGCACTCTGTGGTAGATCCCCCCCCCCTCCGGTGGAGCTCCGGAATAGTCCCCAGGATGCATGGGGTCTCACGGGAACAGAAGGTTGCGGCGGTGGAATTAGGGATTCGTCTATTGCCTCGATGTTTTCAGGGTACGTGGACTTATATAGGAGGAAGAAGTACGTCGGTGGAGCGACGTGGGGCCCACGAGGGTGGGGGCGCGCCTACCCCCTTGGGTGCGCCCCGCCCCCTCGTGGGCACCTCGTTTCTTCTCTGATTTGGCCCTCAAGTCTCTCGTGAAGACACGGTCCCAAAAATAACTTTCTCGAAGGTTTCATTCCGTTTGGACTTCGTTTGATATTCCTTTTCCACGAAACACTAAAATAGAAAAAAAAACAAGAATTTGCTCTGGGCCTTGGGTTAGTAGGTTAGTCCCAAAAATAATATAAAAGTGTATAATAAGGCCCATTAAACATCCAAAATATAATATATAATAGCATGGAACAATCAAAAATTATAGATACGTTGGAGACGTATCAAGCAGTATGACTATTATCGCCCACAACTCTTTGTGTTCTACTCATGCATATCATCTACGCATAGACCTGGCTCATGATGCCACTGTTGGGGAACGTAGTATTTCAAAAAAAAAATCCTACGATCATGCAAGATCTATCTAGGAGAAGCATATCAACTAGCGGGGAGAGTGTGTCCACGTACCCTCGTAGACCAAAAGCGGAAGCGTTTAGTAACGCGGTTGATGTAGTCGAACGTCTTCACGATCCAAGTACCGAATGTACGGCACCTCCGTGTTCAGCACACGTTCAGCACGATGACATCCCTCAAGCTCTTGATCCAGTTGAGGACGAGGGAGAGTTTCATCAGCATGATGGCGTGGTGACGGTGATGATGAAGTTACCGGCGCAGGGCTTCACCTAAGCACTTCAACGATATGACCGAGGTGTGTAACAATGGAGGGGGGCACCGCACACGGCTAAATGATTGGCGTGTGTGTCTTTGGGGTGCCCCCTCCCACGTATACAAAGGAGGGAGGGAGGAGGAGGCCGGCCCAAGGGGGGCGCGCCAAGGGAGGGAGTCCTACTTGGACTCCTGGTCCAAGTAGGATTCGCCCCCCTTTCCTATTCCCACTAGGAGAAGGAGGAGAAGAGAAGGAAAGGGGGGGGGGGGCAACCCTAAACCAATTCGGTTTGGGCCTAGGGGCGCGCGCCACCACCTGGCTGTTGCCTCTTCTCTTCACTAGGGCCCATTAAGGCCCATTGACTCCCCGGGGGGTTCCGGTAACCTCCTCGTACTCCAGAAAAATGCCCGAACACTCCGGAACCCTTCCGATGTCCAAAAATAACCTTCCAGTATATCAATCTTTATGTCTCGAACATTTCAAGACTCCTCGTCAGGTCCATGATCTCATTCGGGACTCCGAACAATCTTAGATCATCAAAATCACGTAACTCATAATACTAATCGTCATCGAACGTTAACCCTACGGGTTCGAGAACTATGTAGACATGACCGTGACACATCTCTGGTCAATAACCAATACAAAACCTGGATGCTCATATTGGCTCCTACATATTCTACGAAGATCTTTATCGGTCAAACCGAATAACAACATACGTTATTCCCTTTGTCATTGGTATGTTACTTGCCCGTGATTTGATCGTCGGTATCATCATACGTAGTTCAATCTCGTTATCGGCAAGTCTCTTTACTCGTACCATAATACATTATCTCGTGACTAACTCATTAGTCATTTGCTTGCAAGGCTTATTATGATGTGTATTACCGAGAGGGCCCATAGATACCTCTCCGACATTCAGAGTGACAAATCATATTCTCGATCTATGCTAACACCACAAACACCTTAGGAGACACGTGTAGAGCATTTTATAATCACCCATTTACGTTGTGACATTTGATTGCACACAAGGTGTTCTTCCGGTATTCGGGAGTTGCATAATCTCATAGTCAGAGGAACATGTATAAGTCATGAAGAAAGCAATATCAATAAAACTAAACAATCATTATGCTAAGCTAACGGATGGGTCTTGTCCATCACATCATTCTCCTAATGATGTGATCCCGTTGATAAAATGATAACACACGTCTATGGTTAGGAAACACAACCATCTTCGATTAACGAGCTAGTCTAGTAGAGGCATACTAGGGACACTCTGTTTTGTCTATGTATTCACACATGTATCAAGTTTCCGGTTAATACAATTCTAGCATGAACAAAAGACATTTATCATGCTATATAAGGAAATATAAATAACAACTTTATTATTGCCTCTAGGGCATATTTCCTTCAGTCTCCCACTTGCACTAGAGTCAATAATCTAGATTACATAGTAATGATTCTAACACCCATGGAGTCTTGGTGCCGATTATGTTTTTCTCGTGGAATGGGCTTAGTCAACCGGTCTGAGACATTCATATCCGTATGTATTTTGCAAATCTCCATGTCTCCCTCCTTGACTTGATCGCGGATGGAGTTGAAGCGTCTCTTGATGTGCCTGGCTCTCTTGTGAAACCTGGATTCCTTGGCCAAAGCTATTGCTCAAGTGTTGTCACAAAAGATTTTCATTGGACCCGATGCACTAGGTATTACACCAAGATCGGATATGAACTCCTTCATACAGACTCCTTCATTTGCTGCTTCTGAAGTAGCTATGTACTCCGCTTCACACGTTGATCCCGCTACGACGCTCTGCGTGGAACTGCACCAACTGACAGCTCCACCGTTCAACAAAAATACATATTCGGTTTATGACTTAGATTCATCCGGATCAGTGTCAAAGCTTGCATCGACGTAACCATTTACGACGAGCTCTTTGTCACCTCCATAAATGAGAAACATATCCTTCGTCCTTTTCAAGTACTTCAGGATGTTCTTGACCGCTGTCCAGTGATCCACTCCTGGAATACTTCGGTACCTCCCTGCTAGACTTATAGTAAGGCACACACCAGGTCTGGTACACATCATTGCATACATGACAGAACCTATGGCTGAAGCATAGGGAATGACTTTTATTTTCTCTCTATCTTCTGAAGTGGTCGGGCATTGAGTCTGACTCAACTTCACACCTTGTAACACTGGCAATAACACTTTCTTTGACTGATCCATTTTGAACTTCTTCAAAACTTTATCAAGGTATGTGCTTTGTGAAAGTCCAATTAAGCATCTTGATCTATCTCTATAGATCTTGATGCCCAATATATAAGCAACTTCACCGAGGTCTTTCATTGGAAAATTCTTATTCAAGTATCCTTTTAAGCTATCCAGAAATTTTACATCATTTCCAATCAATAATATGTCATCCACATACAATATCAGAAATGTTACAGAGCTACCACTCACTTTCTTGTAAATACAGGCTTCTCCAAAAGTCTGTGTAAAACCATATGCTTTGATCACCTCATCAAAGCGTATATTCTAACTCCGAGATGCTTGCACCAGTCCATAGATGGATCGCTGGAGCTTGCACACTTTCTTAACACCTTTAGGATTGACAAAACCTTCTAGTTGCATCATATACAACTCTTCTTTGAGATATACATTAAGGAATGCAGTTTTGACATCCATTTGCCATATTTCATAATCATAAAATGCGGCAATTGCTAACATGATTCGGAAAGACTTAAGCATCTCTATGGGTGAGAAAGTCTCATCGTAGTCAATTCCTTGAACTTGTCGAAAACCTTTTGCAACAAGTCGAGCTTTGTAGACAGTAACATTACCATCAGCGTCAGTCTTCCTCTTAAAGATCCATTTATTTTCAATGGCTTGCCGATCATCGGGCAAGTCAACCAAAGTCCACACTTTGTTGTCATACATGGACCCCATCTCAGATTTCATGGCCTCAAGCCATTTTTCGGAATCTGGGCTCATCAACGCTTCCCCATAGTTCGTAGGTTCGTCATGGTCTAGTAACATGACCTCCAGAACAGGGTTACCATACCACTCTGGTGAGAAACGTACTCTCGTTGACCTACGAGGTTCAGTAGTAACTTGATCTGAAGTTTCATGATCATCATCATTAGATTCCTCACTAATTGGTGTAGGAATCACTAGAACTAATTTCGGTGATAAACTACTTTCAACTCGGGAGAAGGTACTATTACCTCATCAAGTTCTACTTTCCTCCCACTCAGTTCTGTTGAGAGAAACCCCTTCTCTAGAAAGGATCCATTCTTAGCAATGAATATCTTGCCTTCGTATCTGTGATAGAAGGTGTACTGAACTGTTTCCTTTGGGTATCATATGAAGACACATTTCTCTGACATGGGTTCGATCTTATCAGGTTGAAGCTTTTTCACATAAGCATCGCAACCCCAAACTTTAAGAAACGACAACTTGGGTTTCTTGCCAAACCACAGTTCATAAGGTGTCATCTCAACAGATTTAGATGGTGCCCTTTTTAACCTGAATGCATCAGTCTCTAAAGCATAACCCCAAAACGATAGTGGTAAATGGGTAAGATACGTCATAGATCGCACCATATCTAATAAAGTACGGTTACGACATTCGGACACACCATTACGCTATGGTGTTCCACGTGGCGTGAGTTGCGAAACTATTCCACATTGTTTCAAATGAAGACCAAACTCGTAACTCAAATATTCGCCTCCGCGATCACATCATAGAAACTTTATTTTCTTGTTACGACGATTCTCTACTTCACTCTGAAATTCTTTGAACTTTTCAAATGTTTCAGACTTGTGTTTCATCAAGTAGATATACCCATATCTGCTCAAATCATGTGTGAAGGTTAGAAAATAACGGTACCCGCCGCGAGCCTCAACACTCATTGGACCACATACATCAGTATGTATGATTTCCAATAAGTCAATTGCTCGCTCCATTGTTCCGGAGAACGGAGTCTTTGTCATCTTGCCCATGATGCATGGTTCGCAAGCACCAAGTCATTCATAATCAAGTGATTTTAAAAGCCCATCAGCATGGAGTTTCTTGATGCGCTTTACACCAATATGACCTAAACGGCAGTGCCACAAATAAGTTGCACTATCATTATCAACTTTGCATCTTTTGGCTTCAATATTATGAATATGTGTATTACTACGATTGAGATTCAACAAAAATAGACCACTCAACAAGGGTGCATGACCATAAAAGATATTACTCATATAAATAGAACAACCATTATTCTCTGATTTAAATGAATAACCGTCTGGCAACAAACAAGATCCAAATATAATGTTCATGCTCAAGCTGACACCAAATAACAATTATTTAGGTCTAAAACTAACCCCGAAGGTAGATGTAGAGGTAGTGCGCCGACGGCGATCACATCGACTTTGGAACCATTTCCCACGCGCATTGTCACCTAGTCCTTAGCCAATCTTCATTTAATCCGTAGCCCCTGTTTCGAGTTACAAATATGAGCAACCGAACCAGTATCAAATACCTAGGCGCTACTACGAGCATTAGTAAGGTACACATCAATAACATGTATATCGAATATACCTTTGTTCACTTTGCCATCCTTCTTATCCGCCAAATACTTGGGGCAGTTCCGCTTCTAGTGACCAGTCCCTTTTTAGTAGAAGCACTCAGTTTCATGGTTGGCTCCAGACTTGGGTTTCTTCCCGGGAGTAACAACTGGCTTGCTATTCTTCTTGAAGTTCCCCTTCTTTCCCTTGCACTTTTTATTGAAACTGGTGGTCTTGTTAACCATCAACACTTGATGCTCCTTTTTGATTTCTACCTCCGCAGCTTTGAGCATTGCGAAGAGCTCGGGAATTGTCTTCTGCATCCCTTGCATATTATAGTTCATCACGATGCCTGGCAGTGATTGAAGAACTCTATCAATAACACTATCATCATCAACTGTGACTCCAAGTTGAGTCATGTGGTTGTGGTACCCAGACATTCTGAGTATGTGTTCACTTACATAACTGTTATCCTCCATCTTGCTGCTATAGAACTTGTCGGAGATTTCATATCTCTCAACTCGGGCATTTGCTTGAAATATTAACTTCAACTCTTGGAACATATCATATGCTCCATGACGTTCAAAACGTCTTTGAAGTCCTAATTCTAAGGCGTAAAGCATGGCACACTGAACTATTGAGTAGTCAGCAAACCGCGTCTGCCAAACGTTCAAAGCGTCTACATTAGCGGGAGGGGGCTTGTCACCTAGCGGTGCTTCAAGAACATAATTCTTCTATGAAACAATGAGGATAATCCTGAAGTTACGGACCCAGTCCGTGTAGTTTCTACCATCATCTTTCAACTTAGCTTTCTCTAGGAACACATTAAAATTCACGGGAACGGTAGCACGAGCCATTGATCTACAACAACATAGATATGCGAAAACTATTAGGACTAAGTTCATGATAAATTAAAGTTTAGTTAATCATATTACTAAAGAACTCCCACTTAGATAGACATCCCTCAAGTCATCTAAATGATCACGTGATCCAAATAAACTAAACCATGTTCGATCATCACGTGAGATGGAGTAGTTTTCAATGGTGAATATCTTATGTTGATCATATCTACTATATGATTCACGCTCGACCTTTCGGTCTCAAGTGTTCCGAGGTCATGTCTGTACATGATAGGCTCGTCAAGTTTAACCCGAGTATTCTGCATGTGCAAAACCGTCTTACACCCGTTGTATGTGAACGTAGAGCTCATCACACCCGATCATCACATGGTGTCTTGGCACGACGAACTGTCGCAACGGTGCATACTCTGGGAGAATACTTGTACCTTGAAATTTTGTAAGGGATCATCTTATAATGCTACCATCGCTCTAAGAAAAATAAGATGCATAAAATGATCAACATCACATGCAATCAAAATATATGACATGATATGGCCATCATCATCTTGTGCTTTTGATCTCCATCTCCAAAGCATCGTCATGATCTCCATCGTCACAGGCTTGACACCACGATCTTCATCATAGTGTCATGGTCGCCTCGCCAACTATTGCTTCTACTACTATCGCTAACTCATAGTGATAAAGTAAAGCAATTACATAGCGATCGCAATTCATACAATAAAGATACAACCATAAGGCTCCTGCCGGTTGCCGATAATTTACAAAACATGATCATCTCATACAATATCATATAACTCATCACGTCTTGACCATATCACATCGCAACATGCCCTGCAAAAACAAGTTAGACGTCCTCTACTTTGTTGTTGCAAGTTTTACGTGGCTGCTACGGGCTTCTAACAAGAACCGTTCTTACCTACGCATCAAAACCACAACGATTTTTCATCAAGTGTGCTATTTTCACCTTCATCAAGGACCGGCCGTAGCCACACTCGATTCAACTAAGGTTGGAGAAACTGACACCCGCCAGCCACCTGTGTGCAAAGCACGTCGGAAGAACCAGTATCACGAACGCGGTCATGTAATGTCGGTTCGGGCCGCTTCATCCAACAATACCGCTAAATCAAAGTAAGACGTTGGTGGTAAGTAGTATGACTATTATCACCCACAACTCTTTGTGTTCTACTCGTGCATATCATCTATGCATAGACCTGGCTTATGACGCCATTGTTGGGGAACGTAATATTTCAAAAAAAATCCTATGATCACGCTAGGAGAAGCATAGTAACGAGCGGGGAGAGTGTGTCCACGTACCCTCATAGACCGAAAGCGGAAGTGTTTAGTAACGCGGTTGATGTAGTCGAACGTCTTCACAATCCAACCGATCCAAGCACCGAACGTATGGCACCTCTGTGTTCAGCACACGTTCAGCACGATGACGTCCCTCGAGCTCTTGATCCAGTTGAGAACGAGGGAGAGTTTCGTCAGCACGACGGCGTGGTGACGGTGATGATGAAGTTACCGACGCAGGGCTTCACCTAAGCACTTCAACAATATGACCGAGGTGTGTAACGGTGGAGAGGGGCACCGCACGCGGCTAAATAATTGGCTTGTGTGTGTCTTTGGGGTGCCCCCTCCCACGTATATAAAGGAGGGAGGGAGGAGGAGGCCGGCCCAAGGGGGGCGCGCCAAGGGAGGGAGTCTTACTTGGACTCCTGGTCCAAGTAGGATTTGCCCCCCCCCCTTTCCTATTCCCACTAGGAGAAGGAGGGAAGGGGGAGGAGAAGAGAAGGAAAGGGGGCGGCCCCCCAACCCTAAACCAATTCGGTTTGGGCCTAGGGGCGCGCGCGCCACCACCTGGTTGTTGCTTCTTCTCTCCACTAGGGCCCATTAAGGCCCATTGACTCCCCGGG
>LR738713.1:560499848-560682597 GCA_902687465.1 Secale cereale | reverse complement strand
AAGCCAACCTAATATAGCCTAGCCTAAAGTAGGGGTCATCGAGCCCTCGACAAGTACCAAACCCAACCTAATATAGCCTAGCCTAAAGTAGGTCTCATCGAGCCCTCGACAACTACCAAAGACAACCTAATATAGCCTAGCCTAAAGTAGGGGTCATCGAGCCATCGACAACTACCAAAGACAACCTAATATAGCCTAGACTAAAGTAGGGGTCATCGAGCCCTCGACAAGTACCAAACCCAACCTAATATAGCCTAGCCTAAAGTAGGTCTCATCGAGCCCTCGACAACTACCAAAGCCAACCTAATATAGCCTAGCCTAAAGTAGGGGTCATCGAGCCATCGACAACTACCAAAGACAACCTAATAGAGCCTAGACTAAAGTAGGCTATAGCCAAACTTTTTTCAAACACAAAATAGGCACAAATAAGGCATTGATAACATAATTCAGAAGCACAATTTCAGTACAAATGTCTTGAAATTTTAAGTGATACAAATAGCATATACTACAAATAGCATATACTAGTACAACAACATGAAATCATTCATCAAGTATCTCCTTTATCTTCCTGATCTTCCCCTTGGTGGCCTCCTTCTCTTTGAACAGGTCACCTATGGTGTACTCCAAATGTCTTTTCTCTTGCTTGAACTTCTCCCTCTCCTCCAACAACCTGTCCCTCTCCTGCTTGAGCTGCTCCATCTCCTGCAGCAGCTTCAACTTCTCTATCTTCTCTTGGTCTCTCTCTTTCTCTGCTTTGGCCCTTATAACCTGATGTATGTTAGTGTCTGCTTTGGCAGCCAAGTTCTTTTTCTCAAGCTCTTCCTTCAGGTCACTAAGAGCTAACCGTGCATTGCCTAGTTGGGAAATTGCATCTTCCTTGTCAGCCACCATTTTTGCAAAGTCAACTTTAAAGAACCTCAGGTCATTTTCCATCTTCCTCTTATCTTGCAGTACCTTGAACACTTCTTCAGCACTAACTACGTTCTGTCTCAGTCTGCCAGTCAACTCCTTCTCATACATATCCCAGATCCTCGCTAAAGCTGTCTTCAATGTGTTTGGCCACTCTGCATCAACCCATTCCACATATGTGCACTTGGGTCCATCCTAAGAATGTGTGTGAAAAACATAAATAACATTAATTTTATTTTCTGATAACAAATGCAGAACAGTTAACTGATAATATTGCAGAAGCAATGAGCTCAAATATGTCCTACTTGGTTAAATCATATGAAGCAATGAACAAATGAGCTCAAAGAACTGCTAACTTACCTTTTGTGCACAGCCTAGAAACCTCCTGCCGCTATCGGTGGATTCAAACGCCACAAATTTCTCACAGAGGGCTCGATGCTCACAACGTGCAGGATGATTCACAGCAAGGCCGCACCATTCATTGCACTCCATGGTCGCAGGTGCCTAAACATAAGGAAAATATGTTCTAATTCTACAAAGAACAGAAATCCCCCTTATACCTAGAACCCTAACCCTAGATGCGAGCTCATGAGATGCACACGGCCAGAAGCTTACCTTGCTGACACACTCGTCGTCAGACGACGAGGACGAGCCGGAACCATCAGACCAAGACACCATCTCTCCCTCCCGTCGGCGATGCGGCGGCGGCTGGCGTTCACGGCGACGGCGACGAGAGGGGCGCCAGAGGGGAAAGGAGGGGCGCAGAAGAGAACAGAACGAGCTGAGCTCAAGAGCAGAGCGGTCGAACAGAGGGAAGTTGGAGTTGACGCCCAGCTGAAACGGCCGTTTGGCCTCGGCCGTTACCGCTGGCCACGTGGTTCCGACAGGCGGGCCTGGCTTGTCGGAATTCCACTTAGCGGCGTAGCACAGACGGTTTAGTGTTTTTTGTGACTCACTTGCCACAGAAGTGGTGGCTCGCAGTTATTTTTGCCCAAGTTGGTGGTGCAGAGGTACCCTAGCCACAAATCTGGTGGTTTTGGGCAATTAACTCCCCGTGGTGGCTAGTGGCGAAGACAGGGGGACCAGCACGGGCCCTGGCCCCCCCCCCTAACACCACGATTTTGTAGGTAATTTACTACGAACAATGAAAAAATAGCACTATTTTGCTGTGAAATATATATTTTTCAGCACTTTGGCCCTCCTCAACTTGTTTTAGTAGCACTTGGCCTCACTGATATACATTTTCTGGCCCCGTCACTGGTGGTGGCAGGTGCCACGTGTTGGCTGGCGGACTTGCCGCCACGGCGAATGTGGTTTTTTCTCTTAATACGGATCACATGTGGTTCTTTTTGTCATTACGAAAGCATTGGTGGTCTTATCTCATAAAAAATCAGTTTTTTGTTGAAAGAAATGCACTGTGAACTTATGCACGTTCTTAAAGTACCTTGCAGCCTTTTCTTTTCCGAATCTAGGGTTTGATTTGAAGGCCTTGCAGCTTACATCCACATTTGTTTTTTAGCAGAAGGTCACATAATTTACAGCCCACAAAGTGGATGTCAAATATACCTGGCTATTTGTCGGGTCGGGCCTACCAAAGCCCGTCGCAAAAAAACCAGGCCCGAGCCCGGCCAGGCCCGCCCGCCGAATCAAAAAATCGGGCCCGAGCCCGGCCCATCACACTAAAAAACCACCGGGCCTCGGGCCACGGGCCGTGCCTCTTCGCTAATGTGCAAAAATGACGGGCCCGGGCCCAGCCATCGGGCTTGAAATCTAGGCCCGAGCCCGGCCATGGACAAGGTTGGGCCGGGCCGGGTCGGCTTTTTCGGGCCGACCGGGCCGGGCTGCCCATGGCCAGGTCTTGTCAAACCAGGCCCGTAGCCCATAGGTCTGGCCCGTATCCCCAGTGGGCCAGCTCGCCTGCCAATTCCTTGAAACTTTCGACGCGCGTTGAGCCGCCGTGCCGCCGCCGCCGCCGCCGCCAGAATTCGCGAAATCAGCGGCGCAGCCTGAGAGATGGAGCGCGGCGTGCGGGAGCTGTGGGCGGAGTCGCGCGAGCTGCTGGGCCTCCACTCACCGGACGCCGTGGCGCGCGCCGACCTGCCCCCGACTCCGCTCGCCTTCCTCCGCGACCATGTCTCCCCGGGCCGCCCGCTCCTCGTCTCCGCCACCGCCACCCGCCACTGGCCCGCTGCCTCGCTCTGGCCCACCGAATCCTACCTCCCCGACGCGCTCCGCTCCACCGACGTCTCCGTCCACCTCACCCCCGACGGCCGCGCCGACGCCCTGGCCCCGCACCCGCGCCGCCCCGGCGCCAGGTGCTTCGCGTCCGCGCACGTCCGCCGGGTCGACTTCCCCGCCGCCGTGCGGCTCATCAGGGACTCCGACCCGGCCGCCGGCATGGTGGCGTACGCGCAGCAGCAGGACGACTGCCTGCGCGGGGAGTACGCGGCGGTGGCCGGCGACGTGGACGCGCACGTGCCCTGGGCCAGCGAGGCGCTCGGCTGCCTCCCCGAGGCCGTCAACCTCTGGATCGGCAACTCCTGCTCCGTCACCTCCTTCCACAAGGACCACTACGACAACATCTACGTCGTCCTCTCCGGCGAGAAGCATTTCCTCCTCCTGCCCCCCACCGAGCACCACCGCCTCCACGTCCGCGACTACCCCGCCGCCCGCTACGTCCCGGTGACGGAAGGGGAGGAGGTGCCGAAGCTCAAGCTGGAGATGGAAGAGCCCGAGAGGGTCGTGCCGTGGAGCAGCGTGGACCCGTACCCGGCGTCGCCGGAGGAGATGGCGGCGCAGGTCTCATCCTGCCCGCTCTACTTCAAGGGTCCCAGGCCGATTCGCTGCACCGTCCGCGCTGGCGAGATGCTCTACTTGCCGAGCATGTGGTTTCACCATGTCAGCCAGAGCCCCGGGCCTAACGGGCTCACCATTGCCGTCAACTACTGGTATGACATGCAATTTGACATCAAGTATGCCTACTTTAACTTCCTGAGGTCGCTGGAGATCAAAGATTCTCCATTGGAGAACAATGATGATGCTTTCGAAGGTGAGCTTGAGGAGAAAAGCGATTGAGCTAATGGGTTGTGATAGTATTGGGGTTTCGGACAATTCCGCAAGGGCAGTATGTGGCTTGGGTTTTCCGTTGCCATTATCTAACAGTTCTTCAGGTTTTCGAAGTAGTTATCCAGAGCAATGATCTGGATTGCTGGCGGTGTATGTTATACCAAAATTTGCAGGTGCCAGATTGCACATCAGGATTGATCTAGTAGCAAAAGAACATTTTGGAAGGTGTTAAGCTTCATTCAGAAAGGGCAGCATGGATTCTTCTTTCGTCCAATAACTTATATTCTGCAGGTCTAGAAACGGCATCTTGAGTAAATTATGCATGAGACATTTGAGTAGAAGATGAATCAGACTGAAAACAGCACAATATCAGTTGATGAGCTATTCCGACAGTGTTATCTCTGGTGCTGCTAATGGATACTTATTTTTCTTCACTTAATTTCTTTGTAACAAAACTCTGTTAACTTCTCTTTCGTACTAACATGAGGCGCTGAATTGAAATGTACTTTCTTGAATTTAGATGTATGCGGTTGATTCAATTTGTGTTAATTTGATTCTTCTTGGTAACTGTGCTGAACTTATTCTTTCTGAATTTCAGTCGTCATAACATAATCTGATTCTGAATACAAATTCTGAAACTGCTAGTAGTTTAGTATTTCTCATGTAGGCATCCACAAATATAGATTCACAACATTTCCCTTTACATAACTAGCTTGTGATTTTGTAAATCAACTGACATTGTAGCTTCTGTTTCACTTATTAAGTATACAAATAACGAGTAGCACTGGTGTAGTTGTAATAACACAACAAAATTGGCAAGACATAGTTACAATTTGTAAACATGCAACCTCCTGATTCTGAAAAGTCGTTCCAAGCAGTTCTTCAACCTGCTTTGGCCAGCTCCCGGTCCACAGCCACCTTCAGAAAGCTGCCTTCTTCGACCACCATCTGCATCGGCAGGAAGCCGAGCCCGTTAGCCACAGCGAGCATCAGCTCCTTCATCTCAGCCCGGAACTCCTCGAGGTCCACCGTGCCATTGCCGTCTCGGTCGAACCTCGCAAACAGGCCACGGTAAAGCTCGACAAGCTCAGCATGGCTCATGGCAGACTCATCAACGCCAAAGTGCTTCTCAAGAACCCTGAGGCTCATGAGCTCCTGGGCCATCTCGGAGTAGGACAGCAGGCCATCATGGTTGGTGTCGAGGGCCGCAAACCGGCCGTCCACCGATGAGTTGAAGGCGCCTTCGTCCTCGACGAAGCTCTGGACGGTCTTGCCATCAAGGATTTCTACACTCATGTTGTTTCTCAGGATGTGGATGTGGCAAAGTTTGTGTTCTGGTTTGGCTCTGAGGGAACATGAAGCTGGCCTCCGCTGTTTAAATAGGCTAGTCTGCAGTTGGTTTTTCAGTGTGGGCGCTAACGATATTGATATGGATGTTTCAGACTGGCTTCGGCATGGTCAGAAGTAGCCTGCGGTTTTGGGGCATTTCAGTGCTATGTTGGCATGTTGCCAACTGCCATCACTAGCTTCGGTGGTGAGAAGCGGCCTGTGGTTTTTAGTATGTTGTATGCTATGGGCATGCCGAAAAGTGGCTGCAGCTACCGGGCTTCAGGGCTCCTGGTATTTGAATATTTTTTTAAACACATTTTCATTACTTAAAAAAAATCTTATATCAAATACGTGAATACATACACACATTCCTAAGGCCTGGTAAATAGCTGAAAAGAAAATACTTTGTATTTTGGGAAATACAAAAAAGAGAAACTGACAGAAAATGGCACACCTTTTCTCCTATATAGTCAATTTTTTTTCTATAGCCCAAAACAAAATGAGATTTCTACCAAAACTTGCCACGGGTATTCAGAATGTGTATATGTATCCCCGTGAAAAAATTTGTATTTTTTTTTGAAACTTCAAAAATACAAATTTCAAAATGTTTAAATATAGGGAGCAGTGGAGCTCGGGTGCTGCAATCCCTCTCTCATGGGCATGAATACTTTTGCAGATGCTTTTGTGATATTTAATTGTTTGAAGCCGTCGTTTGCGAAATCTGAGAAGAAAAGTCCCTGGTCCACCCAGCTTTGGCAATGGAGCAACTAACTTTGTCCCAATTTATTATTTGAAACCATAAAGTACGGAGTTAAGTTCAGTACAAAAATGCACCTCCATTTGTCCTTCACCACGAGAGCCACAAGTAGATGTTGGATGTCATTGAGGGATCACAATACCAACACTTTACAAACGGCCTAACGCACCGCAGCGACATGTGTATCGAACCCCATTGCGCAATACAGGAGCATCCACAGTCAATGAGTGTCATAGCCAAACACGGACCTTGATCGGGAGTTCCGCCATGGAAATTCAAAACGATTAGCGTGTCGGGGAGGCATCTTGCGTCATCATTAAGCAAAGATAAACCACAACACCAAGAGCACGGAGCTCGCCGCAACACAACGGTAGCCATGGGAGGATCTTGAGCATGCATCCCATTGTTAGAGTCCAGAGTAAAATGAAGCCACCTCAGGCGTTTGGATTCTCGACCGTCGGATCTCGCTCCCGAACGAATCATGTCTGTCGGATCTCCGGATGGACAGATCTGACCGTCCGATCGAGTGAACACTGCTACAACTGTCCCTTTTACACTCTCTTTGCCTTACTCTCACCCATTGACACGTGGGCCCCAGGCGTTGTGGGCCACACTCATCAACGACTGTGGTGGGTCATTCTACAGGTGCTTGGCCATCTCTGCGCGGGGGGCGTGCCACCGCCTGTTATTTCGGTTGCCCACCGAGGGTGTTTTCGGCATTTCATGCCTTGCCCCTTGTTGGGTCAAACCCTAGCCGCCACTCCCCAGTCCCCACCACGCCTCTCTCCTTCTCTGTTGCAACTTGCAACCGCCGCCGCGCTCCAGTCCTTCTCTCCTCCCCGTTCCTCTTCCGCCACCAAGTTCACCGCAGCCGTTGCTCTCCCCACCACTAGCATGTCGTCGATGGCCAATCGGGCCAGCCTTGGAGCTGGCAAACCAGCCCACGCCCCTGGCCGCCAAGATGAAGGAAGGAACCAACGGCAGCAGCCTCTACAGACTTACCTGGCCGCGTCCCGCTGCCCTCCCTTCTGCGCGCACCCATGGCCACCCGCTGCCCTCCCTTTTGCGCGCGCCCATGGCCACCCGCTCGCGTCCGTCCGCCCCGCACGCGCAGTGCTCCCCTCACCCGTGCTCATCGGAGCTCCGCTCCCACCCCCGCATCAGGCCGTCCCCTGGCTCGGCGGCCGCTCCTGGCCACGCCAAGTGCGCGCCTAGCCGTTTCCTCCCGCACCCCCTCCCCCGCGTTCCTCGTGCTGCCTTGCTTCAGCGGCTGCCCCTCGCGGTTGTTGCTGCATGCTCCCGCTGTGGCTGCTGCCCAGGGCCGCGGGCGCCACCCACACGTGCCCGCCGGAGCCCCGCGTCCGCCCGCCGTCGCCCACGCACCTCCCTTCGGGCCTGGTGCAGGACCAGCCAAGATGGGGGCGGGGATGGAGAACGAGGCATACATCTCGCGAAGCCTCCGGCGTCCCTCTCCCTTGACGCCCTCCACGGCTCCCCTCCCGCGGACGCGGGGGTTCGTGTCTTCGTTATGGCTGAGTGCCACCGATCCGTCGTCCTCCACAAGCGTGGCCCAAACATCCTTCACAACCCATGGTTCGACTCGGTATGCGCCTACTCACACATCGTCTTCTTATTCCATATTCCGTTTGGAGAGGGTTCATGGCTGTGGCCTGATGCACGCGGATTGTGTTGCTTCTGCGGGGAACGACGGAGAGGGGCCGGCTCGGTTTCTGCTCCTGCCCAGTGATGTTTACTCGCAGGAACCTATCGACCGATTCAGTACGACGTGATGGCCTGCCGATTCAATTGCTCCTTGATTACCACTCTCGGCTGACAGCTAATTCGTTGGTACTGTGCTCTGACTGACTCCCTATTCCTCATTATCCAGGAGTAGCATGGCCATGAGTTTGCAATTAAGTGGGGCACATCCATCGACCAAGATCAAGGACAGAGCTCCCATTGTTAGAGTCCAGAGTAAAATGAAGCCTCCTCGGGCGTTTGAATTCTGGACCGTCGGATCACGCTTCGGAACGAATCTTGTCCGTCGGATCTTCGGATGGACAGATCTGGCCGTTCGATCGAGTGAACACTGCTACAACTGTCCCTTTTACACTCTCTTTGCCTTACTCTCACCCATTGACACGTGGGCCCCATGCGTTGTGGGCCACGCTCGTCAGCGACTGTGGTGGGTCATTCTACACGTGCTTGGCCGTCTCTGCGTGGGGGGCGTGCCACCGCCTGTTATTTTGGTTGCCCATCGAGGGTGTTTTCGGTATTTCATGCCTTGCCCCTTGTTGGGTCAAACCCTAGCCGCCACTCCCCAGTCCCCACCACGCCTCTCTCCTTCTTTGTTGCAACTTGCAACCGCCGCCGCGCTCCAGTCCTCCTCTCCTCCCCGTTCCTCTTCCGCCACCAAGTTCACCGCCGCCGTTGCTCTCCCCACCACCAGCATGTCATCGATGGCCAATCGGGCCAGCCTTGGTGCTGGAAAACCAGCCCACGCCCCTGGCCGCCAAGATGAAGGAAGGAACCAACGACAGCAGCCTCCACGGACTTACCTGGCCGCGCCCCGCTGCCCTCCCTTCTGCGCGCGCCCATGGCCACCCGCTTGCATCCGTCCGCCCCGCACGCGCACTGCTCCCCTCACCCGTGCTCATCGGAGCTCCGCTCCCACCCCCCGCATCAGGCCGTCCCCTGGCTCAGCGGCCGCTCCTGGCCACGCCAAGCGCGCCCCTAGCCGTTTCCTCCCGCATCCCCCCACATTCCTCGTGTTGCGTTGCTTCAGCGGCTGCCCCTCGCGGTTGTTGCTGCATGCTCCCGCTGTGGCTGCTGCCCAGGGCCGCGGGCGCCGCCCACGCGTGCCCGCCGGAGCCCCGCGTCCGCCCGCCGTCTCCCACACACCTCCCTCCGGGCCTGGTGCAGGGCCAGCCAAGATGGGGGCGGGGATGGAGAACGAGGCGTACATCTCGCGAAGCCTCCGGCGTCCCTCTCCCCTGACGCCCTCCACGTCTCCCCTCCCACGAACGCGGGGGTCCGTGTCTTCGTTATGGCTGAGTGCCACCGGTCCGTCGTCCTCGACAAGCGTGGCCCAGACATCCTTCACAACCCATGGTTCAACTCGGTATGCGCCTACTCACACATCGTCTTCTTATTCCATATTCCGTTTGGAGAGGGTTCATGGCTGTGGCCTGATGCACGCGGATTGTGTTGCTTCTGCGGGGAACGACGGAGAGGGGCTGACTCGGTTTCTGCTCCCGCCCAGTGATGTTTACTCACAGGAACATATCGACCGATTCAGTACAACGTGATGGCTTGCCGATTCAATTGCTCCTTGATTACCACTCTCGGCTGACAGCCAGTTCCTTGGTACTGTGCTCTGACTGACTCCCTATTCCTCATTATCCAGGAGTAGCATGGCCATGAGTTTGCAATTGAGTGGGGCACATCCATCGGCCAAGATCAAGGACTGTGCCCTCTAGGGCATACTGGTGGTGGCCTGAGTACCATCCCTCGGTGTGGAGAAACGATGGCCTACCCCTTGTCGGCAGGTAACAACTCCTTCGTGTTTGTCCTGTTTCCTCCACTATCCTTTCTTTTCACACCATGACATTCCTGATACTTATATATGTCTTTCTCCCAAATTAACGCAAACCATCGCAACCCCTTCCAAGTTCGGCCAATCAAAGTCCATATACTTGGCAGGACGTCTTCTATGGTCTGTCTGCTTCATCGGCATTCAACTTTTTTCTTCTCCGGTGATTTGCTGTGTAAGTCCCATTGTTAGAGTCCAGAGTAAAATGAAGCCTCCTCAGGCGTTTGGATTCTCGACCGTCGGATCTCGCTCCCGAACGAATCCTGCCCGTCGGATCTCCGGATGGACAAATCTGGCCGTCCGATCGAGTGAACACTGCTACAATTGTCCCTTTTACACTCTCTTTGCCTTACTCTTGCCCATTGACACGTGGGCCCGGGCCACGCTCGTCTGTGACTGTGGTGGGTCATTCTACATGTGCTTGGCCGTCTTTGCGCGGGGGGCGTGCCACCGCCTGTTATTTCGGTTGCCCACCGAGGGTGTTTTCGGCATTTCATGCCTTGCCCCTTGTTGGGTCAAACCCTAGCCGCCACTCCCCAGTCCCCACCACGCCTCTCTCCTTCTCTGTTGCAACTTGCAACCGCCGCCACGCTCCAGTCCTCCTCTCCTCCCCGTTCCTCTTCCGCCACCAAGTTCACCGCCGCCGTTGCTCTCCCCACCACCGGCATGTCGTCGATGGCCAATCGGGCCAGCCTTGGTGCTGGCAAACCAGCCCGCGCCCCTGGCCGCCAAGATGAAGGAAGGAACCAACGGCAGCAGCCTCCACGGACTTACCTGGCCGCGCCCCGCTGCCCTCCCTTCTGCCGCGCCCATGGCGACCCGCTGCCCTCCCTTCTGCGTGCGCCCATGGCCACCCGCTCGCATCCGTCCGCCCCGCACGCGCACTGCTCCCCTCACCCGTGCTCATCGGGGCTCCGCTCCCACCCCCGCATCAGGCCGTCCCCTGGCTCGGCGGCCGCTCCTGGCCACGCCAAGTGCGCGCCTAGCCGATTCCTCACGCATCCCCCCACTTTCCTCGCGCTGCGTTGCTTCAGCGGCTGCCCCTGGCGGTTGTTGCTGCATGCTCCCGCTGTGGCTGCTGCCCAGGGCCGCAGGCGCCACCCGCGCGTACCCGCCGGAGCCCCGCGTCCGCCCGCCGTCGCCCACACACCTCCATCCGGGCCTGGTGCAGGGCCAACCAAGATGGGGGCGGGGATGGAGAACGAGGCGTACATCTCGCGAAGCCTCCGGCGTCCCTCTCCCCTGACGCCCTCCACAGCTCCCCTCCCGCGGACGCGGGGGTTCGTGTCTTTGTTATGGCTGAGTGCCATCGGTCCGTCGTCCTCCACAAGCGTGGCCCAGACATCCTTCACAACCCATGGTTCAACTCGGTATGCGCCTAATCACACATCGTCTTCTTATTCCATATTCCGTTTGGAGAGGGTTCATGGCTGTGGCCTGATGCACGCGGATTGTGTTGCTTCTGCGAGGAACGACGGAGAGGGTCCGGCTCAGTTTCTGCTCCCGGTGATGTTTACTCGCAGGAACATATCGACCGATTTAGTACGACGTGATGGCCTACCGATTC
The DNA here is from genome assembly GCA_902687465.1 of Secale cereale. NCBI lineage: Eukaryota > Viridiplantae > Streptophyta > Magnoliopsida > Poales > Poaceae > Secale > Secale cereale. The sequence goes on along the minus strand of LR738713.1, from coordinate 560,671,377 downwards.
AATTGCTCCTTGATTACCACTCTCGGCTGATAGCCGGTTCCTTGGTACTGTGCTCTGACTGACTCCCTATTCCTCATTATCCAGGAGTAGCATGGCCATGATTTTGCAATTGAGTGGGGCACATCTATCGGCCAAGATCAAGGACAGTGCCCTCTAGCGCGTGCTGGTGGTGGCCTGAGTACCATCCCTCGGTGTGGAGAAACGCTGGCCTACCCCTTCTCGGCAGGTAACAACTCCTTCGTGTTTGTCCCGTCTCCCCCACTCTCCTTTCTTTTCACACCATGACATTCCTGATACTTATATATGTCTTTCTCCCAAATTAACGCAAACCATCACAACCCCTTCCAAGTTCGGCCAGTCAAAATCCATATACTTGGCAGGATGTCTTCTATGGTATGTCTGCTTCATCGGCATTCAATTTTTTTCTTCTCCAGTGATTTGCTGTGTAAGTTGCTAAGATTTGGTTATTTTTTTTCACTTTTATTCATGGTAACAAATTAGGTGGGCAAGCACAAACTACTCGGTTCTGGCACTGTTTACGGCACTGTTTACAGTTTTAGTAGCAGTTTATCTCCTGATAGGTTATTGGTAACTCCGGAAAGATTTTGTTCTGAACTTTGTATTGTTGAATTAACCTATTTGAATTGTTATATGTTTTGTTTGCCTACATATTGCAATAAGCGACTAGCTGATTATTTGTTTTATCCTTGTTATTAGGTGCGACTGGGATGTCCAACCATTAATTGCCTTAGTTCGTTGGTGACCGGAGTTAATCTCAGGATCATACTTCTAAGTACCTTCTGAAACATGACTTTGGTTTTCCCTGATAGGCTTTTGTCTTTCTTAGTGCGATAATTCAATGATAGTGTTTGCATAAACTCGGTTGGTTACAATCACCACTGCCCATGCAACTTTGTGGGTTTTTAACAATCAGCAATGTGTGTCTTACATATTTATTACCGTTGACATCCTCACCAGCTCAACTGACAACCCCACTCACTCTTTCTGCAACATAAGGTTTCCAAGCAAGTCGTTAATCTCCACTGCCGGTAAAGTATTCTCTATTGTCACCTTCCATCCCTCGTTGTTCTGTATGGTTCACATAAAAGTGTTTTTTCTGCATTATTTATTTGTATTAGATGATTATTAGTGCATTAGGAAGTTGTGGTAGCTGCTTCCCCATCCTTCATATGAACTCTGCTAGGATTTTTATTTAGACATGATTTGCTTTACCTATATAGACCTTCACAATTTTTCTCAATATAGTCCATTAATTGTTTCTAATTGGTATTGGTATTCATTACAGTACTCCCAAGTTTAGTCATTACGGTTGCTGACATCGAGGTGGATGAAGGCAATGAGCCAAGGCGAAGAAACCGCTTAGCCCATGCCCTTCTCCCCGTCACTGAGCTCGCCATGTTGCTATGTCCGTCTCTCCTTCCTCGTTGGCAGCAGATGGAGTCAATGAGATAACGGCAGCGCCTATGAGCAGATGTTCAGCAGGTTGTTGACAACAACGATTTTACCGTCTTCGCACCACCCTGAGGTATATTTGGGCTCCCAACCCATCTCTAATGTGGTCCCTAAATTTATTGTTTTGAATTTCACTAATTTCTTTCCGCGTGTATGTGATCAAATGCTCCAGATTATGTATGGAATCTTCTTGTTTTATACAAGCTTAACTGTTTCCTATGAGGCAGCTACTAAGAATGATGAATATAGCATTGCTTTGGGATTTGTGTTTTAGTCATTGGCTTTGTTTCACAATCTTCTCTTGGATTTGTTTCATACTAGCAGTATCTTTGCTTTGTATATGCTATGTTCCGTGAAATGAACAGTAGAGCCATTGTACTGTATGTTTTCTATTTAGGATGGCAAGAGCAAAGATGGACTCACTGGCCACCGCGTCATGGCCGAAGAACTGACTGAAGGAACACTTTTTTATGCTATATAGCAGCTAATTATTTAGCCTATTTTTTATGCTTCCCAGGATATGGATGACGCCATGTGATTGAGCACTACCCATCACCTAAAAGAAGGTAAGTATTGCATATGAATAGATAGATTCTTTTCCTAGCAGGAACTTAGATACTAAGATAGGTCTTAGTATACATATGTTTGTTAATAGCATGTATTATGCTTTTTACAAGAAGAATTTTATGCTGCAAATATTTTGGATGGAAAAGTTATTATAGGAGTGGGTTGTTTCACCAACCTTCTAATTGTATATTGTATTATCTGAAGCTTAGTGTTGTTTTAGAATAAATTTTTTCATAGTCAGATTACTATGCTTCTGACGCTTATAGTACGTGACACATACAATTATTTCTATAACGAGGTTTTGATTCATGCTTATGATCACATTATGAAGTTGTATTCTGCTTCAACTCATGTTTCTACCCTAATCTGCTTACTAATTGAAGTTGATATTTGCGTGTCTGACCTACTTAGACCTAATTTTTGCATGTTCTTACCTTCGTGACCTTAGTGCACAACCTTATACTTGGTGTCTTTCAAACTAATAGGAAAGGGGATATATTATATAACAATCTATGAATAAGCTGGTGAATACATTTTAGCATCCTTTGTTGTGACTCTTTCTATTCATCCGTTTAGGTACTTCTAGGAAACGGACAATTGCCCTCAAGGTCAAAATCTCACATAAATGCTCCAAGGCCCCTGGTGAGCCTATTCCCCCTTTTTAAGTTTCTCAGTGTCACTTCTATAGGTTTGCTTTAGAGGTTATGGTGCATGTGCTGTGCTGAGGTTTTACTACTTTCCTTTTAACTAAACCTCTTAATTTGATCATCACATGTTTCTGCAATTGGACCAAAGTGACAACATTACTTATAGCCTACCCGGCAGATGTAACCATAATGAACTGGGATCAACACATACACGCGCCCCCACACACACATACAGAGAGAGAGAGGGAGAGAGGGGGAGGGAGAAGGAGAGAGAGATGCCTACAGAGTTCTTCTAGATCCTCTGCCTCTCTGACTTGGGGGGAAATAGGAGCTCAAGACAAACTCAATTGCTCAACTATATTATGTAGGGCTCAATCGTGTTGTATAGGCCGTAAACAGATACATAAAGGTTATTTTTAATATAGAACTCAAATAGATATTATTTGAGGTGATTTTAGTTCCATAATTAGCATGTCCACATAAAGGATCCAGTGTAGAAAACTAAACGTCTTGAGGTTTATTTCATATAAGAATGTGTCAAAATTGAAATTTTAAAATCCTTTGCTATGATGGTACATAAAGGCTATTATGAATGGTCTTTCGACTTGTGGGGTGTTGCTAACTGCATTGTTTTCGTTCTATTTCTTTGTGGCAAACTTGATGTGTCTCAATCATACTGGGCAATACTGAGTTTACGTTGACAATTCATAAGTCAAATATTTGGTGCATTGCCTTTTGGCATAGAACTGTTCACTATTGTATAGTTTTGGATCTCGCTTCTCGATCGGGCAATGCGTGCCAGGGTGCGCTCCCTTGCAAATTTAGTTACCATCCGAATATGTGTTTTCCTTTGACCCCACAAAAGAATGTTTCTTTGAGGGCATGCAAAAGAATTGTTAAAAGATGAACAATTTCATAGGCTTGCCCACATCTTAGCCATTTTGGAGAATATTATACGCCCATCTAAGTAGTGGAAACCCATGACTTTACTGACCACTATAAATTCATTTTGCTAACATCTGACCTATTGTTTTCCGTCCTCTTCTGCTCCAGACCAGGCAAGCAACATCGGCGCCGGACTGGCCACCCTCGCACCACTAGGCTTCCTTCAGGATAGTTACCCATGGGCAAGTACTTCGGACATTTATTCTCGCTTGTGATTTCGCTCATTATGACCATGGATGCAAAATCCTATTGCATAGGTATCTAGCGCCCAGCTTGAACAACGGTGAGGTCTTCGATTGAGCTTCCCCTGGACCTATGTCCCCTGCTAGCCCGCAGGTGCCTTCGTCTATGCAGGTTAGTTGGTGTATCCCCGTTATGCATTATGGCACCTACCTTTCGATCAGTTCATCCTTTACTTATCGTGTATTGCCAAGACCTTGGTACCCTTGAGTGACGATTCCATCTTTTAGACTTTGTTCCAATACAACTGTAGCTTTATGCGCTTTTCCTGTGACAAACATATAGTTTGGTTTACCCAAAAGCATGTGCAAGGCTATACCACAATATGAGCGTCTAAATGAATATACAAACATTGGTTCCAGCTATTGCTGTAAGAATATGTAGATACAAAATTAAATATAGTTCTGGTTGTTTGCGGTTATATTGATCTTGGTCTAAGCCTGGCTCCATCACTAGGCACGATGTTTTTAGAAACATCAGGCGACATAACTATATTTGCCGATAATGACACCTGGATAGAAGCAATTTACTGGAATACTTACTCTTTGTCTTGCCTAATTTTATACTAACTTTGTTGAGCTTCTTTATGAGGCAGACTAAGCCTTGCGTTGTGAGGATCCCGGGCAGAATGATGCTTGATTTCCTGTTGGAGCAGCTTGTGTTTCCTGCAGCCATTTACAGTAAAAGGGGAAATTTAAATAACACCATGAGTGTCACCATTCTGTTCTGGACCTCTGTCCATAACAACAGATCCTGTCGAGCATAGATGTCAATTACTTGTGTTCGATCCTCTGTTTAGGCGGCGGCGGAAGAGACTGCCTCTATGGAAGCCATCAGGTGGATAAGAAATGCCATAAACACTGTCGTCAAATATCTGAATTACAGATGCTTGAACATGATGGACCAAGACTTTGGTTACAATGAGACTCTTAAGAATGTTTAGGTGGTAGCTCATAGTCTGATCTTCTAAAGGACAGAAGCAATAGTTTTGAGAAATAGCGATATGTGTTGAGAAGGCAGAGTCAAGCATGTGAGCATGAAGTATTTGCACCTGTGGCTCTTCACGGTCATGCCTTTGGACTCAAGCCTTTTGTTGTTACTTTTGGACTCGAGCCTTTTGTTGTTGCCTGGACCAACTGCTGTGTATTGAATGTATATATATACCTGAAAGTATATATATTGATGCAGTGCTTCTAATATAAACTTGATAATTAAACTCGTGATTTATAGAGATTGCCTTGATTTCTCTTTGCACCAGTGAGTGTTTAAAACAACACATAATCTACTGTGCTATAAACCCATGTCATTGTAAGGGAGATCATCATTACATGACAAAGTGGGCTGCGACAGGCCACACTATCGGATTGAATATGACTATCCGGTGGCACCACTGCCGGGTGCGGTAAGCCGCACTTCCTACCTAGTACCAAAGAAAGTAGCTTGGTCCTAGACTCGTCGAGCGTGCCACACTAAGTGAACGAAGGCTGCTAGTGGGAAAGGTGTCGGCGGGATGGCCCCCGGACATGCAACGGAGCCTAGAACCCTTTCGAAAATATCGGGGTCGGCAACGCCCCTCAACCCGGCCCGCCCTGGCCGGCTTCCCAGCGCAACCCGGCCAGACGTGGCGACCCGGCCGGCCGACATGCGCATTCCGACCGCTCCCAAGAAGACGAATCCATACAAGACAAATGAGCCGGACCTCGGCCCAATCCTCAACCCGGCGACAGGTCAGCGCCCGTTGCCTCCAAGCGTACCACAAGACAGGCCCCCACGAGGGGGCGAGCATGATTACAGTGGCCCACATACCCCGCTGACCGGCGCGGGGATGGCTACAGTGCGCTTCCATCCCATCAACAAGGACCGATGGAGACCAAGCGTCCCGGCACTGTAACTGACTTGGACCGCCCACTTCGTGACGTATGGTACTCCGAAGCACATTTCTTCCCGGAGAACCCGACGTACCCTGGTACTCGGCGTGTCCCAGCACCAGCTTCCCGACACTGATGTCCAGGCCCCACGCCCGTGTAATATGACTATGACTGTTGTAACCTCGGGGGGGGGGGGCAGTCTATAAGATCCCCCGGCACCCCGCCATGTACATGGGCGAAAGTAGCGATCCTCAGTAGAATACACACCCACACACACCCAGGAGAAGGAGCAGCCTATGCATTGGCCCGTATTCCTTCCTCCTCAAAATAGCTCTAGGAGCAAGCTTGTATCATCTTCATATAAATCACACTTGGCAGGACTAGGGGTGTTATCTCTCTGAAGAGCCCCGAACCTGGTACGTCTTGTGTCTCACACTTGCGCGTGCCAACCTCGCCTCTGGAACCCACCGGTGCCCTTATGTCTGTCCTGCTCTTTAGCCATCCTATGGCATCTGCCGTGAGATCACCACGATAGTTGGTGCCCACCGTGGGGCAGCTCGAGGTGCCGGACGGAGTCAAGTTCCAGACGAGGACTTTCGCTTGCTCAAGCGAGCGCATCGTGCATGACGTCATCCTGGCAGTTGGCGCGGACGCCGCCGGCATCGCAGTGGACTCCATCGTCCTCTTCGGCGTGTTCCACGTCTCCATCGTGCTGGTGCCTGACGAGTACCCCAGCGGGGTGCTCGACATCACCGACTCCCCCGTCTCGGTCCACTGTGCCGATCCCAGCGACATGGCGGACCTATGCAATCGCGCCGAGGTACTCACCATTGGCTCGACCTCTTCCTCCACTAGCGCCACTGCCAAAGCCGCCAAAGCCCAGGCTGCCGCGGCCAAGGCCAACCCGCTGCGCACCACACTGATGAACCTCAGTGTTCCCCTCGCCACCGACGTCGACACCACCCAGGCCAAGGCTCGGCTCGACGAGGAGCATGTGCGCTTGCTGGACCAGGGCACAATGCTTGCCGCCATGCAGCGCCAGCTGGAGTTTGCTCTGCGGGAGCACGACGTTGCGTTCGGCTCCACGCTGGCCGCGGCTGAGCCCAGCCGGATTGCCGAAGTGCGTACACGAGGAGGATCCCTCAGGCGCGCGCTGGGTGTGATCCCCCCGTCTACGATACCCTCGTCAAGAATATGCGCGCCGCGAAGGCGGCCGCAGAGGGCCTGGAGCACCTGCAGGGCGAATAGCTGCTCGAGCGGCAGCAGCGTTTCCGGGATCTCCTCGCCACGACCAACGCACAACAAAAGCGCCTTGATGACAGAGAGAAGGCGAAGCGCCTCAACAACCCGGCCGCATCGGCCCGCGCCGAATGAAGGACCCGGCCGCTCTCTGGGATACCCAGCAGGCGCCTTCTCCACCCGGCAGCGAAGCCCGGTCTGGGACAACCTGGGGAGCCCGACCCTAGTAGAGCCAAGCCGTGACGGGCGACGGCGAACTAGGCAATGGGCCGGCTCCTGACGACCGACACCGGCAAGATCTCCCTCCACCCTGACCGGCTCTTCGGGGCCCAGTCGCAAGCCAGCTGGGTCCGCACGACATCGACAACGCCGACACCCGTCACCGCATCGAGCAGCTGGCTCTCTCCCTCCAGCTCGAGGAAGACGACGCAGCTGGCCCGACTTGCTTCGGCTCGCGCATCCGCGACGAGCCCTTCACCAAGGGGTTCACGCTACCTCGCGACACGCCCAAGTACAATGGCACCATCAAGCCAGAATACCGGCTCATCCACTACACCACCATCGTCGGCATCGCCGGCGGCAACTGGCGTCTAGCCGTCCACTACGCGCCCCTCATGCTGCAAGGCTCAACCCAGATGTGGCTCAACAGCCTGCCAACCAGCAGCATCAGCTCTTGGCTCGACTTCAAGTAGGCGTTCGTGCGCAACTTCACCGGCACCTATAGGCGCCCGGGCTGGCCCAACCAGCTTGCCATGTGCGTCCAGGGGCCGGAGGAGACCGGTCGCCAATACCTCGCCCGCTGGACCGAGCTCCGAAACAGCTGTGAGGGGGTCCACAAGGTCCAAGCCATCCAGTACTTCACAAGCGGTTGCCGGGATAGCACCCTGCACAAGCACAAGCTCCTACGCACGGAGCATACTGATACGTCCATTTTGCATCATGTTTTCCTACTGTTATTTATAGTGTTTTCGTGCAAAATAATGCCTTTTGGAGTAATTCTAATGCCTTTTCTCTCATAATATGCAAGGTTTGTATCAAGAGGGAGAATATCGGCAGCTGGAAATCTGGACCTAAAAAAGCAACGTCAGGGTACCTATTCTACACAACTCCAAATGAGCTGAAACTTCACAAGGATTTTTCATGGAATAAATAAGAAATACTGGAGCAAACAACCACCAAAGGGAGCCCACCAGGTGGGCACAACCCACCTGGGCGCACCAGGGCCCCCACGCGTGCCCTGGTAGGTTGTGCCCTCGTCGGCCCACCTCCGGTGCCCCTCTTCTGGTATATAAGTCATTTTGACCTAGAAAAAATAGGGAGAGGACTTTCGGGACAGAGCGCCGCTGTCTCGAGGCGGAACTTGGGCAGGAGCACTTTTGCCCTCCGGCAAAGCGATTCCGCCGGGGAAACTTTCCTCCTGGATGGGGAAATCATCGTCATCATCATCACCTACAACTGTCCCATCTTGGAGAGGGCAATCTCCATCAACATCTTCAATAGCACCATCTCCTCTTTGCCTAGAAATAGTATTGATTCGTGGAATAAGTGCAAAGATGCTTTTATCTCTAAGTATTTCCCACCTGCTAAGATTATCTCTCTTAGAAACGATATTATGAATTTTAAGCAACTAGATCATGAGCATGTTGCACAAGCTTGGGAGAGAATGAAAATGATGATACGTAATTGCCCTACACATGGTTTGAATCTATGGATGATTATTCAGAACTTTTATGCTGGCTTGAATTTTGCTTCTAGAAATCTTTTAGATTCAGCCGCCGGAGGCACTTCCATGGAAACTACCTTAGGAGAAGCTACCAAACTCCTAGATAATATTATGGTTAATTATTCTCAATGGCACACCGAAAGATCTACTAGTAAAAAAGTGCATGCTATCGAAGAAATTAGTGTTTTGAGTGGAAAGATGGATGAACTTATGAAATTGTTTGCTGCTAAGAGTGCTTCTTGTGATCCTAATGATTTTCCTTTGTCCACTTTGATTGAGAATAACAATGAATCTTTGGATGTGAATTTTATTGGTAGGAATAATTTTGGTAACAATGCTAATAGAGGTAATTTTAATCCTAGGCCTTTCCCTAGTAATTCCTCTAATAATTATGGTAATTCCTACAACAACTCTTATGGAAAGATGCCTTCTGAATTTGAAACTAGTGTTAAAGAGTTTACGATCTCGCAAAAGAATTTCAATGCTTTGCTTGAAGAGAAATTGCTTAAGGTTGATGAATTGGCTAGAAGTGTGGATAGAATTACTCTTGATGTTGATTCTTTGAAACTTAGATCTATCCCACCTAAGCATGATAGCAATGAGTCTCTCAAAGCCATGAGAATTTCCATTGATGAATGCAAAGAAAGAACCGCTAGAATGCGTGCTAAAAGAGAAGATTATATTAAATCATGTTCTTCTAGTTATCATGAAAATAAAGATGAAGATCTGAAAGTTATTGATGTGTCTCCTATTAGATCCTTGTTTTCTAGTATTAATGTTGATGAGAATAGGATTGGAGATGATTCTGCTTTAAGGTGTCCCAATGATTCGGAGTTTTTAGATCTTGATGCTAAAATTGCTAAAAGTGGGAATGAAGAGATTAAAACTGCATAGTGATGAACCCACTACTTTGAATTTCAAGGGATTCAATTATGATAATTGCTCTTTGATTGATTGTATTTCCTTGTTGCAATCCGTGCTAAATTCTTCGCATGGTTATAGTCAAAATAAAGCTTTCACTAAACATATAGTTGATGCTTTGATGCAATCTTATGAAGAAAAACTTGAGTTGGAAGTTTCTATACCTAGAAAGCTTTATGATGAGTGGGAACCTACTATAAAAGTAAAGATAAAAGATCATGAATGCTATGCTTTGTGTGATTTGGGTGCAAGTGTCTCCACTATCCCAAAAACTTTGTGTGATTTGCTAGGGTTCCATGAGCTTGATGATTGTTCTTTAAATTTGCATCTTGCGGATTCCACTATTAAGAAATCTATGGGAAGAATTAATGATGTTCTTATTGTTGCCAATAAGAATTATGTGCCCGTAGATTTTATTGTTATTGATATAGATTGCAATCCTTCATGTCCTATTATTCTTGGTAGACCTTTCCTTAACGATTGGTGCAATTATTGATATGAAGGAAGGAAATATTAGATTCCAATTTCCATTAAGAAAAGGCATGGAACACTTTCCTAGAAATAAAATCAAATTACCATATGAATCTATCATGAGAGCCACTTATGGATTGCCTTCCAAAGATGGCAATACCTAGATCTATCTTGTATCGTGCCTAGCTAGGGGCGTAAAACGATAGCGCTTGTTGGGAGGCAACCCAATTTTATATTTTTTGTTTTTGTTGATGTTAGGGAATAAATACTGCATCTAGCCTCTGATTAGATGTGGTTACGTGTTTTGTTTAGTGTTTGTGCCAAGTAGAACCTTTGGGAAGACTTGTGTGAAGTTTATGTGATCTTGCTATGAAAAACAGAATCGTTAGCGCTCACTAAAGTAGTCATGGGATTTTACTGGAGCGTGCTTTTTAGTTGATTATTTTTGCAGATGATTGGTAGACAAATTGAGCAAATTTACCAATTTAGTTTGAATTTTTGGAGTTCCAGAAGTAGGCGAACCCTGCAGATTACTACAGACTGTTCTGTCTTTGACAGATTCTGTTTTTCGTGTGTTGTTTGCTTATTCCGATGCATCTATGAGTAGTATTGGAGGATATGAACCATAGAGAAGTTGGAGTACAGTAGGTTTAACACCAATATAAACAAAGAATGAATTCATTGCTGTACCTTTGAGTGGTGGTTTGCTTTCTTATACTAACGAAGCTCACGAGAATTTTTGTCTAAGTTTTGTGTTGTGAAGTTTTCAAGTTTTGAGTATTGCTTTGATGGACTATGGAACAAGGAGTAGCAAAGGCCTAAGCTTGGGTATGCCCATGGCAGCCCAAGTAAATTCAAGATAATCAAAAGCCTAAGCTTGGGGATGCCCCGGAAGGCATCCCCTCTTTCGTCCTCATCCATCGGTAACTATACTTGGAGCTATATTTTTATTCGCAACATGTTATGTGTTTTAGTTGGAGCGTCTTGTATAATTTGAGTCTTTGCTTTTTAGTTTGCCAAAATCATCCTTGCTGGACACACCTATTTGAGAGAGTTAAATATGGCCTAGAAATTATTAGAACACTCTATGTGCTTCACTTATATCTTTTGAGTTGAATAATTTTTGCTCTAGTGCTTCACTTATATCTTTTAGAGCATGGTGGTGGTAATATTTTTTAGAAATTGTTGAACTCTCATGCTTCACTTATATCTATTTAAGAGTCTATTAAAATAGCATGGTAATGTGTTTAGGCTAAAGAAACTAGTCTTCACATGATAGACATCCAATGTCAATGTAGTAAAAAATCACACTAAGTGCATTGAATAGAATGAGATGTTGGATGCTTGATAATTGTTTTGAGACATGAGGATAGTGATATTAGAGTCATGCTAGTGGAGTTATTATGAAATTGAGAAATACTTGTGTTAAGGTTAGTGATTCCCGTATCATGCACGTATGGTGAACCGCTATGTGACGAAGTTAGAACATGAGGTATTTGTAGAGTGCCAACCTTTGTGTGGAGGTCGGGGGGCGCGCGATGGTTAACTCCTACCAACCTCCCCCCTAGGAGCATGCGTTGATTTCTTTGTTTTGATGACTCGTAAATTTTTGCAATAAGTATATGAGTTCTTATGACTAATGTTGAGTCCATGGATTATACGCACTCTTACCCTTCCACCATTGCTAGCCTCTCTTGTATCGCGCAACTTTTGCCGGTGCCATAAACCCACTATATATCCTTCCTCAGAACAGCCACCATATTGTTCCTCAAAACAGCCACCATACCTACCTATCATGGCATTTCCATAGCCATTCCGAGATATATTGCCATGCAACTTTCCACCGTTCCATTTATATGATACGCATCATATTGTCATATTGCCATGCATGATCATGTAGTTGACATCGTATTTGTGGCAATGCCACCATGCATAATTTTTATACATGTCACTCTTGTTTCATTGCACATACTGGTACACCGCTGCAGGCATTCATATAGGGTCATACTTTGTTGTTGTAGTATCGAGTTGTAATATCGTGTTGTAATGAAAGTGTGATGATCATCATTATTAGAGCATTGTCCCATGGGAGGAAAGGCTGAATCTATAAAGCCCCTCCGCAAAAAAGAAAAAAAGAAAAAAAGAAAGGCCCAAAAAAAAGGAAAAGAAAAGGGACAATTGCTACTATCTTTTTCCACACTTGTGCTTCAAAGTAGCACCATGTTCTTCATTGTAGAGAGTCTCATGCTTAGTCACTTTCATATACTAGCGGGAATTTTCATTATAGAACTTGGCTTGTATATTCCAACGATGGGATTCCTCAAATGCCCTAGGTCTTCATGAGCAAGCAAGTTGGATGCACACCCACTAGTTTCTTTTGTTGAGCTTTCATTCATATTTAGCTCTAGTGCATCCGTTGCATGGCAATCCCTACTCACTCACACTGATATCTATTGATGGGCATCTCCATAGCCCGTTGATACGCCTAGTCGATGTGAGACTATCTCCCTCCTTTTTGTCTTCTCCACAACCACCTCTATTCCACCCATAGTGCTATATCCATGGCTCACACTCATGTATTGCATGAAAGTTGAAAGGTTTGAAAAGATAGAGTATGAAAACAATTGCTTGGCTGAAATCGGGGTTGTGCATGATATGAATATTTTGTGTGATGAAGAGGGAGCATAGCCAGACTTTATGATTTTGTAGGGATAACTTTCTTTAGCCATAGTATTTTGAGAAGACATGATTGCTTTGTTAGTATTGCTTGAAGTATTGTTATTTCTTATGTCAATATAGACTTTTATCTTGAATCTTTCATATCTAAACATCCATGCCACAATTAAGAGAATTACATTGAAAAACTATATTGGTTAGCATTCCACATCAAAAATTCTTTCTTTATCATTTACCTACTCGAGGACGAGCAGGAATTAAGCTTGGGGATGCTTGATACATCTCCAACGTATCTATAATTTTTGATTGTTCCATGCTATTATTTATGAAGTCTTGGATGTTTAATGGGCTTTATCATTCACTTCTATATCATTTTTGGGACTAACCTACTAATCCAAAGGCCCGGTCCAGATTGTTGTTTTTTTGCCTATTTCAGGGTTTTGCAGAAAAAGAATATCAAACGGAGTCCAAACGGAATGAAACCTTCGCGAGAGATATTTTTGGAGAAAATCATGCCAGAGGAACTTGAGAACCACGTCAGGGGAGCCTCGAGTGGCCCTCGAGGGTGGGGGGCGCGCCCTCCTTCCCAGGGCGCGCCCCCTGCCTCGAGGCCCACTCGAGCGTCCCCCGGTGCCCTCCTTCTTCCTATATAAGTCCACGTACCCCAGAAACTCCGTACGCAGAGAGAAAACCCTAATTCCACCGCCGTAGCTTCTGTTCCCGTGGAGATCCCATCTTGGAGCCTATTCCGGAGCTCCACCGGAGGGGGATCCATCACGGAGGCCTTCATCATCATCATCATCATCGCCCTCACCATGAGTTGTGAGTAGTTTACCACAGACCTTCGGGTCCATAGCTAGTATCTAGATGGCTTCTTCTCTCTCTCTGGATCTCAATACAAAGTTCTCCTCGGTCTTCGAGGAGATCTATTCGATGTAATCTCTTTTTGCGGTGTGTTTGTGGAGATCTGATGAATTGTGAGTTTATGATCAAGGTTATCTATGAAAGATATTTGGTTCTTCTCTGAACTTTTTATGTGTGCTCATAATATCCTTGCAAGTCTCTTCGCATTATCGGTTTGGTTTGGCCTACTAGATCTATAGTTCTTGCAATGGGAGAAGTGCTTGGCTTTGGGTTCAATCTTGCGGTGTCCTTTCCCAGCGACAGTAGGGGCATCAAGGCACGTATTGTACTGTTGCCATCGAGGATAAAAAGATGGGGTTTACATCATATTGCTTGAGTTTATCCCTCTACATCATGTCATCTTGCTTAAGGCATTACTCTGTTCTTATGAACTCAATACACTAGATGCATGCTGGATAGCGGTCGATGTGTGGAGTAATAGTAGTAGATGCAGGCAGGAGTCGGTCTACTTGTCTCGGACATGATGCCTATATACAATGATCATGCCTAGATGGTTTCATAATTATTCGCTTTTCTATCGATTGCTCGACAGTAATTTGTTTACCCGCCGTAGAATATCGCTATCATTAGAGAAGCCACTAGAGAAAACTATGGCCCCCGGGTCTATTCTCAACATATCAATCTACATCTACTTTAATTTGACCGCTTTTATTTGCTGCTTTATTAAACCAAAAATACCAAAAAAATAAACTATCATCTTTATCAGATCTCACTCTCGTAAGTGACCATAAAGGGATTGACAACCCCTTATCGCGTTGGCTGCGAAGTTCTTATTTGTTTGTGCAGGTGCGAGGGACTCGCGCGTGGTCTCCTACTGGATTGATACCTTGGTTCTAAAAAACTGAGGGAAATACTTATGCTACTGTGCTGAATCTCCCTTTGCTCTTCGAGGGAATACAACGCAAGCTCAAGAGGTAGCACATGACAACCTCTGCTTCCCTCTGCGAAGGGCCTATCTTTTACTTTTATGCTGAGTCAAAGTATACCTCTCTATTCATTTTTATTTTATCTTTTGGCAAGCATCATGTGGTGAGGAAAGATGTAAGCACGTACGTCCAGCTGGATATGGGTGAGCATGAGTTATTATTGTTGACATCACCCTTGAGGTGAGTACGCTGGGAGGCGAAACTATAAGCCTCTATCTTTCTATGTGTCCGGTTGAAACTTTTTGCCCATGTATATGTAGTGAGTGTTAGCAATCATAGAAGATTATATGATGGTTGAGTATGTGGACTTGCCTAAGGGCTCCGATACGTGACCCTTCCTGAAAAGATGATGAATTGTAATTGCAAAGTTGACTAAGAACATAGTTTGTTGGTTTTCAATAGAATTTATGCTTTATATGTCGATAAAGTGATGAATTGTTACTTGCTCATGAGAAGTTATATGATAGAGCTTTGTGTATTATGTTTTAATAAAGGTTGTTGTTGTTACAATAATATGCATGATGCTTCTATGTCCTTATTTTGTTTTTATCGACACCTCTGTCTCTAAGCGTGTGGACATGTTTTTCAATTTCGGTTTTTCGCTTGAGGACAAGCGAGGTCTAAGCTTAGGGGAGTTGATATGTCCATTTTGCATCATGTTTTCCTACTATTATTTATAGTGGTTTCATGCATAATAATGTCTTTTGGAGTAATTCTAATGCCTTTTCTCTCATAATATGCAAGGTTTGTATCAAGAGAGAGAATACTGACAGCTAGAAATCTGGACATGAAAAAGCAACGCTAGGATACCTATTGCGCACAACTCCAAATGAGCTGAAACTTTACAAGGATTTTTTTATGGAATAAATAAGAAATACTGGAGCAAACAACCACCAGAGGGGCCCCACCAGGTGAGCACAACCCACCTGGGCGCGCCCTGGTGGGTTGTGCCCTCCTCGGCCCACCTCTGGTGCCCCTCCTCTCGTATATAAGTCATTTTAACCTAGAAAAATAAATAAGGAGAGGACTTTCGGGACGGAGCGCCGCCATCTCGAGGGGGAACTTGGGCAGGAGCACTTTTGCCCTTCGGCGAAGCGATTCTGCCGGGGGAACTTCCCTCCCGGATGGGGAAATCATCATCATCATCATCACCAACAACTATCCCATCTTGGGGTGGGCAATATCCATCAACATCTTCAATAGCACCATCTCCTCTCAAACCCTAGTTCATCTCTTGTGTTCAATCTTTGTACTGGAACCTTATATTGGTGCTTGTGGGTAACTAGTAGTGTTGATTACATCTTGGAGTTGATTACTACATGATTTATTTGGTGGAAGATTATATGTTCAGATCCATTATGCTATTCAATATCTCTCTGATCATGTACATGTTTATCACTTGTGAGTAGTTACTTTCGTTCTTGAGGTCACAGGAGAAATCTTGTTGCAAGTAATCTTGTGAACTTGATATGTGTTCGATATTTTGATAATATGTATGTTGTGATTCCCTTAGTGGTGTCATGTGAACGTCGACTACATGACACTTCACCATATTTGGGCCTAAGGGAGTGCATTGTGTAGTAGTTATTAGATGATGGGTTGCTAGAGCGACAGAAGCTTAAACCCTAGTTTATGCGCTACTTCGTAAGGAACACATTTGGATCCAAATGTTTAATGCTATGGTTAGATTTTATCTTAATACTTTTCTCGTAGTTACGGATGCTTGCGAGGGGTTAATCATAAGTAGGAGGTTTGTTCAAGTAAGAACAGAACGTAAGCACCAATCCACCCACATATCAAATTATCAAAGTAGTGAACACGAATCAAGCCAACATGGTGAAAGTGACTAGATGAAATTCCCGTGTGCCCTCAAGAACACTTTTCTTATTGTAAGAAACCGTCTTGGCCTGTACCTTGCCACAAAAGGATTGGGATACCTTGCTGCATACTATTTGTCGTTACCGTTACTTGCTCGTTACAAATTATCTTGCTATCAAACTATCTGCTAATTAAAATTTCAGCACTTGCAGACATTACCTTGCGGAAAACCACTTGTCATTTTCTCCAGCTCCTCGTTGGGTTCGACACTCTTACTTATCAAAAGGACTACGATTGATCCCCTATACTTGTGGGTCATCACATACCACCCTGGCCAAACTCATGGAGATGGCAGACAAGTACGCCAATGCCGACTCTGCCATGAAGATCTAGGTCGAGTTGGACGCTGTCGGCAAGGCGGTGCCTGCACCGTCTCCCAAGCCTGCGGCCGAGAACAACTGCCCGCAGAATCCCCGATAAAATAACAAGCGTAGGGGCGAGTAGCCGGCTCCCCGCTATGAGAACCGCCAAGTCGCCATGATCGAGCAAGCACTGCCTGCCGAGCAAGGTGGCAACCAACGTCAGCGCATGGCAAGACCGCTTGGTAACCCGCCATGAGCTTCGAGCAGATGCTCGACGCTCCCTGCAAGCACCACAGCGGCACGAAGCCGTCCACACACACGCTCTGGCAGTGCAACATCACCAAAAGATTGATGAGGGGCGAGGTCCCGCCGCCTCCTCCTCCGGCTTTGGGCGCGGGCCGCCGCCTCCACCTCCGGCAGCCGGCGCCATGCGCGACAAAGCCTTCCCCAACCAGAACGCCTGCTATGTCGTCTTCACCAGCATGGGTGGTGACAAGCACAACGACCGCCTACTCCGGCAGGAGGTGAACACCGTCATCCCGGACACAACCGAGTTCATGCATTGATGGGAGCGCCCGGTCACCTGGTCCCGGGATGACCACCCGGCCATCATGCCGACGCCGGGAAGTTACGCTCTGGTCCTCGACCCCACCATAATTGTTGCAAAGGGCACTTGCAAGTTCTCGCGTGTCCTCATTGATGGCAGCAGTAGCATCAACATCCTCTACCGCGACAACATGACCAAGCTCGGCATCGAGGCAAAGCAGCTGGAGACGACCCAGACGGTGTTCCACGGCATCATTCCCGGCCTCTCTTGCTTCCCCATCGGCTGGATCCGGCTTGACATCCTTTTCGGCTCCAGCGGCCACTTCGGGCGTGATCCACTTTGGTTCGAGGTCATGGACACAACGACGAACCTTCGGACTATGAAGAAGCTATGATGGGCCTAGATTCCGATAAATAGCTTGAGGCCATGAAATCTGAGATAGGATCCATGTATGAGAACATAGTGTGGACTTTGGTGGACTTGCTCGATGATCGGCAAGCCATTGAGAATAAATGGATCTTCAAGAAGAAGACGAATGCTAATGGTAATATCACTGCCTACAAATCTCGACTTGTTGCGAAAGGCTTTCGACAAGTTCAAGGGGTTGACTACGATGAGACTTTCTCACCCGTAGCGATGCTTAAGTCTGTTTGAATCATGTTAGCAATTGCCGCATTTTATGATTATGAAATTCGGCAAATGGACGTCAAAAATACATTCCCTAATGGATTTCTTAAAAAAGAGTTGTATATGATGCAACAAAAAGGTTTTGTCAATCCTAAAGGTGCTCACAAACTGTGCAAACTCCAGCGATCCATCTATGGACTGGTGCAAGCATTTCGGAGTTGGAATATACGCTTTGATGAGGTGATCAAAGCATATGGTTTCATACAGACTTACGATGAAGCCTGTATTTACGAAAAAGTGAGTGGGAGCTTTGTAGAATTTCTGATATTATATGTGGATGACATATTGTTGATTGGAAATGATATAGAATTTCTGGATAGCATAAAAGGATACTTGAATAAGAATTTTTCAATGAAAGACCTCGGTGAAGCTACTTATGTATTGGGCATCAAGATCTATAGGATAGATCAAGACGCTTAATAGGACTTTCACAAAGCACATACCTTGATAAAGTTTTGAAGAAGTTCAAAATGGATCATTTGAAGAAAGGGTTCTTGCCAATGTTACAAGGTGTGAAATTGAGTCATACTCAAAGTCCCACCACGACAGAAGATAGAGAAAGAATGGAAGTCATTCCCTATGCCTCAACCATAGGTTCTATTATGTATGCCATGCTGTGTACTAGACCTGATGTGTGCATTGCCATAAGTTTGGCAGGGAGGTACCAAAGTAATTCAGGAGTGGATCACTCTACATCAGTTAAGAATATCCTAAAGTACCTGACAAGGACCAAGGATATGTTTCTCGTTTATGGAGGTGATGAAGAGCTCGCTGTAAAGGGCCACCTGGCTTTGGGGCAAGTCACCCTATGGGCGCCCCATCTGTGTGGCCGCCACACCCCTAGGGGAAACCCTAGCGCTCCCCTCCTACACCCTTCCTCCTATATATAGAGGGGTAGAGTGAGGGCTGCCACACCTATTCGTGCCACGACGTTCACGCCGTGGTGTTGCCGGACTCAAGCTACCGCTTCACCACTGCTGTAGGATCGAAAGTATGTCTAGAGGGGAGGTGATTAGACTACTTAACCAAATAAAAATCTAGCCTTTTCCCAATTTTAAATCTTGGCAGATTTTAGCAACTTATCACAAGTCAAGCAATCAACCTACACATGCAATTCTAAGAGTATAACAGCGAAATGTAAATCATTGCATATGAAGGTAAAGGGAGGAGTTTAGAGGGAGCAAACGCAATGTAGACACGGAGATTTTTGGCGTGGTTCTGATAGGTGGTTGATACGTTTAAAACGTATCTATAATTTCTGCTTGCTCCATGCCTCTTTTGTGTGATATTGCTATGATATTTATGCACTTCCATACACTTTTGATCATATTTGGACTCACCTATTAACTCAGTGCACCCCAGTGCCAGTTTCTGTTTTCTGCTGTTTTTGTATTTCAGGTTTTCCCATTACGTAAATTGCCAGAAAAATCCCGGGAAAAATATATAAAAAATCAGCGTTTCGGAAGCTTCCATGCGGCCAAAGTAGGGCCAGAGGGGGGCCACCAGGGCTCCAGGCGACCAGAGGGGGGCCCCCCTCCTGGCCGCGCCGCCAGGGCGCCTGGGCCCCCCTGGCCTCTTCTGACGCCCCCCTTTGGCATATATTTACACCGCGTCCCGAAACCCTCGAGGACGGAACCCTTTTTCGCGATCTCATCTCTGTTCCGCCGCCGCCGCGCTTCCAAGATCGGGAGCACCAGGAGAACTCTTCCCGGCATCCTGCCGGAGGGGAGGATCACCACCGGGAGCTTCTCCACCACCATGGACTCCTCCCGGATGAGTTGTGAGTAGTCTCCCTTGGACCATGGGTCCATGACCAGTAGCTATGTGATGTTCTCCTCCCCTCTTTGTTCTTCACCGATTAGACCTCGTGAGCTGCCCTACATGATCGAGGCACATATGTAATCCTTATGCTGTTGCTATGATGAGTTTGCTGGGATCCGATGGATTATGAGATTATGTTCAGATTGTGTGTGAGTAATATATTTGATTCACCTCTTTTATATTTATGTTCTTGAGTAATTCTTGCATATTCTCCGTTGCTGTTTATTGCTTTGGCCAAGTAGTAGGTAGTAACTCCAAGAGGGAACGTTATGCTTGATTGTGGGTTCATGCCCCTCGATGACTAGTTTGAGTAACAGAAACATGAGTCTAGGGGATGTGCTGTTGCCACAAGGGGGAAAACAACGGTGCTTGTACTTGCGGGTGCAAGGATTGTTTACTTTACGCAAAGTTCTTTTAATGCAGTTGTCTGTTGCTTTGAGTTTACACTATGGGTGGGACTCGCAACTTAATACCAGCGAGATGTTCTGGATAGATATCTCAAGGTGGATGATTAGTAGTAGATGCAGATGGATTTCGGTCTACTTGCCTTGGCGTACCGCCCATGCTTTTGAGCCTCTACCTTTCTTTGCAGCATAGTTAGCATTGGTTTGCGCACATAATCCTGTCAATTGCCCAGCTGTAATTCGTTTACCTCGCTTAGCTGTTTTATCGTCTTTTGGGAGAGAGACATCACTAGTGAACATCATGGGACCCCGGTCCATATTACCATCACTGATCACACCCGCTATTTACTTTCTGTTCTTGCTTACTAGTTGCAGTCATACCTATCACTATTATCTCTTGCGTTTGATCCTTTGTAAACGACAAGGCCGGAGGGATTGACAACCTCTCTGTACTCGTTGGGAGCAAAGTTATTTGTATCTGTGTGCAGGTCCTGTCAATCGCTAAGTTGCGCCGCTAGCAGTTGACACCTTCTTGTTGACCCTCGGAGTCTCAGGGGATTTGATCCTTGGTATCTTTGCCAAGGGAAAACTACCGCTACACTGCATCTCAAACCTTCCACTTGGGGTAACCAACGAGGGGCGAGAAGCCATCAAGCAAAGTTTTCTGGCGCCGTCGCCGGGGACTCCACTCTTCAAGATAGGGGAGTTGCACGCTATCTTTTACCTTTGCTTTTTAGTCTTGTTAGTTTACCTTTCAGTTTTGCTTTAGTTTCCTTTATCAAAAATCACAAAAAAAAATTATTTGCTTTTCTGTTAGTAGTCCTTTCTGTTTAGTCAAGCATGTTAGGATTTGGTGCTTTGAGGGAATCAGAAGTTCTAGATTTCCATCAAAGGGATGGAGAAAATATGAAGAAGGCATGGGATAGAAACTCCACGGAGATTGTTTTTGGACCAGAAGAAGCCCACGGAGTACCAGAGATGGACCAGAAGAGTCCCGAGGCCACCACGAGGGTGGGGGCACGCCCCCCTATCTCGTGGCCGCGTCGGGGAACGCCCTGACTTGTTCCCGACTCCAACACCTCTTATATATACCCAAACTTCCACAACATAACCTAGATCGGGAGTTCCGCCGCCGCAAACCTCTATAGCCACCGAAAACCAATCTAGACCCGTTCCGGCACCCTGTGGAGGGGGGAATCCCTCTCTGGTGGCCATCTTCAGCATCCCGGCGCTCTCCATGACGAGGAGGGAGTAGTTCACCCTCGGGGATGAGGGTATGTACCAGTAGCTATGTGTTTGATCTCTCTCTCTCTCTCTCTCTCTCTCTCTCTCTCTCTCTCGTGTTCTTGATATGGCACGATCTTGATGTATCGCGAGCTTGGCTACTATAGTTGGATCTTATGATGTTTCTCCCCCTCTACCTTCTTGTAATGGATTTAGTTTTCCCTTTGAAGTTATCTTATCGGATTCTTTAAGGATTCGAGAACACTTGATATATGTCTTTCGTGGGATACCCGTGGTGACAATGGGGTTTTCTATTGATTCACTTGATGTACTTGCGGGTTCCGTGACCTTGGGAATCTATGCATAGGGGTTGGCACACATTTTCGTCTTGACTCTCCGGTAGAAACTTTGGGGCACTCTTTGAAGTTCTTTGTGTTGGTTTGAATAGATGAATCTGAGATTGTGTGATGCATATCGTATAATCATGCCCATGGATACTTGAGGTGACAATGGAGTATCTAGGTGACATTAGGGTTTTGGTTGATGTGTGTCTTAAGGTGTTATTCTAGTACGAATCTAGGATAGATCAAACAGAAAGAATAGCTTTGTGTTATTTTACTACGGACTCTTGAATAGATCGATCAGAAAGAATAACTTTGAGGTGGTTTCATACCCTACAATAATCTCTTCGTTTGTTCTCAGCTATTAGTGACTTTGGAGTGACTCTTTGTTGCATGTTGAGGTATTTTATATGATCCAATTATGTTATTATTGTTGAGAGAAGTTGCACTAGTGAAAGTATGAACCCTAGGCCTTGTTTCAAAGCATTGCAATGCCGTTAGTGCTCACTTTTATCATTAGTTACCTTGCTATTTCTATATTTTCATATTACAAAAACCTATAACTACCATCCATATTGCACTAGTATCACCATCTCTTCGCCAAACTAGTGCACCTATACAATTTACCATTGTATCGGGTGTGTTGGGGACACAAGAGACTCTTTGTTATCTGGTTGCAGGGTTGTTTGAGAGAGACCATCTTCATCCTATGCCTCCCACAGATTGATAAACCTTAGGTCACCCACTTGAGGGAGATTTGCTACTGTCCTACAAACCTCTACACTTGGAGGCCCAACAACGTCTACAAGAAGAAGGTTGCGCAGTAGACATCATGCAATTTCTGGCGCCGTTGCCGGGGAGGTGAGTGCTTGAAGGTATATCTTTAGATCTTTGATACGTCCAAAACGTATCTATAATTTCTGCTTGCTCCATGCCTCTTTTGTGTGATATTGCTATGATATTTATGCACTTCCATACACTTTTGATCATATTTGGACTAACCTATAAACTCAGTGCACCACAGTGCCAGTTCCTGTTTTCTGCTGTTTTTCTATTTTAGGTTTCCCCCATATTAAAAGTGCTCCAAAAATTCCGGGAAAAATACAGGAAAAATCAGCGTACAGGAAGCTTTGAGAATAACCAAAGCGGGGCCAGAGGGGAGCCAGGGGGGCCCAGGCGGCCACCTGGCGCGGCCCCACCCCTGGCCGCGCCAGGGGGCGCCTGGGGCCCCGGCTCCGCCTCTGGTGACCCCCCTTCGTATATATATTCCTCGCGTCCCGAAACCCTCGAGGATAGAACCCTTTTCTCCAGAAGCAATTCCGATCTCCGCCGCCATCGCCACCAAGTTTCGGGGGACCAGAATTCCTGTGCCGGCATCCTGCCGGGACGGGGAAGTGCCCCCGGATTCATCTCCATCGACGTTGCTTCCTCCCTCCATGATGCGGGAGTAGTTCCTCCTCGGGGCTGAGGTTTCTACCAGTAGCTATGTGGTCAATTCTCTCTCCCGTGATGTGATCTTCGTTGTGATCATAGGCTATGTTAATCTAGGGTGATCCCATGATATTTCCCCTTCCTCTATGTATTGGATTGATGTACTCACTTGTCTTTATCTAGTATAATCCCCGAGACCAAGGTGACAGCGGTCTATTGGACATGGATTAGAAGAATATTTTCATGAGTGATTTCTTCTTTTGTGTGTTGATTGAAGATTGAGAGTCTCTTGGTGCTTGTCTTTGACTATCCTTGAGATATGTTGTGGCGATTGTGGTACTCTCTTTGGATGGCCGCGGTGACATTGGGAAATCCATAGATTGAGAACTACGAACTTTGAGGTGTGCTTTTGTATCCCTACATAATTCTCGTCCTCTCTTGACCACAAAGGAATGACCTCCGAGTGCGTCTCCATTGCATGTTTTATGGGAAATATCATGTGATTAGACTATGTTAATGTTGTTGGGAGTTGCCACTAGTGAAAGTATGAAGCCTAGGCCTTGTTTCCACCATTGCAATACCATTTGTGCTCACGTTTACCACTTGTTTGCTTGCTGCACTTTTTATTACAGATTTATATTACTTTGCTTTGCCACTCCTATCATCCATATTTTACCATCTCTTCGCCGAACTAGTGCACCTATACAACTCCTAGTTGTATTAGGTGTGTTGGGGACACAAGAGACTTTTTGTATCTTAGTTGCAGGGTTGCTTGAGAGAGACCATCTTCAACCTCTACTTCCCTGAGTTCGATAAACCTTAGGTCATCCACTTGAGGGAAATTGCTGCTGTCCTACAAACCTCTGCGCTTGGAGGCCCAACATAGTCTACAAGAATAGAAGCGTGTGTAGACATCAAGCTATTTCTGGCGCCGTTGCCGGGGAAGTAAGTGCTTGAAGGTATATCTTTAGATCTTGCAATTAAATCTTTTCGTTTCTTGTTTTTAGTTTCACTAGTTATGTTTATGGAAAACCGCACTCTTAGTTCGCTGCTTGGGGAAGGCCGCTTTACCACACCCGTGGTAGAGAAGTCTCCTCCACCTACTGAATGTATTCCGTTCCAAATACCACTTGGGATAATTGAAATAATTAGGAATGATTGTTATGATGGGACAGTCAATCCTAGTATTCATTTGTTGAAACTTACAGAACTTTGTGAGTTGTTTAAGATTTCAGGTTTGACAAGAGATGGAGTCATGAGGAAATTATTTGCCTTGTCACTGAAAGGAAAAGCGTTGGAATGGTATAGGCTACTAGATGACTCTCACCTGCTGGATTGGGAAGAGATCCAGTCTCTCTTTTACTCCAAGTTTTATCCTCTTCATGAAGTCCATAAGAATAGGAATTATGTTTATAATTTCTATCCTCATGACGGAGAGAGCATAGCTCAAGCTTGGGGGAGACTGAAAACGTTAATGCTAAAATGTCCTAACCATGGGCTCCCCAAAGATATGATTATTACTAATATCTATGCGAGGCTCTCTCGACAGGATAAAGATTTGCTCGATGCCTCCTCTATGGGTTCTTTCACAAACGAAAAGATTGATGCTAAATGGGAACTCCTTGAAAGAATTCAACCCAACACTGAAGATTGGGAGATCGACAAAGGTAAAGAGTCAGGTATAATTTATGAGTATGATTGCATTAAGTCCTTTGTTGAAACTACAAGTTTTAATAACTTTAGTGCTAAGTTTGGGCTTGATTCTCAACTCCTTGTTGATTTCCTCAAATCTTTTGCTTCACATCTTAATATGCCTAAGGAGGATTGGATCAAGCATCATGAACCTTTTAAAGAGATTTGCAAAGAAAATGAAATTGTTCATGATGATTGCAACATGCATGATCCAATTCCTAAAAATGAAGTTTTATATAAGCATATTAATTTTTGTGGAGTGGATAGACCTTGTGAAAGGCCTATGATTGAAGAAGAGAAGTATTGTAAGCAACATAAGCATGAAAGAACAATCACTTGGGTCAAAGATTTAAATGAAATTGCTAGAGAATTGTGTGACCTTTATCCTTTTACTTGTGAACTTTGCTGTATAGAGGGTCACTTTAATTTTCAATGCATGCACTTTCAAAACATAACTATTAACCAGTTGTGTGATAACATGATCACCCCTGATCTTTATGATGAGCTTATGTTATTTTTGATGTGTGAAGAGTTATCAGAAAAGACTTCTTGGCTAGATGTTAATGCCATAGGAATAAAAAACACTTTGCAAAATTGCCATCTCTATTGTGTTGTCAATTGCCATAAAAATGATTACATAAGTAAGATTAGAAAGGAGGGAACTTTA
Source organism: Secale cereale (assembly GCA_902687465.1). Classification (NCBI taxonomy): domain Eukaryota; kingdom Viridiplantae; phylum Streptophyta; class Magnoliopsida; order Poales; family Poaceae; genus Secale; species Secale cereale. Next base: position 560,645,763 of record LR738713.1, on the reverse strand, counting down.
CCAACCCGGGCAGTAGCAGTGGTGGCTCCAGCAGATAAGGCGCAACACGATGCAGAACTCCTTCAGCTGAAGGGCCGGATCGAGCAAGCAAGGGAGGATCTGAAGGCAGAGAAGGCCATGATAGCAACAAGGCAGGCAGAGCTGGATTCTCAGGCTTTCCAGCTGAGGATGGAACAGGCTTCTACGCAGGGAGTAAGGAATCGAAGGTACCAGTCTCGTCTACCGCCGGTCTATGAGGCGATGAATCTCTTCAGGACACCAGGAGCGGGAGCCAGCAATGATCCGGAGGTAAACTGGAGGGCTGCCCCCGTGAGGGGCGAACCGGTTCAATAGCCCACTGCGGAGCAAGATCGCCGGATTATGTCCACACCTCACATCCCCACTCCTCCGGGTCATTACTCGAACCCTTTGGATAACATTGTTGCTGCCGCTTCACGCCTGGCCGCTTTACCCATTGAGGGGACATCCCCCGTGGCTATGGAGGCACGCATGGTCAGGGATCTGCTTAACACGGCGTTGACACAGTAGCAAGCGTATTCTTATAGCAGAGAGAGGCTTCATTCAACACCCCGCCACAGCCGGAGTTATACTAGGCATTGGGAGGAACCGTAAGTGTTGATACGTCTCAAACGTATCTACTTTTCCAAACACTTTTGATATTGTTTTGACCTCATTCTTGCATGATTTGAACTAAACTAACCCGGACTGACGCTGTTTTCAGCAGAGCTGCCTGTATGGTTTTATTGTGTGCAGGAAAACGGATTTTTAGGTATCTCAGAAAAATCCACGAAAAATCACAGAAAATCCACGCACCCAAAGGAACCCGAAGCCAGAAGAGGGGCCAGAGGGGGGCCAGGGGGGCCCAGGCGCCCTGGTGGCGCGGCCCAGCCCCTGGCCGCGCCGGGGGGTCGCCTGGGTGGGCCCCACCTCCCCTGGTGCCCTACTTTGACTCGTATTTTAGCTCGTGACGGAGAAATCCCAGATCAGAAGTTCTTTTCCCAGTTTTCGTCGCGGAGCCGCCGCCACCCTCTATTCTTCTTTGGGAGGGCTAATCTGGAGGCTGAATTGGCCTCCGGAGAGGGGAGATCGTCGCCATCGTCATCATCATCACCACTCCATCATCCCTCCATGACTTCTCCTTCCATGTGTGAGTAATCCCCTGCTGTAGGCGAAGGGGATGGTAGGGATTGGATGAGTTAGATCATGTAATAGTTTGTCAGATCGTTGGGGGCATGTTGCCTATCATCTACTATGGTGTTTATCATCTTTGCTTCAACTTGTTATTCTTAATGCTTGACACTTAGGGCCCGAGTGCCATGATTTCAGATCTGAACCATATGTGTTTGCATGAATATATTTGTGTTCTTGATCCTATCTATGAGTTGTTTGCACCTATTACGGTTCGGAACCGGCGATCCCAAAAGTGACAGCTTGGGACACCAAAGGGGATGGTCTGTAGTTTGAGGATTACATGTATCCATTGAGTTTATTGCTTTGTTCCACTGCTCTTTGACAGGAGCACCTTAATCTCCGTAAGTTCCTTTTGGCCCCGTTCGTAGCGGGATGGTAGGACAAAAGATGTTGTGCAAGTTCTTATTGCAAGCACGTACAACTACCTAAGGGATACATGCCTAATGTTTGATATTTGCCTAGATGATCATTACTTTTCCGTGTGCCGTGCCCCAAGTTAGAATCATGATATATCTCATCCATGCAGCGCCCAACCATCCGTCTCCCTAGCCTACAGTGTTTTAAATCCTGCTGGTTACTAGTTGCTACTTTTGCTATTTACTCTTGCTATTTACTTTTGCTGTTTACTTTTACTATCACTATCATATCACTGTTACCACTTATCTTTTGTTGCAAGTAAGTATATTTCAGGTGCGGTTGGATTGACAACTCAACTGTCAAAGCTTATAAATACTCTTTGGCTCCCCGTGTGTCGAATCAATAAATTGGGTTAATCTTACCCGCGAAGACTATCTCGATCCCTTACGGTTGAGGGTTATCAAGTACCGTTTTCTGGCGCCGTTGCCGGGGAGCATAGCAATATTTACAAGTCTACTTGAAGTATCCTACCTGCTGCACTTCATCCGCTATGGGTAAGAAAGGAGACCCCAAGGTTCCGATCTTACTATCCACTACAAGAAGAGGTACTGTTCTGAGCACTAGTGCTACACTTGATTCACCTTCTGTTATGAGTAAGTTTGCCTCACCGCCACCATATGATGCTCCTACTGAATCTGTTACTATGTCCGATACTCTTGATGATGCTTCTACTACTGTTGATGATATTAGTTCCCTTGGTTATGCTCTTGAGAAACAGATCGCTGCTGCTGCTAAAAAGTCTGGAATTGAAATTCCTGCTACTCGCTACCCTATTGGTGAAACTTATGATTATCCTGATTTGAGTAAACTCAAGGAGAGACTCCTTGATGATGATTACTATATGCTTGATGAAGATTTATGCAGGGAACTGACAGAGTTTTCTGGCTCTGACCCTGAAGTTATTAAGAAACTGTTTGAAAAGCACTCTTTGAAGAACAAAATCGTTCCTGATCCTGAATTTGCTACATCTCCTATATGCATTGATGATCCTGATTATGATTTCTCTGTTGATCTTTTACTTATACCTATGGTTGAAGCTGACCCCTTCTATGGCAGAGAAAATGATGATGCTATTGCACACCTGACTAAACTCGGTGAGTTGGGTGGCCTGTTTACCACAGATGAGAAGATACGATACTTTTATGTTGCCAAGCTTCTTCCTTTCTCCTTGAAGGAAGGTGCTAAAGCATGGTATGATTCACTCCCATGCGGTTCGATTAAGAGTCCTCAAGACTTAGCTCACTCTTTTGTTGATAAGTACTTTCCTGCTCACATGCAACATGCTGCTTTACAAAGAATTTATAACTTTAAACAGTTGCAGGACGAGTCCCTCCCTAAAGCTTGGGGGAGGTACTGCGGTCTGATTCGGGCTAGACCAGGACATGAAGTCCCTAAGAATGAATTAATTGATATATTCTATGCTGGTCTAACTGATGAATCCAGGTCCTATTTGGACAGTTGTGTTGGTTGTGTTTTCAGGAAAAGGACGCCGAAAGATGTAGAAGATTTGATGGGCAGGATTGCCAAAAACCATGAAGATTGGTCCGTTCCTGAACCACCTCCACCACCAAAGAAGAGGGGCATGTTTGTTCTAAGCCCCGAAGATATGCGAGAAGCAAAGAAGTCTATTAAAGAGAAAGGTATTAAAGCTGAAGACGTGAAGAATCTACCCCCTATTGAGAAGCTGTGTGAGCCTACCACTCACCCTCCTATGGTAGAGGTACACTCTCTTTTAGATTTCAACGCAAGTGACATCCCTCATGGTAAGCCTCCTGATCAATGTTTAGATGAGTTTGATAATTTTATTATGAAACAAAATCATTTTAATGAGAGGATACAAAGTCAGTTGCATGATAATTCCCTTGCTATCAAAAGTTTGCTTGATGTTCTAGGTAGAACGGTTAATGATGTTCAATGTCTTGTGAAACATTTTCATATGGTTCAAACTCAGCTTGACCAAATTTCTAATGTGCAAAAAGATTTGCTTGCTAACAATGCCAAACAAGATGATTTGCAGGCTTTCGGGATTAAGACCCGAGGAGGAACTAGCACTAAAGATCCTCTCTATCCAGAGGGGCATCCGAGGAGAATCGAGCAAGATTCTCAAATGCAGGAAGAAGAAATTGTTGGCTCTCCAAAGAAGAAGAAGAAACATAAGGAGGCTGACAATTCTAATGATCCTATTGCAGATGAAGAGCCAGCTGTTGATCCCAACAGCGTATCCATCTCCGATGCTGAGACTGAAGACGGTGCTGAACCTGAAGGTAAGGATAATGAGAAGAATGATCCGCCTGAAGTTCAAGAAGAAGAAGCACCTGACAAACGTAAGAGGTACACTAAAGAAGACTTCATCGCAAGAAAACATGGGAAGGAAAGAGAACCATGGGTACAGAAACCCATGCCCTTTCCAGGTAAGTCCATCAAATCTAAAGAAGAAGAGCATTACAATAAGTTTTGTGAGTGGATTAAACCTCTTTTTCTTCAAATTCCTTTGACTGAAGCTATTAAGTTACCTCCTTATTCAAAATATATGAAAGATATTGTCACTAATAAAAGAAAAGTTCCTAATGAAGCAATATCTACTATGCTTGCTAACTACTCTTTCAGTGGCAAGATTCCTGAGAAGCTCGGTGATCCAGGTATACCCACCATTCCTTGCTCCATAAAGAATAATTATGTCAAAACCGCTTTATGTGATCTTGGAGCAGGAGTGAGTGTTATGCCTCTCTCTCTTCACAAGAGGCATTGTTTAGAGAAACTAATTCCTACAGATATCTCCCTTCAGATGGCTGACAAGTCAACCGCCGTTCCGATAGGTATTTGTGAGGATGTTCCCGTAGAAGTTGCTAATTGTTTGATTCTTACTGATTTTGTTGTGCTTGACATGCCCGAGGATGGGAGCATGTCCATTATTCTTGGTAGACCTTTTCTTAACACCGCAGGTGCTATTATTGATTGCAATAAAGGGAAGGTTACCTTCAATGTAAATGATAAAGAACACACGGTATATTTTCCAAAGAAGACCGACAGGAGGCATGGCCTCAACTCTATAGAAAATATCGAGACCGTGAAGATTGGAGAATGGGACTGTCCACTACATGTGCACCACAAATACAAAACTATTATGGTGGGGACAATGTCCATCAAGGTAAAGGTTCAGTGATTACTTCGTAAGAGGTGAGACTTTTTGCTCTATATATCGCCTGTTTGTTGGTGAGACTTGATCAACCTTACTAGTAAACATGTTTTATATAGATAAAAAGTTGAGCTTGTTATGTTTTCATTCGTTTTTAGTTTTTGTTCTACTTGCTGTACCAAGTGTTTATGTTTTGAAGCTTCACAATACTACTCACTGCTTCAAGTTTTCAGAGAGTTTCGCAGCTTTTTGAACTTCAAAAAAATTTCAACAGTGAAGTTTTCAGAAAAATTCCAGAAAAATTAAAATTAAAATTTCCACGTCGGGAGTGACCCAGAGGGACCTGGGGCCAGCCAGGGGGACCCACCAGTGGCCCAGGCGGCCAGCTGGCGCGGCCTACCCCCTGGCCACGCCCACAGGGCGCCTGGGGCCCACGAGGCCCCCCTCCAGGTATGTCTTCTTCCTCCCTCTCTCTTTTTCTCCAAAAACACGAGTTCTGCACTTGTTCTTGTGTTCTTGCTGTTCTTGGAGGCGATTCTTCGATCTCTCTCTACAACCCATCATTTGAGCTGAGATTTTGAACAAATACCCCCTGGTATGTGACTCCTCCACCCCTCCAATTAGGTTTCTGATTGGTGGCTTCATTTGTGAGTATTTAGTAGTTCTTGGTGCTGTATAGATGAGCTTGCATGCATGTGTAGAAAGTTATTTTCCAAGTTTTGATGCAAGTTTATGCCTTGGGCAAGTGAGTTGAGTAGTTTGCCTTAACTCACCTTGTTTTAATCCTCGTTTTTGTAAATTGCAAAAAATTTCAGAAATGAGTTTGTTAGGAAGGACAAAAGGGTGGCTTGAGAAGAGGAGGCCCGCACACTCCAATCGAGTTACTAGAGCCGCAGCTTCACCCTCGACTGCTAGGGTGAGCTACAATGAAGATCATGTGCCCCTGGAGTTGTTGGAAGACACAAGTCCAGCACGTGCGATGACGTTTCCATGTGATGAATTCCTTGAAGCTGCGGGAATCAAGGATGAGTTTTATAATCTTTGTGCTAATGCAGGTCTGACACGGCTCGTCACGTGTCGTGTTACTCAGTATCAAAAACTCACCTCCAGTTTCATTAACAGTTTTAGATATAATCCTGATTCAGGTGCTATTGAGTTTAAAATTTACAATGATCTTATCACCATGACTTTGGGAAAGTTTTGTGAAATAATAAGTGTGCCGAACGTTGGGAGGACGGCTAGGATGGCCACTCAGCCCTCCGAGCTGAAAACCGTCATCAACTCTCTCTGCAGCATGGGTACGAGGGATATTCATCGGTCGAAGATCTCCAGCATCTTATTTCCTCACCTCAGGTATTTTGCATATTATGTTGCTAGAGGGGTGTTAGCTCGTGACAACACGAGCAACATTTCTGCTCCGGATATTGCTATCCTGGCAGCAGCCCTCTCAGGGAGGTCTGATTATAATCTGGGTGCCTTAATTGCTCGACGCCTTGCTGTGAACGGTAACAAGGGAGACTTATATGGTAGCATTTATGCCACACTTATCTTAGAACATCTTGGAGGCACCCCACACCCTGATGATAATCCTTTTACTTATTTAAGCTTTGATCTTGCTGCTATGAAAAGGCATAAGTTTGTTACCATGGCTTTTGAGCTTGATAATCTTGTTTATATCTTGCGTTTCGGAACTGCTGCGGAACGCGAGATCCGTCTACCTGCACCTCTTTTGTTTGATTTTTCTCGCAGGAACGGATGGTCCTTTGATGTTATCCAGTTCGATGAGTTCATGGTCCAGTATCAGTTTCATAACCCCATGGAGGGGGTTGTGCCCGACGAGGAGGAGCACGGTGAGTTACCACCTTTTCAGGAAGAAACCGCCACCGAGTTTGGTGAAGGGTCTTCCTCTGCTTGGCGTACGGACCCTTCCTCGTGGGGGACTCCGAGGAGTTCGGTATACGCGCCAGCATCCTTCTACGACCCTTGGACTCACCACTGTTCCCCCGGAGCAGGAGACTCCTGGGGGCATTAGCTGCTACCAACTTAGGCCAAAAGCCTAAGCTTGGGGGAGTACGTGCCCCTCTCACTTTTCCATTGTATTATCCGTTTTATTCCCTTTGATCTTTTCGAAGTTTTTGCCCGTTTTTCTTTATTTCTCTCTTTGCAAAAACAACAAAAATATTTTCTCTTTCTTTTGCTTTCATTCAGACTTTGAAATAATCCAAAAAGATTTCCTTTTCTCTTTAGTTTGCTTTGTTTTCAGAGTTCAGCTCGAGTCCGTGATGGCATTTAATTGTACTTCTTACGTTCGATCGTGCAAGTGACGAGGCAGTAATGACGAAGATCGACTGAAGGGAAGCAACAAGGAAGACCGGTATGAACTCTTCTTGTTTCTACTTTTGTACATATGCCTGTATTTATGATCTAGAGACCAGCTTGTAGCGACATAGTGCTATGTGTACAATGCTCTTCCAGTGGTTCATGCTTTCCTTGTGGCTAGTCTCGAATAACTAGAGTATATAATGTGTTATTGAAATGATCTACATGCATTGCACTGTTCATAGTCTGGTATACTAAGGTGGTATTTCCCTTTAGAGAATTTTTGGATAGACTTGGCACATGCTTACACATGTTTGAGACTAAAAAAAGTCTGCTCTGCCTTGATGATCTTTGAGTTTTAGAATAGTTATATCACTTTCATGCCCGATTCAATGTTGCTTTGTCGCTCTGCATGATTATGACCGTTATTGCTCTCTAGTTGGTCGCTTCCCAGTCTTTTGCTAACCTCCACCTGTACTAAGCGGACTGACTGCTTGTGCATCCAAAATCCTTAAAACCTGTTATGCCATATGAGTCCACCATACCTTCCTATACATGATATTTACCTGCCATTCCTAACGAAGACTTTCGTGTACCATCTCGAAATTAATCAAAAGCATTTCTCTTTTTGCGCCTCTGTTTTAGCTCATGAGGAAGTAGTAGTTAATTCATGATCTTTTTAAGTTGGACAAGTTTCACCCCTGGATTGCATGTCTAATGTGCAAACCCTTAATACGAGAAGGAACTGGCATAGAGTGCGCCCGGCTCATAAAAGATAATACAACAAACAAACCCTCCTTCACGCTTTGTTCATGAGAAATCAGAAAACTTTGGCAGTGATAAACAAAGGAGATTAAGAGGATGTGATCGTCCTCATGCGGGAGCCATTCCTCGAAACTTGTCCAGCTCAAGAAGTGATTGAGTTATCTGCTAGCATTCGTTGACGAAATATGCACCTCTCAAAAACGTTTTTACCTCTGTTTTTAAAACCAAGAGCTCTGGTACATGTTTAGTTTTTGTTTCCGACCACGGGTTTTCAACCTTGCCAACAAAAGCCATGGTTCGAGAGTCTCCACCTTCTTTCTTAAAAGCACCAACTAGGAGAGCATAATTGTCATTTTGAGTGTAATGCGCATTGTCCCAAAGTATTACATTGTCTTCTGCATGCTTGTGATATGATTTATTCCGAAATTCTTAGTTCTAGTCTCCTTTAAAACTCTGGAGGAGTTTCTGCATTTATGTTTTGCTTCACTCATGGAGGCTAGCGAGATACCACCCTAATATGCTCAAGCTATGTACAATGTAATCTTGTCTTGATTTTCAGTAATATATTATTTACTTTTAAGTATTTGTGATTGGTCACTTGAAAGAAGGATTGCTCCGTCCATTGTCCTCATAGTACTGTTTCAATACTTGCTAGACTCTTTTCGTAGTACATGCTTATATACATCTAATGAAGCAAAAGAGTATGTCAAAGTTTTCTTTGTCGCGTCCAGTTCGTTGAACTGAATTGCTTGAGGACAAGCAATATGCTAAGCTTGGGGGAGTTGATACGTCTCAAACGTATCTACTTTTCCAAACACTTTTGATATTGTTTTGACCTCATTCTTGCATGATTTGAACTAAACTAACCCGGACTGACGCTGTTTTCAGCAGAGCTGCCTGTATGGTTTTATTGTGTGCAGGAAAACGGATTTTTAGGTATCTCAGAAAAATCCACGAAAAATCATAGAAAATCCACGCACCCGAAGGAACCCGGAGCCAGAAGAGGGGCCAGAGGGGGGCCAGGGGGGCCCCAGGCGCCCTGGTGGCGCGGCCCAGCCCCTGGCCGCGCCGAGGGATCGCCTGGGTGGGCCCCACCTCCCCTGGTGCCCTACTTTGACTCGTATTTTAGCTCGTGACGGAGAAATCCCAGATCAGAAGTTCTTTTCCCAGTTTTCGTCGCGGAGCCGCCGCCACCCTCTGTTCTTCTTCGGGAGGGCTAATCTGGAGGCTGAATTGGCCTCCGGAGAGGGGAGATCGTCGCCATCGTCATCATCATCACCACTCCATCATCCCTCCATGACTTCTCCTTCCATGTGTGAGTAATCCCCTGCTGTAGGCGAAGGGGATGGTAGGGATTGGATGAGTTAGATCATGTAATAGTTTGTCAGATTGTTGGGGGCATGTTGCCTATCATCTACTATGGTGTTTATCATCTTTGCTTCAACTTGTTATTCTTAATGCTTGACACTTAGGGCCCGAGTGCCATGATTTCAGATCTGAACTATATGTGTTTGCATGAATATATTTGTGTTCTTGATCCTATCTATGAGTTGTTTGCACCTATTACGGTTCGGAACCGGCGATCCCAAAAGTGACAGCTTGGGACACCAAAGGGGATGGTCCGTAGTTTGAGGATTACATGTATCCATTGAGTTTATTGCTTTGTTCCGGTGCTCTTTGACAGGAGCACCTTAATCTCCATAAGTTCCTTTTGGCCCCGTTCGTAGCGGGATGGTAGGACAAAAGATGTTGTGCAAGTTCTTATTGCAAGCACGTACAACTACCTAAGGGATACATGCCTAATGTTTGATATTTGCCTAGATGATCATTACTTTTCCGTGTGTCGTGCCCCAAGTTAGAATCATGATATATCTCATCCATGCAGCGCCCAACCATCCGTCTCCCTAGCCTACAGTGTTTTAAATCCTGCTAGTTACTAGTTGCTACTTTTGCTATTTACTCTTGCTATTTACTTTTGCTGTTTACTTTTACTATCACTATCATATCACTGTTACCACTTATCTTTTGTTGCAAGTAAGTATATTTCAGGTGCGGTTGAATTGACAACTCAATTGTCAAAGCTTATAAATACTCTTTGGCTCCCCGTGTGTCGAATCAATAAATTGGGTTAATCTTACCCGCGAAGACTATCTCGATCCCTTATGGTTGAGGGTTATCAAGTGTCTAGTAGTGAACGGAGGCGACGCCGTCACAGACAAGATAATCCGGCGGACGCAGAGGCGCAAGCTCAGGAGGCAGCAAACCGGGTTAGATCTGCGGCCCGCGAGGAGATCCGCCAAACGACGCTGGTTCACACAACCACAGCAGAAACAGGAGTCACGACGAGTTCCTTTGGGGTGCCGTGTCTTGTCCCCGCTTTACGAAGCGTAAAGTTGCCCAAAGATTTCATGGGTCCGCGTAAAGTACCTAACTACACAGCAGATTTGGCTCCAGAGGCTTGGATTGAGAGCTATGAGATGGCTATGGAGATGCTGGACGTAGATGAAGCGACTTGCGCGAAGTATTTTACCATGATGCTTGAGGGTACAACCCGGACCTGGTTAAAGGGTTTACCAACTAACTCCATCGGATCATGGGGTGAGTTACGCCGCCAATTTATCAAAAATTTCAAGGATACGTGCAAGCAGCCGATGTCAGTGGTAGATCTAGCAGCTTGTATACAAGGAGATCAGGAGCCTACAAGTGCATGGGTGCGACGAGTGTCAGAAATCTTGCACTCTTCGAACGGTATTAGCCCCAGTACGGCGGTAGTAACACCGGAAAACAATTGTCGGTTTGAGTCTCTGAAGTTAAAACTGGGACGGCTCAAACGGGATTGTAATGACATGGGAACTCTCATGAGCGCTCTGGTGAAGTACGGGGACTCCGACAACACTAAGTATCCAGAAGCGGATGGAGATAAATCTAGAAAGGCAAATAAGTCCGGTAAACCGACGCAGGCTAATCCGGTCGGAACAAGCTTCTTAGGCAAACGAAAGGCAGAGGGTAGCTCTAATTTCGTGGTCAATACCCAAGTTCAAGGGAGCTTTCAGCGCAACAAGGGTAAACCGCCCCCACAAACCGGCGGGGGGTTTCGTTACTTGGGAGCAAGAATTGAACGGGCCTTGCCCGAAGCATGGATCAAAGGAGCATCCAGCTAAACATACCTGGGCAGAATGTAGGGCCATGATGGAAGCTATGAACCGGGTCAGATCTAACAACAGGCCACCAGGCGGCGGATCAGGCCCCGGGTTTCATGGTTCGGGTCATCAGGGCAATGGCTCTGGATCAGGATATCATGGCAACAACAACGGCTATAATAACCAAGGTAATCATCAGTATGGTCAAGGCGGTTACAACAACCAAGGCAACCATCAATATGGTCAGGGCGGTTACAATAGCCAAAACAACCAGCAGCAGGGCCAGGGTAATCAAAGCAATCAAGGCAATCAGCAGCGTCAACAGCAGCAACAATCCGAATATCAGAGTAATCCAAAGGAGCTGAGTAGTGGACAGTATCATGCGTTCACTACGAGTTTGTGCAAACGGGATCAAAAAGTCTTAAAGCGGGCGGTCCATGCGGTTGAACCGACAACACCACAATTCCTGCGCTGGTCGGAGCAACCTATTGTATGGAGCAGGGAGGATCACCCGCCGCGTGTTGATAACCCGGGTCAATTGGCCTTAGTGGTAGCACCATAGGTGGGTGGCTACAAATTCACCAAAGTTCTCATGGACGGCGGCAGCAACATCAATATCTTATATTATGAGACTTTCCGTCGCATGGGGTTGACGGATAAGAAGCTAAGACAGTCAAACACGGTGTTTCATGGAGTAGTGCCAGGTAAATCAGCTTACCCAGTTGGGAAAATTGACCTAGAAGTTACCTTTGGAGATGAACAGGATTCCAGGTCACAGATGATAACCTTTGAAGTTGTCAAGATCCGGAGCCCATATCATGCTCTGTTTGGAAGACCGGTTTACGCCAAGTTTATGGCCAGGCCGTGTTATGTTTATCTACAGCTCAAGATGCCGGGTCACAAAGGAACCATCACGGTTCATGGGAGTCGCAAGATTGCATTGGAGTGCGAAGAGGGAGACTCTGCTTATGCAGAGGCAGTATGTGCTACGGAGGAGTTGAAATTTTACAAAGACAATGTTGATCCGGCAGATATGTCCCCGTTAAAGAAGCCAACTATAGAGCATGATCCGGCTTTGACGTTCAAATCTGCGGAGGAAACCAAGCAAGTTGATTTTGTGGCAGGCGATTCATCTAAGCAGTTCACTATCAGCGCTAACCTTGATCCCAAATAGGAAAGCGCGCTCATCGAGTTCATCCGTGAGAACCGGGATATCTTTGCATGGAAACCTTCTGACATGCCAGATATACCGAGGGAACTCGCTGAGCACAGTCTTAATATTGATCCGAAGTTCAAACCGGTCAAGCAGTATCTGCGCCGCTTCAATGAAGAAAGACGCAAGGCTATAGGAGAAGAAGTGGCCAGACTTTTGGCTGCAGGGTTTATAGTTGAAGTTTTTCATCCGGAGTGGTTGGCTAATCCGGTGCTGGTGTTAAAGAAAAATGGAAAGTGGAGGATGTGTGTAGATTACACAGACCTGAACAAAGCTTGTCCAACCAATCCTTTTGCTCTCCCTCGTATTGATCAGATCATTGATGCTACGGCGGGATGTGAGCGGCTAAGTTTTTTGGATGCATATTCAGGATATCATCAAATCAAGATGGCAGTTAAAGATCAGGAGAAGACGGCTTTCATAACTCCTTTCGGTGTTTTTTGCTATGTGTCTATGCCTTTTGGGCTCAAAAGTGCTCAAGCAACTTACCAGCGTTGCGTACAGAACTGTCTCAAGGGGCAGATAGGGAGAAATGTTCATGCCTATGTGGATGATATTGTGGTGAAGTCAAGGAAAGAGGAGACCTTGATAGAGGACCTCAAGGAAACCTTTGATAATCTTCGGGCCTATAAAATGATGCTTAATCCGGAGAAATGTGCTTTTGGTGTTCCGGCGGGCAAGCTCCTTGGATTCTTGGTGTCAAACAGAGGAATAGAAGCCAATCCGGAGAAGATCAAGGCAATCACATCTTTGACTAAACCGGCTTGCATCAATGATGTTCAGCGTATCGCTGGCCGGATCACAGCGTTGAGCCGGTTCATCAGCCGTCTAGGAGAGAAGGCGATTCCGCTTTATCAGATGCTGAAAAAGACAGACCGGTTTATATGGAGTGATGAAGCAAATGCTGCGTTTGAGGATTTGAAGCGGCAGTTGGCAGAGCCGCCGGTCCTTGCTGCTCCTGTTGCTAATGAGCCATTGCTATTATACGTCGCCGCCAATGCACGTGCAGTCATCGTGGCAATCGTTGTTGAGCGCAAGGAAGCAGGAAAGGAATATCCGGTTCAACGTCCAGTCTATTATGTTAGTGAAGTTCTCATTGAATCCAAACAAAGGTACCCGCATTGGCAGAAGCTGGTATATGGTGTATTCATGGCAAACTGGAAGTTGAAGCATTATTTCCAAGGCCACCCAATAACTGTTGTCAGTTCAGCTCCATTGGGGGATATAATCCAGAACAGGGAAGCTACTGGTAGAGTGGCGAAGTGGGCCATTGAGCTTAGCCCACACGGATTGAAGTATGTGCCACGCACCGCTATCAAATCCCAAGCATTGGTGGATTTCATCAATGATTGGACAGAACTGCAAGCACCAGAGGAGAAGCCGGATCTTACATACTGGACGATTCATTTTGACGGTTCAAGGCAGTTAGAAGGCTCGGGGGCCGGAGTTGTGTTAACTTCCCCGCGAGGTGACAAGTTCTGTTATGTCCTGCGTCTAATGTTTCCTTGTACTAACAATGCAGCAGAATATGAGGCATTGCTTCATGGCCTACGGATGGCTAAGGAGATGAACTTGAGCCGGGTCAAGTGTTTTGGTGATTCAGATTTAGTGGCACAGCAAGTATCCGGCAAGTGGGATTCAAGAGACCCTCTCATGGCAGCTTACAAACGAGAAGTTGAAGCAGTCGCAGGATATTTCAAAGGGTATCAGGTGGATCACATAGACCGGCGAAGGAATGAAGCGGCCGATGCTCTGAGCCGGCTGGGTTCTCAACGTAAACCGGTACCACCGAATACTTTTTTGGATGAGCTACACAGTCCATCAGTTCAGGTACCATCGGAGGAAGATCTGGCCGTTCCTGATCCGGAGGCGCAGCTAGTTGCAGCACTTCATGTTGTTCCGGATTGGACGCTCCCATACTTGGCATATCTAAGCCGTGGGGAGCTGCCGGACGACGAGATCGAAGCAAGACAGATAATCCGGCGCTCCAAATCCATGACAATTGCAAACGGAGAACTTCACCATTGCAGTGTTTCTGGAGCGTTTCAGCGGTGTGTGTCATCTGAGGAAGGTTGTGATATCCTTCGTCAGATCCATGAAGGGGATTGTGGTCATCATGCCGGTTCAAAATCCTTGGTGGCTAAAGCTTTTCGACATGGGTTCTATTGGCTGACAGCCCATGCTGATGCAGCGGATCTAGTCCGGAGGTGCGATGCTTGTCAGAAATTTTCACGACGTGCCCTTGTTCCGGCACAGGAGCTCCAAATGACACCGATTACTTGGCCGTTTGCGACTTGGGGGCTCGATATGGTTGGGCCTTTTAAACGATCCCAAGATCAAAAAACTCATCTGCTGGTGGCTGTGGATAAGTTTACAAAATGGATTGAGGCAGAGCCTGTGAGCAAGTGTGATGCGGCAACAGTGGTTAAATTCATCAAAAAGGTAATTTTCCGGTTTGGCTTTCCACACAGCATCATCATAGACAACGGCACCAATTTATCCAAAGGAGAGATGGAAGAGTTTTGTCAACGGGAGCATATTCGCCTAGATGTGTCTTCTGTAGCTCACCCTCAATCCAATGGTCAAGCTGAAAGGGCTAATCAGGAGATTTTGCGAGGTATCAAGCCCCGGCTTATGACTCCCTTGCAAAGAACACCAGGGTGCTGGGTTGAGGAGTTACCTTCTGTCCTCTGGAGCATCAATACTACGCCGAACCGGTCCACATGTTATACACCTTTCTTCATGGTGTATGATGCTGAAGCGGTCCTTCCAAGTGATATCTGTCATGATTCGCCACGAGTAACGGCTTATGTTGAAGCGGCCAATGAGCAGGCAAGACAGGACAGTTTGGACCGGCTAGATGAAGAGCATGACATAGCAGCAGCACGGTCCGCGATTTACCAACAGCAATTGCGCAGATATCACAGCCGCCAGATCAAAACCAGGACGTTCCAGGAGGGAGATTTGGTACTCCGGCTCATCCAAGACCAAACAGACAAGCACAAACTATCCCCGCCTTGGGAAGGGCCCTTTGTGGTCAGCAAGAATCTACACAACGGTCCATATTATCTGGTGGACGTTCGAGAGCACAAGGACTCACGGACATCAGAAGAAGAGACAAAGAGGTCGTGGAACATCGCTCTCCTGTGGCCCTACTATACTTGAGCCATGAGCTCTGCTGTATCCTATGTATATATTATAATTAATGAATAAACCGACGCCCTCGATAAACCGGGGGGTCAGCTCTTTTTTCCAATATAAGTGTCTTATGGTGATATCCATCTACAGTTTATATCATTTTCATTAAGAAAATAAGATGCTTTGATCAGTCTATCTGGCTATGCAGGACAATTTTATAAGGGACCAAAGAAGGTTTGTCGCACAGTGCAAGTCCCATATAGGTACCCTGCATCTACATTCACTAAAAGGCTTCCTGTTCAAACATAGGTCGTATTCAAACCAAAGAGAACATAGTAACAATCACTAAGGGGCTTCCTGTTCAAACATAGGTCGTATTCGAACCAAAGAGAACATAGCCACACCCCCAAGGGGGCTACGGATCATATTCGAATCCTAGCTTAGCCCCTTGCGGTCTGGTTTATATGATCGTATTCGAATCATAAGCTCCTTGGATCGTATTCGAATCCATTGATTGGCTAAAAATTTCACGACCCCAAGGGGGCTATGGATCGTATTCGAATCCTAGCTTAGCCCCTTGCGGTCCGGTTTATATGATCATATTCGAATCATAAGCTCCTTGGATCGTATTCGAATCCATTGATTGGCTAAAAATTTCACGATCCCAAGGGGGCTACGGATCATATTCGAATCCTAGCTTAGCCCTTGCGGTCCGGTTTATATGATCGTATTCGAATCATAAGCTCGATTTGGAGCCTGGCAGCTCGCAAAAAGCCTCGACTACATGATTTTATTTGCAAATTTGTGTTTTTGTTTGTGTTCTCATGTGTTTCTATGATTTCTTGATCCGGAGTGGGACAACTTCAAAGTTGACCACATATCTTCAAAAATTTGGACACAGAGCTCCAGCATTATTTAAACCGGTAGCTTCTGTAAACCCGGAATTATTATTGGGTCTATCCCAACAGGGCCAAGAGCTCCCTCAGAAAACTGCAAAGTTCACCGGATTAGGATATCAAGCATACTTAATCCAAGGTATGAAATTCTTTTCGGTATAACGCAGACGTTCATTTGATATATATGAGAACGATTTAATCGGTCCGGCGGTCAAACCGTTTGGACATCTTTTTAATGTTGTCTATGCAGATACAGACAATATGAAAGATAAACCATAGCAGGCAAAGAATTTAAATTGGCAGACGCCAAAGCAAAAGTTGGAACATCCAGATCAAAACAGCAATGTTTCGAGCTATCCTATTACAAGGCATCACAAGCCTGAACGGATTAAAGTTTTTTCCCGACAAACAGAATACAACAGCTATAAAGTTAAATTGTGTGGCCTATGCTTCCTCCTGCTGTGACGAGTGAGGATCAACCTGTTCCGGAGCCTCTTAGTCCTCTTGAAGCGGTTGAAAGTCAGGAACATGCCAGTCGATTTTTGATAAGGCACGGAAGTACATCTCTTCCGTAATCAGATCAGACGGGTCAACATCTGGGGCGAAAGTGTGGGGGCGCACTGGTGGGATTAGATTTTCGGTATCATAAACCGGCCGATCCACCCGCTCATTCTTTAAATCGTACGCCGGATGATACCTGGTCAAATCTGATTCAACAACAAGCTTGCTAGCGAGAGGACGCATCTCCTTAGTCAAAGCATGAAGGTCCTTGCCAGTGAAGGCCGATCCGTCTTCTTTGGTGCTGGGATAACCGTTCAGGGCTTCTTCTGGATCAAAGTCTGGAACCCACGCTTTGGCTCTGGTGAGCGCTACAAGAGAACCGGCTCGGGCAGCAGACTTCTTCACCTCTTCCAAGCATACTGGCAAAACAGACAGCTTCTCCAGAGTACCTTGAATAGTGGTAGGGGCCGGTTTATTGAAAGACATTGCACTTATAATCCTCTGAGCGCCGGAATACAGCTGCTCAACCAGAGTATAAGAGCCCTTGAGTTTCTTCCGGAGATCATCCCCAAGATGGGTGACGTGTCGTCCTGCATATGGTTATCACAATTAAACCGGAACGGATTAAAGGTTGCAGAAATGAAAGCATGTGCAGGTTAAGTATTTACCGAAGACGGCAGAAGTCATAAGTTTTATTTGCTGTTTTAAACCGGTCAACTCTTCTGTCACCGGATTAAGAGCTTCCTCAGCGTCCTTTGCTCTTTTTTCCAGAGCATTCTTTTGCACTTCCGAAGTTGTCCGCTCCTCTTCAAAATATTTCTTCAGCTGTTCAGCAGTGGTTAAGCTCAGTGCCAATTCTTTTTTGGCCTTAGCAGCAGCAGATTCAGTTTCAGCAAGTCTGTTCTGGAGCTCAGTTATTTCTTCAGCTCTCCGGGTCAAATCAGCCTGCAAAGGAAATCAAGTGGAATAAATGACAAAGTTCAGACAAGTCTTAAGCACATAACCAAGTTATCCACTTGACACTTGGGGGCTAATGGGCAGTTGAAGTATTAAAAGGCGACAATTAAAGACAAGTCTCAAGCACACAAACAAGTTGTCTACTTGACACTTGGGGGCTAATGGGCAGTTGAAACATCGAAAGAAAGATTCAGACAAGTCCCAGGCACATAAACCGAGTTATGCCCCTGGCACTTGGGGGCTAATGTAAGATTACTTGCTCATATTTGAAAGTACCGGTTCACCTTTCCACAAAGCTAAACCGGAACTTGGGGGCTACCATGACATAGACGGAAATACAAAGAAGGCAAAAGCAAAAGACAAGTAAGATACCTCATATTTGTCCTTCATCATATTGACTAAGCCCGCTTCATAGTCCCGACTAGTATGCAGCCGGTTCAAATACCCGGAATAAAGCTCCTGGGCACTCAGCTCGGCATAACTAGACAAGTCTGTACTCCACTTGCCTTTCTCTTGTTGGAGTTTCTCCGCTTTAGCAGTATGCTTGGCTAAGACAACAGGCTCAGCAAGAGCGGTATAACCTGTACCGGTTATTTGAATATGTGGAGAAGAGGTAGATGCCGGTTGTGGAGTGGCAGTATGAACCGGACTAGCGGGAGCCGGGCTAGTCCGAGGAGGGTTGGCCCGGGCAGGACTTGCCGGTTCATGGACATCTTCAGTGTTGGGATTTTCAGGAGCAGTAGCATGATCATGATCCATGGGAGTAGGATTGTCAAGCTGAACTGTAGGCTCATTTTCCGGAGGGATGACTGTATCCGGATCAGCCGCCGGATCATCATTGGCAGTCTCAGCAGCCGTTTTGCTGGCCTTTGCCCTTTTGCTAGGTTTGGGTTTACTGAAAGGAATTGGAAAAGAAATCAGAGTCACAAAAGCAAATACAAAAGGTAAACCGGATGAGGTAAAGGACTTACCCAGGGACAGTCTTCAGAGTTGGGACCTGTGTGGCGGTTGATTCGCCAGAAGATGATAAAGGAGTCTCCTGATAATTAGGATCAGACGGTTTAAGTGGTTTGCGTATAAGTCTGGCCTTGGGATGAAGAAGAGTTGGAGAAAGTAAAACCTCAGAGCGGCGCCTCCGAGCCGGAGTAAGAGATATTCCGGAAGACTCGACTACAAGGCCACTATGGCGTGTAGCCCGGCGAGCTTCATGTTGCTGTTTCTTCAAAAGAAAATTGGGGTCCAGTTGAGCATAAGGATGAGAAAACTGATATTTCCGGACTACCCGACGAATTTTTGGTGGAGGTGGTTCTGAATCTGAAGAAAGAGTGATTACCTCAGTTTCTGCCGCTTTATCCCCTTCAGCCAAATCCTGCGAAAAGACATTGTTAACATAAATCGGGATAAAAGAGAATAAAGCATATCAGGATTAACTCATACCTCAGAATCCGGATCATCTTCTTCAATATGTGAACCGGAGCCAGCAGCCGCCTTTCTCTTCTTAACAACGAAGGTTTTCTGGCACGGCTGTTTGCCTGACTTATCCTGAGGTTTCCTTTTCCAGAAAGGATCGTCGGCCTGTATAGAAGATGGGAGATAAATGGAAGATAATTTAAATGAACGGATTAAAAACAAATAGAAGAGATTAAAGCTTACCGCTGGCAGTTTGTTCTTCTTATAATATGGAGCCAATCCAGTTTGGCTACATTCCTCCAAAGGGATGTTGAGCATCTTCTTAGCAGATTCAGTAACTTCCTTCTCAGGAAGCATTATGTTGGTATGGCGCTGAGGATCGTCCGGCTTACCGGTATATTGACACATCAAACCGGAGCGCCGACTCAGAGGAAGGATACTCCAAGCGAGCCAACAACGAACGAAGTCAACTCCAGTCAATCCGTTTGCCATAAAAACTTTGAGTTTGGCAAGCTGAGGGGCAAACCGGGGCCGGTCTGAGGAGCTAAGACGCTGTGGCAGCGGATGATCTTCAGGAAGGCGATGTTCGCGATAACCCGGTAGTGGGTTCTCCCCTTCAGGCGAAGTGTCTTGGCAATAAAACCAAGATTTGTTCCAATCCTTGGGGTGAGTGTGGAGAGCAGCGTGAGGAAAGACTGCGTCTCTTCTCTTTTGAATGCTAACCCCACCCAATTCTTGATGAGGTCCGCCAGTAAACTCAGTTCGCCGGTTCAAATGGAAGAAATCCCGGAACAAGTCGACTGATGGCTCCTCTTGAAGATACACCTCGGATAAAACTTGGAAATCGCAGATGTTTGATAACGAATTTGGACCTATGTCCCAAGGATGAAGTTGAAAAGCGGCAAGCACGTCCCGAAAGAACTTTGAACCGGGAGGGCTAAAGCCCCGGGCCATATGATCAAAGAAAACGATAATTTCCCCCTCTTTGGGAGTAGGGGGGCATTCATCTCCGGGAGCCCGCCATTTCAGAACTGCTCGAGGACCCAGAATGCCAATTGATGCAGCTTTAATTAAGTCCTCTTCTGTAATGATGGAAGGAACCCAGTCGCAAGAAACGAACTGCTTGGCAGACATATTAGCAGAAGGAAAGTGCTGAAAAGGTGAAGTATAAAATCCGGATTATTTAAGTACAGAGGCATAAACTGGATCATATATGCAAAATCACAGCGACGGTTTAGACAAGGGACT
Source organism: Secale cereale (assembly GCA_902687465.1). NCBI lineage: Eukaryota > Viridiplantae > Streptophyta > Magnoliopsida > Poales > Poaceae > Secale > Secale cereale. The sequence goes on along the minus strand of LR738713.1, from coordinate 560,625,432 downwards.
AACGACATTGGCGACCCGGAAGCAGGCAGGAAACGAGCTGCTACCGGTTTATGACAACAAAAAAGAAAGAAGCTAAACCGTCGGGTTCATGATTGATATGTTGCAGAAGCAGTGCATGATTGATTAAACCGGCGAATATCTTACAGATCTATGAGGATGAAGAAACAGTTTTCTACAAAGAGGCTAAGGTAAAACATATCTAAGCGGTAAGAAAAAGCGGAAATTTATGCAGGTCTATTACAGAAGAACTGCGGGGGTCTTATACAGAGCGGATGAATCTAAGGATTGAATCTAATGCCGAGTCTGTATAAGTTTCGGAGATAAATCTAAAGAGGAATCTACTACGAGCATGATGTATAGGACGAACAGCCGAAGCTTCGAGGTCTCATGGCAGAATCAATGGTGAAACCCTAAAGCTACAGATCTACAGCAAGGGAAAAGGGATACCTGAAGCAGAAGGAAACGACAGCCGGCGAGTTATCTGGTCGCGTTCAGGTTGATGCAGCGGCCGGACTTGCTGGCGACGGCGAGCTCGACGGACGACGGCGGAAGATTGGGTGCGGAGACGGAGGAAGAAGAAGTAGAAGGGGAAAGAGATGGGCCTCAGCAGTATTTATAGGCCAAGGAGAGACGAAACGGTAAGCGCGGGTTTTGAGGAAGAAAGAGATTGGATAAAGATTCCCTGTCGCCTCGATTCTCGGGATGGCCTTTAAAACAAAGATAATAAACAACTTTGCGCGATAAATGTGGAAGTGATGTCACGGTCGAATCAAACGATTTTCAAGGATGACATCATAGCCGGTTTACAAAAACTGAGAAGATACAAGAAAGAAGATTATGCAAGACTGAGAAGACTGATATGAACAAGTTCAAATCATTCTGGGGCCTAATGTCAGGGATATTATTAGCAGGTGTAAACCGGCTAGAGTAAACCAGATTATGGTGATATGGTTGTATAATTATAAACTCAGTAGAAGTCACGGCCCATGAAGGCTTAGGGCCCATGTGTAAAGCTCACGGTTTGTAAACCGTCCTATCATGTAAACTTGAGATACAAGGAAGAAAGAGCAGAGACCGAGGCGGACACAAATATGAGCCGGCCTCGGGACTCTGTAAACTGGACCGGGCGTTGCCTCTATATAAAGGGACGACCCGGCGACGGTTCAAGGACAAGAAACAACCCATCGAGACACAGGCAAGCAATCCCCTCCCTGTTCATCGACGCCCAAGCAATACCAAACCAACTAGACGTAGGCTTTTACCTTCATCGAAGGGGCCGAACTAGTATAAACCCTCTGTGTCCTTTGTGTGCTTTTAACCCCTTCAAGCTAACCCGTGCGATGGTTCCTCAACTAAGTCCGTTAAACCGGACATCTTCCGTGCTAATTCCACGACACAAGGCTTAGATAGTTTTGCTACCCGAGAACGGGATTGCTGAGTCCTCCATCGCTCACAGATTCTACACAACACCAGATGCAGGTACCGTTGAGAACTACACAGCTGGTGGTTCAGAGTTGTACTGGGAGTTCGACGAAGAACATGGGCGATACTACGTGTCTTATCCAGAGGATCAGTAGGGCTCTTACTAGGATGGTCGAGACCTTGTGTTATTTATTATGGTATCTTTCATTTGGATCTTCGTCCGTAGTCGGGCTCTGATGTTATTTGGATGATGATTGTTTATGTAATGCATTGTGTGACGTGGCGAGTGTAAGCCAACTACTCTTTTGCAATTTCATCCCTCTTTTACATGAGTTGTGCAAAGATACCATTCTTGAGATCATTCCAGTATGATATTATGCCTTTAAGTCGTGCCTCGACATGTGGGAGGTATAATCTCATACTGGGCATTACAGATAATGATGTAGAGATTGAACCTGCTGTTGATCTTGATAACCCACAATCAAAGAATCAACATTATGATAAGAGAGACTTTGTTGCTAGGAAGCACGGTAAGGAAAGAGAACCATGGGTTCAGAAAGCCATGCCTTTTCCTCCGAAACCATCCAAGAAAAAAGATGATGAGGATTTTGAGCGCTTCGCTGAAATGATTAGACCTATCTTTTTGCATATGCGTTTGACTGATGTGCTTAAAACAAATCCTTAGGCCAAGTATATGAAAGATATTATTACCAACAAAAGAAAGATATCTGAAGTAGAAATTTCCACCATGCTTGCCAATTACACTTTTGAGGGCGGAATGCCTAAGAAATTAGGAGATCCAGGAGTACCTGCTATACCTTGCTCCATTAAGAGGAACTATGTTAAAACTGCTTTGTGTGATCTTGGAGCTGGTGTTAGTGTTATGCCTCTCTCTTTATATCGTAGACTTGACTTGAGTAAGTTGACACCTACTGAAATATCCTTGCAAATGGCAGATAAATCAACTGCTATACCTGTCGGTATTTGTGAGGATGTGCCTGTCGTAATTGCAAATTTTACTATTCTAACGAACTTTGTTATACTTGATATTCCTGAGGACGATAGTATGTCTATTATCTTTGGTAGACCCTTTTTGAATACTGCAGGGGCTGTTATTGATTGCAAAAAAGGCAATGTCACTTTTCATGTCAATGGTAATGAGCATAAGCTACCTCCTGAGCTTGCGTTGTATTTCCTCGAAGAGGAAAGGGAGATGCAGCACAGTAGCGTAAGTATTTCCCTCAGTTTTTGAGAACCAAGGTATCCAGTAGGAGACCACGCGCAAATCACTCGCACATGCACAAACAAATAAGAACTTCGCAGCCAACGCGATAAGGGGTTGTCAATCCCTTTACGGTCACTTACGAGAGTGAGATCTGATAGAGATGATAGTTTATATTTTTGGTATTTTTGGTTTATAAGAACAACAAATAAAAGCGGTAAAAGTAAGTAAATGTAGATTGATATGTTCAGAATAGACCCGGGGGCCATAGTTTTGTCTAGTGGCTTCTCTCATGATAGCGATATTCTACAACGGGTAAACAAATTACTGTCGAGCAATTGATAGAAAAACGAATAATTATGAGACTATCTAGGCATGATCATTGTATATAGGCATCACATCTAAGACAAGTAGACCGACTCCTGCCTGCATCTACTACTATTACTCCACACATCGACCGCTATCCAGCATGCATCTAGTGTATTGAGTTCATAAGAACAGAGTAACGCCTTAAGCAAGATGACAAGATGTAGAGGGATAAACTCAAGCAATATGATGTAAACCCCATCTTTTTATCCTCGATGGCAACAATACGATACGTGCCTTGCTGCCCCTACTGTCACTCGGAAAGGACACCGCAATATTGAACCCAAAGCCAAGCACTTCTCCCATTGCAAGAACTGTAGATCTAGTAGGCCAAACCAAACCGATAATTCGAAGAGACTTGCAAGGATATTATGAGCACACATACAAAGTTCAGAGAAGAACCAAATATCTTTCATAGATAACCTTGATCATAAACTCACAATTCATCGGAACACACCGCAAAAAGAGATTACATCGAATAGATCTCCTCGAAGACCGAAGAGAACTTTGTATTGAGATCCAGAGAGAGAGAAGAAGCCATCTAGATACTAGCTATGGACCCGAAGGTCTGTGTTAAACTACTCACAACTCATGGTGAGGGCGATGATGATGATGATGAAGGCCTCCGTGATGGATCCCCCTCCGGTGGAGCTCTGGAACAGGCTCCAAGATGGGATCTCCACGGGAACAGAAGCTACGGCGGTGGAATTAAGGTTTCTCTCTGTCTTCGGAGTTTCCGGGGTACGTGGACTTATATAGGAAGAAGGAGGCCACCGGGGGACGCTCGAGTGGGCCTCGAGGCAGGGGGGCGCGCCCCCCACCCTCGAGGACCACTCGAGGCTCCCCTGACGTGGTTCTCAAGTTCCTCTGGCGTGATTTTCTCCAAAAATATCTCTCGCGAAGGTTTCATTCCGTTTGGACTCCGTTTGATATTCCTTTTCTGCAAAACCCTGAAATAGGCAAAAAACATCAATCTGGACTGGGCCTTTGGGTTAGTAGGTTAGTCCCAAAAATGATATAAAAGTGAATGATAAAGCCCATTAAACATCCAAGACTTCATAAATAATAGCATGGAACAATAAAAAATTATAGATACGTTGGAGACGTATCAAGCATCCCCAAGCTTAATTCCTGCTCGTCCTCGAGTAGGTAAATGATAAAGAAAGAATTTTTGATGTGGAATGCTAACCAATATAGTTTTTCAATGTAATTCTCTTAATTGTGGCATGAATGTTCAGATTTGAAAGATTCAAGTTAAAGTCTATATTGACATAAGAAATAACAATACTTCAAGCAATACTAACAAAGCAATCATGTCTTCTCAAAATACTATGGACGAAGAAAGTTATCCCTACAAAATAATATAGTATTGTCTATGCTCCCTCGTTATCACACAAAAATATTCATATCATGCACAACCCCGATTTCAGCCAAGCATTTGTTTTCATACTCTATTTTTTCAAACCTTTCAACTTTCACGCAATACATGAGCGTGAGCCATGGATATAGCACTATGGGTGGAATAGAGGTGGTTGTGGAGAAGACAAAAGGAGGGAGATAGTCTCACATCGACTAGGTGTATCAATGGGCTATGGAGATGCCCATCAATAGATATCAATGTAAGTGAGTAGGGATTGCCATGCAACGGATGCACTAGAGCTAAATATGAATGAAAGCTCAACAAAAGAAACTAGTGGGTGTGCATCCAACTTTCTTGCTCACGAAGACCTAGGGCATTTGAGGACGCCCATCGTTGGAATATACAAGCCAAGTTCTATTACGAAAAAATTCCCACTAGCATATGAAAGTGACTAAGCATGAGACTCTCTACAATGAAGAACATGGTGCTACTTTGAAGCACAAGTGTGGAAAAAGATAGTAGCAATTGTCACTTTTTCTTTTCTTTTTTTGGGCATTTTTTTCTTTGGCCCTTTTTTCATTTTATTTTTTTGCGGAGGGGCTTTATAGATTCAACCTTTCCTCCCATGGGACAATGCTCTAATAATGATGATCATCACACTTTCATTACAACACGAAATTACAACTCGGTACTACAACAACAAAGTATGACTCTATATAAATGCCTCCGGCGGTGTACCGGTATGTGCAATGAAACAAGAGTGACATGTATGAAAAGTTATGCATGGTGGCCTTGCCACAAATACGATGTCAACTACATGATCATGCATGGCAATATGACAATATGATGCTTTTCATATGAACGGAACGGTGGAAAGTTGCATGGAAATATATCTCGGAATGGCTATGGAAATGCCATGATAGGTAGGCAAGGTGGTTGTTTTCAGGAACAATATGGTGGCTGTTTTTAGGAAGGATGTATAGTAGGTTTTTGGCACTGGCGAAAGTTGTGCGGTACAAGAGAGGCTAGCAATGGTGGAAGGGTGAGAGTGCGTATAATCCATGGACTTAACATTAGTCATAAGAACTCATATACTTATTGCAAAAATCTATGACTCATCAAAACAAAGCAATCGATGCATGCTCCTAGGGGGAGGTTGGTAGGAGTTAACCATCGCGCGCTCCCGACCTCAACACAAAGGTTGGCACTCTACAAATACCTAATGCTCTAACTTCGTCACATAGCGGTTCACCATATGTGCATGATACGGGAATCACTGACCTTAACATAAGTATTTCTCAATTTCATTATAACTCCACTAGCATGACTCTAATATCACTATCCTCATGTCTCAAAACAATTATCAAGCATCAAACATCTCGTTCTATTCAATGCACTTAGTGTGAATTTTTTTTACTACATTGACATCGGATGTTTATCATGTGAAGACTAGTTCTTTTATCCTAAACACATTACCATGCTGTTTTAATAGAATCTCAAATAGACATAAGTGAAGCATGAGAGTTTAACAATTTCTATAAAATATTACCACCACCATGCTCTAAAAGATATAAGTGAAGTACTAGAGCAAAAACTATTCAACTCAAAAGATATAAGTGAAGCACATAGAGTGTTCTAATAATTTCTAGGCCATATTTAACTCTCAAATAGGTGTGTCCAGAAAGGATGATTGTGGCAAACTAACAAGCAAAGATTCAAATTATACAAGACGCTCCAAGCAAAACACATATCGTGTTGCGAATAAAAATATAGCTCCAAGTATAGTTACCAATGGATGGAGACGAAAGAGGGGATGCCTTCCCGGGGCATCCCCAAGCTTAGGCTTTTGATTATCTTGAATTTACTTGTGGTGCCATGGGCATTCCCAAGCTTAGGCCTTTGCTACTCCTTGTTCCATAGTCCATCAAAGCAATACTCAAAACTTGAAAACTTCACAACACAAAACTTAGACAAAAATTCTCGTGAGCTCCGTCAGTAAAAGAAAGCAAGCCACTACTCAAAGGTGCAGAAATGAATTCATTCTTTGTTTATATTGATGTTAAACCTACTGTACTCCAACTTCTCTATGGTTCATATCCTCCAATACTACTCATATATGCATCGGAATAAGCAAACAACACACAAAAAACAGAATCTGTCAAAGACAGAACAGTCTGTAGTAATCTGCATGGTTCGCCTACTTCTGGAACTCAAAAAAATTCAAACTAAATTGGTAAATTTGCGCAATTTGTCTACCAATCATCTGAAAAATAATCAACCTAAAATCACGCTCCAGTAAAATTCCACGACTACTTTAGCGAGTGCTAATGATTCTGTTTTTCACAGCAAGATCATATAAACTTCACACAAGTCTTCCCAAAGGTTCTACTTGGCACAAACACTAAACAAAACATGAAACCACATCTAATCAGAGGCTAGATGCAATATTTATTCCCTTAACAGCAACAAAAACAAAAAACGTAAAGTTGGGTTGCCTCCCAACAAGCGCTATCGTTTTACGCCCCTAGCTAGGCACGATACAAGATAGATCTAGGTATTGCCATAGTGGTATGATATGTCACGAAAGCTCATCTCATATTCCCTACGTTTAGCAGCAAGCTTTCTTTGTGGCAAGCAAAAGTAATCAAAAGGGCTAAATTTAATGGGACAATAGTCCCCTACATCAATCTCAGGAGGAACAGGTTCCTCCTTTGGCCCTTTGTAGTGGATGACCAATTCATCATTATAGGCATTATTTTTGCAGAAGCCCATAAGCCTTCGTTCAAGGGAGAGGCCTAACCAATTATTTTGAACAACAAAGTCATCGTTTATCTCAGAAATTCTATCAATCAAGATCTCAACAGGAACCTTTTTTCTAAAGTTTTCATTAAAAGCAACATGATCAGGAGATCGCAACTGCATAAGGTCTTCTTGATTGAACAAGATAGCCTCTATAGGAGGCCGATCGGCATCTACTCCGTAATGAGCAAAGATTTCTCTGGCCTCTTTCATGATATATATAAATTCATGAGCCAAAAAGATAGTAGTTGCACGCTTAACGGAAGAATGCTCAATATTGGAGAACTCCAAAAATACTCTCTGAATACAGGGATGCATATGGATAAATTGCCTTTCAATTTCTACTATAAGCGTAGATACAACATCCGCAAGGCTACTAGTTCTATGAAGAATAGAGACGCCCATAGTGGGCAAAGCACCGGCACAAGTAAAGAAGTCTTGAAGAACCCCATTTCCAATAATATTACCACTACCAACCCGGAACTTCTTAATATATAAAGTGGTAGCTTCATTTGGGGGATCAACATGAACGTTGCCCTCGGCATTGCTACCCTTCTCGATAAAATCGTCCCCCATCCCAGACATGAGGGCAAGCAGGCAAGCAAGCAAGCAACACACAAGCAAACAAGAAGCAAGCAAACGATAAACACACGGCGGAAGAAGGGCAAATAAAACGGCAAGGGTGAAGTGGGGGAGAGGAGAACGAGAGGCAAAAATGTAATGCGAAGGATAAGGGTTTGTGATAGGTACTTGGTATATGACTTTTGCGTAAGCCTCCCCGGCAACGGCGCCAGAAATTCTTCTTGCTACCTCTTGAGCTTGCGTTGTATTCCCTTGAAGAGGAAAGGGAGATGCAGCACAGTAGCGTAAGTATTTACCTCAGTTTTTGAGAACCAAGGTATCAGTCCAGTAGGAGACCACGCATGAGTCCCTCACACCTGCACAAACAAATAAGAACTTCGCAGCCAACGAGATAAGGGGTTGTCAATCCCTTTACGGTCACTTACGAGAGTGAGATCTGATAGAGATGATAGTTTATATTTTTGGTATTTTTGGTTTATAAGAACAACAAATAAAAGCGGTAAAAGTAAAGTAGATGTAGATTGATATGTTGAGAATAGACCCGGGGGCCATAGTTTTCTCTAGTGGCTTCTCTCATGATAGCGATATTCTACGACGAGTAAACAAATTACTGTCGAGCAATTGATAGAAAAGCGAATTATTATGAGACTATCTAGGCATGATCATTGTATATAGGCATCACGTCCGAGACAAGTAGACCGACTCCTGCCTGCATCTACTGCTATTACTCCACACATCGACCGCTATCCAGCATGCATCTAGTGTATTGAGTTCATAAGAACAGAGTAACACCTTAAGCAAGATGACATGATGTAGAGGGATAAACTCAAGCAATATGATGTAAACCCCATCTTTTTATCCTCGATGGCAACAATACAATACGTGCCTTGCTGCCCCTACTGTCACTGGGAAAGGACACCGCAAGATTGAACCCAAAGCCAAGCACTTTTCCCATTGCAAGAACTATAGATCTAGTAGGCCAAACCAAACCGATAATTCGAAGAGACTTGCAAGGATATTATGAGCACACATAAAAAGTTCAGAGAAGAACCAAATATCTTTCATAGATAACCTCGATCATAAACTCACAATTCATCGGATCTCGACAAACACACGACAAAAAGAGATTACATCGAATAGATCTCCTCGAAGACCGAGGAGAACTTTGTATTGAGATCCAGAGAGAGAGAGAGAAGAAGCCATCTAGATACTAGCTATGGACCCGAAGGTCTGTGGTAAACTACTCACAACTCATGGTGAGGGCGATGATGATGATGATGAAGGCCTCCGTGATGGACCCCCGTCCGGTGGAGCTCCGGAACAGGCTCCAAGATGGGATCTCTACGGGAACAGAAGCTACGGTGGTGGAATTAGGGTTTTCTCTCTGTCTTCGGAGTTTCTGGGGTACGTGGACTTATATAGGAAGAAGGAGGGCACCGGGGGACGCTCGAGTGGGCCTCGAGGCAGGGGGACACGCCCTGGGAAGGGGGCGCGCCCTCCACCCTCGAGGGCCACTCGAGGCTCCCCTGACGTGGTTCTCAAGTTCCTGTGGCGTGATTTTCTCCAAAAATATCTCTCGCGAAGGTTTCATTCCGTTTGGACTCCGTTTGATATTCCTTTTCTGCAAAACCCCGAAATAGGCAAAAACAGCAATCTGGACTGGGCCTTTGGGTTAGTAGGTTAGTCCCAAAAATGATATAAAAGTGAATGATAAAGCCCATTAAACATCCAAGACTTCATAAATAATAGCATGGAACAATAAAAAATTATAGATACGTTGGAGACGTATCAGCATACGGTACACTTTCCGAGGAAACAACCTCAAGTCCATAGTATCAATTATATTGGAAAAGTTTCAACTATTACTATTGGGGGTTTTGTATTTCCTCTTCCTACTATCAAGAAGACATATGACATACTTATTGTTGGGGACATACATATCCCCGTTGAGGTAACCTAGTGTTATTCGAAAATTCTCCAGTTTCTTGTTACTCGGAAAGAGTTTATTAACAAGACCTGATCAACCTTGTTAATGGGTTCCTTTTGATGAACATGGGATAGGTGAATCTAGATAGCAAAAACTTCTGTACCCTCTTTTTGCTTTCTGTTAATTAGGATAAATAAAAAGAAAAAAAAAGTATTTTCTATCTATTTCCGGACTTATCCGTGCAATAAAAAAATTATCCCGAATATAAAAGTTCTCCAAATGCCATGAAAATGAAATGTGATTTTTTCTAGAATATTTAAGAAAATATGGCACTGAACAGACATCAAGGGGAGCCAGCACGTGGCCACGAGGATGCAGGGCACGCCCCCTGCCCAGGGTGTGCCCCCACCCTCGTGGGCCCCATGTGACCCCCTCCACTTATTCCTGCACCCATGCTCTTCTTCTTCCTCCCAAAAAAATCACCAACCAGCTCAAACCCGAGTTCTAGCTCATCTTGCTGCCATTTTCGATCTTCTTGCTCAAAGCACCATTCACCAAACTGTTTGGGGAGATTGTTCCTTGGTATGTGACTCCTCCATTGGTCCAATTAGTTTTTGTTCTAGTGCTTTATTCGTTGCAAATTTATGCTGCTGTGGTGACCTTGTTCTTGAGCTTGCATGTCAAATTTTCTTGGTCCCAAGTAGTTCTAATGCATGATATAGTCTCTAGGCACTAGTAGGAGTTGTTGCTATCAATCTTATTGAGTTTGGTTAACTTTTATTTTGAAGTTACTAAAAATTTCGGAAATTTTCAGAAAAGGAAAATGTTAGAAAGATTGTTGAGGGGCTCTTCCAGCAAGAGTTCATAGGAAAAGAAGAAAGAAGAAAATAAGAAGCCCAAGTATAATCTTCCTCGCTTGGTGGAAGTTCGACCGTGTGAATGGCCTTGCAATGATTTCATGGTGTCCGCCGGGATTTATGAAGACTTTTATTGGTTGGCGAATAATGCAGGCCTCACCGACTTCCTCCACGACCAGAAAGGACAGTATCTCTTACTCACCAATATTTTCACGCAAAGCTTTCATTTTCATTCTAGGAAAACACCACCTACGGTGGAGTTTCGTTTATATGATGTGATTAAGGAGATATCACTCTTATATTTTTGCGAAATATGCAAAGTACCCTTTGGAGGTAGACTTGATGAACCATGTCGTGAAGACGTAGAAGGGTTCATTGACATGATAGCCGTAGGAGAAACGAGACAAGTTTCAGGGGCAAGAATCACTAGTATACACTTCCCTGTTCTACGCTACTTTGCTTCATTTGCTAGTAGATGTTTAATTGGTCGCGGGAATAGTGGGAATCTCAGTGCCACTGATATTATCATTTTACGCCATGCTTTGTTTCTAGACACAACTTTTAGTTTGGGTGCCGTCGTTGCCAAACGATTGAGTCTGAACCGCTCAAAGGGGCCCGTCTTTGGAGGCATATTTGCTTCTCTCCTTGCTGAATATTTTAATATACCCATTAGGCATCATGAGAAGGAAGAAAAATTGCTTGCCCCTGTTTATCTAGACTACAAGAGCATGGTAGCTCATGACTTTATTGTTAAAGACAAGAATATGCAGCTTAATTATAAATTAAGGTTTGATGAAATATACTGTGAAATTGTTACCTTTCCTGCACCATCTTTGTTTGATCTATCCACAGGAAAGTATCTCATTACATCAGATGCCTTCTACAAGTACCAAGGCCAGGCACAAGCTTCAGAGCCTGGGCCAGAACCACCACTTGATCCTTCCCGTCAATCTGTTTATGGGTGGGAGCTGGATGAGCTCGCCAACCAGTGGCACCCAGAGGACACATCTCAGTACACTGGAGGGAGTGGCTTCGATCCGTGGCCATAGACCAACTTAGGCCAAAAGCCTAACCTTGTGGGAGTACGTGTTTCTCACCGACTTACATTCATGTTCACACTTATTCTAGTTGTCGGTGCTCACACTCTTTCACTGTACCATCCATGCTTAGTTTCAATTTCTTTTTCTTACTCTTTTTCTTGTGTGCTAGAAAAACCCAGAAAAACAAAAAAATATTAGTTGTAGCTTCTAGCTAGTTTACTTTCTTTGCTTGAAGCAGTAGTTGAAGAAAAAAAATGAAAACCCAAAAAGATTTCTCGTTCTTCTTTTGCTTATTGGGAGCTTTCCCGTGTAAATAGTTTCTTTTCTTTTCTTTGGGGGTTAAGAGTAGAAGACCATGATTAAAAATGCTTAGTGGCTCTCATATGCTCTTTTGTTGATTTAACCTTGAGCCATATTACCTTGTCTTCTCCCTTGTATTAAATGCCTGCAGATTCCAGCTTAGTCCAATGCACGTGCACTATTATTATTATTATTCACACCGTTCGGTCGTGCGAGTGAAAGGCAATAAGGATGATATATGATGAACTAATTGAGATGAGAAAAGCTGGTATGAACTCGACCTCTCTTGTTTTTGTAAATGTTGGTTGCTTGTTTCATAAACTACATAAACTTGCTAAGTTGTTGCTTCACTTGTTTCACATGTGTGGTTGATCTTGTTTGTTGGTGATGATATTGCATTCTTGTGAACCTAGGCCATGCATCATGTCTTTTCATGTTCACATGCTTCATGTTCATGCATCATGTCTCTTCATGTTCACATGCTTCATGTTCATGCATCATGTGATTGAGCACTGCATGTTGATTGATTTTGTTCCTTTGTTGCATTGTTGTGTTTGGTTAGAGCCTGGTGAAGATAATGAGTACGAGGTTTCTACCGATGTTGAGTGTGAGGAGCAAGGTTTTGTTCCCTCCAAGGATTCAACAGGCAAGATGACCTGACCCAGATATCATTACTATATTTGCCTATGCTAGATGTCTCGCGCTTTAGCTTATTGCCTCGATGCCTATGTCTGTTTGTAAGCCTCCTATTTGTTGCCATGAACCTCTCTAACCACCGATCCTAGCAAACCTTTGATTGGCTACGTAAGCTTCGCTCAGCCCCTCTTATAGCATTGTTAGTTGCAGGAGAAGATTGAAGATTATTGCTTCATGTTGAAGTTATTGTTGGGATATCACACTATATAATCTGTTAAACTAAATCATCTATATATTTGGCAATGTGTGGAAGGCTAAGCCTTTGCTTGGTGTTTTGTTCCACTCATGCCTCCCTAGGAACCGTTTAAACCAGTGTTATGTTCCTTGATTTTGCGTCCCTAACACGGTTGGGGTTTATGGGCCCCCCTCGATAACCCACTTAGCGCTAAAGCTTTTCCAGCAAGGCCCAACATTGGTTTTACATTTGCCTAATAACTAATACTTGCATAGGGAGTTATAAACCCTTATCTTAATCAACAACCCGGGCCAGTGCTCCACATGAGTGTTGGTCCAAACTGGGGAGCCTGCGGGGCCACCTTGGGGAAACCCGAGGGCTGGTAAAAACCTATAGCATCACCCATCCGGACGTGGCCTGAGACGAGATACGCGCGGCTACTATCAAGGTGTCGGCACACCGGGAGGACTTGCTGGATTAGTTTTACCTTAGTCGGAATATCTTGAGCACGGGATTCCGAGAATACTCGGGTCTTCCCACCTTGGAGTTGCGACTCCGCAGACCGTGAGCTTGTAATGGGCTAAGTTGGGACACCCCTGCAGGGTTTTGATCTTTCGAAAGCCGTGCCCGCGGTTATGTGGCAGATGGGAATTTGTTAATATTCGGTTGTAGAAAACTTGACACTATGTTCATAATCCACTACCAGCGTGAGTAACGATGACGGTCGCTTTCCGAAGGGTTCGGGAAGTGAACACGGTGGGGTTATGTTTGACGTGCTTAGATAGGATCACTTCATGATCACTTTGATGATCGTTGGCACTCCTCTTCTCGCTCTAAACACGCAAGCTAGTGCTAGTGCAGCTGCAACCTTGTTCTTCAGCCTTGTTCCACACCCAAGGCTTAGATAGTTTTGCTACCCGGGAACGGGATTGCTGAGTCCTCCATGGCTCACAGATTCTACACAACACCAGATGCAGGTACCGTTGAGAACTACACAGCTGGTGGTTCAGAGTTGTACTGGGAGTTCGACGAAGAACATGGGCGATACTACGTGTCTTATCCAGAGGATCAGTAGGGCTCTTACTAGGATGATCGGGACCTTGTGTTATTTATTTATGGTATCTTTCATTTAGATCTTCGTCCGTAGTCGGACTCTGATGTTATTTGGATGATGAATGTTTATATAATGCATTGTGTGACGTGGCGAGTGAAAGCCAACTACTCTTTCGCAATTTCATCCCTCTTTTACATGAGTTGTGCAAAGATACCATTCTCGAGATCATTCTAGTATGATATTATGCCTTTAATTCGTGCCTCGACACGTGGGAGGTATAATCTCATACTGGGCATTACAGTGGCCCCGTGTCTACCAAAGACACAACGACCACCGTCTTCGCCAAACATAAATGGTCCCAAACGAGGACCCGGATCCAATAACTACAACAACGGGCTCACAAGGTTATGTCTGCTTACCTGACCAAGGTACCGCATGCCCATAACCTTCCCTCGTTGGGGGCACCGGCGAGAGGCAGGACAACAGACCTAGTTAGGACTTTCCCATAAAAGGTAAACGTGGTTGCACTGGTCAGTTCGATATGGTGGCACCATGACTCAGCCAACAGTTGTTCAAGTTCAATTTAATCCCGTTAAACTTGAATGCAAATATGCTGAGCCATGATAAAATACATGATGCAATTACAATGCATGAGCATGAATATCAACATAATCATGAGAGAACTATCCACCATATCAACAATGAATCATAAGCATGGCACAATTACTAGCATGAACATCATAAGTACATACTTCTCCGAAAAATAACTACTGACATCAACAAAAAATAGCATGCAAGAACATATCAACAATACCAACATGCAAGCATTTAACTAACTGGATGCAAAGGAACATGCATAACAACGGTATTCGGGACAGAAGGCAATCATGCACCGAAGACCATCACCAACATCAACATGTACTACTAGCAAGCATAAACATATGAAAAGAATACTAGCAACTAGCAGGGCATGATAACCATGGGCATAACAACATAGCAAGAAAATAAACAATAACCCCGAAGCATTACCGAAACAACGATAATCATATTTTAAGCAAGCAAACATTTAATAAATATTCAAGTTGAAAACCATGGCTACTGCATGACTATCATGCAAGTGGGTATTGTGGCTTGCCTGGGGTGACAGAGACTCCAGGAAGAAGTGCGGAACGATTGCGGAAAGAATCGCCGGAAACAGTTCTCTCTCGGAGGGGGTTGTTTACAACAAGGGCAAAGTGGTCATTTCCAGTATGTCAAACCATAGTGAAAATTATACCAACAGAACATGCTCGATGATACGAAGACGTGGGCTTTGGAATCACCTGATTCGGAGTTACGGTTGAAAAGTTATGAAGGGTTGAACACCAGGGACTAATCTGTGAAAGTTTCTGCTACAAACAAGTCCCTGAGTGGATAAGACAGAAGCGCAGAATAAGAAATACGCCTTCCGGATTGGAAAGCGCCCTTTGGGCTGAAGAAGAAAGAAAATACGCCTCCAGCTTCTGAAAACGTAATTCAAGAAATCGTCTCCACTTAAAACAGATGGGCCCGGGGGTTGTTCCACTTACAGGAGGGGTCCACGGGCAGGGGGGCCGATCAGGGTCGTCTTCTTCCTCTCACCGCTGTGCCGCACGTGAAGCAGGGCAGCGGCAGGGGAGGGAAGCGGCCAAGGGGCCGGCCAGCTCCAGCCACCCCCGGCCAAGGCGAGGCCACCGGCGGGTGCGGAGGGACCTGGCACGCCCGTGCACGCGGTCGGCCAGCGCCGGCGCGGCCTGGAGGTGCGGCGACAGGAGAAGGACGGGAGGACAGAGGCGGGATTCCAGCGATGGAGCGGCCAGCTCCGGCCGTCTCCGGCCGAACGGAGGGCACCGGCGGACTCGGGGAGGTGCGGTGGTTCCATTCAGAGGACTAGCTGGCGCCGGGGAGGAGTGGAGAGGAGGGGAGAGGTGGCGCCATGGAGGTACAGAGAAGTACATAGAGCTTCACGACGACGGGGCTCTCGGCGCTGCGGCCGCTCCGGCGAGGGGGCAAGGGGGTGGGTTGGCTCAGAGGGATGAGAGGAACACGGTGGACATGCTGGGAGGGTGAGAGGAGGACTAGACGCACTGGAACTAGGCCGAGGCCGAGGCGGCCATGGCGGTCAACGGCGAAAAGAAGATGAACCCGAGTGAGGAGGAGGGGCTGGTGAGGTTCGAAAGAGTGATGGGCCCCGAACCCCTCGTTGGTTACCCCAAGTGGAAGGTGTAAGATGCAGTATTGTAGAAGTGTTTTCCCTTAGCAAAGATGCCAAGGATCGAATCCCCAGAGACTCCTAGGTTCAATAAGTAGGTGTCAACTGCTAACGGCGCAAATTAGCAATCAACATGGACCTGCACACAGATACAAATAACTTTGCTCCCAACGAGTACATAGAGGTTGTCAATCCCTCCGGCCTTGTAGTTCACAAAGGGTTAAAAGCAGATGATAGTAGTGATAGATAGTGTTTGCAACAGTAAATAATAACGAAAAGTAAATAGCGGGTGTGATCAATGATGGTAATAAGGACCGGAGTCTCATGATGTTCACTAGTGATGTCTCTCTCCCAAAAGACGATAAAACAGCTATGTGAGGTAAACAAATTACAGCTGGGCAATTGACAGGACCACAAACGCAAACCAATGCTGACTACATTGCAAGAAAGGTTGAGGTTCAAAGCATGGGCGGTACGCCAAAGTAAGTAGACTGAAATCCATCAATGCCTACTACTAATCATCCACCTTGAGATATCTATCCAGAACATCTCGCTGGTATTAAGTTGCGAGTCCCACCCATAGTGTAAACTCAATGCAACAGACAACTGCATTAAAAGAACTTTGCGTAAAGTAAACAATCCTTGCACCCGCGGGCACAAGCACAGTTGTTTTCCCCCTTGTGGCAACATCACATCCCCTTGACTCATGTTTCTGTCACTCAAGCTAGTCATCGAGGGGCATGAACCCACAATCAAGCATAACGTTCCCTCTTGGAGTCACTACGTATTACTCGGCCAAAGCAATAAATAACAACGGAGAACATGCAAGAATTACTTATGAACATAAATATAAAAGAGGTGAATCAAATATATTACTCAAGATCAATCTGAACATAATCCCATAATCCATCGGATCCCAGCAAACTCAACATAGCAACAGCATAAGGATTACATAGGTGCCTCGATCATGTAGGGCAGCTCAGGAGGACTAATTAGTGAAGCACAAGAACGGGAGGAGAACATCACATAGCTACTGGTCATGGACTCATGGTCCAAGGGAGACTACTCACGGGTCATCCGGGAGGCGTCCATGGTGGTGGAGAAGCTCCCGGTGGTGATCCTCCCCTCCGGCAGGGTGCCGGGAAGAGTTCTCCTCGTGCTCCCGATCATGGAAGCGGCGGCGGCGGCGGAACAGAGATGGGATCGCGAAAAGAGTTCCTCTTCTGAGGGTTTCGGAGGACCCTCTAAATATATGCCAAAGGGGGGCACCAGACGGGCTTCGGGGGGCCCAGCCCCCCCCCCCGGCGCGGCCCAGGGGGGGCGCGCCGCCAGGGCGCCTGGAGCCCTGGTGCCCCCCCCCGGCTGTCCTTCGGACGCAGGGTTGTTTCCGGAACGCTGATTTTTTATATAATTTTTCTGGATTTTTCCTGGCAGTTCTCGAAACGTGAAAACCTGAAATACAAAAACAGCCGAAAACAGAAACTGGCACTGGGGTGCACTGGATTAGTAAGTTAGTCCAAATATGATCAAAATTGTATGGAAGTGTATGAATATCATAGAAATATCACCCAAAAGTGGCATGGAGCAAGCAGAAATTATAGATACGTTTTGGACGTATCAACATCCCCAAGCTTAATTCCTGCTCGTCCTCGAGTAGGTAAATGATAACAAGAATAATTTCTGTGGTGACATGCTATTAACCATATAGGACTTATTATAGTCATATGACAAAAGCTTATTGAGACAATGAATCTATAGTAATTAAGTTGCCTCATGAGAAAATCACAAATGACTGAAAGTTTAACAACATGAAACTGAAACATCAAAAAGATTTGCAATGAACATGATGTGCAAATATGATAAAGTAATATCTAGCTTGCCCCCTTTAGTGATGCAAAACATAAATGCAGGGGCACCTTCAAGGTTTAAGTGATGACTAGATACAATGATTTCAAAATAAACGATATCACAATCATGCAAAAGACATTGCTACTTTGGGACAATGCACATTACACTCAGAATGACAATCATGCTCTCAGTAGTTGGTGCTTTAACATAAAAGTAAAAGAAAGGTTAAGTGCTAGAGCTTTTTATTTTTAAAACATGGAAGCAATTTTGTCAACGGTAGTAGTACTTCATATGTGTCATGCATAAGACATCCTATAAGTTGCAAGCATCATGCATCGAATACCAATAGTGCTCGCACCTTGCCCTAATTAGCTCAGATCTCCATTATCATTGCATTACATATGTTTCAACCAAGTGTCACAAAGGGGTACCTCTATGCCACCTGTACAAAGGTCCAAGGAGATAAATCGCATTTGATTTCTCGTTTTTGATAGATCTCAACTTGAGGACATCCATACCGGGACAACATAGAAAATAGATGATGGACTCCTCTTTAATGCATAAGCATATTCTCATAAGAGATAGAGGATCAACGTCCAAGCTAAAACTTCCACCATGATACATGGCTTTGGTTGGCGGCCCAATGTTCTTCTCTAACAATATGCATATTCATTCAACCCACGGCAAATCACCCTTACTTCAGACAAGACGAACATGCATAGCAACTCACATGATGTTCAACAAAAGTGTGACAGTTGATGGCGTCCCCAGAAACATGGTTACCGCTCAGCAAGCAACTTATAAGAAATAAGATACATAAGCAACATATTCTTTACCACAGTAGTTTTTAAGCTACTTTCCCATGAGCTATGTATTGCAAAGTTAGTTTGCTTAGTACAGGTGGAGGTTAGAAAAAAGACTGGGAGCGACCAACTAAGAGAGCAATGACGGTCATAATCATGCAGAGCGACAAAGCAACATTGAATCAGGCATGGTAGTTATATCGCTACTCAGAAATAAAGATCATCAAGGCTTGACAGACTTTCTTTATAGTCTTAAATATGCGGGAGCATACGCCAAGTCAATCAAAATAAATTCTTGAGGGAATGTATTACTAAACCATACCACATCATAGGCAAACAAACCATGTTGGTACTCCAATAACACATTGGGAACCCCCCAGCTATTTGAGATTAACCATAAGAAAACCTGAACTACTAAGCACCATTATGCAAGTAGCATCTTTATCATAGACACATTAACCAATGAAATGGAAGCAAACTCTCTTAATAAGGTGAGCATGATAATTAAAGAGAGTTCAAGCAACCAACTAAACAAAAGCTCTTTGAAAAGATAAGCATGAATACTAAGAGCAGAGCATGATAGTAGCTATTAAAAGACAAAGAACACACACAGCATAGATAGACATGAAAATTCTATGTTATGTTCTAGGTAGAAGTGGAGCATGTTTCTCTCCCACATAAAGAATGCTGAGTTCCGACTCGTTATGAAAAACTAAAAAGAAAACTGAAAGCAAGACGCTCCAAGCATAGCACATAACACATGAAGTGATAAAAATATAGCGGAACGAAAGACGAACTGATAATGTTGATGGAGAAGGGGATGCACGGGGGCATCCCCAAGCTTAGATGCTTGAGTCTCCTTGAATACTTCTTGGGGGTGCACGGGGGCATCCCCAAGCTTGAGCGCTTGACACTCCTGAATCTTTTTTATCATCTTCCCTCGCACACTTGAAAACTCCCTTCATACATAACTCATCGTAATCTGATTAGCGAGGTTAGTACCCTTAATAAAATAATTATACCTTGCTGGAAATAAAGATATTCTTGAAGTTCTACTGTTTCTCAAGATTGCCAAAAGGTTTTTGCAAAGAAAAAGCAAGCTCTTGATTTGTAAAGTGAAGGAAAGGCAAAACAGGACAGAATCTGTGAAAAATAGAACAGCAGGTAGTAATTGATCTGTTCGGGATACTTCTGCAACTCAAATAAAAAACACAGAACAGACGCACGAAAGAAAATTATATAGAGAACGTTGTCGAAAAAATTCAGACCAAAAAGATGAACTGGTGATTTTATACGAATTTTTCTATCCAAGGACAGAATCTGTTTCCTGGACAGCACCTCACAACTTTTGAACTTTCTAGCAATCAGAGGCTATACTTGGCACAAATATGAAAAGCAAAGATACAATGATGATGCTACAGCAGTAAACAACATCAAGACACAACAAAAGCAAAAAAATTATTCATGTGGGCTGCCTCCCAAAAGCGCTTTCTTTTATGCCTTTAAGCTAGGCATAATGCATAGAGGTCAAGTTTTATCAAGAGTAAAAGAATAGCTAGCCCGTACAACGGACTCAAAAGGTAACTTGATCTTCTTACGAGGGAAGTGTTCCATCCCTTTCTTGAGAGGAAACTGAAATTTTATATTACCCTCTTTCATGTCAATGATAGCACCCACGGTGCGCAAAAAGGGACGTCCCAAAATAATTGGACATGAAGGATCACATTCAATATCCATAATAGTGAAATCAACAGGAACATAATTATCATTGACAACAATAAGAACATCGTCGATCCTCCCCAAAGGTTTCTTTATGGAAGAATCAACGAGACGAACACCAAAAGAACAAGAATCATAAGGTTTCAATTTAAGCATATCATATATTCTTTTGGGCATAACAGAGGTACTAGCACCAACATCACATAATGCATTACAAGAGAAGTCATTCAAATTAATTTTTATCATAGGATCCCAACCATCTTCTAGCTTTCTAGGTATGGAGGCTTCTACTCTAAGTTTCTCCTCCCTAGCTTTGATGAGAGCATTAATGATATGCTCTGTGAAGGCAAGGTTAAGTGTGCTGGTGCGGGGGTCTCTAGACATCTTGTGAAGGAAATCAATAACTTCGGTAAGAGTGCAATTATCAAAATCAAGGTCACGAGCATCAAGTGGTAGTGGTGTCCTTAAGGCTCACTTGTTTGGTAGTCTCTATAGTCATAGCATCACCATTAATAGGTCCATTGGGACCAGGAGTACATTGGGTGCTAAGAGTTTGAACATCCTCAACAACTTGGATAGTAGCAACAGTGTGGTGGGTAGGAAGGCTCTTAATTCTATCTTCTTCCTCCCTTTCTCTAGCCCATCTTTCTTTAAGTTTAGCCATCATCCTAATGTTTTCATTAATTTGCACTTGAATAGCATTTATAGGAGTGACTTCCCTCTCCTCAAGAGGAGAAGTTTTAATTTTTAGCAGTTTTACCTCATTGGCTAAGTGGTCTACCTTAAAAGAAAGATCATCTAGTTTATGTAGTTTTTCTTCTACACTCTTATTAAAGGCTTTTTGAGTAGTGATGAAATCTCTAAGCATAGTCTCTAGTTCAGTAGTGGAGTTCTTGGTACTAGGATAAGCATTATTGTTCCCATAAGAGGGGAACGGTCTAGGATTGTTACCAAAGTTACTCCTATAAGCATTGTTGTTAAAATTGTTTCTAGAGATAAAGTTCACATCTACTAGTTCTTAAGCAATCAAAGAATTTAAAGGAACAAGGATCAACAGTAGATTGCTTCGAAAGTAGAGACATGATCAAGTCAACTTTTTCATTAAGGGAGGAAATCTCCTCGACAGAGTTTACCTTCCTACCTGTTGGAGCGCGTTCGGTGTGCCATTGGGAATAGTTGGTCCTCATCTCATCGAGAAGCTTTGTGGCAGCACCAAGTGTAGTTGACATAAAAGTTCCTCCCGCGGTCGAATCTAACAAGTTCCGCGAGGTAAAGTTCAAGCCTGCATAAAAAGTTTGGATAACCATCCAAGTAGTCAAACCATGAGTAGGGCAGTTCTTGATAAGAGACTTCATACGTTCCCAAGCTTGGGCAACGTGTTCATTATCCAATTGTTTAAAATTCATTATGTTACTTCTAAGTTGGATAATTTTAGCAGGTGGATAGTATTTTCCAATAAAAGCATCTTTGCACTTGTCCCATGAATCTATGCCATTTCTAGGCAAAGACTGAAACCAAATTTTAGCTCCTCCTCTCAAGGAGAAAGGAAAGAGCTTAAGCTTAACAATATTACCATCTATTTCTTGGTACTTTTGCATATCACAAAGTTCAACAAAGTTGTTCAAGTGTAAAGCAGCATCATCTCCAGCACCGGAGAATTGTTCTTTCATGACTAAGTTCAGTAAAGCAGGTTTAATTTCATATGAAGGTGCTGAAGTGGCAGGTGTAGTGATAGGTGTGCTGATAAAGTCATCGTTGTTGTGACTAGTGAAGTCACACAACTTGGTGTTCTCGGTGGAACCCATAGTAGCAAGCAAGCAAGATAACTATTTTTGTGATTTTCGGTAAAAAGGTACTAAAACAAAAACTGAAAGGTAAACTAACAAGACTAAAAAGCAAAGGTAAAAGATAGCATGCAACTCCCCTATCCTGAAGAGTGGAGTCCCCGGCAACGGCGCCAGAAAATACTCCTTGATGGGCCTCGAACCCCTCGTTGGTTACCCCAAGTGGAAGGTGTAAGATGCAGTATTGTAGAAGTGTTTTCCCTTAGCAAAGATGCCAAGGATCGAATCCCCAGAGACTCCTAGGTTCAACAAGTAGGTGTCAACTGCTAACGGCGCAAATTAGCAATCAACGTGGACCTGCACACAGATACAAATAACTTTGCTCCCAACGAGTACAGAGAGGTTGTCAATCCCTCCGGCCTTGTAGTTCACAAAGGGTTAAAAGCAGATGATAGTAGTGATAGATAGTGTTTGCAATAGTAAATAATAACGAAAAGTAAATAGCGGGTGTGATCAATGATGGTAATAAGGACCGGAGTCTCATGATGTTCACTAGTGATGTCCCTCTCCCAAAAGATGATAAAACAGCTATGTGAGGTAAACAAATTACAGCTGGGCAATAGACAGGACCACGAACGCAAACCAATGCTGACTACATTGCAAGAAAGGTTGAGGTTCAAAGCATGGGCGGTACGCCAAAGTAAGTAGACCGAAATCCATCAATGCCTACTACTAATCATCCACCTTGAGATATCTATCCAGAACATCTCGCTGGTATTAAGTTGCGAGTCCCACCCATAGTGTAAACTCAATGCAACAGACAACTGCATTAAAAGAACTTTGCGTAAAGTAAACAATCCTTGCACCCGCGGGCACAAGCACCGTTGTTTTCCCCCTTGTGGCAACAGCACATCCCCTAGACTCATGTTTCTATCACTCAAGCTAGTCATCGAGGGGCATGAACCCACAATCAAGCATAACGTTCCCTCTTGGAGTCACTACGTATTACTCGGCCAAAGCAATAAATAACAACGGAGAACATGCAAGAATTACTTATGAACATAAATATAAAAGAGGTGAATCAAATATATTACTCAAGATCAATCTGAACATAATCCCATAATCCATCGGATCCCAGCAAACTCAACATAGCAACAGCATAAGGATTACATAGGTGCCTCGATCATGTAGGGCAGCTCACGAGGACTAATTAGTGAAGCACAAGAACGGGAGGAGAACATCACATAGCTACTGTTCATGGACTCATGGTCCAAGGGAGACTACTCACGGGTCATCCGGGAGGCGTCCATGGTGGTGGAGAAGCTCCCGGTGGTGATCCTCCCCTCCGGCAGGGTGCCGGGAAGAGTTCTCCTGGTGCTCCCGATCTTGGAAGGGGCGGCGGCGGCGGAACAGAGATGGGATCGCGAAAAGAGTTCCTCTTCTGAGGGTTTCGGAGGACCCTCTAAATATATGCCAAAGGGGGGCACCGAACGGGCTTCGGGGGGCCCAGGCGCCCCCCCCGGCACGGCCCAGGGGGGGGGGCGCCGCCAGGGCGCCTGGAGCCCTGGTGGCCCCCCCGGTTGTCCTTCGGACGCAGGGTTGTTTCCGGAATGCTGATTTTTTATATAATTTTTCTGGATTTTTCCTGGCAGTTCTCGAAACGTGAAAACTTGAAATACAAAAACAGCCGAAAACAGAAACTGGCACTGGGGTGCACTGGATTAGTAAGTTAGTCCAAATATGATCAAAAGTGTATGGAAGTGTATGAATATCATAGCAATATCACCCAAAAGTGGCATGGAGCAAGCAGAAATTATAGATACGTTTTGGACGTATCAAAGAGCTCGGGGGTCGTTTATATAGGCGAGGGGAGGACTCTGGACGCTCGCTAGAGAGCTCCAACAGGGCGCTAATGGAGGTCAGAGGCGGTTCATGGCAGTGGCACTATTGTGACGGCACGCTGCCGGCGAGCAACGACGAGGCAGTGATTCAGAGAGGTGCAGTCGAGCACGGGGGAGCTCCAGGAGATAGTTTGAGGCCGAGACGAGGAGGGAGGCGACGAGCACAGTGGCCCGACCGTTCCTGAGCACGCGCTGTGCATGACGCAGGTGCGGTCACCACGCGCACTAGTGCAAGCGGTGAGCTTTGGCGTGGCCAGCCATGTCCAGTAGGTTTACCTAGGTGCCCTTAGTAGAAATGCAGAAAGAAAATGATCCAGGGGCAAAGAAGAGATTTGCAGATGGCTCCATGGTAAAACAACAGCAAGGTGTTTGTAACTTCCTGTGGTTAAACCATCTGGGTAACTTGGTAAAAAGTTTGTCTGGTGATGATCTTACACCAAGATGCTATATATCATCAAAAACGAGACTAAGAAGAGGAGTTTAGCTTAGGGTTGCTATAGAAATTGCCAAACTGGCCAGATTTGGGGATGATGATGTTGCACTCACACACTTAAGTGTCATGAGCTGAAATTTGGTGTAGGGATCTTATTTGATCATATGAAGATGCTGTAAAAAGATCATGCCATTTGGAGTTACCAGAGTGGCACTTGCTTCACAGCACTCCATTCTGGAAAGAATCTTGGAGAATTTACTGAGGGTAAAAGGATAATCGGATTGAGACAAGACTTGGTGTAGAAGGTAGATGTAGATGTAAGAATGGCCTAGTAAATTGTTAGCTCAAATGAAGCAAGTTAAAATAGTGTTGCTTCACAAAGTGAAATTTTTACCAGAAACCAAGATTTGGAGCTGAGCTCACATAGATGATCTTCATGAGCTCAAATTTGGTGGATATGCATGATTTGATCCAATGAAGGATGTGACCCAATTGCATCTCATTTGGACATGCCCAGAATATACTTCCTTCACAAAGTTTCTTTCTGGACAGAAACTTTGAAAAATCACTGGAAAATAATTACTAGGAAAATGAGTGTGAAATTGGGCACAAGGCAATCATATGGACATTAAAAGATTTCCACCAAGTTTGGAGTCAATTGGGAAAATATAAATAGCACTTGCTTCACAAAGTGCCATTTAGGGCAGAATAGGAAAATGATTATTGGAGGATTATTTTTGAACATGGAAGTGATATGTTTTGCCATATTTGATCAAGATATGACCCAAACAATTTATTAAAATTTATTTGAGAATTTTTAGAATGACAGAGATATAGGTTGCTTCACAACCTAGGGCAAAAAGAATTATTCCTTTAATAGAAAAGGAATATTCTTTGGAAAAAGAATATTGGATAAGGTCAAGAATGAAAATGACAGGGTCTTGGGATGATTATGAGGTTGACAAGCCACTCTGGAAAGAAAGAAGAGGTCATCTTCTTAGTTTCTAGACCACATAGCCACGGAAAAAGAAAACTCGCAAAAATCTCAGGAAATCCAAAGAAAAAGAAAGGGCCAAAAATCAGGCTGTGACAACTCTTCCCCCCTTAAAGAAATCTCGTCCTCGAGATTTGGTTGTTCCGGGTTAAATAATTTTTCTGACTCGAAGAAACCGTTTCCAACTCAGGTTTCTTTTATTCATAATATTTCCACTGAATTGGATCTGACTGGCTGTCTTGATCTGAGGTGGTTTGCTTTATTTTATCTGACATTCTGACAGGGCGTACCTTATATGTTCCTGTTTATACTGACTCAAATTTTCTTTCATATCTGTTGGTTGAGCTAGCATCCGAAATATTATTTTTACAGACATACTTGTACTTCTTGATATTTATCCTTGTTGGAAATGTTATCCTCGTATCGAGTACCGAGAATATTTCACGGAGTTGGGGGACATATCTTCCCGTGGAACAAATAATCTCTTCTATCCAGACATCGGATTTCTCGAATATAGCCATGCCTTCTGGTTTCCAAACAGTGATGTGGAGCATATCTGTTTTTGCTGACGGATGCTGTCATCTTGCAGGAGTTCCTGACCTATCTTGATTGTCTTCTCAGTCTAGAGTATCCAAGTTGTACCAAAGTTTTAACTGTCGCTTGTCGTGACTGATAGAGAAATGCACCATCCTCTCATGATAAAATTTGCAGTCTTGACTGACGGTGATCTTGGCAAAGAATTCCATCCACACAGGCTATTCTTTTAATTGCTTCCCCTATGCGAGAGATAACACTCCTCAAAGTATATGTTTTCACACTGATTCTTCATCTTGCCAGTATCTCCCTGGGAATAACAGTCGGTGCGATGCTCCATCGCGGGTGTTGAAGTCAATATATTGAGTTGTCCATGAGTCGGACCGGACAGACTCGGGTATTCAATGCTGACAGTTCTGAGCATGCTGTGGACTGAGCGGGTTGCATCGCTATGAGGTCCTTACCACAATAGATTATACCTCTTAGGTGGATCTTTGCTTGGGTTCGCCATGGAATAAGACTGTCCTGGGGCATCCACATTTTTCACAAAATAACCGGCATACCTGTATTGTTGGTCTTGCTCTTTCATTATTGCTTTCTTCATATGGGTCCTCAACTGAAAAAGCGGGGCCTTACATGGATCCTTGATTATTTTTGCGGCCCTGAATACGGTTACGTACAATATGTGGCAATCATACCTTGGTCTGTTTTAAGCCTCGGTATATTTATCCGGCTCACATGTGGTTATACAGATCTCAATACTGTTGGATTATGCTGGACAGTGACATCATATTGTTGGATGTGCAGGACTGACCTTGACAATTACTGCCAAGATTATTGTCTCAGTGTTGTCTTTCCTTCAAGATTGGTTGAGCATGGCATCACCCACTAGTTTTTGGGTTTCTTGAGTAACCGGTGAGGTTGTCGGATGTGTACTGCGAATTCTTCCTTGTGCGAGAGACTTGCATGGACTTGGCGGCATACCTAATGAATTAATATCTGATTCTCGCGGCATACCTCTGACCGATTTTTATTTCAGACCAACTGTTGCAGATCTGCCACTTGGAAAACATTGCCATATGCTGACAATTCCAAATTTAATGCCTTGTATTAGTGCTATACAGAAGAATACTCGGCAGCTTGCGTTCGGAAACCACCGGGGTGTCGTGTTGAGTGGCTTATGCTCGAAGCCTTTGGTGGATATCTTCTTGAGGAAAAACGGGGTACCGTACCTCATAAGCTTCCCCCCTTAAAGACTTTGCTAGGGAAGACTCAGTACCTTATGCCAGAAGCTTCTGCAGAATGGGAATCCATTCATTCCTTACCGATGCAGACTTGGAACCTTATCTTTGTACACTTAGTCAAAAAAAATTGGAACTGATTTTCTTGGTGATTGGAGTGACTTATATAAATATCTTTGTCAGTTTGGCAGCTGATTATTTGCATGGCAAGAATTTTCTGACTGTCCTTACTAAATTCACTGTGCATATTTTGACTGACTTCTGGGTGTCGCAATGTTTTAAATTGGCTTATAGCAGATTCAATCATCGCGTATGAACCATACCTTTGACTGGGAATGCACTGTTGGTCCATCTTTGTCCTCTTGCTGATTTAATCATTGTTGCGATACAATGTATCTCTGACAGGTACTTGTTGCTGACAGAATATACTTGTATTCAGACCGGATGTAATACAATGTCGTCGACTAAAAATCTGAATTCCTTGGTGCATATCTGTACTGCTCACGGCTTCTTCTAATCCGGTGTCGGTCGAGGAATAATTTCCATAAGGGGGTAACACCGAGGATTTTAAACAAAGAAGCACGAGAAAACGATTTATTGCAATAAATCATACAGCAAACAAGCTACAAAGCTATTTCACACAGGCACACACAAGCATGATGCTACAGCAGATGCACAAACACTACACGAAGGATTACATCATATGCTTGAGAAAACGCTCGTGAACTGATGAGGAAGCTAAGGGAGTAGCGAGTGGAACCGCTGACTCTGAAGCTCCGGATGGACGAGGCGGAGGAGTTGGAGAAACTGGCGGAGACTGAGGTAAAGCAACACCAAGCAATCTCCTGGCCCGAATGGCGTCTCGGACTAACTCAGAAATAAGAATACACTCGGCCATCAAATAATGAGACATCGCGAGGATAGCCGGGTCATCTTGAGGGTTGACCGAGGGAAATTGGATTCGCCTAGGATTCTCGACGATGGAGGGATAATATTGATAAGCACGGTTCTCTTGCACCATGCTCTCTTGATGACGAAGACCGGTGACACCTGCCATTGCGCAAGCTGAACGACACACTCAGGAGCAGCGCCGTAACCACCGTGGAAACTGTAGGTGCGCTTACCGACAGGAATCAGGGCTGATAGATGAACACGAGTAACATATTCCCGAATTCTTCCTCCAGCACAAAACTGGAATACTTGATAATGAGGTGGATCTCCGAGGGGATAAATACTACGCCACATGTCGCCAAGGAGGGTGGCAAAGCTGAGAGGAGCAGGAGTGGGACTGAACTCAGTGGGAACAGCACCGGGAGCTAAGGAAAGGACACTAAGATCATGGAAGTTGACCGCCATCTACGCATGAAAACATGGGTTAATGGTAACCGAAATATGACTACATGCAGCAAACAAATGCAACAAACAAATGCAGCAAGCAAGGGCAACAACCAGACCCTATACTATCGTTTTCTAACATTCCAGCGGACTAGGACGCTCTACAGCCAGACCTGCTCTAATACCAAGCGTTGGGCATCCCGGCTCAGAGAAAACTGGAACGCCCCGTATTCCAGCCCAGAGATCGAGGTGAAGGCTTCTGGAATACGTCACTGCTTAGTATAGAACAAACCAGCTCTCTATTATAACATGAATATGATTACAAGGGTTCCGATATTACAATGAATAACATCGGCAAGGCGACACTACGCCAACCACGGTTGCTCTATACAAGCAGCATAACAACTTAAAGCAGCAGAACAACTACTGGCAGTGGAACAACGAACGGCGATGATGAACTCCAATCCGCAGGGACTCTGGCTGGAACGTTTATCCTAGCTCGCGAACACGGGAACAACACCAAACAAGCAAGCAATCCAGGCATGACCTGCAAGCTGGCATAACACGCCAGGTCAGTACTTTGAATGTACTTGCAAGCTCACAATAAACCAGAAGCATTCAAGACAAACAACAGATGGCAATTACAGGTTAATCAGAAATTATCATGAGATCATCAAAACAACATAACATGAACAACATTAACATGATATTGCTAGACAATATGAGCATGGCATGAACATATAAATCTGATGATACTAGAATGCAACATGATGACACTACATGCACCATTTATTTTATTCGGGTTACCTCGTAACCATCACATGCATCACTTTCCAACCTCGGACATTATACGATCGTCTCAAGATCAAATCAAGCTTGGTAAAACCAAATGTGATCTTTCCGGCGATCACTACCATCTTATCTCATCATCGAACCGGGGTTGTTATTAAGCACATTATTATTATTACTGTTGACTCATAGTGTGACCAACTACGAACTGGGCCATTATCCGCGGGCACGGCTATCGATAGATTTAATATACACTCTGCAGAGGTAGCGCACTGTACCCACACTATGGAACCCATGGCCTCGTTCTCCCATTCGGGTGGACCAACGGCATTCCGACAAAACCGATCTACTGTCATGACACTCTCCCGGCCACTTCGACTCACGCCCCACTGGGCTAGTCCTGGGTGGCCCCGTGTCTACCAAAGACACAACGACCACCGTCGTCGCCAAACATAAATGGTCCCAAACGGGGACCCGGATCCAGTAACTACAACAACGGGCTCACAAGGTTATGTCTGCTTACCCGGCCAAGGTACCGCATGCCCATAACCTTCCCTCGTTGGAGGCACCGGCGAGAGGCATGACAATATACCCAGTTAGGACCTTCCCATAAAAGGTAAACGTGGTTGCACTGGTCAGTTCGATATGGTGGCACCATGACTCAACCAACAGTTGTTCAAGTTCAATTTAATCCGATTAAACTTGAATGCAAATATGCTGAGCCATGATAAAATACATGATGCAATTACAATGCATGAGCATGAATATCAACATAATCATGAGAGAACTATGCACCATATCAACAATGAATCATAAGCATGGCATAATGACTAGCATGAACATCATAAGTACATACTTCTCCGAAAAATAACTACTGACATCCACAGCAAATATCATGCAAGAACATAGCAACAATACCAACATGCAAGCATTTGACTAACTGGATGCAAAGGAACATGCATAACAACGGTATTCGGGACAGACGGCAGTCATGCACCGAAGACCATCACCAACATCAACATGTACTACTAGCAGGCATAAACATATGAAAAGAATACTAGCAACTAGCAGGGCATGATAACTAGGGGCATAACAACATAGCAAGAAAATAAACAATAACCCCGAAGCATTACGGAAACAATGATAATCATATTTTAAACAAGCAAACATTTAATAAATATTCAATTTGAAAACCATGGCTACTCCATGACTATCATGCAAGTGGGTATTGTGTCTTTCCTGGGGTGACGGAGACTCCAGGAAGAAGTGCGGAACGATCACGGAAAGAATCGCCGGAAACAGTTCTCTCGGAGGGGGATGTTTACAACAAGGGCAAAGTGGTCATTTCCAGTATGTCAAACCATAGTGAAAATGATACCAACAGAACGGGCTCGACGAGACGAAGACGTGGGCTTTGGAATCACCTGATTCGGAGTTACGGTTGAAAAGTTATGAAGGGTTCAACACCAGGGATCAATCTGTGAAAGTTTCTGCTACAAACAAGTCCCTGAGTGGATAAGACAGAAGCGCAGAATAAGAAATACGCCTTCTGGACTAGAAAGCGCCTTTTGGGCTGAAGAAGAAAGAAAATATACCTTCAGTTTCTGAAAACGTAATTCAAAAAACCGTCTCCACTTAAAACAGATGGGCCCGGGGGTTGTGCCACTTACAGGAGGGGTCCACTGGCAGGGGGGCCGATCGGGGTCGTCTTCTTCCTCTCGCTGCTGTGCCTCATGTGAAACAGGGCAGCGACAGGGGAGGGAAGCGGCCAAGGGGCCGGCCAGCTCCGGCCACCCCCGGCCAAGGCGAGGCCACCGACGGGTGCGGCGGGAGCTGGCGCGCCCGTGCACGCGGTTGGCCGGCGCCGAGGCGGCCTGGAGGTGCGGCGACAGGAGAAGGACGGGAGGACAGAGGCGGGATTCCGGCGATGGAGCGGCCAGCTCCGGCCGTCTCCGGCCGAACGGAGGGCACCGACGGACTCGGGGAGGTGCGGTGGTTCCATTAAGTGGACTAGGTGGCGCCGGGGAGGAGTGGAGAGGAAGGGAGAGATGGCGCCATGGAGGTACAAAGAAGTACAGAGAGCTTCTGGACGGCGGGGCTCTCGGTGCTGATGTCGCTCCGGCGAGGGGGCAAGGGGGTGGGGCGACTCAAAGGGACGAGAGGAACACGGTGGACATGCTGGGAGGATGAGAGGAGGACTAGACGCACCGGAACTAGGCCGAGGCCGAGGCGACCATGGCGGTCACCGGCGAAAAGAAGATGACCTGAGGGTTCTGGTGGTCGAGGGGGAGCGAGGAGGGGCTGGTGAGGTGCGGAGGAGCTCGGGGGTCGTTTATATTGGCGAGGTGAGGACACTGGATGTCGGTGTACTAAGGTAGGGGTACCTCAGTACCCCAACTTGTGCACGGACGGTAGCAGCTTCCCGCGGCAGGGCCTTCCATGTGCTCGCCGGAGACCTTCCTGCTCCATGAAAAACCATTCAAAAACAAAGTATACAAGACAGAAGATCGAGACCCCGGCAAGTGGAGCTTGCCGGGAAGGCCGTTCCAGGCTCAAGATTACCTCACCCACGCAAGGCCCTGGCAAGAGGAGCTTGCCAGGAAGACTAGAAGATTCCATTACAGAAGACACGCCTCAGCGCTATATGCGTCCCGGCGAGGGCCCGGAGAGCGACAAGCTTCAGAGCCCGGCAAGCTCCCGGGCCCGGCAAGGTCAAGGTCCCGGCAAGGTGCTTGCCAGGAGAGCTGTGCTGTGTGCCCGCGCTCCAGCTCATCGAACCACGCGTCGCACTGGGGCCATTCCAGGGACGCGTGGCGGATGGCTGTGCAGCCTGGGGGACACGGTGGCACTCCACGGTGGTGAAGCCATCGCCGTGGCAAACGGAGACGCAAGGGCGGGCGCTTTTGGGGTCGACGGCGACGGGCATTAAATGCTCTTGTCCCCCACTGTCAAAGTAGGTAGCGACCACTGTTCACGCACTGTAGCTCCACTATTCACGCACTGTTACAACTACCACCTCTTTTACATTTTTACCCCTTCTCTTACGTTGACACCTGTCGGTGACCCCTTGCACTATAAAAGGAGGCCCATGCACAACGTAGAGGAGGTTCGGGACCTAGATCGCTCATACGCTCGGTGTAGCTGGTTCTTCAAGCTCCCGAGCTCTCCAACTCAATACAAACTAAGCAGGAGTAGGGTTTTACGCGTCCACCGCGGCCCGAACCTGGGTAAACTGCCCGCGTGTTCACTACGATCTGCTCTTCGTGCTCCCTCCGCCCTCTTACCGCACAAACAAGGGGCTCCGGTCCCATAGGTGTTCGTGGCGGACAGTTTCCCCCGACACTGGACGCTCGCTAGAGAGCTCCAACAGGGCGCTAATGGAGGTCAGAGGCGGTTCATTGCAGTGGCACTATTGTGACGGCGCGCTGCCGGCGAGCCACGATGAGGCAGTGATTCAAAGAAGTGCATTCGAGCACGGGGGAGCTCCAGGACATAGTTTGAGGCCGAGACGAGGAGGGAGGCGACGAGCACAGTGGCCCGACCGTTCCAGAGCGCGCGCTGTGCATGACGCAGGTGCGGTCACTACGCGCACTGGTGCAAGCGGCGAGCTTTGGTGTGGCCAGACATGTCCAGTAGGTTTACCTAGGTTCCCTTAGTAGATATGCAGAAATAAAATGATCCAGGGGCAAAGAAGAGATTTGCAGATGGCTCCATGGTAAAACAACAGCAAGGTGTTTGTAACTTCCTGTGGTTAATCCATCTGGGTAACTTGGTAAAATGTTTGTCTGGTGATGATCTTAAACCAAGATGATCTAGATCACCAAAATCCAGAATAAGAAGAGGAGTTTAGCTTAGGGTTGCTGTAGAAAGTGCCAAACCGGCCAGATTTGGGGATGATGATGTTGCACTCACACACTTAAGTGTCATGAGCTGAAATTTGGTGTAGGGAGCTTATTTGATCATATGAAGATGCTTTAAAAAGACCATGCCATTTGGAGTTACCAAAGTGGCACTTGCTTCACAACACTCCATTCTGAACAGAATTTTGGAGAATTTACTGAGGGTAAACAGATAACTCGATTGAACCAAGACTTGGTGTGGAAGGTAGATGTAGACGTAAGAATGGCCTGGTAAATTGGTATCTCAAATGTAGCAAGTTAAAATAGTGTTGCTTCACAAAGTGAAAATTTTACCAGAAACCAAGATTTGGAGCTGAGCTCACATAGGAGATCTTCATGAGCTCAAATTTGGTGGAGATGCATTATTTGATCAAATGAAGGATGTGACCAAGTTTCATCTCATCTGGACATGCCTAGAATATACTTCCTTTACAAAGTTTCTTTCTGGACATAAACTTTGAAAAATCACTGGAAAATAATTACTAGGAAAATGAGTGTGAAATTGGGCACAAGGCAATGATCTGGACATTAAAAGATGTCTACCAAGTTTGGAGTCAATTGGGCAAAGATAAATAGCATTTGCTTCACAAAGTGCCATTTAGGGCAGAATGGGAAAATGATTATTGGAGGATTATTTTTGAACATGGCAGTGATATGTTTTGCCATATTTGATCAAGATATGACCCAAAAAATTTATTAAAATTTATTTGGGAATTTTTAGAATGACAGAGATATAGGTTGCTTCACAACCTAGGGCAAAAAGAATTATTCCTTTAATACGAAAGGAATATTCTTTGGAAAAAGAATATTGGATAAGGTCAAGGATGAAAATGACAGGGTCTTGGGATGATTATGAGGATGACAAGCCACTCTGGAAAGAAAGAAGAGGTCATCTTCTTAGTTTCCATACCACATAGCCACGGAAATAGAAAACTCAGGCAAAAATCTCAGGAAATCCAATGAAAAAGAAAGGGCCAAAAATCAGGTTGTGACACGTTCCAAGTAAATTTGTATGTGCCAAACTCTAACCTTCAAATGAAATTCAGTTTTGTATGCTCGAACAACTCATGTATCAACTAGGGTTGTCTATATCTTCCATGCTAGGTGGATTATTCTCACGATGAGTGGACTCCGCTCATCATTCATGAGAAAATGGCTGGTAATCGGGATGCCCAGTACCATGCTCAAAATCATAATAATTAAACAAAACTCCCCCAGGGCTGTTGCTGGTTTGGACGGTACCCGTTGTTTCGGGCTAGCCGTGGAGTGTGCTTGTTGGTGGTTGGGGGAGTATAAACTTCACCATTGTGTTTGGGAACCGCCTATAATGTGCGTAGAATGGGAGATATCGAGATTCTTGGTTGTTATGTTGACAATGAAAGTATACCGCTCAAAATGTTATTCAATCTCTATTTAAAAATCGAGCTCTGGCACCTCTACAAATCCTCGCTTCCCTCTGCGAAGGGCCTATCTATTTACTTTTATGCAGAGTCATCATCCTCTTATCAAAGAGCACCAGTAGGAGAGCACCTCTGTCGTTGCATGTATTACTATTAATTTGCATTGAGTGTGATCATGACTGATCTCTTTTACCATGAATTACAATGTCTAGTCAGTCCTTGATCCATAAAGGTGCTATGCATTTATGTTTTGCGGTCTCAGAAAGGGCTGGCGAGATACCATCCTGTTATATCATATCATGATTGTTTTGAGAAAGTGTTGTCATCCGAGGTTTATTATTATTGCTCGCTAGTTGATTATGCCATTGATGTGAGTAGTCTTGAGACCTGAAAGTTATTGTGAATGTGGTTAGTTCATGATCTTGTTGAAAACCTGAATGCTAGCTTACATATTTACAACAACAAGAGCAAACAGAGTTTGTCAAAGTTTTTCTTTATCATTTTCAGTTTATCAACTGAATTGCTTGAGGACAAGCAAAGGTTTAAGCTTGGGGGAGTTGATACGTCTCCATCATATCTACTTTTCCAAACCCTTTTGCCCTTGTTTTGGACTGTAACTTGCATGATTTCAATGGAACTAACCCGGACTGACGCTGTTTTCAGCAGAACTGCCATGGTGTTGTTTTTGTGCAGAATAAAAAGTTCTCGGAATCGCCTGAAAATCAACGGAGAATTATTTCGAAAAATATAAAAAATACCTGCAAGAAGATCCACACCAGGGGGCCCAGGGCCTGTCCACGAGGGTGGGGGCGCGCGCCCTGCCTCGTGGGCCCCCTGGTGCCTTACCGATGTATCCCCTATGCCTCAGCCATAGGTTCTATTATGTATGCCATGATGTGTACCAGACCTGATGTGAACCTTGCCATTAGTTTGGTGGGGAGGTACCAAAGTGATCCCGGTATGGAACACTGGACAGCGGTCAAGAACATCCTGAAGTACCTGAAAAGGACTAAGGATATGTTTCTCATTTATGGAGGTGACGAAGAGCTTGTCGTAAAGGGTTACGTCGATGCTAGCTTCGACACAGATCTGGATGACTCCAAGTCACAAACCAGATACGTGTATATTTTGAATGGAGGGGCAGTCAGCTGGTGCAGTTGCAAGCAAAGCGTCGTGGTGGCATCTACATGTGAAGCGGAGTACATAGCTGCTTCCGAAGCAGCGCATGAAGGAGTCTGGATGAAGGAGTTCATCACCGACCAAGGAGTTATTCCAAGTGCGTCGGGCCCGATGACTCTCTTCTATGACAACACTGGAGCTATTGCCAATGCCAAGGAGCCCAGGTTTCACAAGAAGACCAAGCACATCAAGCGCCGTTTCAACTCCATCCGGAATTATATTCAAGATGGAAACATAGATATTTGTAAAGTGCATACAGATATGAATATCACAGATCCGTTGACTAAACCTCTTCCACGAGCAAAACATGATCAACACCAGAACTCTATGGGTGTTCGATTCATCACAATGTAACTAGATTATTGACTGTAGTGCAAGTGGGAGACTGTTGGAAATATGCCCTAGAGGCAATAATAAAATGGTTATTATTATATTTCCTTGTTCATGATAATTGTCTGGTGTTCATGCTTGAATTGTATTATCCAAAAACAGTGATACATGTGTGAATACATAGACCACAACGTGTCCCTAGTAAACCTCTAGTTACTAGCTCGTTGATCAACAGATGGTTACGGTTTCCTGACCATAGACATTGGATGTCATGGATAACGGGATCACATCATTAGGAGAATTATGTGATGGATGAGACCCAATCCTAAGCCTAGCACAGGATCGTGTAGTTCGTAATGCTAAAGCTTTTCCAATGTCAAGTATCCTTTCCTTAGACCCATGAGGTTGTGCAACTCCCGGATACCGTAAGAATACTTTGGGTGTGCCAAACGTCACAATGTAACTGGGTGGCTATAAAGGTATACTACGGGTATCTCCGAAAGCATCTGTTGGGTTGGCACGAACCGAGACTGGGATTTGTCACTCCGTATGACGGAGAGGTATCTCTGGGCCCACTCGGTAAGACATCATCATAATGAGCTCAATGTGACTAAGGAGTTGGTCACGGGATGATGTATTACGGAACGAGTAAAGAGACTTGCCGTAACGAGATTGAACAAGGTATCGGTATACCAACGATCGAATCTCGGGCAAGTACTATACCGATAGACAAAGGGAATCGTATACGGGATTGATTGAATCCTTGACATCGTGATTCATCCGATGAGATCATCGAGGAGCATGTGGGAGCCAACATGGGTATCCAGATCCCACTGTTAGTTATTGACTGGAGAGTCGTCTCGGTCATGTCTACGTGTCTCCCGAACCCGTAGAGATATAAGTATGCGGAAACCCGAAGGTTGTTCGGACTCTCGGATGAGATCCCGAACGTCACGAGGAGTTCCGAAATGGTCCAGAGGTCACTGGTATTATATATAGGAAGTCCAGTTTCGGCCACCGGGAGAGTTTCGGGGGTCACTGGTATTGTACCAGGACCACCGGAAGGGTCCCGGGGGTCCACCGGGTGGGGCCACCTATCCCGGAGGGCCCCATGGGCTGTAGTGGGAGGGGAACCAGCCCATAGTGGGCTGGTGCTCCCCCCCATGGGCCTCCCCTGCGCCTAGGGTTGGAAACCCTAGGGGTGGGGGGGCGCCCCACATGACTTGGGGGGAAAGTCCCCCCCCCCCTAGGCCGTCGCCCCCTAGAGATGGGATCTCTAGGGACGGCGCACCCCCCTAGGCCCCCTATATATAGTGGGGGGAGGGAGGGCAGCCGCACCCTATGCCCTGGCGCCTCCCTCTCCCTCCCGTGACACACCTTCCTCGTCCGGCTACGCTTGACGAAGCCCTGCCGGAATCCCGCTAGTTCCACCACCACGCCGTCGTGCTGCTGGATCTCCATCAACCTCTCCTACCCCCTTGCTGGATCAAGAAGGAGGAGACGTCGCTGCTCCGTACGTGTGTTGAACGCGGAGGTGCCGTCCGTTCGGCACTAGGACCATCGGTGATTTGGATCACGACGAGTACGACTCCATCATCGCCATTCTCTTGAACACTTCCGCGCGCGATCTACAAGGGTATATAGATGCACTCCCCTCTCCCTCGTTGCTAGATGACTCCATAGATTGATCTTGGTGGTGCGTAGATTTTTTTTGATTTCTGCTACGTTCCCCAACAATGCCTACATTGCATTGATGAACTGGAGCTAGTTTTGTGTCACCCTAGGTTATAACATCTACATGATGAATTGCATCCGACGTAATTTCCCATCACCGATCCAATGCCTACGAGCTTTACCTATATTGCTTGTTGCTTATTTAGTTTTCCGTTGCTACTATTACAAAAACTACAAAAACACTATTGTTACTTTTATTGCTGCTACCGCCACTATCATATTACTTTGCTACTAAACTATCTTGCTGTAGATACAAAGTTTCCAGGTGTGGTTGAATTGACAGCTCAGCTGCTAATACTTACGAGTATTCTTTGGCTCCCCTTGTGTCGAATCAACAAATTTGGGTTGAATACTTTACCCTTGAAAACGGTTGCGATCCCCTACACTTGTGGGTTATCATTATACTAACGGAGCTTACGAGTTTTCTGTTGAGTTTTGTGTTGTGAATTTTTCAAGTTTTGGGTAAAGATTCAATGGACTATGGAATAAGGAGTGGCAAGAGCCTAAGCTTGGGGATGCCCAAGGCACCCCAAGGTAATATTCAAGGACAACTAAGAGCCTAAGCTTGGGGATGCCCCGAAAGGAATCCCCTCTTTCGTCTTCGTTCATCGGTAACTTTACTTGAGGCTATATTTTTATTCACCACATGATATGTGTTTTGCGTGGGACGTCATTTTGTTTTATTTTGTTTCGATTGATGTTTGCATAATATCCCAAGATCTTAAATTCTTAAATGTTAGAGAGTCTTCACATAGTTACATAATTATTCAACTACTCATCGATCTTCACTTATATCTTTCGGAGTAGTTTGTCGGTTGCTCTAGTGCTTCACTTATATCTTTTTAGAGCACGACGGTGGTTCTATTTTGAAGAAATAGATGAACTCTCATGCTTCACTTATATTATTTTGAGAGTCTTTTAGAACAGCATGGTAATTTGATTTCGTTATGAATTTAGTCCTAATATGATGGGCGTCCAAGATGGGTATAATAAAAACTTCCATATAAAGTGCATTGAATACTATAAGAAGTTTGATACTCGATGATCGTTTTGAGATATGATGATGGTGATATTAGAGTCATGCTAGTAGAGTAGTTGTGAATTTGAGAAATACTTGTGTTGAGGTTTGCAAGTCCCGTAGCATGCACGTATGGTAACCGGTGTGTGACAAATTTGAAGCATGAGGTATTTCTTTGATTGTCATCCGTTGTGTGGAGGTCAGGATCGCGCGATGGTTAACTCCTACCAACCCTTCCCCTAGGAGCATGCGTGTAGTACTTTGTTTGATGACGTGTACATTTTTGCAATAAGTATGTGAGTTCTTTATGACTAATGTTAAGTCCATGGATTATACGCACTCTCACCCTTCCACCATTGCTAGCCTCTCTAGTACCGCGCAACTTCCGCTGGTACCATACACCCACCATATACCTTCCTCAAAACAGCCACCATACCTACCTATCGTGGCATTTCCATAGCCATTCCGAGATATATTGCCATGCAACTTTCCACCGTTCCATTTATTATGACACGCTTCATCATTGTCATATTGCCATGCAGATCATGTAGTTGACATCGTATTCGTGGCAAGGCCACCATGCATAATTTTTCATACATGTCACTCTTGATTCATTGCACATCTCGGTACACCGCCGGAGGCATTCATATAGAGTCATATTTTGTTCTAGTATTGAGCTGTAATCTTTGAGTTGTAAATCGTGCACAGAAATACTCAAATCATGTCTTCTCAAAATAACATGGCCAAAGAAAGTTCATCCCTACAAAGTCATATAGTTGGCTATGCTTCATCTTCGTCACACAAAATACTCAAATCATGCACAACCCTGGTTTCAGCCAAGCAATTGTTTCATACTTCAATTTCTTCAAACTTTTCCTACTTTCACGCAATACATGAGCGTGAGCCATGGATATAGCACTATAGGTGGAATAGAATGGTGGTTGTGGAGAAGACAAAAGAGGAAGATGGTCTCACATCAACTAGGCGTATTAATGGGCTATGGAGGTTCCCATTAAAAGATATCAATGTGAGTGAGTAGGGATTGCCATGCAACGGATGCACTAGAGATATAAATGTATGAAAGCTCAACAAAAGAAACTAAGTGGGTGTGCATCCAACTTGCTTGCTCACGAAGACCTAGGGCATTTGAGAGAAGCCCATTGTTGGAATATACAAGCCAAGTTCTATAACGAAAATTCCCACTAGTATATGAAAGTGACAAAACAAGAGACTCTCTATCATGAAGATCATGGTGCTACTTGAAGCACAAGTGTGTCCCTTTTTTCTTTTTCTTTTTCTTTTTTTCTTTTTTTTCTTTTCCTTTTTTGGGCCTTCCTTTTTTTCTTTGGCCTTTCCTTCTTTTTTTTCTCTCTTTTTTAATTTGGGACAATGCTCTAATAATGATAATCATCACACTTCTATCGATTTACAACTCAAAGATTACATCTCGATACTAGAACAAAGTATGACTCTATATGAATGCCTCCGGAGGTGTACCGGGATGTGCAATGAATCAAGAGTGACATGTATGAAAAATTATGCATGGTGGCCTAGCCACAAATACGATGTCAACTACATGATCATGCATGGCAATATGACAATGATGAAGCGTGTCATAGTAAACGGAACGGTGGAAAGTTGCACGGCAATATATCTCGGAATGGCTATGGAAATGCCATAATAGGTAGGTATGGTGTATGTTTTGAGGAAGGCATATGGTGGGTATATGGTACCGGCGAATGTTGCATGGTACAAGAGAGGCTAGCAATGGTGGAAGGGTGAGAGTGCGTATAATCCATGGAATCAACATTAGTCATAAAGAACTCACATACTTATTGCAAAAATCTACAAGTCATCAAAACAAAGTACTACACGCATGCTCCTAGGGGAAGGGTTGGTAGGAGTTAACCATCGCGCGATCCCGACCTCCACACAAAGGATGACAATCAATGAAATACCTCATTCTTCAAATTTGTCACACAACGGTTACCATACGTGCATGCTACAAGACTTGCAAACCTCAACACAAGTATTTCTCAAATTCACAACTAATCTACTAGCATGACTCTAATATCACCATCCTCATATCTCAAAATAATAATCAAGTATCAAACTTCTCATAATATTTAATGCCCTTTATATGAAAGTTTTTACTATACCTATCTTGGATGCCTATCATATTAGGACAAATTTTATGACCAAAGCACATTACCATGATGTTCTAAAAGACTCTCAAAATAATATAAGTGAAGCATGATATATCAATAATTTCACAAAATAACACCACCACTGTGCTCTAAAAAGATATAAGTGAAGCACTAGAGCAAAACTATCTAGCTCAAAATATATAAGTGAAGCACATAGAGTATTCTTTTAAATTCTGATTCATGTGTATCTCTCTCAAAAGGTGTGTCCAGCAAGGATGATTGTGGTAAAATAAAAAGCAAATACTCAAATCATACATGACGCTCCAAGCAAAACACATATCATGCGGTGAATAAAAATATAGTCTCAAGTAAAGTTACCGATAGACGAAGACGAAAGAGGGGATGCCTTCCCGGGGCATCCCCAAGCTTAGGCTTTTGGTTGTCCTTGAATTTTACCTTCGGGTGCCTTAGGCATCCCCAAGCTTAGGCTCTTGCCACTCTTTATTCTATAGTCCATCGAATCCTTACCCAAAACTTGGAAACTTCACAACACAAAACTTAGCAAAAATCTTGTGTGCTCCGTTAGTATAAGAAAACAAACCACCACTCAAAGGTGCTGTAATTAACCCATTATTTTTTATATTGGTGTTAAACATAATGCATTCCAACTTATTTATGATTCATACCCCCCGATACAACTCATAGATTCATCAAAATAAGCTAACAACACACGAAAAACAGAATCTGTCAAAAACAGAACACTTTATAGCAATCTGTAACTTTTGAATACTTCAGTAACTCTAAAAATTCTGAAATAAATTGGTGGACGTGAGGAATTTGTCTATTAATCATCTGCAAAAAGAATCAACTTAAAAGAACTCTCCAGTAAGAGATGACAGCAATTCTCGTGAGCACAAAAGTTTCTGTTTTTTACAACACGATCGCAAAGACTTCACCCTAGTCTTCCCAAAGGTTCTACTTGGCACAAACACTAATTAAAACACGAAATCACATCTAAACAGAAGCTAGATGCAATATTTATTACTAAACGGAAGCAAAAACAAAGAAAATAAAATTGGGTCGCCTCCCAACAAGCGCTATCATTTAACGCCCCTAGCTAGGCATGAAACAAGAATAGATCTAGGTATTGCCATCTTTGGTAGGCAATCCATAAGTGGCTCTCATAATAGATTCATAAGGTAATTTTATTTTCTTTCTAGGAAAGTGTTCCATGCCTTTCCTTAATGGAAATTGGAATCTAATATTTCCTTCCTTCATATCAATAATTGCACCAATCGTTCTAAGGAAAGGTCTACCAGGAATAATAGGACATGTAGGATTGCAATATATATCAAGAACGATGAAATCTACGGGAACATAATTCCTATTTGCAACAATAAGAACATCATTAATCCTTCCCATACGTTTCTTAATGGTAGAATCCGCAAGATGCAAATTTAAAGAACAATCATCAAGTTCATGGAAACCTAATATATCACACAAAGTTTTTGGGATTGTGGAAACACTTGCACCCAAATCACACAAAGCATAGCATTCATGATCTTTAATCTTAATTTTAATAGTAGGTTCCCACTCATCATAAATCTTTCTAGGGATAGAAATTTCTAATTCAAGTTTTTCTTCATAAGATTACATTAAAGTATTAACTATGTGTTTGGTAAAAGCTTTATTTTGACTATAAGCATGAGGAGAATTTAGCACGGATTGCAACAAGGAAATAAAATCTATTAAAGAGCAATTATCATAATTAAATCCCTTGAAATCCAAAATAGTGGGTTCATTGCTATGTAAAGTTTTGACCTCTTCAATCCCACTTTTAACAGCTTTAGTATCAAGATCTAAAAACTCTGAATCATTGGGACGCCTTTTAACTAGCAAACAAGGATTCATACTAGCAAACAAGGATTTAATAGTAGACACATCAATAACTTTTAGATCTTCATCTTTATTTTCATGAAAACTAGAAGAAC
Source organism: Secale cereale (assembly GCA_902687465.1). NCBI lineage: Eukaryota > Viridiplantae > Streptophyta > Magnoliopsida > Poales > Poaceae > Secale > Secale cereale. Next base: position 560,582,323 of record LR738713.1, on the reverse strand, counting down.
ACGCTTTCACAAAGCAATCTCTTTTTGCACGCATCCTAGCGGTTCTTTCTTTGCACTCATCAATGGAAATTCTCATGGCTTTGAGAGACTCATTGATATCATGCTTAGGTGGAATAGATCTAAGTTTCCAAGAATCAACATCAAGAGAAATTCTATCCGCGTTCCTAGCCAACTCATCAATCTCAAGCAATTTTTCTTCAAGCAAAGCATTGAAATTCTTTTACGAATTCATAAATTCTTTAACACTAGTATCAAAATCAGAGGGCGTCTTATTAAAATTTCCATAAGAGTTGTTGTAGGAACTACCATAATTATTAGAGAAATTACTAGGGAATGGCCTAGAATTAAAGTTTCCTCTATAAGTGTTGTTACCAAAATTATTCCTACCAACAAAATTCACATCCAAAGATTCATTATTATTCTCAATCAACTTGGACAAAGGCATATCATCAAGATCAGAAGAAGCACTCCTAGTAGCAAATAATTTCATAAGTTCATCCATCTTTCCACTCAAAACACTAATCTCTTCATTTGCATGTACTTTTTTTTACTAGTAGATCTTTCGGTGTGCCATTGAGATTTGAGAGCAACTAACCATAATATTATCTAGGAGTTTAGTAGCTTCTCCTAAAGTTATTTCCATGAAAGTGCCCCCGCGGCCGAATCTAAAAGATTTCTAGAAGCAAAATTCAAGCCAGCATAAAAGTTTTGTATAATCATCCATAAGTTCCAACCATGTGTAGGGCAATTACGTATCATTAATTTCATTCTCTCCCAAGCTTGTGCAACATGCTCATGATCTAGTTGCTTAAAATTCATAATATCGTTTATAAGAGAGATAATCTTAGATGGAGGAAAATACTTAGAGATAAAGGCATCTTTGCACTTATTCCATGAATCAATACTATTTCTAGGCAAAGAGGAGAACCAAGTTTTAGCACGATCTCTAAGTGAAAACGGAAATAGTTTCAATTTAACAATATCATTATCTATATCCCTCTTCTTTTGCATATCACACAAATCAACAAAGTTGTTTAGATGGGTAGCGGCATCTTCACTAGGAAGGCCAGAAAAATGATCTTTCATGACAAGATTCAAGAGAGGAGCATTGAACCCAAAGCCAAGCACTTCTCCCATTGCAAGAACTACCAATCTAGTAGGCCAAACCAAACCGATAATTCGAAGAGACTTGCAAGGATATTTAAATCATGCATAAAAGATTTCAGAAAAGAATCCAATATTGTTCATAGATAATCTTGATCATAAACCCACAATTCATCGGATCTTGACAAACACACCGCAAAAAGAATTACATCGAATAGATCTCCAAGAAGATCGAGGAGAACTTTGTATTGAGATCCAAAGAGAGAGAATAAGCCATCTGGCTAATAACTATGGACCCGAAGGTCTGTGGTAAACTATGCACAACCCATCGGAGAGGCTATGGTGTTGATGTAGAAGCCCTCCGTGATCGATTCCCCCTCCGGTGGAGCTCCGGAACAGGCCCCAAGATGGGATCTCACGGGTACAGAATGTTGTGGTGGTGGAATTAGGGTTTAGTGGTGCTCCTCGATGTTTTCAGGGTACGTAGGTATATATAGGAGGAAGAGAGACGTCAGGGGAGCCACGAGGGGCCCACGAGGGTGGGGGGCGCCCCTGCCCTCGTGGCCGCTTCGTTCGCTTCCTGGCGTGTACTCCAAGTCTTATGTGTTGCAATTGTTCCAAAAATGACTCTCCCGAAGGTTTCATTCCATTTGGACTCCGTTTGATATTCCTTTTCTGCCAGACACTGAAATAGGCAAAAAACAACAATTTGCACTGGGCCTTGGGTTAGTAGGTTAGTCCCAAAATAATATAAAAGTGTATAATAAAGCCCATTAAACATCCAAAACAGATAATATAATAGCATGGAACAATAAAAAGTTATAGATACGTTGGAGACGTATCATTACCTTGCTGTTTTTATATTTTCATATTACAAAAACCTATATCTACCATCCATATTGCATTAGTATCACTATCTCTTCGCCGAACTAGTGCACATATACAATTTACCATTGTATTGGGTGTGTTGGGGACACAAGAGACTCTTTACTATTTGGTTGCAGGGTTGTTTGAGAGAGACCATCTTCATCATACCCCTCCCACGGATTGATAAACCATAGGTCATCCACTTGAGGGAAATTTGCTACTGTCCTGCAAACCTCTACACTTGGAGGCCCAACAACGTCTACAAGAAGAAGGTTGCGTAGTAGAAATCACTTGCCTCACTAGGGTAGATCTTCACGAAGTAGGCGGTCTCCTTGCCCATACAAACTCCTTGGTTCAACTCCACAATCTCGTCGGAGGCTCCCAAGTGACACCTAACCAATCTAGGAGACACCACTCTCCAAAAGGTAATAGATGGTGTGGTGATGATGAACTCCTTGCTCTTGTGCTTCAAATGATAGTCTCCCCAACACTCAACTCTATCTCACATATTTGGATCTGGTAGAAAGATGACTTGAGTGGAAACCAACTTGGGAAAGGCTAGAGATCAAGATTCTTGTGGTTGGATTGGAATATCTTGGTCTCAACACATGAGTAGGTGGTTCTCTCTCAGAAAATGTATATGAGAAAGTGGTTGAGGGCTTTTGGAGCATATCACTAAGCATTTTGAGCAAGTGAGCCATTAAGCAACACCTCATCTCCTTTTAAAAGTATTGGCTTTTCCTATGGACTCAATGTGATCTTGGATCACTAAAATGAAAATGTAGAGTCTTGAGCTTGAGCCAATATGTGTCCTCAGCATTTTGAAGGGTCCACATTCCTAGTCCATGTCATGCCAATCATTGAACTTTTTGAAATGATCATCTTGAAAGAAATTAGTTCAATGAGCTATATGTTATTAGGAATTACCAAAACCACCCACGGATAGTTGCACTTTCAATCTCCCCCTTTTTGGTAATTCATACGTCTCCAACGTATCTATAATTTTTGGTTGTTCCATGCTATTATTTATGATGTTTTCGATGTTTAATGGGCTTTGTCATACACTTTTATATTATTTTTGGGACTAACCTACTAATCCAAAGGCCCAGTCCAGATTGCTGTTTTTTTGCCTATTTCAGGGTTTTGCAGAAAAGGAATATCAAACGGAGTCCAAACGGAATAAAACCTTTGGGGAGATTTTTTTGGAGAAAAACACGGAAGAGAGACTTGAGAACCACGGAGTAGGGCATATGTGGTGCCCACGAGGGTGGGGGGTGCCCCCCTATAGGGCGCGCCCCTACCTCGTGGGCCCCACGTTTGGCCCCAGTGCCCTCCTTCCTCCTATATATACCTACATACCCCGAAACCATCAGAACAACAGAGAAAATCCTAGTTCCATCGTCATAACCTTCTGTTCACGTGAGATCCCATCTTGGGGCCTGTTCCGGAGCTCCGCCGGAGGGGGGATCTTCCACGGAGTGCTTCTACATCATCATCATCGCCTCACCATGAGTTGTGAGTAGTTTACCATAGACCTTCGGGTCCATAGCCAGTATCTAGATGGCTTCTTCTCTCTCTTTGGATCTCAATACAAAGTTTTCCTCAGTCTTCAAGGAGATTTATTCGATGTAATCTCTTTTTGCGGTGTGTTTGTCGAGATCCGATGAATTGTGGGTTTATGATAAAGATTATCTATGAGAAATATTTGGTTCTTCTCTGAAATCTTTATGTATGATTATAATATCCTTGCAAGTCTCTTTGAATTATTGGTTTTGTTTGGCCTACTAGATCTATAGTTCTTGCAATGGGAGAAGTGCTTGGCTTTGGGTTCAATCTTGCGGTGTCCTTTCCCAGAGAGAATAGGGGCAGCAAGGCACGTATTGTATTGTTGCCATCGAGGATAAAAAATGGGGTTTATATCACTAAGTTTGAGTTTATCCCTCTACATCATGTCATCTTGCTTAAGGCGTTACTCTGTTCTTATGAACTCAATACACTAGATGCATGCTGGATAGCGGTCGATGTGTGGAGTAATAGTAGTAGATGCAGAATCGTTTCGGTCTACATGTCTCGGACGTGATGCCTATATATAATGATCATGCCTAGATAGTCTCATAATTATTCACTTTTCTATCAATTGCTCGACAATAATTTGTTTACCCGTCGTAGAATATCGCTATCATGAGAGAAGCCACTAGAGAAAACTATGGACCCCGGGTCTATTCTCAACATATCAATCTACAATCTACCTACTTTTCCGCTTTTACTTTTTGTTCCTATAATCAAAAATACCAAAAATATCAAACTATCATCTCTATCAGATCTCACTTTCGTAAGTGACCGTAAAGGGATTGACAACCCCTTATCGCGTTGGCTGCGAAGTTCTTATTTGTTTGTGCAGGTGCAAGGGACTCGCGCGTGGTCTCCTACTGGATTGATACCTTGGTTCTCAAAAACTGAGGGAAATACTTACGCTACTGTGCTGCATCACCCTTTCCTCTTCGAGGGAATACAACGCAAGCTCGAGAAGTAGCAAGAAGAATTTCTAGCGCCGTTGCCGGGGAGGCTTATGGAAAAGTCATATACCAAGTACCTATCACAAACCCTTATCCTTTACATTTTTTTGCCTCTCATTTTCCTCTCCCCCACTTCACCCTTGCCGTTTTATTTGCCCTTCTTCTGCCGTGTGTTTATCGTTCGCTTGCTTCTTGTTTGCTTGTGTGTTGGATTGCTTGCTTGTCACTATGGCTCAGAACAATACCAAATTATGTGACTTCTCCAATACCAACAATAATGATTTTATTAGCACTCCGATTGCTCCTATTACCGATGCTGGATCTCGTGAGATCAATGCTGCTTTGTTGAATCTTGTCATGAAAGATCAATTCTCCGGCCTTCCTAGTGAAGATGCCGCTACCCATCTAAACAACTTTGTTGATTTGTGTGATATGCAAAAGAAAAGGGATACGGATAACGATATTGTTAAATTGAAGTTATTTCCGTTTTCACTTAGAGATTGTGCTAAAACTTGGTTTTCCCCTTTGCCTAGAAATAGTATTGATTCGTGGAATAAGTGCAAAGATGCTTTTATCTCTAAGTATTTCCCTCTTGCTAAGATCATCTCTCTTAGAAACGATATTATGAATTTTAAGCAACTGGATCATGAGCATGTTGCACATGCTTGGGAGAGAATGAAATTGATGATACGTAATTGCCCTACACATGGTTTTAATTTATGGATGATTATTCAGAACTTTTATGCTGGCTTGAATTTTGCTTCTAGAAATCATTTAGATTCGGCCGCAGGACGCACTTTCATGGAAACTACCTTAGGAGAAGCTACTAAACTCCTAGATAATATTATGGTTAATTATTTTCAATGGCACACCGAAAGATCTACTAGTAAAAAGGTGCATGCTATTGAAGAAATTAGTGTTTTGTGTGGAAATATGGATGCACTTATGAAATTATTTGCTGCTAAGAGTGCTTCTTCTGATCCTAATGATATGCCTTTGTCCACTTTAATTGAAAATAACAATGAATCTTTGGATGAGAATTTTGTTGGTAGGAATAATTTTGGTAACAATGCTTATAGAGGGAACTTTAATCCTAGGCCTTTTCCTAGTAATTCCTCTAATAATTATGGTAATTCCTACAACAACTCTTATGGAAAGATGCCTTCTGAATTTGAAACTAGTGTTAAGGAGTTTATGATTTCGCAAAAGAATTTCAATGCTATGCTTGAAGAAAAATTGCTTAAGACTGATGAATTGGCTAGAAGTGTGGATAGAATTACTCTTGATGTTGATTCTTTGAAACTTAGATCTATCCCACCTAAGCATGATATCAATGATTCTCTCAAAGCCATGAGAATTTCCATTGATGAATGCAAAGAAAGAACCGCTAGGATGCGTGCTAAAAGAGAGAATTATATAAAAGCGTGTTCTTCTAGTTATCATGAAAATAAAGATGAAGATATGAAAGTTATTGATGTGTCTCCTATTAGATCCTTGATTTCTAGTATAAATCTTGATAAAGATAGGATTGGAGATGATTCTACTTTAAAGTGTCCCAATGATTCAGAGTTTTTAGATCTTGATGCTAAAATAGTTAAAGGTGGGAGTGAAGAGATTAAAACTTTGCATAGTGATGAACCCACTATTTTGGATTTGAAGGGATTCAATTATGATAATTGCTCTTTGATTGATTGTATTTCCTTGTTGCAATCCGTACTAAACTCTCTGCATGCTTATAGTCAAAATAAAGCTTTCACTAAACACATAGTTGACGCTTTGATGCAATCTTATGAAGAAAAACTTGAGTTAGAAGTTTCTATCCCTAGAAAGCTTTATGATGAGTGGGAACCTACTATCAAAATAAAAATTAAATATCATGAATGCTTTGCTTTGTGTGATTTGGGTGCAAGTGTCTCCACTATCCCAAAAACTTTGTGTGATTTGCTAGGGTTCCATGAGCTTGATGATTGTTCTTTAAATTTTCATCTTGCGGATTCCACTATTAAGAAACCTATGGGAAGGATTAATTATGTTATTATTGTTGCCAATAGGAATTATGTGCCCGTAGATTTCATTGTTCTTTATATAGATTGCAATCCTTCATGTCCTATTATTCTTGGTAGACCTTTCCTTAGAACGATTGGTGCAATTATTGATATGAAGAAAGGAAATATTATATTCCAATTTCCGTTAAGGAAAGGCATGGAACACTTTCCTAGAAAGAAAATCAAATTACCATATGAATCTATTATGAGAGCCACATATGGATTGCCTTCCAAGGATGGCAATACCTAGATCTATCCATGTATCGTGCCTAGCTAGGGGCGTAAAACGATAGCGCTTGTTGGGAGGCAACCCAATTTTGTATTTTTTTTGTTTTTGCTTCTGTTTAGGAATAAATATTGCATCTAGCTTCTGTTTAGATGTAGTTTTGTGTTTTGTGTAGTGTTTGTGCCAAGTAGAACCTTTGGAAAGACTTGTGTGAAGTTTATGTGATCTTGCTGTGAAAAACAGAATCGTTAGCGCCCGCTAGAATGGTCATAAGATTTTACTGGAGCGTGCTATTTAGTTGATTCTTTTTGAAGATGATTAATAGACAAATTCCTCACGTTTACCAATTTAGTTTGAATTTTGTGGAGTTACAGAAGTATGCAAAACATGCAGATTACTACAGACTGTTCTGTTTTTGACAGATTCTGTTTTTCGTGTGTTGTTTGCTTATTTCAATGCATCTATGAGTAGTATTGGGAAGTATGAACCATAGAGAAGTTGGAATACAGTAGGTTTAACACCAATATAAACAAAGAATGAATTCATTGCAGTACCTTTGAGTAGTGGTTTGCTTTCTTGTACTAACGGAGCTCACGAGATTTTTGTCTAAGTTTTGTGTTGTGAAGTTTTCAAGTTTTGAGTATTGCTTTGATGGAGTATGGAACAAAGATTGGCAAGATCCAAAGCTTGGGGATGCCCATGGCACCCCAAGGTAAAATTCAAGGACAACTAAAAGCCTAAGATTGGGGATGCCCCGGGAAGGCATCCCCTCTTTCGTCTTCATCCATCGGTAACTATACTCGGAGCTATATTTTTATTCACCACATGATATGTGTTTTACTTGGAGCGTCTTGTATAATTTGAGTCTTTGCTTGTTAGTTTGCCACAATTATCCTTGATGGACACACCTATTTGAGAGAGTTAAATATGGCCTAGGAATTGATAGAACACTCTATGTGCTTCACTTATATCTTTTGAATTGAATAGTGTTTCTCTAGTGCTTCACTTATATCTTTTAGAGCATGGTGGTGATAATATTTTGTAGAAATTGTTGAACTCTCATGCTTCACTTATATCCATTTGAGAGTCTATTAAAACATCATGGTAATGTGCTTAGGCTATAAAACTAGTCTTCACATGATAGGCATCCAATATCAATGTAGTAAAAACTTTCACACTAAGTGCATTGAATATGATGAGAAGTTGGATGCTTGATAAATGTTTTGAGATATGAGGATAGTGATATTAGAGCCATGCTAGTGGAGCTATTATGAAATTGAGAAATGCTTGTGTTAAGGTTAGTTATTCCCGTAGTATGCACGTATGGTGAACCTCTATGTGACGAAGTTAGAGCATGAGGTATTTGTAAAGTGTCAACCTTTGTGTGGAGGTCGGGGGCGCGCGATGATTAACTCCTACCAACCTCCCCCCTAGGAGCATGCGTTGGTTGCTTTGTTTTGATGACTCATAGATTTTTGCAATAAGTATATGAGTTCTGTATGACTAATGTTGAGTCCATGGATTATACGCACTCTCACCCTTCCACCATTGCTAGCCTCTCTTGTACCGCGCAACTTGAGTCAGTACCATACACCCACTATATATCCTTCCTCAAAACAGCCACCATATATTCCTCAAAATAGCCACCATACCTACCTATCATGGCATTTCCATAGCCATTCTGAGATATATTGCCATGCAACTTTCCACCGTTCCATTCATATGACACGCATCATATTGTCATATTGCCATGCATGATCATGTAGTTGACATCGTATTTGTGGCAAGGCCACCATGCATAAATTTTCATACATGTCACTCTTGATTCATTGCACATCCTGCTACACCGCCGGAGGCATTCATATAGAGTCATACTTTGTCCTAGTATCGAGTTGTAATATCGAGTTGTAATGAAAGTGTGATGATCATCATTATTAGAGCATTGTCCCATGTGAGGAAAGGCTAAAACAATAAAGCCCCTCCAAAAAATAGAAAAAAAAGAAAGGCCAAAGAAGAAAAAAAGAAAGGCCCAAAAAAAGGGACAATTGCTACCATCTTTTTCCACACTTGTGCTTCAAAGTAGCACCATGTTCTTCATGATAGAGAGTCTCATGTTTTGTCACTTTCATATACTAGTGGGAATTTTCGTTGTAGAACTTGGCTTGTATATTCCAAGGATGGGCTTCCTCAAATGCCCTAGGTCTTTGTGAGCAAGCAAGTTGGATGCACACCCACTAGTTTCTTTTGTTGAGCTTTCATACATATTTAGCTCTAGTGCATCCGTTGCATGGCAATCCCTACTCACTCACATTGATATCTATTGATGGGCATCTCCATAGCCCGTTGATACGCCTTGTCGATGTGAGACTGTCTCCCTCCTTTTTGTCTTCTCCACAACCACCACTCTATTACACATAGTGCTATGTCCATGGCTCATGCGCATGTATTGCGTGAAAGTTGAAAGGTTTGAAAGAATAGAGTATGAAAACAAGTGCTTGGCTGAAATCGGGGTTGTGCATGATATGAATATTTTGTGTGATGAAGAAGGAGCATAGCCAGACTATATGATTTTGTAGGGATAACTTTCTTTAGCCATAGTATTTTGAGAAGACATGATTGCTTTGTTAGTATGCTTGAAGTATTATTATTTCTTATGTCAATATAGACTTTTGCCTTTAATCTTTCAGATCTTAACATTCATGCCACAATTAAGAGAATTACATTGAAAAACTATGTTGGTTAGCATTCGATATCAAAAATTTTGTTTTTATCATTTACCTACTCGAGGACGAGTAGGAATTAAGCTTGGGGATGCTGGATACGTCTCCAACGTATCTATAATTTTTTATTGTTCCATGCTATTATTTATGATGTTTTGGATGTTTAATGGGCTTTGTCATACACTTTTATATTATTTTTGGGACTAACCTACTAACCCAAAGGCCCAGTCCAGATTGATGTTTTTGCCTATTTCAGGGTTTTGCGGAAAAGGAATATCAAACGGAGTCCAAAACGAATAAAACCTTCGAGAGAGATATTTTTGGAGAAAATCATGCACGGGAGACTTGAGAACCACGGAATAGGGCATACGTGGTTCCCACGAGGGTGGGGGGCGCGCCCCCCTATAGGGTGCGCCCCTACCTCACGGGCCCCACATTTGGCCCCCGGTGCCCTCCTTCCTCCTATATACACCTACGTACCCCGAAACCATCAGAACAACATAGAAAACCCTAGTTCCACCGCCGTAACCTTTTGTTCCCGTGAGATCCCATCTTAGGGCCTGTTCCGGAGCTCCGCCGGAGAGGGGATCTTCCACGGAGTGCTTCTACATCATCATCATCATCGCCTCACCATGAGTTGTGACTAGTTTACCACAGACCTTCGGGTCCATGGCTAGTATCCAGATGGCTTCTTCTCTCTCTGTGGATCTCAATACAAAGTTCTCCTCGGTCTTCGAGGAGATCTATTCAATGTAATCTCTTTTTGAGGTGTGTTTGTCGAGATCCGATGAATTGTGGGTTTATGATCAAGATTATCTATGAGAAATATTTGGTTCTTCTCTGAACTCTTTATGTATGAATATAATATCCTTGGAAGTCTCTTCGAATTATTGGTTTGGTTTGGCCTACTAGATCTATAGTTCTTGCAATGGGAGAAGTGCTTGGCTTTGGGTTCAATCTTGCGGTGTCCTTTCCCAATGACAGTAGGGGCAGCAAGGCACGTATTGTATTGTTGCCATCGAGGATAAAAAGATGGGGTTTATATCACTAAGTTTGAGTTTATCCCTCTACATCATGTCATCTTGCTTAAGGCGTTACTCTGTTCTTATGAACTCAATACACTAGACGCATGCTGGATAGCGGTCGATGTGTGGAGTAATAGTAGTAGATGCAGAATCGTTTCGGTCTAATTGTCTCGGACGTGATGCCTATATATAATGATCATGCCTAGATAGTCTCATAATTATTCGCTTTTCTATCAATTGCTCGACAGTAATTTGTTTACCCGCCGTTGAATATCGCTATCATGAGAGAAGCCTCTGGAGAAAACTATGCCCCCCCGGGTCTATTCTCAACATATCAATCTACAATCTACGTTACTTTTCCTCTTTTACTTTCTGTTCTTATAGTCAAAAATACCAAAAATATCAAACTATCATCTCTATCAGATCTCACTTTCGTAAGTGACCGTAAAGGGATTGACAACCTCTTATCGCGTTGGCTGCGAAGTTCTTATTTGTTTGTGCAGGTGCGAGGGACTTACGCGTAGTCTCCTACTGGATTGATACCTTGGTTCTCAAAAACTGAGGGAAATACTTACGCTACTGTGCTGCATCACCCTTTCCTCTTCGAGGGAATACAACGCAAGCTCGAGAAGTAGCAGTAATTGATGACAACATATAGATCAAAGCTTTGACAAATGATAATAAGATTGAAATACATCGTCACTTTGAGAAGTATGTGATAAGCAAGAGCTCCCCCAAAATTTGTGCATTATTGAAAATTTGCTTTTGAATGCAAATGCACAATCGATTAGGATCATGGGTTACTCTTCCATGTCACATACATCTTGGTGGAGCGCACAAAATGATAGAAAGTAAAAATATGCACTCATCACCAAGGCAAAGTGAATCATCACTATGAGATATAAAATAATAGCATCATTCAAGCAAGCATTAAAGTATGATATGATCAAAAACATGATCATACAAGTATCTCACACACAGACATAAAGAGTATTAAACAAGCACACACAAAAGTATCAAGTAAATAGCAAGAGAGACAAAGAAGCAAAACACTCTCTCTCGAAGCCTATGATCTATACATTTCTCCCCCTTTGGCAACAAGTTACCAAAAAAATTAAAATGCATAGTGCTATGTGTCTCTCTAGGCTAGATTTTTGGGAGGTGGTGTTGAGAGGACTGCAAGGACGAAGGCATCTGTGGAAGTTGATGGAGCTGGTGGAGTGGCAACTGGAGGTGGCACTGATACTCTTGCTGCAGGTGCTGAAGTAGTAGCTCTAGTGTCAGGTATGGGCACTGCAGCAGATCTCTGCCCTCTTGGCACTCTCTGAAAAACATTTGTCGTGTCTCTATCCTCAACCTCTTCCTTGAGCTTCTCAACAGTAGCTTGGATCTCCGTGACCTTCACATCTAGATCATAGAATTTTGCCTCAATGATCCTCTCCAGGCTTGCTTGATTCTGAGTCAAGTTGGCCAAACTCTTCTCAATCCTCAGAGTGGCCTCAAGCAGATGATTGAGTTAATCTTGCTTGGTCTTAGGAGCTCCAGAAGCACTAGCTTGCTTGGCTTCCTTTGCTTGAGCAATCTTCTCTCGGCCCTTAATAGAAGTAGGATGAGATGCATCCATGACAACTTCATTGTCCTACAAATCTGGCCTAAGACGAAGATGCCTCTTGTCAAGCAGGTATGTCCCTTTCTCCACCCTAGAGTTGATTAGCATCTGAATGTGAGGGGCATATCCACAAGACCTTTTGTGGTCAGTTGTTTTCCTCTTGATTGTCTCTACAATCAGACTCATGACCTTGAACTTCTCGAGAATGTCAAACATGTGGAGCAAGTTGATGGAGTGACCTCGGACCATTCTATGATCTCCTGACTTGGGCAGCAAAGTGTGCCTCAGTATAGTGTTGATTGTGGTCAATCCAGACAACAGATGATATATGGATCCAAACTTGTGAGTTTTCACTTCTTTGCGAGGAATTGGCTTGTACATATTTTCCATAGAGTTTGGATCCATTCTAGACTTGGCATATACATCAGTGTCATTCTCATTCTCCTTGGGGGCATTGATCAAACTTGCCCATTCAGCCACAGTTGATTGGTACCTTGTACCCTCAGCCATCCATACAATCCTACCATCTGGATAGAAATGAGCAGTGGAGTAGAATTGCATGATCATCTCATCATTCCATCGATTCAGTTTCTTTCCCACAAACTTGTCAACTTCATTTTGCCTGAAGCTCTCATGAACACCTGGAAAGAAGTCAGCATGTTTACATTCAACCCATTTCATTTCACAGACAATGGGCCTTTTGTCCAATAACACTGTCTCGTAGAAGTCCTGTTGTTCCTTGGTGTGAAACATGTAATCCACAGCAGTCTTCCTCCTTGTGGCATATGGATCAGCCTGTCTCCATCTTCTCAGACTTGCATCCTTTCTCAGTTTCATGTTCTCAGCAACAAGATGGGCATCATTTTGATCTGAAATCTTTGGCTTGAGTCTTCTGAGCATCATAGACTCATCGTCATCTGAGGATTCTTGATCTGAATCTTCCTCTCCCTCAGGAACTTCTGGAACTGGGGCCTTGTTCTTCCCAGCTGCTGGAATGTCTCTAGTGGACCTCTTGGGTGCAGAAGCTTTGGGGGTAGCTTTGGGCTTAGATGGAGCAGCCCTGGCTTTGATGGCACCCCCTATCAACTTCTGAGTCTTTGCAGCAGGTGCAACAGGCTCTTCAGTATCTTCTTCAGCTTCATCATCATCATCATCATCATCATCATCATCATCTCTCATAGATAGCTTGGCAACCACTCTGGCTATGGTCTTTCTAGCTCTCTTATTTGTTCCCGAAGGCTCATCATCTCTGGTTTCAAGAGTGAACACCATTGTTTTGAGTTGATGTTATGGCCTTTGACATTGGAGCTCTATTGGCAGTGGCCTTCTTGTTCAGTCCAGGCTTTGTTGAAGCAACTGTGTCGTACTCCTTCTTGGTCACTTTCTTCTTTGAAGTGGCCTCATCAACTACAAAATCCGCATCCTCATTGTCAGAATTTTTCTTCTTCCTTGACTTGGTAGCAGCCTTTGGAAGATTACTTGGAGTGCTCCTGCTACTCTCATAGTAGCTACTATTTGAGGGACTGATACGTCCAAAACGTATCTATAATTTCTGCTTGCTCCATGCCTCTTTTGTGTGATATTGCTATGATATTTATACACTTCCATACACTTTTGATCATATTTGGACTAACCTCTTAACTCAGTGCACCACAGTGCCAGTTTCTGTTTTCTGCTGTTTTTGTATTTCAGGTTTTCCCATTACGTAAACTGCCAGAAAAATCCCGGAAAAATTATATAAAAAATCAGCGTTCCGGAAGCTTCCATGCGGCCAAAGTAGGGCCGGAGGGGGGCCACCATGGCTCCAGGCGCCCTGGCCACGCGGCCCCCCTCCAGGCCGCACCGGGGGGGCGCCTAGGCCCCCCTTAGCTCCCCTGGCGACCCCCTTTGGCATATATTTAACACCCGTCGAGGAAACCCTGATTCCAGACCCCTTTTCTCCAGACGCAATTCCGATCTCCGCCGCCATCGCCATCAAGCTTCGGGGGACCAGAATTCCTGTGCCGGCACCCTGCCGGGACGGGGAAGTGCCCCTGGATTCATCTCCATCGACGTTGCTTCCTCCCTCCATGATGCGGGAGTAGTTCCTCCTCGGGGCTGAGGTTTCTACCAGTAGCTATGTGGTCAATTCTCTCTCCCATGATGTGATCTTCGTTGTGATCATAGGCTATGTTAATCTAGGGTGATCCCATGATATTTCCCCTTCCTCTATGTATTGGATTGATGTACTCACTTGTCTTTATCTAGTATAATCCCCGAGACCAAGGTGACAGCGGTCTATTGGACATGGATTAGAAAAATATTTTCATGAGTGATTTCCTCTCTTGTGTGTTGATTGAAGATTGAGAGTCTCTTGGTGCTTGTCTTTGACTATCCTTTAGATATGTTGTGGTGATTGTGGGACTCTCTTTGGATGGCCGCGGTGACATTGGGAAATCCTTAGATTGAGAACTACAAACTTTGAGGTGTGCTTTTGTAGCCCTACATATTTCTCGTCCTCTCTTGACCACGAAGGAATGACCTCCGGGTGCGTCTCCATTGCATGTTTTATGGGAAATATCATGTGATTCGATTATGTTAATGTTGTTGGGAGTTGCCACTAGTGAAAGTATGAAGCCTAGGCCTTGTGTCGGGGGAAACTGTCCGCCACGAACACCTATGGGACCGGAGCCCCTTGTCTGTGCGGTACGAGGGCGGAGGGAGCACGAAGAGCAGATCGAGGCGAGCACGCGGGCAGTTTTACCCAGGTTCGGGCCGCGGTAGACGCGTAAAACCCTACTCCTGCTTGGTTGTGTATTAAGTTTGAGTGCTCGGGAGCTTGAAGAAGCAGCTGCACCGAGCGTGAGAGTGATCTAGGTTCCGAACCCCCTCCACATTGTGCATGGGCCTCCTTTTATAGTGTAAGGGGTCACCGACAGGTGTCAACGTAGGAGAAAGGGGTAAAAGCGTAAAAGAGGTGGTAGTTGTAACAGTGCGGGAACAGTGGAGCTACAGTACAGAACAGTGGTCTATACCTACTTTAACAGTGGGGGACAAGGGCATTTAATGCCCGTCGCCGTCGACCCCAAAAGCTCCCGCCCTTGCGTCTCCGTCCGCCACGGCGATGGATCCACCACCGTGGAGTGCCACCGTGTCCCCCTAGGCTGCACAGCCATCCGCCACGCGTCCCTGGATAGCCCCCAGGGCGACGCGTGGGCCGATGAGCTGGAGCGCGGGCACACAGCGCAGCCTTCCCGGCAAGCACCTTGCCGGGGCCTTGATCTTGCCGGGCCCGGGAGCTTGCCGCTCCCCGGGCCCTTGCCGGGTCTTCTATGATGGAATCTTCTAGTCCTCCTGGCAAGCTCCTCTTGCCAGGGGCCTTGTGCTAGCGAGGTAATCTTGAGCCTGGTACGGCCTTCCCGGCAAGCTCCTCTTGCCGGGGTCTCGATCTTATGCCTTGTATACTTTGTTTTTGAATGGTTTAATAGGGAGCAGGAAGGTCTCCGGCGAGCACGCGGTAAACCTTGCCGTGGGAAGCTGCGACTGCCCGTGCACAAGTTGGGGTACTGAGGTACCCCTACCTTAGTACACCGACAGGAGCCCCCGGGCCTGGGCCACACACGGTGCCGAGCGCTGTTGGGCCAGGCCCAAAACAGTGCACGGGCACCCGCGGCCCGCGGCACGCCGAATCCACTTCCGTATCCGCCGCACCCCACCATAACGGCACGCGTCGATCGCGGCGTCGTGGGATGGGACGTGCCCACGATCTCTTAATGGAAAGGGCGAAACGCCCCCCACTCCCCCATAAAAGCAGAGGAAGCAGGCGCGGTTCCCCTCCTTGCGCTTTCATTGCATCGTCTTCCTCCTCCAAAGATTCTTCTTGCGCTCCGCCTCCACACCTCCGCCGCCGCCGTCTGCATCTCCGGCGTCGTCGGACCTTTCGCCCCTCCTTCCTTCCGCCGCGTCCGCCATGGCCCCGAAGACCGACAAGGCGAAGGCGGAGAAGGCCAAGAGGGAGAAGTCGGAGCAAGCGGCGAAGCTCGCCGCGTACCGGAAGAAGCACCTCGTCTTCCCGCCGAAGCTCGGCGTGCGGGAGCTCTGGAACAAGTACTACTTGTTCTGGGCCAAGGACACCAAGGCGCACCCCCGCACACGAGCCTATCCGGCCGCCGCCAAGGACGAATATCCCGGCGGGTACTACTTCTTCGCAGCCTTTTTTCACTGTGGTCTCTTCCCTCCTTTCTCAAACTTCTTCTGCGACATTATGAACACATACGGCCTCCATCTGCTTGACTTCACCCCCAACGCCATCCTCACCATGGCGGTTTTCGCACACATGTGCGAAAACTTCATAGGAGTACACCCAAACGTAGCGCTTTTTAGGCACTTCTTCACTCCTAGAGCAGAGGCCGACGCCCCCCTCTCTGGAGGAATTTCTTGGGTTTTCCGTCTGAATAAGAAGGGATCCTACTTGCCGGGGGAGCTCCGCGGCAAGTGGGAGGAGTGGCGCGCGGAGTGGTGCTGGATCGTTGAAGATGCGCCGCAGTCCTTCACCGCGCCGCGCACAACACCCATCGTGCGCGGCAGGGATTGGAGCGAGCTGGACTCGGACGACATCAAGCTCGACATCGCCCTCGTCCGGATTCTTCGTCTTCGGATGGCCAAGCTGTCCGTTGCAGAGGTGGGCGCAGATTTCCTTCGCCGGCGCATCGCCCCTCTCCAAGACAGGAAGAGGCCGGCCTGGGAATACGGCGGCCCGGCGGACATAATGAGGCTGCGCCCCGGGCTCAACTTCAACTTCACCACGCTGGAGCTGAAGGGGATGGTCCGGGAACTCTTCAAGTACGACCCGGCACACCCTGAGTGGTTCAGACCTCCCCGGGAAGTGGTGCCGCTCTGCAACAACATCGTCCGGGACCGTATCCTCGCCATGATGCCCATGTGTGACTCGCACGGCGTGGACCGCACGTGGATCGCGCCCAAGCCCATCGACGTCCTCAACTTCTATGACAACCTCGCGGAGGTGGCGAAGAACAAGAACGACCTCAAGGAGCATACGCGGGACACCACCGACCAGGAGATTGCCTACATGGCTTCTCGGGCCGAAGAGGCCGCCGCAGCCGCGGCGGCAGGAATTTTTGGATACACGCCTGAAGAGGCGGAGGTTGCGGATGCGACCAGCCAGGCTGAGGAGGCGGAGATCCGCAGATTGCTGCAGCTCGCTCCCGACGCGCTCGCCGGGGTCCCCTCGCTGAGGCACTCTGGGATCCACGGAATCGCGGCCGAGGCCGCGGCAATGGAGGGTGCCGCCGGAGGGAACAGAGGCGCCGCGAGGGGCGGAGGCGCCAAGGGAAAGGGGGCCGCAGCGCAGGACGCTGGGCCCAGTGAGCCGGCCGGGGAAGAGGAGGAGGAGGAGGAGGCCGAGGACTCCGGCGGATCTACAGAGCTCTACGCCGACGACCTCTCCTCGTCGGAGAGCTCCCCGCCTCCGGCAAGCCCAAGGCAGTCTCCGCCGAAGCGTCTCCGCAAGACGGCGACGGGGGAGAGGGCGCAGGCGCCCCGGCAACAACCAGCTCGCCGGGCAGCTCCCCGGGGGAGCCAAGCCGCGCCAAGGGCGACCGGCGTACCAGCCACAGCAGAGGCGGCCCGCGCGCGGGCCACGACGGAGGCGCCTCGCAGGCCGGCGCCGAGTCGACAGGGGTCTTCTCGGAGCGGAGCAGCGGCTCCGCCCGCTCCTCGGGCGCCGGCTGCCACAGGGGCTGGGTCTTCGCAGCCCCCAGCCCCGGGGACCACCAAGCGCGCGAGGGAATCTTCGTCTTCCGCTCCTCGCGCCGACGCGCCCATGGTGGAGTACGACTTCTCCGCCCTGAGCGAGGACGACGAGGAGGACCAGGAGTAAGGATTCAGGACCTTACACCTTCTCGATTTCTGTCTTGGTTTTTGTTGATGCTGACTCTGTTCATTGCTTTGATTTCAGGACCTTGACTCAGCGTGCGGCGTAGAAGGCCAAGGCGCCTGCGGTTGAGGCCGCGGAAGACCCAGCCGCCGCGGCGACAGGAGGCGCGCCGGAGCCGAGCCTGCCGGACCCGAGCGCTGCTCCGAGGAGCAGCCCCCAGCGCAGCCCCCAGCGTAAGTCTGGGGTTTATTCTTTCGCTCGTCGGGGTACGCTTGAGGATTTTGTCTTCTTTCATCATCGTGACGTTTCTTGTCTTGATTTGTGCAGAGGTGGAGCCACAGCGGGAAGAGCGCCCGGAGACCGTCGTCGAGGAGCCGCAGGCCCCGCCGTCCCCGCCAAGGCAGAACTCTCCGGCAAGGGAGAGTGCTCCGCCAAGGGCGGGTACTCCGCCAAGGCAGAGTACCCCGCCAAGGGAGAGCAGCCCGGCGAGGGCGGCCACTCCGCCAAGGCCGAGCTCCCCGGCGAGGGAGCCCGCCGCTGAGGACGTCCGCCAAGGTATGTTCTATAGCTTGTCTTCTTGGTTTCGTTTCTTTTTGGATATTTGCTTGAATCTTGAACTTCTTTTTCTTCTTCTTCTTTTTTAGATCTTCCTCCTCCTGAGCCCATGGAGACGGAGGTTATCAACCTTGAGGAGGAGGGCGCGCAGGGCGGCGGCGGTGACGTCCCTGCCACCGAGGAGATGGCCGAGGCCGCCGAGCCGGCCGCGCAGGAGACTGCTCCGGCTGCGGACGCAGCGGCCGGGGAGGGGGACGGCGACCGCACCGCCGCCCCGGAGGTGGCGGGAGCATCAGATGCTGCACCGGCCGCCGACCCCTCCGCCAGCAAGGAGCAGGGGTACTACCTTGAGGCCCCCAACGGCGTCTTCATCCAGATGCCTTGGGGGTCTTCATCGCGAGCTCCCGCGGAGGGCGAGGCGTTTGACGGAGAAGTCCTCGCCTCCGCGGGCCTGAAGATCGTCGAGGCGCCCGGCGGGAGTGAGGGGCCCGAGGAGGAGAAGCTGCTCCACCAGCTCCTGGCCCTTTACCGGGCCAGGCAGGCGAAGCTCGCCTCCCGGGAAGCCCTTGCCGCCAAGGCCGCCGCGGAGATGGAGAAGCGCGCGGCAGAGCTCAGCGCCGCCAACCAGGCGGCCCTCCGCGAGGTGGCGGAGGAGCGCGAGCGTCTTGCCGGCGAGTACCAAGAATGGGTGCTGGAGAAGGCCGAAGCTGAGGAACAGCAGCGGCTCGCCGGAGTGGAGCTGTCCCGGCGAGAGGGAGAGCTCGCGCAGCGGAAGGTCGAGCTCGACTCCCATGAGGAGGACCTTGCCGCTCGCGAGGCGGCCCTTGGCGGAGAATTGAAGGAGGCGAAAGCCGCCGCGGTTGCCGCGGAAGACGCCAAGAAGGAGCTCGCCGCCAAGGTTGTACAGCTGGAGAAGGCGCTGAAGGTGAGCGCGGAGAAGGTTGCCGCGCTCATCACGGAGCGCGAGAAGGACGCCCACACAAATTCAGAGCTCCAGGTGAGCCTCTCCAAGAGGGGCGACGAGTTGAAGGCCGCCAAGGACTCCATCGAGGACTTGGAGCTGAAGGTCACTACTCTGAAGGATTCACTCGACGCTGCCCGGGCTCAGGAGACCAAGCTGAAGGAGGAGCTCCGCAAGGAGCGGACCTTGGTGGACAGCGTCAACAAGGCATCCGAGCTCTTCCGCCAGACCATTGAGGTATGGACCGAAGACTTGGTATCTTCCGCGTCCAACATTGACCAGGAGCTGCTGGCGCTGAAGGTCGAACATCTCATCTACTCGCCGGATCCGGATCTCCCGCACAGCGCCAAGCTCAGCCTCTTCTTCAGAGGGATCGCGCCGGCCCTTGCAGGTCTCCGGAACCGAATCCCCGCGCAGCTGGCCGAGGAGTCGCGCCTGCTCTGCGCGGGAACTCTGGAGCGGGTGCTGACGAAGATCGTGTACCGCAACCCGGGGATCAATCTCACCAACGTTCTTCGCAGCTTGCCGGCCGATGCAGACACGGAGGCCCTGAAGGAGCAGGTCGCCCACATCATCGCCAAGGTGGCTAAGCTCGGCAGGAAGGAGGGCGACCGCGTAGATTAGGGCTCCATTATCTTTATCTTTTTGTCGCTGCATATGATATCATGAACTCATTAGTCCATCGTGACAAGCTATCCCTTGTAAGATATTTATCTCATTTTGATCAATCAGTGCAATGTTATCTTCCTTGTCTTAATCCTTGACTTTGTATGTTTTTCACCCTACGCTCCCG
The DNA here is from genome assembly GCA_902687465.1 of Secale cereale. Classification (NCBI taxonomy): domain Eukaryota; kingdom Viridiplantae; phylum Streptophyta; class Magnoliopsida; order Poales; family Poaceae; genus Secale; species Secale cereale. Next base: position 560,562,027 of record LR738713.1, on the reverse strand, counting down.
GGGAGCTTGCCGGCAAGGGGCCCTTGCCGCGAGCGCTGAGTGCTGGACTCTAAGCAGCCTGCTGGCTAAGGTCTTACCGGCAAGCAACCTCGCCGCGGCTAGTCGCAACGCACTTAGCTTGCTGAGCGTACTCGGAAACGAAGCAAGGGCGCGACACTTGTCGCAGCTCACTTAAATCGTTGAGCGAACTCGAAAACAAGATAAGGGTGCGGCAAGCTACGGGTAGGTTCCTCCGCGCACAGGTTTTCCATACAAAGTGTGATTGTTCAAGGAAGACAACTAAAATTTTAAAATTTGAACTGGTCAAATTCTAACAACTTAGCTTTCATATATCGCTTGCTTTCCGGTAAGGCTCCTCTTTCTTGAACAGCACTTGGTTCCTCCTCCATCTCCTTCCCCCCCGGCAAACTTGTGCGCGAGGAACATTCCTTCTGCTTAAGAGGAAAGAAAAGGGAGAGGGAGACAAGTATATGGCCTTTCGACATGCTAATGCTTACCGTGTACTTGAGTGTTGCACCAATTGCCGAACAAAACATGCAAATAGCAAAGAAAAGCATGCAAAAGGCGATCGGTGCGAAGAACACAAAAACTTTACTGATGCACGGGGTCTGCGCCCGGCTTTGTACAAAGGGTTACATGCAACAGCGGCAAAGCTTGTACAAAAGGTGGTTGCCGGAGCGGATCACGGCAACCGCGCCTTATGGGTGAAACTTGCGAAGATGCTCTATGTTCCAGGAGTTGCTCACCGGTAAGCCTTCTTCGGTCTCGAGGCGGACAGCGCCGGGCCTCGTGACTTGTCTCACCCGATAAGGGCCTTCCCACTTCGGCGTCAACTTGTTGGAATTCTTGGCGGACTGAACACGCCGAAGAACAAGGTCGCCTTCCTCGAGACTCCTGGCCTTGACCTTGCGGCTATGGTAGCGACGCAAGGCTTGCTGGTATCGAGCAGCTCGTACAGCAGCCTGGAGACGTCCCTCCTCGAGGAGCAATGCGTCATCTTGCCGCAGTTGCTCTTGCTCGAGCTCATCATAAGCGAGCACTCGAGGAGATCCGTATACGAGTTCCGTGGGGAGAACTGCCTCTGCTCCATAGACTAGAGCAAAGGGTGTTTGTCCGGTGGCTCGACTTGGTGTCGTCCTGATTGACCAAAGAGCCGCCGGTAGCTCCTCTATCCAATTTCTTCCGCACTTGCGCAGCCTGTCAAAGGTCCTCGTCTTGAGTCCGCGCAGCACTTCAGCATTTGCCCTCTCCGCTTGACCGTTGCTCCTCGGGTGAGCAACAGAAGCGAAACAGACCTTGGCGCCAAGGTCTTGGACGTACTGCATGAAGGTGCGACTAGTAAATTGTGTATCGTTGTCGGTGATGATCCTGTTAGGGATCCCGAAACGGCAAACAATCGACCTGAAGAACCTGACTGCTGACTGTGCTGTCACCTTTCTCACCGGCTCCACTTCTGGCCACTTTGTGAACTTGTCGATTGCAACGTACAAGTACTCAAAGCCCCCGACGGCTCGGGGGAAGGGGCCGAGGATATCGAGCCCCCAGACCGAGAAGGGCCAGGACAAAGGGATTGTTTGGAGAGCTTGAGCTGGCTGATGAATCTGCTTTGCATGGAACTGGCACGCTTCACACTTGGTTACTAGTGCAGTTGCATCTTGGAGGGCTTCTTGCCAAAAGAACCCTTGCCGGAAAGCTTTCTCGGCAAGCGCCCTTGCGCCAATGTGGTGGCCGCATATGCCTCCGTGTATTTCTGCCAACAGCTTCTGTCCATCTTCCCTGGAGATGCACTTCAGTCTGACACCATTGAGTCTTCTTCTGTACAGCTCGTTATCCACGAACTGGTACATACTTGACTGTCTGGTTATCTTCTCTATCTCTTGAGGGTCGTCGGGAAGTTCTCCAGTTTGCAGAAAACGGACTATCTGTTGTGCCCATGCCGGAGCCTGAGGCTCAACGGCAAGGACTAAAGGCTCGAGGGCCGCTGCGGGAACCTCAGCTTCTACGGCGAGGACCTCTGGTTCTGCCGGAGCTGATGGTCCCCCGGCAAGCTCGCCGGGGCGAGGCTTGTCGGGAACAATTGCTTCAACTGTACAGGCCCGAGGGCTTGCAGGAGCAAACTGTTCCTCAGCGTTCTGGTTGTTGATCTTGGGGACCTTGGCGGCAGTTTCAGGAAGATCCGCCGGCAAGTAGTCGCCGGAGACCAACTTTCTCTTCTTGGACTGCCCAATTGATGGTGTAACGGATGGTTGAGTCAGCTTGAGTAAGAAGGTCCCTGGTTCCACAGGTAACTTCATCGCAGCATATTTTGAAAGGCCATCTGCAATTTCATTTTGAGCTCTCGGGACGTGCTCCATCTGCAGACCTTCAAAGTGCTCTTCAAGCTTCCTCACTTCATCGACATAAGCTTCCATCAAAGGGCTCTGATAGCTCTTGTTGACTTGCCGGACCACCAACTGAGAATCTCCCCGCACAATCAGCTTTCTGATCCCAAGTTCGGCCGCAATCCTGAGGCCGGCGAGCAAGCCTTCATATTCGGCGGTGTTGTTTGTCGCTTGCTCCCTGGGAAAGTGCATCTGAATAACGTATTTGAGGTGCTCTCCGGTGGGTGCAATGAGTACCACGCCAGCACCGGCGCCTTGCAGCGAGAAGGCACCGTCAAAATACATTACCCATTCACTTGTCGCTTCTTGCACGGGTGCACTTGCTTCTTGGACTTCTTCTTCGGGCGTTGGGGTCCACTCAGCTATGAATTCTGCCAAGGCTCGGCTCTGTATAGTCGAAGTACTTTCAAACTTGAGTCCAAAGCTCGACAGCTCCAGTGCCCACTCAACGATCCTGCCTGTTGCTTCTGGGTTGTGCAATATCCTCTTCAGCGGAAAGCGAGTGACCACTGTTATCTCATGGGCTTGAAAGTAATGGCGCAGCTTTCTCGAGGCCATGAGGAGGCCGAAAAGCAATTTTTGCACACCAGAGTATCTTGATCTAGCCCCCTGGAGAAGGGAACTTACAAAATACACTGGGCGCTGCACCATCTTCTTCCGCACCTCATCCTGTTCCTGCGCAGAGTCTTCCTTGTCGGGGCCAGAGTTTGCCGGAGCAACCCCCTGCTTGTCGCTGGATTCGCTTGCCGGTGGTGCTGACTCCTCGTCGGACTCCCTCTCCGCTACTAACGCAGCACTAACCACCTGGTTGGTTGCTGCTAGGTATAGCAACAACTTTTCCTGTGGTTTAGGTGCGACAAGTACTGGAGTGGAGGACAGGTACCGTTTCAAATCCTGCAGCGCCGCCTCCGCTTCCGGAGTCCACTTCATGGGACCTGCCTTCTTCAAGATTTTGAAGAAAGGTAGGGCGCGTTCTGCAGATTTTGAAATGAACCTACTGAGGGCAGCCACACAACCTGCAAGTCTCCTGACATCCTTGACGCGCTTTGGGGCCTCTATCTGCTCGATGGCTTTAATCTTGTCGGGGTTGGCTTCAATCCCCCTCTGTGATACAAAGAACCCGAGAAGCTTGCCGGAGGGGACTCCAAAGACGTACTTCTCGGGGTTCAACTTGAGCTGTATTCTGCGCAGGTTCTGAAACGTTTCTTCCAAGTCTTGAATCAGGGTTTCCTTGCTCTTGCTCTTCACCACGATGTCATCCATGTAAGCTTCTACATTTCTGTGGATCTGTGGCTCAAAAGCAGTGTATACCACCCTTGCAAAGGTGGAGCCTGCATTCTTCAATCCAAATGGCATGCGAATAAAGCAATAGGTGCCACATGGAGTGATAAATGCAGTCTTCTCTTCATCCTCTTTGGCCATAAAGATCTGATGATAGCCTGAGTATGCATCAAGAAAACAGAGTAGCTCACATCCGGCAGTGGAGTCAACGATCTGGTCAATGCGCGGCAAAGGGAATGGATCCTTGGGACATGCTTTATTCACATCTGTGAAGTCTATACACAGCCTCCATTTCCCATTGGCCTTGCGCACGACGACTGGGTTTGCCAACCACGTCGGATGGATCACACCTCTAACTAGGCCTGCTGCTTCTAACTTCTTGATCTCTTCGTTGATGAATTCTTGGCGCTCCACGGCTTGCTTCCTCACTTTCTGCTTGATGGGCCGCGCATGAGGACAGACAGCAAGCTTGTGCTCAATTACCTTCCTGGGAACACCGGGGATGTCAGATGGTTGCCAAGCAAACACATCGACATTCGCCCGCAGGAAGGCAACGAGCGCGCTTTCCTATTTGCTGTCAAGGGTGGCACTGATGGTGAAGGTACCACCAGTGCCGTCCTCCTTGGCGGACACTTTCTTGGTTGCCGGAGGAGCGGCCATTCCTTTCTTACTCTTGCCGGTGGAGCTCGATGGAATGTCCTCGACGGCAGCGCAGCACTCCGAAGAGGTGCGGTTGCCGGAGTGGGTCCCAGAGCACTTGCCGGACTTGGTCTTCGTCTTCTTCCCCCCGGGAGTTTCAGCGGCAAGAGTATCCTTCTCGGCCGCAGCTGCCGCATCCCGGTAGATCTTGTCGGCGCAGACAAGCGCATCCTTCTTGTCGCCGTGGACAGTGATGACGCTTATCGGCCCCGGCATCTTCAGTACGTTGTAGGCATAATGGGAAGCTGCCATGAACCTGGCGAGGGCAGGACGGCCAAGTATTCCATTGTAGGGCAATGGAATATCGGCGACGTCGAAAGTGATGCGCTCAGTTCTGAAGTTGAGCTCCCCGCCAAAGGTCACCGGCAGAGTGATCTTTCCCTTGGGCTTGCTCCTTCCCGGGTTGATTCCTTGGAATGAACCGGTTTCTTCGAGCTCGCCATCTGGAATCTGGAGTTTCTTGATCACAGCAGAGGAGATCAAGTTCAGCCCGGCCCCGCCGTCAACCAACATTTTGGTGACCTTGAGGTTGCGGATGGTGGGAGAGACCAGCATCGGCAAGCACCCGACCGCAGTGGTGCGGTCGGGGTGATCCTCAAGATCAAAAACGATGGGCGTGCTGGACCATTTGAGGAGCCTGCGCGACTCCACGGGCGGCTCCGCTGCGTTTACCTCACGCACCCACTGCTTTAGTTGGCGGTGGGAGGTGTGCAGTGAGGCGCCACCGTCGACGCACAGGACCTCCGTGGCCTTCTGGAACTCCTGCTCGCTGTTCTCCTCGTCCTCCATGTCTTCGTCGTCGTCTTCTTCGTCCTTGTCGCGGCCCCGGGGAGGTCGATCTCCTTGCCGCTGCTTAGCCTTGCCACGGCGTCCTCCCCGGCCGTTGAACGGCCGCTTCTTGCTTGTCTCCTCCCCGCCACCTTGGGCCTTCTCCTTGTCGCGCCTCTCGTACTCAGCTTTCTGCTGCTCGACGAGATATTCGACGCGCTTGCAGTTGGAGAGATCGTGACCCTTGGTGCGGTGGATCTTACAGTATTGCTTGTCGGAGCTGCCCGGCTTGTCGGCCGTCGCTGCAGGGGCAGGCTCCTTACCGGAGCCGCCAGCCTGCGCTTGCTTGGCGGGGGCCTCCTTGCCGGACTTCTCGACGGCAAGCACCTCCTTCTTGCCCTTCCTTCTGTTATTCCGCCGCCGGCTCTTCTTTGCCGGGGCGGCGTCGTCGCTGTCGCTCCCTCCTGCGCCAGCATCCTCCCCGGGGAGTCTCCTCCCCTCTTCCGCGCGTGCGCACTTGTCAGCAAGAGCGTAGAGCTCGCTGACGTCCCGAATCTTGGTCATCGCCATTTCCTCACGCATGCGGCGGTTACGCACGTTCTGGTGGAACGCGCTGATAACCGCGGCAGGGTGGACATCAGGGATGTTGTGCTGCACACGGCTGAAGCGTTGGATGTACTTGCGCAGGGTCTCGCCTTCCTTCTGGGCCAAGATGTGGAGATCGCTCTCCTGGCCGTGAGGTTTGTGGCCACCGGTGAAGGCGCCAACAAACTGGTGGCAAAGGTCGGCCCAAGAAGATATAGAACCTTCCGGCAAGTGCATAAGCCACGAACGGACGTTCGGCTTTAGCACGAGCGGGAAGTAATTCGCCAAGATCTTCTCGTCGCGCCCCCCGGCAGCTTGCACTGCGATGGTATAGACGCTGAGAAACTCCGAGGGGTGCGTCTTGCCGTCGTACTTCTCAGGTACGTCGGGCTTAAAATTCTTCATGCTGGGCCACTGGACGCGCCGCAGCTCGCGGGTGAACGCAGGGCAGCCTGCCGCGTACGGCAAGTCGCCTGGCTCACCGGGCGCGTGCGCGTCGACAGTGTTCCCAGCTCTCTTGTCTGATTGTCGCCGAGCTTCTCGGCGGCGCTCGATTGTGGTCCGAGCGTCTTCTTCTCGCCGGTCGTCGAGGACTTGGCGCTGGTCCCGACGAGCCCGCGGGTCCGACGAGGCCGTGGAGCCGTCGTCGGCGTTGTTCCGGCGGGGCGGCGTCTTCTGCTTCTGCGGCGGGGAGTGTACGCTTGTCGCACCCCCGGCAGTCTTGTCGCCGTCAGCCTTCGTCTTCTCAGCTTGCCGCGGCCGTGAGGTCGACGGCTGCTGTGGAGAATCGTTGTTGGCAAAGTCTATCAGGCTCCGGATGGTGGCCCTCCATTCTTCGGCCTTGTCGGCCGCTGGAGGGAAATCGAGGAGCAGTTGCGCCCTTGCGAGCGCTTCTGCTGGAGTGGAGGGGAACGCGGGCGAGCGGTGCGAGGAGCGGGATACGCTCGGACTTCTAACAACGTTAGAAGAAGCGGGGTCCCGCGCCGGCGCCTTCGCTTTGCTTGTGCCCGGACGGGGGTTCGGGGCGTCCCGCGAGCCTCCGGTTTGGCCTTGCCCCAGCAAACGGATACCACCTCCCGTGGTATGGCGCTGCTGGGTCGTCGTGTGTTGAGATGGACGCGGCGCGTCCACGGAGACCGAGGTCCGGTCGTCCGTCCTGTTCTTGGATCTGGTGGCGCCGTGAGTGTCCTCACCGGCGGCCACCCTTCCGACGGCATCTCCCCCGCCCACCGTTGGTTCTGGTGGCGGCAGGTGAGACGCAGACGGGCCTCCGACCTCCGAAGCCTTCTTCTTCGGGGCCATGGAGTTGTCGCTGGTGAAGTTGATGAATTCGGAGAGGTTGATGAAGAATGCGCCCGCGCGAACGCCGGATCAGGTTCGCACAACCTCGACGCCCCCTACCTGGCGCGCCAAAGATGTCGGGGGAAACTGTCCGCCACGAACACCTATGGGACCGGAGCCCCTTGTCTGTGCGGTACGAGGGCGGAGGGAGCACGAAGAGCAGATCGAGGCGAGCACGCGGGCAGTTTTACCCAGGTTCGGGCCGCGGTAGACGCGTAAAACCCTACTCCTGGTCGGTGGTGTCCCGCGTATGCTCCTTGAGGTCGTTCTTGTTCTTCGCCACCTCCGCGAGGTTGTCGTAGAAGTTGAGGACGTCGATGGGCTTGGGCGCGATCCACGTGCGGTCCACGCCGTGCGAGTCACACATGGGCATCATGGCGAGGATACGGTCCCGGACGATGTTGTTGCAGAGCGGCACCACTTCCCGGGGCGGTCTGAACCACTCAGGGTGTGCCGGGTCGTACTTGAAGAGTTCCCGGACCATCCCCTTCAGCTCCAGCGTGGTGAAGTTGAAGTTGAGCCCGGGGCGCAGCCTCATTATGTCCGCCGGGCCGCCGTATTCCCAGGCCGGCCTCTTCCTGTCTTGGAGAGGGGCGATGCGCCGGCGAAGGAAATCTGCGCCCACCTCTGCAACGGACAGCTTGGCCATCCGAAGACGAAGAATCCGGACGAGGGCGATGTCGAGCTTGATGTCGTCCGAGTCCAGCTCGCTCCAATCCCTGCCGCGCACGATGGGTGTTGTGCGCGGCGCGGTGAAGGACTGCGGCGCATCTTCAACGATCCAGCACCACTCCGCGCGCCACTCCTCCCACTTGCCGCGGAGCTCCCCCGGCAAGTAGGATCCCTTCTTATTCAGACGGAAAACCCAAGAAATTCCTCCGGAGAGGGGGGCGTCGGCCTCTGCTCTAGGAGTGAAGAAGTGCCTAAAAAGCGCTACGTTTGGGTGTACTCCTATGAAGTTTTCGCACATGTGTGCGAAAACCGCCATGGTGAGGATGGCGTTGGGGGTGAAGTCAAGCATATGGAGGCCGTATGTGTTCATAATGTCGCAGAAGAAGTTTGAGAAAGGAGGGCAGAGACCACAGTGAAAAAAGGCTGCGAAGAAGTAGTACCCGCCGGGATATTCGTCCTTGGCGGCGGCCGGATAGGCTCGTGTGCGGGGGTGCGCCTTGGTGTCCTTGGCCCAGAACAAGTAGTACTTGTTCCAGAGCTCCCGCACACCGAGCTTCGGCGGGAAGACGAGGTGCTTCTTTCGGTACACGGCGAGCTTCGCCGCTTGCTCCGACTTCTCCCTCTTGGCCTTCTCCGCCTTCGCCTTGTCGGTCTTCGGGGCCATGGCGGACGCGGCGGAAGGAAGGAGGGGCGAAAGGTCCGACGACGCCGGAGATGCAGACGACGGCGGCGGAGGTGTGGAGGCGGAGCGCAAGAAGAATCTTTGGAGGAGGAAGACGATGCAATGAAAGCGCAAGGAGGGGAACCGCGCCTGCTTCCTCTGCTTTTATGGGGGAGTGGGGGGCGTTTCGCCCTTTCCATTAAGAGATCGTGGGCACGTCCCATCCCACGACGCCGCGATCGACGCGTGCCGTTACGGTGGGGTGCGGCGGATACGGAAGTGGATTCGGCGCGCCGCGGGCCGCGGGTGCCCGTGCACTGTTTTGGGCCTGGCCCAACAGCGCTCGGCACCGTGTGTGGCCCAGGCCCGGGGGCTCCTGTCGGTGTACTAAGGTAGGGGTACCTCAGTACCCCAACTTGTGCACGGGCAGTCGCAGCTTCCCGCGGCAAGGTTTACCGCGTGCTCGCCGGAGACCTTCCTGCTCCCTATTAAACCATTCAAAAACAAAGTATACAAGACATAAGATCGAGACCCCGGCAAGAGGAGCTTGCCGGGAAGGCCGTACCAGGCTCAAGATTACCTCGCTAGCACAAGGCCCCTGGCAAGAGGAGCTTGCCAGGAGGACTAGAAGATTCCATCATAGAAGACCCGGCAAGGGCCCGGGGAGCAGCAAGCTCCCGGGCCCGGCAAGATCAAGGCCCCGGCAAGGTGCTTGCCGGGAAGGCTGCGCTGTGTGCCCGCGCTCCAGCTCATCGGCCCACGCGTCGCCCTGGGGGCTATCCAGGGACGCGTGGCGGATGGCTGTGCAGCCTAGGGGGACACGGTGGCACTCCACGGTGGTGGATCCATCGCCGTGGCGGACGGAGACGCAAGGGCGGGAGCGCACGAAGAGCAGATCGAGGCGAGCACGCGGTAAACCTTGCCGCGGGAAGCTGCGACTGCCCGTGCACAAGTTGGGGTACTGAGGTACCCCTACCTTAGTACACCGACACCTTGTTTCCACCATTGCAATACCATTTGTGCTCACGTTTACCACTTATTTGCTTGCTACACTTTTTATTATAGATTTATATTACTTTGTTTTGCCATCCATATCACTTGCCATTTAACATCTCTTCGCCGAACTAGTGCACCTATACATCTAACAAGTGTATTAGGTGTGTTGGGGACACAAGAGACTTCTTGTATCTTAGTTGCAGGGTTGCTTGAGAGAGACCATCTTCAACCTCTACTTCCCTGAGTTCGATAAACCTTAGGTCGTCCACTTGAGGGAAATTGCTGCTGTCCTACAAACCTCTGTGCTTGGAGGCCCAACATAGTCTACAAGAGTAGAAGCGTGTGTAGACATCAAGCTATTTCTGGAGCCGTTGCCGGGGAAGTGAGTGCTTGAAGGTATATCTTTAGATCTTGCAATTAAATCTTTTTGTTTCTTGTTTTTATTTCACTAGTTATGTTTATGGACAACCTTGCTATTGGATCGTTGCTTGTGGGAAGACGCCCCACACCTGTGGTGGTTGCTCCTCCCCCTACTGAAAGTGTGTCCTATAAAATACCAGCTGGTATTATCGATTATGTTTGGGCTAATCGTTATGCAGGAGACAGACATCCCGGTGAACACTTGCTATATCTGTCACAACTATGTTCATTATTTAAGCTTGCAGGTGTATCAAGGGAGTTTGTCATGAGGAAATTGTTCACCGTATCACTTATAGATAAAGCTTCAGAATGGTATAGGCTACTAGATGACTCTCACCTGCTGGATTGGGAAGAGATCCGGTCTCTCTTTTACTCCAAGTTTTATCCTCTTCATGAAGTCCATGAGAATAGGAATTATGTTTATAATTTCTATCCTCATGACGGAGAGAGCATAGCTCAAGCTTGGGGGAGACTGAAAACGTTAATGCTAAAATGTCCTAACCATGGGCTCCCCAAATATATGATTATTACTAATTTCTATGCGAGGCTCTCTCGACAGGATAAAGATTTGCTCGATGCTTCCTCTATGGGTTCTTTCACAAACGAAAAGACTGATGCTAAATGGGACTCCTTGAAAGAATTCAACGCAACACTGAAGATTGGGAGATCGACAAAGGTAAAGAGTCAGGTATAATTTATGAGTATGATTGCATTAAGTCCTTTGTTGAAACTACAAGTTTTAATAAGTTTAGTGCTAAGTTTGGACTTGATTCTCAACTCCTTGTTGATTTCCTCAAATCTTTTGCTTCACATATGAATATGCCTAAGGAGGATTGGATCAAGCATCATAAACCTTTTAAAGAGATTTGCAAAGGAAATGAAATTGTTCATGATGATTGCAACATGCATGATCCAATTCCTAAAAATGAAGTTTTATATAAGCATGTTAATTTTTGTGGAGTGGATAGACCTTGTGAAAGGCCTATGATTGCAGAAGAGAAGTATTGTAAGCAACATAAGCATGAAAGAACAATCACTTGGGTCAGAGATTTAAATAAAATTGCTAGAGAATTGTGTGACCTTTATCCTTTTACTTGTGAACTTTGCCGTATAGAGGGTCACTTTAATTTTCAATGCATGCACTTTCAAAACATAATGGTTACCCAGTTGTGTGATAACATGATCACCCCTGATCTTTATGATGAGCTTATGTTATTTTTGATGTGTGAAGAGTTATCAAAAAAGACTTCTTGGCTAGATGTTAATGCCATAGGAATAAAAAACACTTTGCAAAATTGCCATCTCTATTGTGTTGTTAATTGCCATGAAAATGATTACATAAGTAAGATTAGAAAGGAGGGAACTTTACCAAAGTATAAAAATGTCTCTTATATTTCTGCTAATAAAAAGGAGAGTTTTTCCCAAGTTTCCCCTATTGTTTCTAATGATAAACCAGGATATGTGGAGAAGCTTCATCTCCAACCACTCCCTCCTAAGGTGAAGAAGAAGAAAAAGAAGAGGAGGAGGAAGAGGAGCAAGAAGGAAGAAGAATGGGTATCAACCTGGCCTGAGCATATTCCTCCCATCAACTTTTATCCTAACGGTTGTAAGTTTAAAGAAGAAGGTGAAATTTATTGCCTTAATTATCATCTTGATGATACATCCGTAGGTACTATTGAAGATGATTTTGATTATGATATGCATGTTACTTATTGTGATTGGGAAAATGATGATAATGCTACTTATGATCTTGAAAATCTTTTTGGTACCAACTCTGAAAGTGATGATATGGAAAGCTCTAAGCTTGGGGATGATAGGATTGCAAATCCTTTACCCACTAGTGATGTGACTATTGATAATTCTTTTGCTAGTAAGAATAAAGACAACATCATTACAAATATAGTTGCTGGCAATGATAATGCTCTTCTCTACTATGATGATGTTATAACTCCAATCTATAGTGATTATAAAGGTACTTATGACATAAGGAGAAATTATCCTTATGAAACTTGTCATAATCATGGAGGGAATTACTCCCTTGTTGAACACCACCCTCCTAGTACACAATTAATCTATAGTGTTCAAGTTGTTTATGATAGTCCTACTCCCACTATTACCAATGAGAAAGATTATGCTTATGTGGAGAGTAAGAGTACCTTTTTGCATGTGGATCATGGTAACAATGCTTTATGTGATGCTTATATTGTTGAGTTCATCCATGATGCCACTGAAATTTATAATGAGAGAGGGAGACTTGGTTCTAAATATCTTAATAATAAGAAGTTTCCTCTCTTTATGGTGAATATTTTGAAGTTATGCTTGTTTTGCTTTCCTATGCTAGTTGCTTTGTGCTTCAATGAATTATTCTATTGCGATATTCCTATGCATAGGAAGCATGTTAGGCTTAAATGTGTTTGGTATTTGCTTCTTGATGCTCTTTTTTGTTCTTCAACTCTTATTCCTACGAGAGCATCATTAAAGTCTTAAGCCTATCTTTATGGCTATAAAGAAAGAGCTCTAGGGAGACAACCCTTGTTATCTTTGCTTTCAGTTTGTTCTTTCAGTTTTTAGTGGTCTTGATGTTTGTTACTACTGTAGCAACATCATTGTATCTTTATTTTTCAGCTTTGTGCCAAGTGTAGCCTCTGATTGCAAGAAAGTTCAAAAGTTGTGACGTGCTGTCCAGGAAACAGATTCTGTCCTTGGACAGAAAAAATCGTATAAAATCACCAGATCATCTTTTTGGTCTGAATATTTTCGACAGCGTGCTCTATACAATTGTCTTTCGGGCATCTGTTCTGAGTTTTTTTATTTGAGTTGCAGAAGTGCCCCGAAAAAATTATTTACTACCCGCTGGTCTGTTTTTCACAGATTCCGTCCTGTTTTGCCTTTCCTTCGTTTTGCAAACCTTGAGCTTGCTTTTTATTTGCAAAAACCTTTTGGCAATCTTGAGAAACAGTAGACCTTCAAGAATATCCTTATTTCCAGCAAGGAAAAAATATTTTATTAAGGGTACTAACCTCGCTAATCAGATTATGATGAGTTATGTATGAAGGGAGTTTTCAAGTGTGCGAGGGAAGATGATAAAAAGATCTAGGAGTGTCAAACGCTCAAGCTTGGGGATGCCCCCGTGCACCCCCAAGAAATATTCAAGAAGACTCAAGCGTCTAAGCTTGGGGATGCCCCCGTGCATCCCCTTCTCCATCAACAATTATCAGTTCGTCTTTCGTTCCACTATATTTTTATCACTTCATGTGTTATGTGCTATGCTTGGAGCGTCTTGCTTTAGTTTCCTTTTTAGTTTTCTTTAGCTTTGCTTGCTGTTCATAACGAGTTGGAACTCAGCTTTCTTTGTGTGGGAGGGAGACCCGCTCCACTTCAACCTAGAACATAACATAGAATTTTCATGTCTATCTTTGTTGTGTGTGTTCTTTGTCTTTCAATAGCTACTATCATGCTTAGCTCTTAGTTGTCATGCTTATCTTTTTAAAGAGCTTTTGTTTAGTTGGTCGCTGGAACTCTCTTTATTTATCATGCTTATCTTGTTAAGAGAGTTGGCTTCTGTTGCACTGGTCGATATGTCTATGATAAAATGCTACGTGCATAATGGAGCTTAGTAGTTCATGTTTTCTTATGGTTAGTCTCAAATAGCTGGGGGGGTTCCCAATGTGTTATTGGAGTACCAACATGATTTGTTTGCCTATGATGTGGTATGGTTTAGTGATATCTTCCTTCAAGAATTTATTTTGATTGACTTGGCGTATGCTCACACATATTAGAGACTGTAAAGAAAGTCTGTCAAGCCTTGATGATCTTTTATTTCTGAGTAGCGATATAACTTCCATGCCTGATTCGATGTTGCTTTGTCGCTCTGCATGATTATGACCGTCATTGCTCTTTTAGTTGGTCGCTCCCAGTCTTTTGCTAACCTTCGCCTTTACTAAGCAGACTGACTGCTTGTGCATCCAAAATCCTTTAAACCAGTTATGCCATATGAGTCCACCATACCTTCCTATACATGGTATTTACCTGCCATTCCTAACGAAGACTTTCATGTACCATCTCGAAATTATTCAAAAAAAAGCATTCCTATTTTGTGCCTCTGTTTTAGCTCATGAGGAAGTAGTAGTTAATTCATGATCATTTTAAGTTGGACAAGCTTCACCCCAGGATTGCATGTCTAATGTGCAAACCCATAATACGAGAAGGAACTGGCATAGAGTGCGCCCGGCTCATTAAAAAATAATACAACAAACAAACCCTCCTTCACGCTTTGTTCATGAGAAATCAGAAAACTTTGGCAGTGATAAACAAAGGAGATTAAGAGGATGTGATCGTCCTCATTCGGGAGCCGTTCCTCGAAACTTGTCCAGCTCAAGAAGTGATTGAGTTATCTGCTAGCATTCGTTGACGAAATATGCATATCCCAAAAATTTTACCTCTGTTTTTAAAACCTAGAGCTCTGGTACATGTTTAGTTTTTGTTTCCGACCACGGGTTTTCAACCTTGCCAACAAAAGCCACGGTTCTAGAGTCTCCACCTTCTTTAAAGCACCAACTATTGAGAGCATGATTGTCATTCTGAGTGTAATGTGCATTGTCCCAAAGTACCATTGTCTTTTGCATGATTATGATATCGTTTATTCTGAAATCATTTATCTAGTCGTCACTTAAACCTTGGAGGTGCCCCTGCATTTATGTTTTGCTTCACTAAAGGGGGCAAGCGAGATACCACTTTATCATATTTGCACACCATGATCATTACAAATCTATTGAGTGTTTCAGTATCATATTGTAAAACTTTCAGTTCTTTGTGATTTTCTCATAAGGCAACTTAATTACTACAGATTCATTGTCTCAGTAAGCACTTGTCATGTGACTGTGAAAAGTTCTTATATGGTTAATAGCATGTCACCACAGAAATTATGCTTGTTATCATTTACCTACTCGAGGACGAGCAGGAATTATGCTTGGGGATGCTGATACGTCCAAAACGTATCTATAATTTCTGCTTGCTCCATGCCTATTTTGTGTGATATTGCTATGATATTTATACACTTCCATACACTTTTGATAATATTTGGACTAACCTATTAACTCAGTGCACCCCAGTGCCAGTTTCTGTTTTCTGTTGTTTTTGTATTTCAGGTTTTCCCATTACGTAAACTGCCAGAAAAATCTCGGAAAAATTATATAAAAAATCAGCGTTCCGGAAGCTTCCATGCGGCCAAAGTAGGGCCGGAGGGGGGCCACCAGGGCTCCAGGCGCCCTGGCCACGCGGCCCCCCTCCAGGCCGCGCCGGGGGGCGCCTGAGCCCTCCTTAGCTCCCCTGGCGACCCCCTTTGGCATATATTTAACACCCGTCGAGGAAACCCTGATTCCAGACCCCTTTTCTCCAGACGCAATTCAGATCTCCGCCGCCATCGCCATCAAGCTTCGGGGGACCAGATTTCCTGTGCCGGCACCCTGCCGGGACGGGGAAGTGCCCCCGGATTCATCTCCATCGACGTTGCTTCCTCCCTCCATGATGCGGGAGTAGTTCCTCCTCGGGGCTGAGGTTTCTACCAGTAGCTATGTGGTCAATTCTCTCTCCATGATGTGATCTTCGTTGTGATCATAGGCTATGTTAATCTAGGGTGATCCCATGATATTTCCCCTTCCTCTATGTATTGGATTGATGTACTCACTTGTCTTTATCTAGTATAATCCCCGAGACCAAGGTGACAGCGGTCTATTGGACATGGATTAGAAAAATATTTTCATGAGTGATTTCCTCTCTTGTGTGTTGATTGAAGATTGAGAGTCTCTTGGTGCTTGTCTTTGACTATCCTTTAGATATGTTGTGGTGATTGTGGGACTCTCTTTGGATGGCCGCGGTGACATTGGGAAATCCTTAGATTGAGAACTACGAACTTTGAGGTGTGCTTTTATAGCCCTACATAATTCTCGTCCTCTCTTGACCACGAAGGAATGACCTCTGGGTGCGTCTCCATTGCATGTTTTATGGGAAATATCATGTGATTCGATTATGTTAATGTTGTTGGGAGTTGCCACTAGTGAAAGTATGAAGCCTAGGCCTTGTTTCCACCATTGCAATACCATTTGTGCTCACGTTTACCACTTATTTGCTTGCTGCACTTTTTATTACAGATTTATATTACTTTGTTTTGCCATCCATATCACTTTCCATTTAACATCTCTTCGCCGAACTAGTGCACCTATACATCTAACAAGTGTATTAGGTGTGCTGGGGACACAAGAGACTTCTTGTATCTTAGTTGCAGGGTTGCTTGAGAGAGACCATCTTCAACCTCTACTTCCCTGAGTTCGATAAACCTTAGGTCATCCACTTGAGGGAAATTGCTGCTGTCCTAGAAACCTCTGCGCTTGGAGGCCCAACATAGTCTACAAGAGTAGAAGCGTGTGTAGACATCAGGGACTAGAGCCCTCACTCAACTGTGCTTGCTCCTCTGACATGTTCTGACTGTCACTTTGATCAGACATGGCTGACACTAAAAGCTGACCCTGTGAATAGAGGTAGATGAGATAGAGTGGATGGGCATCACAAAGTGCAGAGGTTTTGCAAAACAGATGAATCAAAAACTTTGTTTTAGTTCTCCACAGAAATCATTTCAGAGTTACCGATTTGTTAAACTCGGTGATACCGAAGCAACTTTTGGAGTCTAAACTAGTGAACTCGGTCAGACCGAGTAATAGTTCGGTGGCTCCAAGATTGCTAGGGTTTTACTGAGAGTTGAACTCGGTCGCACCGATTTGTAATTTCCGGTCGGACCAAAAAGCGCAAGTGCAATGGCCTAAGCCAAATCGGTGAGACCAATTTCCACAACTCGGTCGGTCCGAGATGAGTTCAGCGGAAACCTAACATTAAATTTTCGAATCAAAACTAATCTAAAGGAAGTTTTTGCTCGATAGATTGATCTCATACATGGTAATGAACATGGCAAAGTAATGTGCTAAGAATCAGAGTAAGGAATTAGCACAAAAGATTAAACTCATACCCTAGTTCGGCGATGAGTTTGCTACGGCGGCAACGGCGGGGCATAATCCCGTTGACGGTGACGGAAACCAGCGGCGGGAGGTTGCTGGTGATGAGAATACGATCCAGAGACCCGAGACGGCAGGGCTCGTTAGGCGCGGGTGAAGGATTTCGGAAAACTTTCCAAGTTTCGGCCCGTGGGTATATATAACCAGACCTGTCAGTGTGACCGAGTGGAACGACTCGGTGGCACCGAGATGCAAAACTGCTGGCAGTTACTGCAACTCGGTGAGACCGAAATATTCTAATCGGTTGCACCGAGATTGAAAACCTAGATCAACTCAGCGAACTCGGTAGGACCGAAAAGGATGAATCGGTCAGACCGAAATGCATACAGAGGTTTTGGAAGTTTAAGTCTATGACGAATCGGGGACTCCGAGTGCTCCTCACATAGAGTGGTTCGAATCTGACTTGATCAAACTTTGTGATGTAGCATGAGTAGAGTTTGAGACGAGAAAAACATAGATAGCTAGAGGAGGTTCTTAGGCAATCTTGTCCATCCATTTGGCAAAAGATAAAGAGCCAAACAATCAAAGCAACAAATGGATGTCCTCGAATGAGAAAAATATGTGTTCAACATGCTCACACAATAAGATAGCAAATGAAACATGTGACAAAGCATGCACAACCATTCTAGCATCTATCAAGCAATTGGCGATGACTAGGTCATCTATATATGAGTATATTGACTTAGGAGTCAAATGAGAACATTTTATCATAGGTCATACTCATCGTTTAAGCACAAGTGGGGTTACCACTTTTATATAAAGCATTGTCGTGTTCACACCATTAGAGTTGCTTTAGCTCAATTCTTAGAGTAAAGCTCCCCCTAGATGTGATATCCCCCCTAAGAGGGATGAACTAACCTTGGGTTTTGTCGATGATGACTTCATGTAGATGTTGACGATGTGGATGCTCAATGTTGGAGCAATCCATTGGAGTGAGTTGCAATTTCAATACTTTGTCCCTTGTATTAGCAACAAGAGGGTTTGTGACTCCTTTGAACTGGTGCAAGATGTGGAAGTTGTTTGCACTTGTCCTCGCCAAGATGATATGAGTGAAGTATGTTGGCGGAGTCACCCTCAAGAACTCTCTAGTTCTTCTTCTTCGGGATCCACATCAACTTGATGGGAATCCTTGTAGTTGGAGTCGTACTTGATGAAGTAGAGCTTGATGTAGTCTTAGGAACCCACTTGACCAAGTCCTTAGGAGCTTCTTCAAATGCATCGATCTCTTCTTGAAGCTTGTCCTTGCGTTTTTGCTTGTGGTCTTGTGGTGGAAGATCATCTTGAGCTTGTGTTCCCTTGAAAGAAGTAGGATCGTACTTCTCTTGTTGAGGAACAAACTTTGTCTTGGGGTATTGATCTTCTTCCCACTCAACTCCAATGGCATTGAACTTTTGTTCAAAACCAACACCTTGATTCTTCTGGTGCCTTCCTTGCTTGCGTACAATTTCCTCAAATTGCTTACTTCCGGCAAGACTCCTGTAAACACCTTTCTCTATAATTCCCTTCAATAAGCTATTTTCTTGATCAAGTGTAACTTGGCTAAGCGAATCATTAGTGGAATCAAGAAAACTACTAGAAGCAACAATATTGGATTTAGCATGATTGTTGTTACTACTAGAAGAAGAATCTTTCTTGTTCTTGTTGCTAGATTTTACTTGTGGCATGTAAGTGCACAAGAGTAAACGCTTGGCAATGTAAGAAGAACTTTTCTTACGAAGATCATCATTGATTGCTTTTAAGAAACCATGTTCTTGCTCAAGGTTGAGCTTTTCAAAGCGTAGCTTTTCATGAGTTTTTAAAAGCTCTCGATGATCTTCTAAGGTAGTTTCATGAGCTAACTTAAGAGTGTTTAGTTCTTTAGTTAGACGCTCAATCTCCTTCTTATCATCGTCATTCGTTTTATCTTGATTAGCATGATTAATAGCAATTTGATCATAGTTTTCATCACTATTGCTACCAACAAGTAAATCATCACCTCCTAGCAAGTCATCTTCATCACTATTAAAATCAAGATACTCGGGGTGTGATACTGATGGCTTCTCGCCCCTCGTTGGTTACCCCAAGTGGAAGGTTTGAGATGTAGCGTAACGACAAGTTTCCCTTGGCAAGATACCAAGGATCGAATCCCGTGAGACTCCGAGGGTCGACAAGAAGGTGTCAACTGCTAACGGCGCCAGATACTTAGCGGTTGATAGGACCTGCACACAGATACAAATAACTTTGCTCCCAACGAGTACAGAGAGGTTGTCAATCCCTCCGGCCTTGCTATTTACAAAGGATCAAACGCAAGAGGTAATAATGATAGGTATGACTGCAACTAGGAAATAAGAACAGGAAGTAAATAGCGGGTGTGATCAGTGGTGGTAATATGGACCAGGGTCCCATGATGTTCACTAGTGATGTCTCTCTCCCAAAAGACGATAAAACAGCTAAGCGAGGTAAACAAATTACAGCTGGGCAATTGACAGGATTATGTGCGCAAACCAATGCTAACTATGTTGTAAAGAAAGGTAGAGGCTCTAAGCATGGGCGGTACGCCAAGGCAAGTAGACCGAAATCCATCTGCATCTACTACTAATCATCCACCTTGAGATATCTATCCAGAACATCTCGCTGGTATTAAGTTGCGAATCCCACCCAAAGTGTAAACTCAAAGCAACAGACAACTGCATTAAAAGAACTTTGCGTAAAGTAAACAATCCTTGCACCCGCAAGTACAAGCACCGTTGTTTTCCCCCTTGTGGCAACAGCACATCCCCTAGACTCATGTTTCTGTCACTCAAGCTAGTCATCAGGGGGCATGAACCCACAATCAAGCATAACGTTCCCTCTTGGAGTTACTACCTACTACTTGGCCAAAGCAATAAACAGCAACGGAGAACATGCAAGAATTACTCTAGAACTAAAATATAAAAGAGGTGAATCAAATATATTACTCACACACAATCTGAACATAATCTCATAATCCATTGGATCCCACCAAACTCAGCAGAGCAACAGCATAATGATTACATATGTGCCTCGATCATGTAGGGCAGCTCACGAGGTCTAACCCATGAAGAACAAAGAAGGGAGGAGAACATCACATAGCTACTGGTCATGGACCCATGGTCCAAGGGAGACTACTCACAACTCATCCGGGAAGCGTCCATGGTGGTGGAGAAGCTCCCGGTGGTGGTCCTCCCCTTCGGCAGGGTGCCGGGAAGAGTTCTCCTGATGCTCCCGATCTTGGAAGCGTTGCGGCGGCGGAACAAAGACGAGATCGCGAAAAAGGGTTCCGTCCTCGAGGGTTTCGGGACGCGAGGAGTATATATGCCAAAGGGGGTCACCAGAAGCGGAGAGGGGGGCCCACGCCCCCCCCCCCTAGGCGGCCAGGGGTGGGACCGCCTGGGCTGGCCGCCTGGGCTGCCCCTGGCTCCCCTCTGGCCCTGCTTTGGTTTTTCTTGAAGCTCCCGATACGCTGATTTTTCCTGTATTTTTCCCGGAATTTTTAGGGCACTTTTAATATGGGGGAAACCTGAAATAGAAAAACAGCAGAAAACAGGAACTGGCACTGTGGTGCGCTGAGTTAATAGGTTAGTCCAAATATGATCAAAAGTGTATGGAAGTGCATAAATATCATAGCAATATCACACAAAAGAGGCATGGAGCAAGCAGAAATTATAGATACGTTTTGGACGTATCAACATCCCCAAGCTTAATTCCTGCTCGTCCTCGAGTAGGTAAATGATAACAAGCATAATTTCTGTGGTGACATGCTATCAACCATATAAGAACTTTTAAGTAAAGCAATCAAGGCATGTAATTCAATTCAAGTCATAACAAGCAAGAGTCTATATTAGCATTGTAACAAGTAACATAAGAACATAAAGGTGCAAGAGCTCTCGCTGTTCGTGACTGGAATGTCTCTAAATGGTGTTTGCGTGCAAGAAAGGGGATAGGGATATATGAGAGAGTAAAACATAGTTTTTGTATTGTTGAGAACTTAATCTACTAAAGTTTCACACTTGGTCTTCTTTGGAATCTTATCTTGACTCATCCCCAGACCGTCAGCCAGGTACAAGTCAAAATGATCCACTCCCTTTCGATATTTTGAGCACTCATGCAATGGATGAGCGTGAGCAAGAAAGTCGACACTTAGGATGGCAAAAAGAAAAATGATGGAGGGGGAAGACAAAAAAGGTGTGAAGGGCTCACATCAATGAGGACAATCATTGGCGAGAGAAAGTGATAACCCTCAACCGTAAGGGATCGAGATAGTCTTCGCGGGTAAGAATAACCCAATTTATTGATTCGACACACGGGGAGCCAAAGAGTATTTATAAGCTTTGACAGTTGAGTTGTCAATTCAACCGCACCTGAAATATACTTACTTGCAACAAAAGATGACTGGTAACAGTGATATGATAGTGATGATAGTAATAGTAAAAGTAAACAGCAAAAGTAAATAGCAGTAGTAAATGGCAAAAGTAGCAACTAGTGATAAGCAGGGTTTAAAACACTGTAGGCTAGGGAGATGGATGGTTGGGCGCTGCATGGATGAGATAGATTCTAACTTGGGGCACGACACACGGAAAAGTAATGATCATCTAGGCAAATATCAAACATTAGGCATGTATCCCGTAGGTAGTTGTACGTGCTTGCAATAAGAACTTGCACAACATCTTTTTTCCTACCATCCCGCTAAGAACGGGGCCAAAAGGAACTTATGGATATTAAGGTGCTCCTGTCAAAGAGCACCGGAACAAAGCAATGAACTCAATGGATACATGTAATCCTCAAACTACGGACCGTCCCCTTTGGTGTCCCAGGCTGTCACTTTTGGTATCGCCGGTTCCGAACCGTAACAGGTGCAAACAACTCATAGATAGGATCACGAACACAAATATATTCATACAAACACATATGGTTCAGATCTGAAATCATGGCACTCGGGCCCTAAGTGTCAAGCATTAAGAATAACAAGTTGAAGCAAAGATGATAAACACCATAGTAGATGATAGGCAACATGCCCCCAACGATCTGATAAACTATTACATGATCTAACTCATCCAATCCCTACCATTCCCTTTGCCTACAGCAGGGGAATTACTCACACATGAAAGGGGAAGTCATGGAGGGATGATGGAGTGGTGATGATGATGACGATGGCGACGATCTCCCCTCTCCGGAGGCCAATTCAGCATCCAGATTAGCCCTCCCGAGGAAGAACAGAGGGTGGCGGCGGCTCCGCGACGGAAAACTGCGAAAGAACTTCTGATCTGGGGTTTTTGCGTCGGGAGTAAAAATACGAGGTAAAGTAGGGCACCAGGGGGTGTGGGCACCACCAAGGCGACCCCCCGGCACGGCCCAGGGGGGGCGCCCACAGGGCGCCTGGGCACCCCCTGGCCCCCCTCTGGCCCCACTTCTGGCTCCTGGTTCCTTCGGGTGCGTGGATTTTCTGTGATTTTTCGTGGATTTTTCTGAGATACTTAAAAATTCGTTTTCCTGCACACAAATAAACCATACAGGCAGCTCTGCTGAAAACAGCGTCAGTCCGGGTTAGTTTAGTCCAAATCATGCAAGAATGAGGCCAAAACAATATCAAAAGTGTTTGGAAAAGTAGATACGTTTGAGACGTATCAACTCCCCCAAGCTTAGCATATTGCTTGTCCTCAAGCAATTCAGTTCAACGAACTGGACGCGACAAAGAAAACTTTGACAAACTCTTTTGCTTCATTAGATGTATATACGCATGTACTACGAAAAGAGTTTAGCAAGTATTGAAACAGTACTTATGAGGACAATGCAAGGAGCAATCCTTCTTTCAAGTGACCAATCACAAATACTTAAAAGTAAATAATATATTACTGAAAATCAAGACAAGATTACAATGCACATAGCCTGAGCATATTAGGGTGGTATCTCGCTAGCCTCCATGAGTGAAGCAAAACATAAATGCAGAGACTCCTCCAGAGTTTTAAAGGAGACTAGAACTAAGAATTTCAGAATAAATCATATCACAAGTATGCAGAAGACAATGTAATACTTTGGGACAATGCACATTACACTCAGAATGACAATTATGCTCTCCTAGTCGGTGCTTTGAAGAAAGAAGGTGAGACTCTCGAACCGTGGCTTTTATTGGCAGAGTTGAAAACCCGTGATCGGAAACAAAAACTAAACATGTACCAGAGCTCTTGGTTTTAAAAACAGAAGTAAATATGTTTTTGAGAAGTGCATATTTCGTCAACGAATGCTAGTAGATAACTCAATCACTTTTTAAGCTAGACAAGTCTCGAGGAACGGCTCCCGCATGAGGACGATTACATCCTCTTAATCTCCTTTGTTAATCACTACCAAAGTTTTCTGATTTCTCATGAACAAAGCGTGAAGGAGGGTTTGTTTGTTATATTATCTTTTTGAGCCGGGCGCACTCAATGCCAGTTCCTTTTCGTATTAGGGGTTTGCACATTATACATGCAATCCAGGGGTGAAACTTGTCCAACATAAAAAGATTATGAATTAACTACTACTTCCTCATGAGCTAAAACATAGGCACAAAAGAGAAATGCTTTTGATTAGTTTCGAGATGGTACATGAAAGTCTTCGTTAGGAATGGCAGGTAAATACCATGTATAGGAAGGTATAGTGGACTCATATGGCATAACTGGTTTTAAGGATTTTGGATGCACAAGCAGTCAGTCCGCTTAGTACAGGTGGAGGTTTAGCAAAAGACTGGGAAGCGACCAACTAGAGAGCAATAACGGTCATAATCATGCAGAGCGACAAAGCAACATTGAATCGGGCATGAAAGTGATATAACTATTCTAAAACTCAAAGATCATCAAGGCAGAGTAGACTTTTTAGTCTTAAACATGTGTAAGCATGTGCCAAGTCAATCCAAAAATTCTCTAAACGGAAATACCACCTTAGTATACCAGACTATGAACAGTGCAATGCATGTAGATCATTTCAATAACACATTATATACTCTAGTTATTCGGGACTAGCCACAAGGAAAGCATGAACCACTGGAAGAGCATTGTAAACATAGCACTATGTCGCTACAAGCTGGTCTCTAGATCATAAGTACAGGCATATGTACAAAAGTAGAAACAAAAAGAGTTCATATCGGTCTTCCTTGTTGCTTCCCTCCAGTCGATCTTCGTCATCACTGCTTGTCACTTGCACGATCGAACGTAGGAAATATAATCAAATGCCATTACGGACTCGAGCTGATCTCTGAAAACAAAGCAAACTAAAGAGAGAAAGGAAATCTTTTTGGATTTTTCAAAGGTTGAATAAAAGCAAAAGAAAGAGAAAATCTTTTTGTTGTTTTTGCAAAGAGAGAAAATAAAGAAGAACGGGCAAAAACTTCGAAAAGATCAAAGCGAATAAAACGAATAATACAATGGAAAAGTGAGAAGGGCACGTACTCCCCCAAGCTTAGGCTTTTGGCCTAAGTTGGTAGCAGCTACTGCCCCCAGGAGCCTCCTGCTCCGGGGGTATGGTGGTGAGTCCACGGGTCGTAGAAGGATGCTGGCGCGTACACCGAACTCCTCGGAGTCTCCCACGAGGAAGGTTCCGAACGCCAAACAGAGGAAAACCCTTCACCAAACTCGGTGGCGGTCTCTTCCTGAAAATGTGGTATCTCACCGTGCCTCTCCTCGTCGGGCACAACCCCCTCCATGGGGTTATGAAACTGATGCTGGACCATGAACTCATCGAACTGAACAACATCAAAGGACCATCCGTTCCTGCGAGAAAAATCAAACAAAAGAGGTGCGGGTAGACGGATCTCGCGTTCCGCGGCAGTTCCGAAACGCAAGATATAAATAAGATTATCAAGCTCAGAACCCATGGTAACAAACTTATGCCTTTTCATAGCAGCAAGATCAAAGCTTAAATAAGTAAAAGGAGTATCATCAGGGTGTGGGGTGCCTCCAAGATGCTCTAAGATAAGTGTGGCATAAACGCCACCATATAAGTCCCCCTTGTTACCGTTCATAGCAAGGCGTCGAGCAATTAAGGTACCCAGATTATAATCAGACCTCCCTGAGAGGGCTGCTGCCAAGATAGCAATATCCGGAGCAGAAATGTTGCTCGTGTTGTCACGAGCTAACACCCCTCTAGCAATATAATATGCAAAATACCTGAGGTGAGGAAATAAGATGTTGGAGATCTTCGACCGATGAATAACCCTCATACCCATGCTGCAGAGAGAGTTGATGACGGTTTTCAGCTCGGAGGGCTGAGTGGCCATCCTTGCCGTCCTCCCAACGTTCGGCACACCTATTATTTCACAAAAACTTCCCAAAGTCATGGTGATAAGATCATTATAAATTTTAAACTCAATAGCACCTGAATCGGGATTATATCTAAAACTGTTAATGAAACTGGAGGTGATTTTTTGATACTGGGTAACACGGCCCGTGACGAGTCGTGTCAAACCTGCATTAGCACAAAGAATATAAAACTCATCCTTGATTCCCGCAGCTTCCATGAATTCATCACATGAAAATGTCATCGCACGTGCTGGCCTTGTGTCTTCCAACAACTCCAGGGGCACATGATCTTCATTATAGCTCACCCTAGCAGTCGATGGTGAAGCTGCGGCTCTAGTAACTCGATCGGAGTGTGCGGGCCTCCTCTTCTCAAGCCACCCTTTTTCCCTTCCTAACAAACTCATTTCTGAATTATTTTTTACAATTTACAAAAACGAGGATTAAAACAAAGTGAGCTAAGGCAAACTACTCAACTCACTTGCCCAAGGCATAAACTTGCATCAAAACTTGAAAAATAACTTTCTACACATGCAAGATCATCTATACAGCACCAAGAACTACTAAATACTCACAAATGAAGCCACCAATCAAAAATCTAATTGGAGGGGGCGGAGGAGTCACATACCAGGGAGTATTTGCTCAAAATTTCAGCTCAAATGATGGGCTGTAGAGAGAGATCGAAGAATCGTCTCCAAGAACAGCAAGAACACAAGAACAAGAGCAGAACTCGAGTTTTTGGAGAAAGAGAGAGAGGGAGGAAGAAGACATACCTGGAGGGGGGCCCTGTGGGCCCCAGGCGCCCTATGGGCGCGGCCAGGGGCTGGGCCGCGCCAGCTGGCCGCCTGGGCCACTGGTGGCCCCCCTAGCTGGCCCAAGGACTTTCTGGGTCTCTCCCGACGTGGAATTTTTTTATAATTTTTCTGGAATTTTTCTGAAAACTTCACTATTGAAATTTTTTCGAAGTTCAAAAAGTTGCGAAACTCTCAGAAAACTTGAAGCAGTTAGTAGTATTGTGAAGCTTCGAAAACATAAATACTTGGTACAGCAAGTAGGACAAAACTAAAAACAGGTGAAAACATAACAAGCTCAACTTTTTATCCATATAAAACATGTTCACTAGTAAGGTTGATCAAGTCTTACCAACAAACAAGCGATATATAGAGCAAAAAGTCTCACCTCTTACGAAGTAATCACTGAACCTTTACTTTGATGGACATTGTCCCCACCATGATAGTTTTGTATTTGTGAGGCACATGTAGTGGACAGTCCCATTCTCCAATTTTCACGGTCTCGATATTCTCTATAGAGTTGAGGCCATGCCTCCTGTCGATCTTCTTCGGAAAATATACCGTGTGTTCTTTATCATACACATGGAAGGTAACCTTCCCTTTATTGCAATCAATAATAGCACCTGCGGTGTTAAGAAAAGGTCTACCAAGAATAATGGACATGCTCCCATCCTCGGGCATGTCAAGCACAACAAAATCAGTAAGAATTAAACAATTAGCAACTTCTACTGGAACATCCTTACAAATACCTATCGGAACAGCGGTTGACTTGTCAGCCATCTGAAGGGAGATATCTGTAGGAATTAGTTTTTCTAAACAAAGCCTCTCATAAAGTGAGAGAGGCATAACACTCACTCCCGCTCCAAGATCACATAAAGCAGTTTTGACATAATTATTCTTTATGGAGCAAGGAATGGTGGGTATACCTGGATCACCGAGCTTCTCAGGAATCTTGCCACTGAAAGAGTAGTTAGCAAGATATTGCATCATTAGGAATTTTTCTTTTATTAGTGACAATATCTTTCATATATTTTGAATAAGGAAGTAACTTAATAGCATCAGTCAAAGGGATTTGAAGAAAAAGAGGTTTAATCCACTCACAAAACTTATTATAATGCTCTTCTTCTTTAGATTTGATGGACTTACCTGGAAAGGGCATGGGTTTCTGTACCCATGGTTCTCTTTCCTTCCCATTTTTTCTTGCGATGAAGTCTTCTTTAGTGTACCTCTTACGTTTGTCAGGTGCTTCTTCTTCTCGAACTTCAGGCGGATCATTCTTCTCATTATCATTACCTTCAGGTTCAGCACCGTCTTCAGTCTCAGCATCGGAGATAGATACACTGTTGGGATCAATAGTTGGTTCTTCATCTGCAATAGGATTATTAGAATTGTCAGTCTCCTTATGTTTCTTCTTCTTCTTTGGAGAGACAACAATTTCTTCTTCCTGCATTTGAGAATCCTGCTCGATTCTCTTCGGATGCCCCTCTGGATAAAGAGGATCTTGAGTGCTAGTTCCTCCTCGGGTCTTAATGCCGAAAGCCTGCAAATTATCTTGTTTGGCATTGTTAGCAAGCAAATCTCTTTGCACATTAGAAATTTGATCAAGCAGAGTTTGAACCATATGAAAATGCTTCACAAGACATTGAACATCATTAACTGTTCTATCTAAAACATCAAGCAGTCATTTGATAGCAAGGGAATTATCATGCAATTGACTTTCTATCCTCTCATTAAAATGATTCTGTTTCATAATAAAATTATCAAACTCATCTAAACATTGATCAGGAGGCTTACCATGAGGGATGTCACTTGCGTTGAAATCTAAAAGAGAGTGTACCTCTACCATAGGAGGGTGAGTGGTAGGCTCACACAGCTTCTCAATAGGGGGTAGATTCTTCACGTCTTCAGCTTTAATACCTTTCTCTTTAATAGACTTCTTTGCTTCTCGCATATCCTCGGGGCTCAGAACAAACATGCCCCTCTTCTTTGTTGGTGGAGGTGGTCCAGGGACGGACCAATCTTCATGGTTTTTGGCATTCCTGCCCATTAAATCTTCTGCATCGTCCGGTGTTCTTTTCCTGAAAACACAACCAGCACAACTGTCCAAATAGGACCTGGATTCATCAGTTAGACCAGCATAGAATATATCGATTAATTCGTTCTTAGGGATTTCATGTCCAGGTCTAGCCCGAATCAGACCGCAGTACCTCCCCCAAGCTTTAGGGAGGGACTCATCCTGCAACTGTTTAAAGTTATAAATTCTTTGTAAAGCAGCGTGTTGCATGTGAGCAGGAAAGTACTTATCAACAAAAGAGTGAGCTAAGTCCTGAGGACTCTTAATGGAACTGCATGGGAGTGAATCATACCATGCTTTAGCACCCTCCTTCAAGGAGAAAGGAAGAAGCTTGGTCACATAAAAGTATCGTATCTTCTCATCTGTGGTAAACAGGCTACCCAACTCACCGAGTTTAGTCAGGTGTGCAATAGCATCATCATTTTCTCTGCCATAAAAGGGGTCAGCTTCAACCATAGGTATAAGTGAAAGATCAACAGAGAAATCATAATCAGGATCATCAATGCATATAGGGGATGTAGCAAATTCAGGATTAGGAACGGTTTTGTTCTTCAGAGAGTGTTTTTCAAACAGTTTCTTAATAGCTTCAGGGTCAGAGCCGGAAAACTCTGTTAGTTCCCTGCATAAATCTTCATCTAGTATATAGTAATCATCATCAAGGAGACTCTCCTTGAGTTTACTCAAATCAGGATAATCATAAGTTTCACCAATAGGGTAGCGAGTAACAGGGAGTTCAATTCCAGATTTTTTTGCAGCAGCAGCAATTTGTTTCTCAAGAGCATAACCAAGCGAACTAATATCATCAAAAGTAGTAGAAGCATCATCAAGAGTATCAGACATAGTAACAGATTCAGTAGGAGCATCATGTGGTGGTGGTGAGGCAAACTTACTCATAACGGAAGGTGAATCAAGTGTAGCACTAGTGCTCAGAGCAGTACCTCTTCTTGTAGTGGATAGTAAGAACGGAACCTTGGGGTCTCCTTTCTTACCCATAGTGGATGAAGTGCAGCAGGTAGGATACCTCAAGTAGACTAGTAAATATTGCTATGCTCCCCGGCAACGGTGCCAGAAAACGGTACTTGATAACCCTCAACCGTAAGGGATCGAGATAGTCTTCGCGGGTAAGAATAACCCAATTTATTGATTCGACACACGGGGAGCCAAAGAGTATTTATAAGCTTTGACAGTTGAGTTGTCAATTCAACCGCACCTGAAATATACTTACTTGCAACAAAAGATGAGTGGTAACAGTGATATGATAGTGATGATAGTAATAGTAAAAGTAAACAGCAAAAGTAAATAGCAGTAGTAAATGGCAAAAGTAGCAACTAGTGATAAGCAAGGTTTAAAACACTGTAGGCTAGGGAGATGGATGGTTGGGCGCTGCATGGATGAGATAGATTCTAACTTGGGGCACGGCACACGGAAAAGTAATGATCATCTAGGCAAATATCAAACATTAGGCATGTATCCCGTAGGTAGTTGTACGTGCTTGCAATAAGAACTTGCACAACATCTTTTGTCCTACCATCCCGCTACAAACGGGGCCAAAAGGAACTTATGGATATTAACGTGCTCCTGTCAAAGAGCACCGGAACAAAGCAATGAACTCAATGGATACATGTAATCCTCAAACTACGGACCGTCCCCTTTGGTGTCCCAAGCTGTCACTTTTGGGATCGCCGGTTCCGAACCGTAACAGGTGCAAACAACTCATAGATAGGATCACGAACACAAATATATTCATACAAACACATATGGTTTAGATCTGAAATCATGGCACTCGGGCCCTAAGTGTCAAGCATTAAGAATAACAAGTTGAAGCAAAGATGATAAACACCACAGTAGATGATAGGCAACATGCCCCCAACGATCTGATAAACTATTACATGATCTAACTCATCCAATCCCTACCATCCCCTTCGCCTACAGCAGGGGAATTACTCACACATGAAAGGGGAAGTCATGGAGGGATGATGGAGTGGTTATGATGATGACGATGGCGACGATCTCCCCTCTCCGGAGGCCAATTCAGCCTCCAGATTAGCCCTCCCGAGGAAGAACAGAGGGTGGCGGCGGCTCCACGACGGAAAACTGCGAAAGAACTTCTGATCTGGGGTTTTTGCGTCGGGAGTAAAAATACGAGGTAAAGTAGGGCACCATGGGGTGTGGGCCCCACCAAGGCGACCCCCCGGCGCGGCCCAGGGGGGGGGGGCGCCCACAGGGCGCCTGGGCACCCCTTGGCCCCCCTCTGGCCCCACTTCTGGCTCCTGGTTCCTTCGGGTGCGTGGATTTTCTGTGATTTTTCGTGGATTTTTCTGAGATACTTAAAAATCCGTTTTCCTGCACACAAATAAACCATACAGGCAGCTCTGCTGAAAACAGCGTCAGTCCGGGTTAGTTTAGTCCAAATCATGCAAGAATGAGGCCAAAACAATATCAGAAGTGTTTGGAAAAGTAGATACGTTTGAGACGTATTAGAAAGCCAAATGATAGATATGATGTGAGGAGTAGGGATTGTCATGCAACGGATGCACATATGAGCTAAGGTAAGCTCTCCAATGGAACTAGGGGTGCATCCAACTTGCTTGCTCAAGGAGACCTAGAGATCTTTTGAGGAGGCTCATCATTGGAATATACAAGCCAAGTTCTATAGTGTAAAGGTCCCCACATAGCTATCTGCATGAATGATAATCTCTATGGAGTACAAGGTATAAGATGGAGTATGAGTGTGGATCTCTCAAAAGAAATAGTAGTGTGCCCCCTTCTCTCTTTTTATTTCTTTTTCTCTTTTTTCTATTTTTTTTATTTTTTTGTGGCCTCAATGGCTCTTTCTATTTATCTCTCATTTGTCCTCTTTGGGATCTTTTGATTTTGTCCTCTTTGGGATCTTTTGATTTTTCCTCTTTGGGATCTTTTCCTCACTTTAGGGGCAACACTCTATGTATGACAAGAAGTATAGAAGATCTTTCACACTTTACAAAAGTACTCAACATAAAGAAAATGAAACTATCATGATGTATGCAAATGTATGCCTCTGCCAGTGTAGCAGGAAATGCAATGATACTAGCGCGTCATGTAGCAATGATTAGGGCAAGGCCCAACTAGCATGCGGCTCATCGATCAAGCAAAAAGCACGTATGACATGAAGATCAAGTCATGAGAAGATGGATGTTGCATGGCAATGTATCTCGGAAAGGCTATGGAAATGCCTTGATAGGTAGGTATGGTGGCTGTTTTGAGGAAGGATATAATGAGGCTTATGATGACAGAGCGTATCGTGCCAAGGATTTGGATGCACCGGCGAAGTATGCGCCAACTCTCGAGGTGAGAAAGGGCAATGCACGGTACCGAAGAGGCTAGAAAAATATGGTTAGGTGGAAGTGTCAACTTTCGAATACTCACATTAGTCCGAAGAACTCATGCACTTATTATCGGTAACTCTCAATCTAATTAGGAGGTTCACAAAGAGACAAGTACCCCGAGGAGGAGTGTATGGGGGTTTGGTTACCCTTGCGCATCCTCGACCCATGGTACGTGAGTGTACTCTAATATTCGATCCCTCCAAAGATTAGTGATCCATTTAGTAGCTAAAGTTCTCAACTATTTTGTAGGTTTTCGAAAATAAACACGGATTGCCCAAAATACGACATCTATCACTAATAGGCTAAAGCTCTTGACACCAAAAGTTCAGACATTACTCATGGCAATACCTCAAAACTATTGCAAGTTACTACTAAAATTAAATAGCAACCTCAATTACCTACTTTAAGTCAAGACACACAACTTAGTGCAACAGGCAAACTCTCTTAACAAGATAAACATGAAAACTCAAGAGAGTTCAACAACCAACTAAACAAAAGCTCTTTAAAAAGAAAAGCATGAAAACTAAGAGCTAAACATGACAGCAGCTATGGAAAGACAAAGAGCACACACAGCAAAGATAAGCATGAAAATCCTATGTTGTATTCTAGGTTGAAGTGGAGCGTGTTTATCTCCCACACAAAGAAAGTTGGGTTCTAACTTGTTATGAACAGCAAGCAAAGCTAAAGAAAACTTAAAAAAGAAAACTAAAAGCAAGACGCTCCAAGCATAGCACATAACGCATGAAGTGATTAAAATATAGTGGAACGAAAGACGAACTGATAATTGTTGATGGAGAAGGGGATGCACGGGGGCATCCCCAAGCTTAGACGCTTGAGTCTTCTTGAATATTTCTTGGGGGTGCACGGGGGCATCCCCAAGCTTGAGCGTTTGACCCTCCTGAATCTTCTTTTATCATCTTCCCTCGCACACTTGAAAACTCCCTTCATACATAACTCATCATAATCTGATTGGCGAGGTTAGTACCCATAATAAAATAGTTTTTCCCTACTGGAAATAAGGATAATCTTGAAGAGCTACTGTTTCTCAAGATTGCCAAAAGGTTTTTGCAAAGAAAAAGCAAGCTCAAGGTTTGCAAAACGAAGAAAAGGCAAAACAGGACAGAATCTGTGAAAAACAGACCAGCAGGTAATAAACAATTTTTTCGGGGCACTTCTGCAACTCAAATCAAAAAACTCAGAACAGACACTCGAAAGCCAATTGTATAGAGCACGCTGTCAAAAAAATTCAGACCAAAAAGATGATCTCGTGATTTTATACGAATTTTTCTGTCCAAGGACAGAATCTGTTTTCTGGGCAGCACGTCACAACTTTTGAACTTTCTTGCAATCAGAGGCTAAACTTGGCACAAAGCTGAAAAGAAAAGATACAATGGTGATGCTACTGTAGTAACAAACATCAAGACACAACAAAAGCAAAATAAAAATTTATTCGTTGTGGGCTGCCTCCCAAAAGCGCTTTCTTTTATGCCTTTAAGCTAGGCATGATGCAAAGAGGAATCAAAAATCATCATAATAATCGAAGTTATAAATTGCTTCAAATGGTTCCTCAACAAGTTCACCCTTGTTCCTTCTAGGAAAGGGGTACGTACCTTTTGCCTTCCCGCGTAGGCGGATTTGTCCCTTACCTATATCGATGAAGCCTTTTACGGCTCGGAGGAAGTCCCTTCCAAGCACTATATTTCCTTGGTTTGGCTTCATGATGAAGAAATCAACCATT
The DNA here is from genome assembly GCA_902687465.1 of Secale cereale. Taxonomy (NCBI): domain Eukaryota; kingdom Viridiplantae; phylum Streptophyta; class Magnoliopsida; order Poales; family Poaceae; genus Secale; species Secale cereale. Next base: position 560,528,927 of record LR738713.1, on the reverse strand, counting down.
GCAATCCCTTTAAGGAATGTAACTGGCACGTCTTTTATTCTTCCCTGGATCTCAGAAATGTCTCCATTAGCATGTTCATGATAGGATGATAATCTGTCCATGTTAAATTTTAAAGAATCATGAACAATTTTTGGCATAGTAGAAACCATAGATCCAATATCACAATAAGCAAGGAAGTCTTGATTAGAGATGTTAATCCTAACAAAAGGCTCCCAATCATTGTCTATTTCCAAAATATCTCTCTTATTGGGTTTGGGTTTCTCTACCTTCATCAAGTCTAGAGCATCCATTCTCTTTTCAATAGTAGCAAGTCTATCTATGACAGTATCAAAACTATGATCATAAACAAATTAACTAGATAGACCATGTATAATTTCAAGAGCTCTAACTTCATCACACTCTAGGAAATCTCCTTCAGCTATAATATCAAGAGAGTGTTTACACCATTTAAAAAGACCATGGTAAAAATTTCTAAGCACAATTTTATAGGTATCCAAGGCATAATTCTCCTATGTGCATCAGAAATTCTGTCCCATGCCTTCTTCATATTTTCTCCATCCCTTTGATGGAAATCTAGAACTTCTGATTCCCTCAAAGCACCAAATCCTAACATGCTTGACTAAACAGAAAGGACTACTAACAGAAAAGCAAATAATTTTTTTGTGATTTTTTGGTAAGGGACACTAAAGCAAAAACTGAAAGGTAAACTAACAAGACTAAAAAGCAAAGATAAAAGATAGCATGCAACTCCCCTATCTTGAAGAGTGGAGTCCCCGGCAACGGCGCCAGAAACTTTTGCTTGATGGCTTCTCGCCCCTCGTTGGTTACCCCAAGTGGAAGGTTTGAGATGTAGCGTAACGGCAAGTTTCCCTTGGCAAGATACCAAGGATCGAATCCCGTGAGACTCCGAGGGTCGACAAGAAGGTGTCAACTGCTAACGGCGCTAGATACTTAGCGGTTGACATGACCTGCACATAGATACAAATAACTTTGCTCCCAACGAGTACAGAGAGGTTGTCAATCCCTCCGGCCTTGCTGTTTACAAAGGATCAAACGCAAGAGGTAAAAATGATAGGTATGACTGCAACTAGGAAATAAGAACAGGAAGTAAATAGCGGGTGTGATCAGTGGTGGTAATATGGACCGGGGTCCCATGATGTTCACTAGTGATGTCTCTCTCCCAAAAGACGATAAAATAGCTAAGCGAGGTAAACAAATTACAGCTGGGCAATTGACAGGATTATGTGCGCAAACCAATGCTAACTATGTTGTAAAGAAAGGTAGAGGCTCTAAGCATGGGCGGTACGCCAAGGCAAGTAGACCGAAATCCATCTGCATCTACTACTAATCATCCACCTTGAGATATCTATCCAGAACATCTCGCTGGTATTAAGTTGCGAATCCCACCCAAAGTGTAAACTCAAAGCAACAGACAACTACATTAAAAGAACTTTGCGTAAAGTAAACAATCCTTGCACCCGCAAGTACAAGCACCATTGTTTTCCCCCTTGTGGCAACAGCACATCCCCTAGACTCATGTTTCTGTCACTCAAGCTAGTCATCAGGGGGCATGAACCCACAATCAAGCATAACGTTCCCTCTTGGAGTTACTACCTACTACTTGGCCAAAGCAATAAACAGCAACGGAGAACATGCAAAAATTACTCAAGAACTAAAATATAAAAGAGGTGAATCAAATATATTAATCACACACAATCTGAACATAATCTCATAATCCATCGGATCCCAGCAAACTCAGCAGAGCAACAGCATAAAGATTACATATGTGCCTCGATCATGTAGGGCAGCTCACGAGGTCTAATCCATGAAGAACAAAGAAGGGAGGAGAACATCACATAGCTACTGGTCATGGACCCATGGTCCAAGGGAGACTACTCACAACTCATCCGGGAAGCGTCCATGGTGGTGGAGAAGCTCCCGGTGGTGGTCCTCCCCTCCGGCAGGGTGCCGGGAAGAGTTCTCCTGATGCTCCCGATCTTGGAAGCGTTGCGGCGGCGGAACAGAGACGAGATCGCGAAAAAGGGTTCCGTCCTCGAGGGTTTCGGGACGCGAGGAGTATATATGCCAAAGGGGTCAGCAGAAGCGGAGAGGGGGGCCCATGCGCCCCCCCTAGGCGGCCAGGGGTGGGGCCGCCTGGGCTGGCCGTCTAGGCTGCCCCTGGCTCCCCTCTGGCCCTGCTTTGGTTTTTCTTGAAGCTCCGATACGCTAATTTTTCCTGTATTTTTCCCGGAATTTTTAGGGCACTTTTAATATGGGGGAAACCTGAAATAGAAAAACAGCAGAAAACAGGAACTGGCACTGTGGTGCACTGAGTTAATAGGTTAGTCCAAATATGATCAAAAGTGTATGGAAGTGCATAAATATCATAGCAATATCACACAAAAGAGGCATGGAGCAAGCAGAAATTATAGATACGTTTTGGACGTATCAGATTGTTGGGGAACGTAGTATTTTAAAATTTTCCTACGATCACGCAAGATCTATCTACCAGATGCATAGCAACGAGAGGGGAGAGTGAGTCTACGTACCCTCGTAGACCGAAAGCGGAAGCGTTAGAACAACGCGGTTGATGTAGTCGTACGTCTTCACGGCCCGACCGATCAAGCACCGAAACTACGGCACCTCCGAGTTCTAGCACACGTTCAGCTCGATGACGTCCCTCGAACTCCGATCCAGCCGAGTGTCGAGGGAGAGTTCCGTCAGCACGACGGCGTGGTGACGATCTTGATGTTCTACCGTCGCAGGGCTTCGCCTAAGCACCGCTACAATATTTATCAAGGAGAACTATGGTGGAGGGGGGCACCGCACACGGCTAAGAGATCAAGAGATCAATTGTTGTGTCTAGAGGTGCCCCCCTACCCCCGTATATAAAGGAGGGAGGGAGAGGCCGGCCCTAGAGGGGGCGCACCAAGTGTGGGGAGTCCTACTAGGACTCCCAAGTCCTAGTAGGATTCCCCTTTCCTTTCCAGAGTAGGAGAGAAGGAAAGAGGGGGAGAGGGAGAAGGAAAAGGGGGCTGCACCCCTTGTCCAATTCGGACCAGAAGGGGGGTGCACGCCTCCTTCCTTTTGGCCTCTCTCCTCTATTCCCGTAACTCCCCGGTACTCCGAAAATACCCGAATCACTCGGAACCTTTCCCATGTCCGAATATAGTCGTCCAATATATCGATTTTTACGTCTCGACCATTTTGAGACTCCTCGTCATGTCCCCGATCTCATCCGGGACTCCGAACTCCTTCGTTACATCAAAACTCATAAACTCATAATAAAACTATCATCGAAACCTTAAGCGTGCGGACCCTACGGGTTCGAGAACTATGTAGACATGACCGAGACACGTCTCCGGTCAATAACCAATAGTGGAACCTGGATGCTCATATTGGCTCCCACATATTCTACGAAGATCTTTATCGGTCAAACCGCATAACAACATACATTGTTCCCTTTGTCATCGGTATGTTACATGCCCGAGATTCGATCGTCGGTATCTCAGTACCTAGTTCAATCTCGTTACCAACAAGTCTCTTTACTCGTTCCGTAATACATCATCCCGCAACTAACTCATTAGCTGCAATGCTTGCAAGGCTTATAGTGATGTGCATTACCGAGTGGGCCCAGAGATACCTCTCCTACAATCGGAGTGACAAATCCTAATCTCGAAATACGCCAACCCAACAAGTATCTTCGGAGACACCTGTAGAGTACCTTTATAATCACCCAGTTACGTTGTGACGTTTGGTAGCACACAAAGTGTTCCTCCGGTATTCGGGAGTTGCATAATCTCATAGTCATAGGAACATGTATAGGTCATGAAGAAAGCAATAGCAGTAAAACTTAAACGATCATAGTGCTAAGCTAACGGATGGGTCTTGTCCATCAGATCATTCTCCTAATGATGTGATCCCGTTGATCAAATGACAACTCATGTCTATGGCTAGGAAACATAACCATCTTTGATCAATGAGCTAGTCTAGTAGAGGCATACTAGGGACACTCTGTTTTGTCTATGTATTCACACATGTATTAAGTTTCCGGTTAATACAATTCTAGCATGAATAATAAACATTTATCATGATATAAGGAAATAAATAATAACTTTATTATTGCCTCTAGGGCATATTTCCTTCAGTCTCCCACTTGCACTAGAGTCAATAATCTAGTTCACATCGCCATGTGATTTAACACCGATAGTTCACATCGTCATGTGATTAACACCCAAAGGGTTTACTAGAGTCAATAATCTAGTTCACATCGCTATGTGATTAACACCCAAAGAGTACTAAGGTGTGATCATGTTTTGCTTCGTGAGAGAAGTTTAGTCAACGGGTCTGTCACATTCAGATCCGTATGTATTTCGCAAATGTCTATGTGTCTACAATGCTCTGCATGGATCTACTCTAGCTAATTGCTCCCACTTTCAATACGCATCCAGATTGATACTTAGAGTCAGCTGGATTTAGTGTCAAAGCTTGCATCGGCGTAACCCTTTACGGCGAACTCTTTATCACCTCCATAATCGAGAAACATTTCCTTAGTCATCCAGTTGCTAAGGATAATTTTGACCGTTGTACAGTGATCTACTCCTGGATCACTATTGTACCCTCTTGACAAACTCATGGCAAGGTACACAACATGTTTGGTACACAGCATGGCATACTTTATAGAACCTATGGCTGAGGCATAGGGAATGACTTTCATTCTCTCTATATTTTTCTGTCGTGGTCTGGCTTTGAGTCTTACTCAACTTTACACCTTACAAGTCAGGTAAGAACTCCTTCTTTGACTGATCCATTTTGAACTACTTCAAAATCATATCAAGGTATGTACTCATCGAAAGTCTTATCAAGCGTCTTGATCTATCTCTATAGATCTTGATGCCCAATATGTAAGCAGCTTCACTAAGGTTTTTCTTTGAAAAACTCCTTTCAAACACTCCTTTATGCTTTCCAGAAAATTCTACATCATTTCCGATCGACAATATGTCATTCACATATACTTATCAGAAAGGTTGTAGTGCTCCCACTCACTTCTTGTAAATACAGGCTTCACCGCAAGTCTGTATAAATCTATATGCTTTGATCAACTTATCAAAGTGTATATTCCAACTCCGAGATGCTTGCACCAGTCCATAGATGGATCGCTGGAGCTTGCACATTTTGTTAGCACCTTTAGGATTGACAAAACCTTCTGGTTGCATCATATACAAGTCTTCTTTAATAAATCCATTAAAGAATGCAATTTTGTTATCCATTTGCCAGATTTCATAAAATGCGGTAATTGCTAACATGATTCGGACAGACTTAAGCATCGCTACGGGTGAGAAAGTCTCATCGTAGTCAACTGCTTGAACTTGTTGAAAAACTTTCGCAACAAGTCGAGCTTTGTAAACAGTAACATTACTGTCAGCGTCAGTCTTCCTCTTGAAGATCCATTTATTTTCGATGGCTTGCCGACCATCAGGCAAGTCAACCAAAGTCCACACTTTGTTCTCATACATGGATCCCATCTCAGATTTCATGGTCTCAAGCCATTTTGCGGAATCTAGGCTCATCATCGCTTCCTCATAGTTCATAGGTTCATCATGGTCCAGTAACATGACTTCCAGAACCGGGTTGCCGTACCACTCTGGTGCGGAACGTACTCTGGTTGATCTACGAAGTTCAGCAGTAACTTGATCCGAAGTTTCATGATCATCATCATTAGCTTCCTCACTAATTGGTGTAGGAATCACTGGAACCAGTTTCTGTGATGTACTACTATCCAATTCGGGAGAAGGTACAATTACCTCATCAAGTTCCACTTTCCTCCCACTCACTTCTTTCGAGAGAAACTCCTTCTCTAGAAAGGATCCACTCTTAGCAACAAAGACCTTGCCTTCGGATCTGTGATAGAAGGTGTACCCAACAGTTTCTTTTGGGTATCCTATGAAGATTTACTTCTCCGATTTGGGTTCGAGCTTATCATGTTGAAACTTTTTCACATAAGCATCGCAGTCCCAAACTTAAAGAAATGACAGCTTAGGTTTCTCGTCAAACCACAGTTCATACGGTGTCATCTCCACGGATTTAGATGGTGCCCTATTGAACGTGAATGTATCTGTCTCTAATGCATAACCCCAAAAGAGATAGTGGTAGATTGGTAAGAGACATCATCGATCGCACCATATCTAATAAAGTACGGTTATGACGTTCGGACACACCATTACACTATGGTGTTCCAGGTGGCGTGAGTAGTGAAACTATTTCACATTGTTTTTACTGAAGGCCAAACTTGCTAACTCAAATATTTTACCTCTACGATCATATCGTAGAAACTCTTATTTTCTTGTTACGATGATTCTCCACTTCACTCTGAAATTCTTTGAACTTTTCAAATGTTTTAGACTTGTGCTTCATTAAGTAGATATACCCATATCTGCTCGAATCATCAGTGAAGGTCAGAAAATAACGATACCCGCCGCGGGCTTCAACACTCATTGGTCTACATACATCTGTATGTATGATCTCCAACAAATCTGTTGCTCGCTCCATTGTTCCGGAGAACGGAGTTTTAGTCATCTTGCCCATGAGGCATGGTTCGCAAGCACCAAGTGATTCATAATCAAGTGATTCCAAAAGTCCATCATTATGGAGTTTCTTCATGCGCTTTACACCATTATGCCCTAAACAGCAGTGCCACAAATAAGTTGCACTATCATTATTAACCTTGCATCTTTTGGCTTCAATATTATGAATATGTGTATCACCACGATCGAGATCCAACAAACTATTTTCATTGGGTGTATGACCATCGAAGGTTTTATTCATGTAAACAGAATAACAATTATTCTATGACTTTAAATGAATAACCGTATTGCAACAAATATGATCAAATCATATTCATGCTCAACGCAAATGCCAAATAACATTTATTTAGGTTTTACACTAATCCCGAAAGTATAGGGAGTGTGCGATGATGATCATATCAATCTTGGAACCACTTCCAACACACATCGTCACTTCACCTTTAGCTAGTCTCTGTTCATTCTGCAATTCTCGTTTCGAGTTACTAATTTTAGCAACTGAACCGGTATCAAATACCTAGGGGTTGCTATGAACACTAGTAAAGTACACATCAATAATCTGTATATCAAAATATACCTTTGTTCACTTTGCCATCCTTCTTATCCGCCAAGTATCTAGGGCAGTTCCACTTCCAGTGACCATTTCCTTTGCAGTAGAAGCACTTAGTTTCAGGCTTGAGTTTTAGCTTTGGGTTTCTTCACGGGAGTGACAACTTGCTTGTCATTCTTCTTGAAGTTCCCCTTCTATCCCTTTGCCCTTTACTTGAAACAAGTGGTCTTGTTAACCATCAACACTTGATGCTTTTTCATGATTTCTACCTTCGCCGACATCAGCATTGCGAAGAGCTCGGGAATTCCTTTCGTCATCCCTTGCATATTATAGTTCATCACGAAGTTCTACTAACTTGGTGATAGTGACTAGAGAACTTTGTCAATTACTATCTTATCTGGAAGATTAACTCCCACTTGATTCAAGTAATTGTAGTACCCAGACAATCTGAGCACATGCTCACTGGTTGAGCTATTCTCCTCCATCTTGTAGGCAAAGTACTGTCAGAAGTCTTATACCTCTCGACACGGGCATGAGTATGAAATACTAATTTCAACTCTTGGAACATCTTATATGCTCCGTGGCGTTCAAAACGTTTTTGAAGTCCCGGTTCTAAGCCATAAAGCATGGTGCACTTAAACTATCAAGTAGTCATCATACTGAGCTTTTGTTAAAACGTTCATAACGTCTACATCTGCTCCTGCAATAGGTATGTCACCTAGCGGTGCATCAAGGACATAATTCTCTGTGCAGCAATGAGGATAATCCTCAGATCACGGAACAATTCCGCATCATTGCTACTAACATCTTTCAACTTAGTTTTCTCTAGGAACATATAAAAATAAACGAGGAGCAACATCGCGAGCTATTGATCTTCAACATAGATATGCTAATACTACGAGGACTAAGTTCATGATAAATTAAAGTTCAATTTAATCATATTACTTAAGAACTCCCACTTAGATAGACATCCCTCTAGTCATCTAAATGATCACGTGATCCAAATCAACTAAACCATGTCCGATCATCACGTGAGATGGAGTAGTTTCAATGGTGAACATCTTATGTTGATCATATCTATTGTATTTGAACGTAGAGCTTATCACACCCGATCATCACGTGGTGTATCGGCACGACGAACTTTCGCAACGGTGCATACTCAGGGAGAACACTTATACCTTGAAATTTAGTAAGGGATCATCTTATAATGCTACCGTCGAACTAAGCAAAATAAGAAGCATAATAAGATAAACATCACATGCAAAAATATGTGACATGATATGGCCATCATCATATTGTGCTTTTGATCTCCATCTCCAAAGCACCGTCATGATCACCTTCGTCACCGGCGCGACACCTTGATCTACATCGTAGCATCGTTGTCGTCTCGCCAACTATTGCTTCTACGACTATCGCCACCGCTTAGTGATAAAGTAAAGCAATTACATGGCGATTGCATTTCATACAATAAAGCGACAACCATATGGCTCCTGCCAATTGCCGATAACTTTACAAAACATGATCATTTCATACAAAACCGTATAACTCATCATGTCTTGACCATATCACATCACAACATGCCCTGCAAAAACAAGTTAGACGTCCTCTACTTTGTTGTTGCAAGTTTTACGTGGCTGCTACGGGCTTAGCAAGAACCGTTCTTACCTACGCATACAAAACCACAACGATATTTTGTCAAGTATGTGCTGTTTTAACCTTCACAAGGACCGGGCGTAGCCATACTTGATTCAACTAAAGTTGGAGAAACTGACACCCGCCAGCCACCTGTGTGCGAAGCACGTCGGTAGAACCAGTCTCGCGTAAGCGTACGCGTAATGTCGGTCCGGGCCGCTTCATCCAACAATACCGCCGAAGCAAAGTATGACATGCTGGTAAGCAGTATGACTAGTATCGTCCACAACTCACTTGTGTTCTACTCGTGCATATCATCTACGTATAGACCTGGCTCATGATGCCACTGTTGGGGAACGTAGTATTTTAAAATTTTCCTACGATCACGCAAGATCTATCTACCAGATGCATAGCAACAAGAGGGGAGAGTGAGTCTACGTACCCTCGTAGACCGAAAGCGGAAGCGTTAGAACAACGCGGTTGATGTAGTCGTACGTCTTCACGGCCCGACCTATCAAGCACCGAAACTACGGCACCTCCGAGTTCTAGCACACGTTCAGCTCGATGACGTCCCTCGAACTCCGATCCAGCCGAGTCTCGAGGGAGAGTTCCGTCAGCACGACGGTGTGGTGACGATCTTGATGTTCTACCATCGCAGGGCTTCGCCTAAGCACCGCTACAATATTTATCGAGGAGAACTATGGTGGAGGGGGGCACCGCACACGGCTAAGAGATCAAGAGATCAATTGTTGTGTCTAGAGGTGCCCCCTGCCCCCGTATATAAAGGAGGGAGGGAGTGGCCGGCCCTAGAGGGGGCGCACCAAGTGTGGGGAGTCCTACTAGGACTCCCAAGTCCTAGTAGGATTCCCCTTTCCTTTCCGGAGTAGGAGAGAAGGAAAGAGGGGGAGAGGGAGAAGGAAAAGGGGGCTGCACCCCTTGTCCAATTCGGACCAGAAGGGGGGGCACGCCTCCTTCCTTTTGGCCTCTCTCCTCTATTCCCGTAACTCCCTGGTACTCCGAAAATACCTGAATCACTCGGAACCTTTCCGATGTCCGAATATAGTCGTCCAATATATCGATTTTTACGTCTCGACCATTTTGAGACTCCTCGTCATGTCCCCGATCTCATCCGGGACTCCGAACTCCTTCGGTACATCAAAACTCATAAACTCATAATAAAACTATCATCGAAACCTTAAGCGTGCGGACCCTACGGGTTCGAGAACTATGTAGACATGACCGAGACACGTCTCCGGTCAATAACCAATAGTGGAACCTGGATGCTCATATTGGCTCCCACATATTCTACGAAGATCTTTATCGGTCAAACCGCATAACAACATAGATTGTTCCCTTTGTCATCGGTATGTTACATGCCCGAGATTCGATCGTCGGTATCTCAATACCTAGTTCAATCTCGTTACCAACAAGTCTCTTTACTCGTTCCGTAATACATCATCCCGCAACTAACTCATTAGCTGCAATGCTTGCAAGGCTTATAGTGATGTGCATTACCGAGTGGGCCCAGAGATACCTCTCCGACAATCGGAGTGACAAATCCTAATCTCGAAATACGCCAACCCAACAAGTACCTTCGGAGACACCTGTAGAGTACCTTTATAATCACCCAGTTACGTTGTGACGTTTGGTAGCACACAAAGTGTTCCTCCGGTATTCGGGAGTTGCATAATCTCATAGTCATAGGAACATGTATAGGTCATGAAGAAAGCAATAGCAGTAAAACTTAAACGATCATAGTGCTAAGCTAACGGATGGGTCTTGTCCATCAGATCATTCTCCTAATGATGTGATCCCGTTGATCAAATGACAACTCATGTCTATGGCTAGGAAACATAACCCTCTTTGATCAATGAGCTAGTCTAGTAGAGGCATACTAGGGACACTATGTTTTGTCTATGTATTCACACATGTATTAAGTTTCCGGTTAATACAATTCTAGCATGAATAATAAACATTTATCATGATATAAGGAAATAAATAATAACTTTATTATTGCCTCTAGGGCATATTTCCTTCACAGATACCTTAGGGCCTTTAGCCATGAAGCATCTTCCAATTCCTTCATTTGGTGAGTCAAATATGTCGTAGGAGTTGGATGACACAAGAGCAATTCCGGCAACACCTTCATCTTGAGTATCTTCTGAGTTGGAGTGATAGCTTCTCTCGGAGTAGTTATCGAAGTCGGAATCGGATACCCATTCACCAACATGAGCTTGATGTCTTCGTCTTGTATAGCGCCTTGATGATTTGTCTTTCCTTTCCGAATCCTTGCTTCTTCGAGAGGGTCTTCGTTCATAACGATCATTTCTACTCCTTCTCTCTCTTGGTGGTGATTCTTCTCTTCTACTTCTCCTTTTAGGTGACTCTTCTCTTCTTTTGTGGGGAGTCGTACACTCGTTGGAGTAGTGTCCAGGTCTTCCACAATTGTAGCAATTAAGCTCACGACTAGAAGATCTTTTGTCTTTGTAGGACCTTGACTTGGAACTTCTTTCCTTGCTTCTACTCTTGTAGAACTTGTTGAAATTCTTCACCATTAGGCTCAATTCCTCATTGAAGGCATGTTTCTCACTTGATGATGTAGGAGCATCACATGAGGCTTTGTAAGCACCAGTAGACTTGTTGTGAAGCTCTTCTTTATCCTTGAGTGACATCTCAGGAGCAACAATTCTTGCAATGACTTCTGTTAGCTTGAGATCTTTGTAGTTGGGCATCATTTGGATCAATGTGCACACGGTATCATATTTTCCATCCAGGGCTCTCAGGATCTTCTTGATGATGAATCTGTCGGTCATCTCTTCACTTCCTAAGCCGGCAATCTCATTTGTGATGAGAGCAAGCCTAGAGTACATTTCAGTGACACCTTCACCATCCTTCATTTTGAACTTGTCAACCTGACTTTGAAGTACATCCAATTTGGATTCCATGATGGAGTCGGTACCTTCGTGCATATCAATCAAAGTATCCCAAATTTCCTTTGCATTCTCAAGACGGCTGATTTTGTTGAATTCTTCGGGGCACAATCCGTTGAAGAGGATATCGCAAGCTTGAGCATTGTATTGCAACATCTTCAATTCTTCCGCGGATGCTTCACAATTCGGTCCTCTCCCATCGAAGAATTCACCTTGCAAGCCAATACACTCAATAGCCCAAACGGTGGGGTTATGTCCAAGAATATGCATTTTCATCTTATGCTTCCAACCAGCAAAATTTGTACCATCAAAGTAAGGACCTCTACGGTGGTAATTTCCCTCGCTAGACGCCATACTCTCCTAGGTTGTGAAACCAAGGCTATGATCACCAAAGCTATGGAAATCAAGGCAAATGGAGACCAAGGCTCTGATACCACTTGTAGGATCGAAAGTATGTCTAGAGGGGGGTGATTAGACTACTTGACCAAATAAAAATCTAGCCTTTTCCCAATTTTAAGTCTTGGCGGATTTTAGCAACTTATCACAAGTCAAGCAATCAATCTACACATGCAATTGTAAGAGTATAGCAGCGGAATGTAAATCATTGCATATGAAGGTAAAGGGAGGAGTTTAGAGGGAGCAAACACAATGTAGACACGGAGATTTTTGGCGTGGTTCCGATAGGTGGTGCTATCGTACATCCACATTGATGGGGACTTCAACCCACGAAGGGTAACGGCTGCGCGAGTCCACGGAGGGCTCCACCCACGAAGGGTCCACGAAGAAGCAACCTTGTCTATCCCACCATGGCCATCGCCCACGAAGGACTTGGCTCACTAGGGTAGATCTTCATGAAGTAGGAGATCTCCTTGGTCGTACAAACTCCTTGGTTCAACTCCACAATCTTGTCGGAGGCTCCCAAGTGACACCTAACCAATCTAGGAGACACCACTCTCCAAAAGGTAATAGATGGTGTGTTGATGATGAACTCCTTGCTCTTGTGCTTCAAATGATAGTCTCCCCAACACTCAATTCTCTCTCACATATTTGGATTTGGTAGAAAGATGACTTGAGTGGAAACGAACTTGGGAAAGGCTAGATATCAAGATTCTTGTGGTTGGATTGGAATATTTTGGTCTCAACACATGAGTAGGTGGTTCTCTCTAAGAAAATGTATATGAGAAAGTGGTTGAGGGATTTTGGAGCATATCACTAAGCATTTTGAGCAAGTGAGCCATTAAGCAACACCTCATCTCCTTTTAATAGTATTGGCTTTTCCTATGGACTCAATGTGATCGTGGATCACTAAAATGAAAATGTAGAGTCTTGAGCTTGAGCCAATATGTGTCCTTAGCATTTTGAAGGGTCCACATTCCTAGTCCATGTCATGCCAATCATTGAACTTTCTGAAATGATCATCTTGAAAGAGCATTAGTTCAATGAGCTATATGTTGTTAGGAATTACCAAAACCACCCACAGATAGTTGCACTTTCAACTGCTCGCTGGATCTTGGAGGTGAAGGCGTCATGAAGTCGTACGTGCATTGAACGCGGGGGGTGCCGTTCGTTCGGCACTTGGATCGAAGTTCATGGGACGGATTGTGATTGGATTGCGAAGACGTTCAACTACATCAACCACGTTTTTAATGCTTCCGCTTAGCGATCTACAAGGGTATGTAGATCGAATCTCTCCTCTCATAGATGGTCATCTCCTAGATTGATCTTGGTGAGCGTAGGAATTTTTTGTTTCCCATGCAACAGTCCCCAACAGCTCCTCCGCATGCTCCGCATCTTCAAGGATCGCCTTCATCATTGACATCTCATCCGAGTACTCGTCGTCGGGCAAATCAACGTAGTGCTCATATATGTACTCCAAATAAAAATCCATTGCTAGAAAAAAGAGGGAAATTGTTTTTAGCTCTGACAATTCATCGAAAACAGTCGGGCATGGTGAGTATAGCCGTAGCGGATGGTACCTGGCGAAGCAGTTGGAGGAAAGGGGTTGAACAACGACGGAGCAGAAGCGGGTTGGACCCCGATTGGAATGCTAGAGTTAAAGGAGACGTAGAGTTATGGTAGTGGTGTGGCGGCCGCGGTGGTGGAGCGGCGGCGAAGGCAAGAGAGAAAGTAGGAAGGAGAGAAAATGGGGAGGATGGAGGCGCGGGGTCTGGGAAGGGTTTTGGGTTGGCCGGGGGTGTTGGAGTCCTACGTGTCTGGTCTCCGGACTGTAATAGTCTGGCTTATTAGGGATGATAGACTACTCGTATTAATAAGGAATTCCTTCTTTTTCGGGAGCCCATTCATAAAGAACTCCCAAGTTAAGGGCTTGTTTGGTTCATGGGAATTTTAGAGGAAACTTTGGAGGAAATAGTTCTATAGGATTTTTTACCTTAGCTGTGTTCGGAATAAAGGAATGATGAGTAGTAAAACATAGGAAAGATATTGCATTCCTGCAGATTTCACGGGATTTGAAACATCTACTCAAAACCAATTTTTTCGCTGAAGCCCAAGGTGATGCACGCGACGGCAACATGCAACGGATTAAAAAATTGCACATGTACATGGGCGAGAGAGACACACACAGTGCGCGACATAATAAATAATTGAAAACGGCACCGCCTTCTACTGAATTCGGCCAACCATTCCTCTCGCACACTACTGCTCCTCCTAACGTCTCCTTGTAAGCTTTCCTTTGGTTTATTCTTTCTCCATTTTATAGCTCCAGTCATCTCCTAATCCTACACATGGTTTCAATCCTATGTTTTGGGTGCCTCCAAGCCGAACGCAGCCTAAGCGTGCATGGTTTGGAGTAATTCTAGGATGGGTGATCGACCAGGAAGTTGGTCCCAGGTGCGCACGAGTGAGGACAAAATGCATAGAAAAGACTAGTATTGATGTGTGTGTCCAGTCTAGATCCCGCCAGGGGTAATGTGTCTGGGGCATTACAAGTTGGTATCAGAGCCGACCCTTGTTGTTACATGGATGTTTGCGGACATGTGCACGACCATATTGTGCATGACGCTTGTGACCCGTCGTGGCAGACGACATGGCACATGTGCCGGACTAGACGTACAAATGTATGTGCTAAGAGGGAACGTTCCTGTCGCCCGACGAGGACGTCGGTTCCTTTGAATGGGGGTGTACGCAATAGCCTGCTTATTAGGGATGATAGACTACTCATATTAACGAGGAATTCCTTCTTTTTCAGGAGCCCATTCGAAAATAACTCCCATGTAAAGTGTGCTTGGCTTGGGTTAATACTAAGATGGGTAACCGACCGGGAAGTTGGTCCCGGATGCGCACGAGTGAGGACAAAGTGCGCAGGAAACACTAGTATTGATATCTGGGCCAGTCTAGATCCCGCCAGGGGTAACGGCCATAACTGGTGGGTGAGTCCGGGGCGTTACACGGACTCGCACAAAGCTCCCTCATATTTGTCTCCGGTTGTGAGAGAAAACGCGTCTGGACCGCGCCGTGGACCGATACAGGCCCATGTTGGATGGCTTCCGCGGTCCGGACATATGCGGGCGGTTTTTGGGTCCGCTTTGGAGATGTCCTCATGGATAATGTAATCTTTTTTTACCGTATAATCCCATCCCATTCTTTCTCGCAAAAACAAAATCCAATCCTCCTCTTTTTCTCGCAAAGAAATTATTTTTCAAATTTATATCTGATTTATATTAGATCAATAGAACACTACATACAATCAGATATAAGGGAATTGACCCACAAACACACCCCTTTGTCTCACGACTTTACGGCATATGCAATTAGGGTTTATCTACCTCCCGTCGGGGCAACCTTTGTCCCGTCTCATCTCCGATGGTCCTATGGCCATGCAGACATTGTAGACCCCGACGTTTGTCGACGGGAGGGATCCTAATCCATTTTAGGTGTTTTTAAGTTCATCTAGGGTTTGTGCCCTACTCAGGAAGATGAGACGGCGGTTCCATAAAGATGGAATAAGGTTCTTCCATTCTACCCCTATCCCTGCTTTATGTCTAACATTGTCGGAGTGCATGTGGGTGTGTGTTTGACGAATATAGTGGATTCAGTTGTATCTGGTCTTTGGTGGATCTTGTTGGATCCAGTTTTTGTTAATGTGTCTACATGTTGGATCATTCTGATCTAGTACGCATATCACGTTAGATAACAGACAGCGTCGAGAAATCCAACCACTAAAGTACCTGCAAAGACTCATGGGAGAAACAAATTTCGTTGAATCGGAACAATAGTAGACCTCCGCGTACACTAAATAATGGTGAAAGCGCCAAGCATATCGGTGTGGTGTTACCCCGATCTAGACATGCAACTGCGCTAGTATTGCTAGACCAAGCAGACGACTTTGCTCACAAAAGCTCGAAGGAAGAGGTTGTCGAAGCAGACAATGTTCCCGCCGATGATGAACATGGAACCATGTCTATGGACATCGTAAATAACCAATGGATCTTCCATGAAGAATAGCAGGGACAAAAACTCCCAGACTCCTCAACAATCTCGTGCAAAAATGTCACAAAGAAATGATTGGAGCTAGAGGACTTCTATTGCGATGACACTGCCATCACCATTGGGGTGTCGTCGCCTTGATTGAAATATTTACTACACAAAGGAGTGACGACTAGTGGCAGAGGTGAGAGGAGATTGATTTTTTGGCGGCCAGGGTTTCTCCAGCACCTGGCACAAAGAAAATTTGATGCAAAAAATAGCTGCTGAT
Organism: Secale cereale; assembly: GCA_902687465.1. NCBI lineage: Eukaryota > Viridiplantae > Streptophyta > Magnoliopsida > Poales > Poaceae > Secale > Secale cereale. Next base: position 560,512,520 of record LR738713.1, on the reverse strand, counting down.
TTGGGGAGTAAAACTCTTTGAGCAGGTTGCAAATGAGATCTTTCATGCATTCAATATAGGGATGGCATCCTGAGAGAGGATTGATATGATTTCTCCATTGGCCATCATCGAGTCCAAAGGGACGATCATGAGTTTTCATCCGGAGCCCTAGCATGGGAGGAGAACCACAGCGACGCAAGAGGAAAGTGGCACCCGCGGTTGCTGCCCCGTCATTGGAAAAGCATGGGTTTTTGATTGGTAACTTGCACGTGCCATGATAAGGCTCCTAAGCCACTGATCCCACCCTGATGGAAGGACCATCGCGACCAAGTCCATGCCTCTAGATCTGAATCTGGCCGCCGCAATTGCGGCTGAAAGTGAATGTGCCAGGGCCACTTAACCTCACACCCATATCTTCCCACACGACCAAGGAACACAACCATGACTACCACTACGAGACTCATAAGAGAGCCAAGCAAGCATACTGCCACCCGAGGATGCCACCTCTGGAAACGAGGAGGTGGGATTTGGTTTGAAAAAAATAATAATTAGGTGTTATCACGTGGTTTGCGAAAAAAAAAAATGAAAAGAGGCATGTATCGATGGGAGAGGTGGAAACGATGGAAGCAAAACTGACAAACTCCCCTTTTAATATATATTTTTTGCGGGAAAACTTTCAATCTATTCATCTTCAATCATGACTAATACAAATTACACACGGATCCGTATACCACCTAGCGACGACTACAAGCATTGAAGCGGGTCAAAGGCACGCCGCCATCATCGCCCCTCCCTCGCTGGAGCCGGACAAAACTAGTTGTAGTAGACAGTTGGGAAGTCATCGTGCTAAGGCCCTATAGGACCAGTGACGGTGTCCTAGACTAGGGGGTACCAAGCTAGTTGGCCCGTAGTCCCTGGGCTGGGATAGTGGTCCCACATTCTCATTAAGGAAGACTCCGGAGGCTGTACACCCAGATGATCAAGACCGAAGACTTGACATACACTCCAAGATATCCCCAGCTGCCTTATGCGATCCTCGGGATACTGACTATGTAACCCTAGATGCCCTACCTGGTGTGTATACAATCCAAGGGGTTTAACTTGTAGAGGAAACCAAATCACAATTACATTCACCTAGCCCTATGGTAGAACACAACTTACGATCTCGATTCACCTAGCCCTACGGGACAACCCAATGGGCACTCTATGCACTTTGATCTAAATGATCTGTATGAAAACACAGTGGACCCCCAAGTGTTCATTGATTTGGAAAGGCCCTTTACTCAAGAAGAAATTGATGTTGTGGTGAAAAATCTTCCAACAGATAAATCACCAGGCCTTGATGGTTTTAATAATGAGTTTATCAAAAGTTGCTGGGATATCATCAAGGCAGATATTACTAACCTTATCATGGCCTTTCATGCTGGCAATGTAAATCTTGAAAGCATCAACACATCATTCATCACTCTGATCCCCAAAAAAGAAGTGCCACTTTCTCCAAATGACTTCAGGCCAATTTCTTTGCTCAATGGAGTGCTTAAGATCATTACAAAACTGTTGGCCAATAGATTGCAAAGAGTATCCTACAAATGGTGTACATTAATCAATATGGCTTCCTCAAAGACAGAGTGATTCAATATTGTCTAGGATGGGCATATGAGTATATTCACCAATGTCACAAGTCTAGGGAGGAAATGCTAGTAATTAAACTAGACTTTGAAAAGGCTTTTGTCACAATTGAGCATAAAGCAATCATTGATATTTTTAGAGCAAAAGGTTTGGAGAAAGATGTATTTCATGGATGCAATTATTATTCCCATCTGCATCATCATCTATGATGTTAAATGGAGTACCTGGGAAAAAATTCTACATCAGAAGAGGAGTGAGACAAGGGGACCCTTACTCCCCCTTAATATTTGTGCTTGCTGCTGATTTGCTTCAATCTATTCTCAACAAAGCCATGAGATCAAACCTTATCACTCCACCACTTCAAGTTAACTCTTGCCCTGACTTCCCAATAGTACAATATGCAGATGACACTCTGGTAATTATGAAAGCAAATGCTAGACGACTCATCTGCCTGAAAGCACTCCTAAATACTTTTGCATCAACAACTGGGCTCAAAGTCAATCATGGGAAATCAATTATGGTTCCATTGAACATTGCTAAAGAAAGAGTATACCTTTATACAAACACACTTCAGTGTGCCAGAGGACATTTCCCTTTTACTTATCTGGGGCTACCATTGGAATTATATAAACCAACTATGGAACAATGTTTACCTCTTGTTAATAGGATTGCTAAGAGATTGGCGGGTATATCTATTTTCATGACTCAAGCAGGAAAGTTGCGACTGGTCAAATCAGTGCTTGCATCACTTTCAGTCTTCTTCATGTGCTGCCTGGACATACCTATCACCATTAAGAAACAGATAATAAAATATTTGAGACATTGTCTTTGGATAAGCCCTAATATGGAGGATCGCAGACTAGCTCTGGTGGCTTGGCACACAGTTTGCAGACCCAAAAATCAAGGAGGTTTGGGAGTCTTGGATATTTACACACACAACAAAACTCTTCTCATGAAAAACATGCACAAGTTCTTCAATAGACATGACATTCCTTGGGTCAATCTAATTTGGGAGACTTATTACAGTGATGGGAAATTGCCAGGAGACTACATGATAGGCTCTTTCTGGTGGAAATCAAACTTGGCTCTCATTGATCAGTACAAAGCTATTGCTAGAGCCAATGTGGGATATGGTAAAAGGGCATTCTTTTGGGATGATTTGTGGCATCAAACAATACTCAAGCATAAATTCCATCACTTGTACTCATTTTCAAAAATCCACAACTCAATATACAGGAAGTGGTTCATACCGAATACCTCCAGGACATATTCTATTTGCCATTGACAACACAAGCTTATGAAGAATTTCTACAAATGGAAGATATTTGCATCTCTCTTAGACAATCTAAATTCTTGGACTCATTAGACACATGGAGCTACATTTGGGGAAATGAATTCTATTCATCCATCAAAGCACATAAGGTCTTCATTGGACACAAGCAAACACCTCCACATTTCAACTGGATTTGGAAGAGCTCATCTCAGCCCAAACATAAAGTTTTTTTTCTGGAAATTTCTCCATGATAGAGTCAACACAAGAAATCTGCTTAGGAGAAAGAGTTTTGTGCTAGAGGCATATAACTGTGCAATAAGAGGCTGTCAACAGGAAGAAACATTACATCATCTCTTTTGGGGCTCCCCCTTTGTGCAACAATGCTGGGATTTTATCTGTCCAACAAGAACACCAAATTTATCAGTGCTAGAAGCATGTCAAGATCTGAAGGATAAGCTCAACTACCCATTCTATATGGAGATCATCATTCTTGGGTCATGGGCCATTTGGATAACCAGAAATAATAAGATTTTTGATAATATTAAACCATCATTCCAAGGATGGAAATTCATATTCCTGGAGGAACTCAACCTACTCAAATACAGAATGAAGCAGAAGCATGAGAGCCAATTCTCTGTTTGGCTGGAAGCCCTATTGTAATTTTCTCAGTAGCTTTTCTTTTCTTCCTAGTTTCTCTCTTTAGTTCTTTAGCCTTTTTTTCTTTGTCATTTCTTGTATTTCTCTCTTAGTTTTCTGTTTCTTTTTTTAGGGCTTACCTCTAGCCTTACAGACTACTCTTGTACTTTGTTCTATTTATTTATAAAAATTGCAGTGGGGTTTTTACCCTACTGTTTATAGTCCAAAAAACACGTACGATCTCAAGGTAGATCATTTTTTGTACTTTATACATCTCCATCAACATAAATAAGAGCAGAAAGCAGGGTTTTACCTCCATCAAGTGGGCCCATACCTGGGTAAACATTGTCTCCCTCGTTCTTGTTACCATCGATCCGAGATCCACAACTCAAGACCCCCTACCCCGAGGTCCGTTGGATTTCACACCAACAACCAGCGGATCAGAACAGCTACCGTCGTCGTTGAAGAGTAGCGTAGCTCGGAAGGATCCAACATGAAGACACACAAACGTAGACGAACTACGACTAGATCCGAGCAAATCCGCCAAGGATAGATTCTCCGGAGCGCACCTTCAGACGCCAACCGACGATGCTAGATGCATCATCGGAGCGCACCTTTTGGATCGTGGGGCTGTTACTTGGACGTGGGGTTTTCTCCACGTCCTACCCGACTCGCATTATATAGTCAGGCAGACGTCTAACCTAGCCACCGCCGAATCGTATGGTTTTGCACCACTGTTCCAGAGTATTGCGCCGCCATGCTAGTCTTCTCCATCCCTCCTTCCGGTGTGCAGCGCGAGAAGGAACGGCAGGCCTCCAAAACCCCACCTCTCGTGATCTTGTACGGGAGAGGGGCAATCAGGTTGTTGGGGAGCGCACTCGTGCGACTGCTGGCAGTGACGACTTCGCTAACGACGAATTCTTCCTTGAACTCGACAACCTCATCCTCAACGACATGGGTGACAACATCAACGCCGGCGGTGCTGCTCTCGCTGCATCGTATGTGATTCTATCTTTCTTGTTCGAGATCATGGTAGAATTCATGTTTCTAGGATGTGCCCTAGATGTGATCGGTTCATCTACTATGCTAGTTCGCATGATTAGTCTAATATCTACTATTGTTGTCATGATTTATTTTCTGTTTATTCGGATTAAATCTCGTAGTAATTTCCTCATATTTCCAACACCCGAGCCCGTTGGACACTGAGCATCACCTCCTTTATCTCTGCCCAGAACTCTTCCCGGTCCATCGCGCCATCGCCGTCATGGTCGAAGCGCGCAAACAGGCCACGGTAGAGCTTCGCGAGCTCGTCGGGACCAACGATACCGGCCTGGTCAACACCGAAGTGCTTCTCGAGGACCCAGAGGCTCATCAGCTCCCCAGCCATCCAGGTAGGAGAGGAGGCCGTCGTGGTCAGCATCGAGCGCCGCGAAGCAGCCGTCGACAGAGGCGTTGAGGGCGCCCTCGTCCTCCACGAAGCTCTGCACCGTCCTCCCGTCCAGGATCTCCACGCTCATCTTGAATTTGAAAGGAATCTCTCTAGTGCTGCTGATGCTAGTTTCGGGTGTTTTTGTGTTGTGTGTTGTGAACTTGTGATCTCGGCTGGTTTGTGGACATGGGGAAGTACTGCTAGTAGTATTTATAGACAGCGCTGCTTCAGTTGAAGTAGTAGTGCTACTGTAGGAGGAGGATTTGTAGGGGCGACACCGGGGTGCCCCAACCTTAGCCGCCACAGGCCGCAACCACCACAACCACGCTGCCGCCGGCGGCGGCGAAGGAGGCGCCTCAAAGTAGGTGACGTGTTCCCCTCCAATTCCAAAGTTGTTCAATGCGTGCTTCGCCCCTCCTTGATCCCATCTCCACTGAAGCTCGCCCTTCACGCGCGTGGGCTAGTCCTCCCACCGGCGGCCGGCTAGATCTGCGCGGCTCTGACACTCACATGCCCCCAGCCACCCCCCTCGCCGCATCAACCATGGTGGCCGCCATTGGGCCTCCTCCCCATGCTCAGTTTGTGTCTTGCACAAGGACGGCGGGTGTGGGGTTGGCTAGCGACTGCATGTGCTAGCGTGGGCTAGGCCCTGCTGGAGGCTGAGGGGGCATGCGGCATGATGGAGGCCGCGCCGGAGCTGCATATGGGGTGGTTTGATCTTGATCCTGCGCCCTGCTTGATTTCGCCGTCCCATCGGAGCTAGCGCCGGATGGGTCGTAGTCGCCGTGTCCGCAATGATAGGAGGTGCTTGGGTTGTCTGCTCCTGTTGGGTTTTGGCATGATGTCGCCACTGCCATGGCCTTGGTAGCAGATTTGGCGACTCCATAATCTACGTCACTCTGGTCTGCGATGGCGGACATTCTGCGGATTGCGGCATCCATCGAAAGGTCTTTCTGAGGGTCCTCTCCCTAGATCCGGTGGTCGACACGAAGTTGCAAATTATGGGCAACGACTTGATGCAAATGATGGTTGTGCAGTGACAGCGGTCACACATCGTATGTAGCTACTGGGTCGTGGAAAAGAGGTGGCGACAACACGTAAGTGACGTTGATGACAGTGAGCTCCGGGGTGAAGCCTAGGTCTGACCTTCTGTCAGTTATACCTAGCAATGACGAGGTTTTTACATCGTTACCTTGTTGAAGGCATTGCTCGGATTGGTTCTTCAGGGTGAAAACCTAGATTCTGGCCATCGATGGTTGGATCCGGTGACGGCGACGATTGAGCGCCACTCCCTTCTTAAAGGCGTTGCTGCTGAAGAATTTCATCGTCCGTGTGGTGTCATGAGATGGTCGGTGTGGATATGGTCTTTGTTGTAATTTGCCGATCACGGTTCATATCGCTTTGGGGTTCCTTTTCCTTTTTTCCTTGCCCATGCATAGCTTCGGCCTTACATGACTTTGCTATTCGTCGACGAGTTTTTGTGTGCGTGTGTTGGTGTTGGATGTGTGCATCTTAGCTATGCAGAGGAAAGGTGTGTGCTCATTGTGTTTGTATCCTCTTGATGCTTCATATTGAGTTAATAAAATCCACCCTTTATCGGAAAAAAACGAGGAGGATTTGTGGTCTATGGGGACATCTACACCCTATATGGGAAAAAATTAGTAATTCAACAAAAAGTCAAAAAATCCTGATAATATTTTTGAAATAAGTTTGACCTTCTATTATACTCGTGAGAAAAAGTCCACAAAAGGAAAATATCCCTTTGACTTCTTTTAAAAAAAGACACATTTTTAGCTAAAATAGTGTGAATAGTGATCTATAGTACTCCCTCCGTCCCAAAATAAGTGACGCAAAAGTGACTCAAATTTGCACTAACTTTAGTGCAAATTTGAGTCACTTTTGCGTCACTTATTTTGGGACGGAGGGAGTAGCAAATAAATTTTGTCTTTTTTGCCGTGTGGTCAACTTTTGTCTTTTTTAAAAAAAAATTACATACTAATGCAGAAGTAAGTCAAGTGTTTTGTCAAAATAGTTCTTACCTATTTTGACTTTTTAGTAAAATGTTTTAAAAAGATATCCATATAAGATGCATATACAACTAGGAACACAAGTACGTCTTTGCCTTGCCCACTGGAACTAACTGGGTTCATGCTAACTGCGGTGTTGGGTGGTCTCACCGCGTCGCCCAACGGTTTTGAGTTTCGACAGCAACGGCGGCGGCGGCGAGTTCTAATACACGGGGAGAGTAAATTGCTCAAAGCCATCACATTTGTGACTAGGGTACTCCAAAACTACCACTTTTGCCAAAAATCACAAAAACCACTAATTCAGTGGCAAGTGAGTAACGCATTGCACTAAATGAGCTATGAGCCACGACTAATGGGAAACTGACAACGCTGGCCCACTTGTCGGGTCTACGTGGCAAATCTACATGGACAATACGCTGACGTGGCCAAGGGTCCCACATGTCAGACCCACACCACTTTCTTCCTGCTTCTATATCTCTTCCCATCTCTCCTCCCCGTTGACTCCGGCCCTGCCGCGGCGGCGACAACCCCGACCACACCGTGTTGTAGTCGCAGGCGGGCCACGCGGAGGTGCGGACGCGGGGCAACGGCGCTGCAGTCGCAGGCGAGGACGCGGGGCAGCGGCGCTGCAAGCATGGCACGACGACGGCGTTCCAGACGCAAGCCGGGCGACGACGCTGCAGGCGAGGACGCGGGGCGGTGGCACGCAGGCGCAAGCGCGACGACGGCGGTGCAGTCGCAGGCGGGACAACGCGCATGCGTGGACACGGGGCAGCGGCGCTGCAAGCATGGCCACGATGGCGGCGTGCCAGATGCAAGCGGGGCGGCCGCGCTGTAGGTAAGGACGTGGGGCGGTGGCGCACACAGCGGCGCTGCAGTCGCAGGCGGGGCGACGCGCACGCGCAGACAAGGATGTGCGCGTGGCACGGCCGCCGGCGGCAGGCCCTCCCAGCGGCTCCTCCCTTTCCTCCCGAAGACTCAACGCGCTTGTGCGCTTACCTTGGACCAACTGTGGGGGTAGATGACATCTGGCTGACAGGTGGGCCCCTTGTCCACCTCAGCAAGTCAAACAACGACGGTTTAGTCTTCGCCACATCAGCCCACATAGACGGGTCCCACCCGTTAGTTTTGCTGTTAGACGCAGCTCGATTTCGAATCAGTGCAATCTGTACTCACATGCCGCAGAGTTGATGGTCTTTTGTAATTTTCGGCAAAAACGATAGTTTTTTAGTACGCTAGCCATAAATGTGGTGACTTTAAGCAATTACTCACGCGTGGACGGTGTGGACAGCGGTGCGCGCGCTCTCGAAAGACCTCCAAGCAAAAGGCCGTGCTGCGTTGACTACCAAGCGAGACCTTATCGTTCAAAGAGTGGCGATGTCGACGCACGCGCGCCGGGCGCCCATAGAGCCTGAACACCTCCTGTTCTTTTCTTTCACCGACGGTCGACCTGCAGGTTTGAGACGAGCAGCAGCTGGGTTTTGGATGGTGCGCGTGCTCAACAGGTGCCTTGCCAATTGATTAACAAATGTATCTCACGCTTGTGCCACGATGGTTTTCGGTGTGCCGACACTGCGATACCACGCCGGCCACCGGTTTCTATCATCGATTGGTGGCTACAAATTTGGAGAATCTTCTCCTCTCGTTTCCGTGCTCTCAGAGCGACACCGGCCGATTCATAAAAAATAGAGGATTAAACGTGGAGTTAGCAGTGCTCCACTCAGTAGGGATAACGTCTTGGAGTCCAAGCCATTGGACAATGTCGCACCACACCCTTACAGAAAAACGACAGTGACAAAGAAGATGTGTGGTGGATTCTCCGGTTTGCTTACAGAGGGGACAGAGACCACAGTTCGGCCATCCACGACGCTCGAGTCTATCATTAGTCCAAACTCTATTTTGCATCACGAGCCAGGCGAAAATTTTGCATTTCGACGACGCTCAAGATTTTCAAACAGTGACATGCATGAGCGAGCGTGTGTGTCCTTCAAATTGCGCATTGTAGGCCGACTTAGCTGAGTAGGTGCCCTCCATAGTGAATTTCCAAGTAATCCTATAAGGGGCATCAACAACAAGACTGGTGGCTCCGGATCGCCCAATCGAGGGCCCCTTCTGTGGTCAGCGATGACCTTCTTTTGGATGCTCTTCTCTTGGGAGATTAGGAAGGAACACAACGCGAGAGTCTTCCGCAACTCGACGACCCCCACCGCGGTGCTAGTGCAAAACATTAAGGAGGAAGTTAGATTATGGGTGATGGCGAAGCGAAAAACTTGACGTTGTAATGCCGCGACAGTGATGGACTTTTTTTTACCCTCTCTAGGGATCCTTGTCTTAAACCCTCTTCTTTATTAATGAAAATGGCAAGCCTTTCGCCTTGTTCCAAAAAAAACGTGGACTGGAGAAAATTTAGTCCACTAAATTTTGGTCGGACCTAAACGAACTTCTAAATTTAGTGAAGTACTCCCTCTGTAAACTAATATAAGAGCGTTTAGATTACTAAATTAGTGATCTAAATGCTTTTATATTAGTTTACGGAGGGAGTAAATTTTTGTCAAATTCTTTTCATTTTTGGCCTCCGAAATAAACATGACTACATATTAGCACACATATAAAAATTTAAAAATCAAACATAATAAATAAGTTTCACACAATTCAGAAATAATATAAATTTGTAGTTTACAAATCACATTATTCATATTCAAACACACCGAATGGTTCAAATGAAGTACATATCATGATAAAATCACAACTACAATGTCCGGAGATGTCACTGATGCTCAATAAGATTATGTTGGAGCTGGTTACGAACTTCTAGGCTCTCGATCCTCCGATGCACTTCAAGTAACGCCTGAATCTTATTTGGATCAAATTATGGATCCTCTATCATCTTTAATGATCATGTTATGCAAGATGATGAAACAAGTCATGATTTGACATAGAACCTTGGAGTTTCAATATTTGGCAGGGCCACAAATGATTGCAAAGCGCTTCTGAAGCACACCAATATCTCTCTCTGCATCCTTTCTACCCGGCCTCCTCCGTTCCTAAATATAAGCCTTTTTGTGATTCAAATACGGACCACATACGGAGCAAAATGAGTGAATCTAAACTCAAAAATATGTCTATACATCCATATGTAGTCCGTGTTGAAATATCTAAAAAGACTTATATTTAGAAACGGGGGGGGGGGGGGGGAGGGGAGTAGTATACTCCTGACTTGTTGCAAAGTGAGAACTTTTGTTACCTTTTGATCCGGAATAGTTTTGACGAATGTGGCCCATGGAGGAGCTGTCATCCGCAAGGTAGTAGCCCATCGTGTACTCATGGCCATTGACCGTATAGTTGCAAGGAGGAGCATCTCCTAGAAAAATCCTAGCAAACAATGGCGATCTCGAAAGCACATTCAATTCATTGTGTGAGCTAGGCAATCCAAAGAATGAACGTCAAATCCATATATCCTCGGATGAAACAATCTTAAGAATGATTGTAGGATTGTTGCATTGGCCTTTGTACTGGCCTTTTCACCTTGCAGGGTAATTCTTTCACGTCTAGTACATAGAGTCAACTAATCCAAGCATCCTTGGCCATCCTTTTGCTTCACTCGCTATTATAAGCCTTTGGGTGTTTTCCTCGTTGGGTGCTCTCGAGTACTCCGACCCAAAGACGTCAATCACTGTTGTTGGAGATGTCATTGATGACCTTGCTAGATTAGTTTCTCATGCCAGCGCCACCACCATTTTTCCTTCTCACGCGGATGGACCCCTATATTCTGTTTTTTATACCAGCTTCCGATGAGTTTTTTTTTCTTCTGATTTTTTCCTTCTCACGACGTCCCATACAACCGCAACCGCTCGTATGGACGGTTGTATGGCATGCAAACCGAGGCCTTTGATACATCTGGACAACCTTTATAAAGGTCCCGACGCCAAATGAGTGACAGAACATCGCAGAACAAACCGCACTTCGTCATCTTCACAAAAGCCATTTCCATCAACCCTAGCCGCCGCCATTTTCCCATCTCCATAGCCACAACTTTCATCACTATCATACTTCTCAACCATCTAGTCATACTTGTAATCGTGTATCACATACGACATCCATCGTAAGACATATTATCAATCAATCAATCAATCTTCATGATGAATTCTTCGCATGATGTGATCTCCATATGTGACTAGTTCGGTAAAGTCATGGATTGAGGCAAATGCCTTGCAACCCGATGTGTTTGTGGATCGATGAAAGTACTTTGAATTAACGTCATGAATGTGTAGCATAAAGTTGCTCCGTAGTTGTCTCGTCTCGTTCATGTTCTTCATCCCTACAGGTACTCAGGATCGTGGAGAGCGAGTCACGGAGAGGCTAAGGGCAGGGAGGCCCATGAAGTGTTACTTTTGAGCACCAGTGATAGAAAGATTTGGAACTCAATAAGTCCCGAACATTCGGGATTTAGGCATGCTAATCCAAATTCTTTTCATGGCAACTTTAATTAAGGCGATGGTGGCAAAACATGGCAATTTTCTGACGAAAAATCGAACTGGAACAAAGTTGCCATGTGTTAACAACTAAAGTTGCCACCTCGCGGCATCTAAAGTTGCCATCAAAAAACTTTCGGGATCACATGTTTAAAATCTGAACGTTCGGGATTTATCCATTCTGAAAGATTTAGTACGGTAATACGGATCCTTTCCTTGGGGATTCAAGAGGTGTAGTCATTAAATGCCCAATACTTTTGACCATTTATTGCTATCTTAATTATCGGGGAAACTCTTTGCGACGTAGGGCCTTCAGTTAGACAACTAACTCCAGATGCAGGCAGGGACGGAGCCAGAAAACAGAGATAGGGGGGCAAGAACTAGAAGTGTAAAAATCATATGATAGATATAGATAGATACATAATATAGTACATATTTGAAGACCCAAGGTCGATTTCATATGTGTTGTGTTCACCCAGCTAACCAACGGAATGCCAAAATTTTGGTGGAGGAAAGCACCACCAACGCCTCGTTAAAAAAATTGGTATTGTAAACGGGATGAGAGCCGTGAAGACCCAAATAATTCGATCACAACCAAACAGTGGCTATCAAACTCATCAACACCAAATATTTGGCAGGGCACTTCGGGGCTCTTATCCAAACATGCGCTAGATAATCAAATATTACATAGCCATTGATTGAAAATTTGATTTGTGAGACAATATCAAAGATCAAAATTTTCTAGCTAATTGTTAATGTGTCTGTAGTTTTACGACTACACTTCTATGATTCGAAAGACGTGAACGAATCTGATGATAAAAAAAAACTAACCATTTTTGTCATTTGGTCGAGCTCATCCGTGTGGCCGTCCAGCCAGAATGCACCGTAGATCAACAGGAGGCGCTTGCGTATCCCTTCCTTTCTCGACATAGAGATTCGATAGACGATCTAGCAGACGGTTGGCGGCCGTCCTTTTATTTATTCCCTGGAATTTGGGCCTTTTGCATGCAAATACTTGGAAAGAGTACATGGGCCCTAGCTAAGGGAGCCCATAGGGGGGCGAAGCAAGTCACAGGCAGTTATAGCGAGAAAAATTAGGAAGAAAACTGATCGCTATCAAGGGGGCGATGCGATCGTCAGGGGGGTCTCGCCCCCCCTCGTCCCCCCTTGAATCCGTCCCTGGATGCAGGACACGTGCTGGTTAAAACGTAATTTGGACACCCCCTC
>LR738713.1:560459273-560499750 GCA_902687465.1 Secale cereale | reverse complement strand
CCCACACAGACTTTGATATGTAGCAAGCACATCTTGATGGATGACTTTTAGAGCACAAATTAACATCATGATGATGCTGACACAAATATATGGTTGTAAGCATAAGTCCCTATACCCATGTCTATTATAAGTGTTTTTAGTGTCACCTTGATTTACGATCCTATCAAAAGTTGGAAATTAATTCTCTTGCAAAAGCTTGTTACAAACCCTTGCTTAAAGGGCACCGTCCTTTCGTGGGTTCGATAATTCGATAACTCAGGGCTACCTCTCGGGGGAAAGGCGAGAATCATTTCTGCTCCTTTACCGGATTACTAAAGGGGCTAATCAATAGCCAGGCTAAGTTATAAATTCTCCGGCACTTGACCAAATTGGTGTGCCGAAAGATATAGAGAGGAAGATGGGTAGGGCTGGAAATACAAACTACCGCATGCGGACTACTCCCTAATGATGTTGGCCAAGCCCAAATTACTAGCTTGCGCCCATAGCCGAGCTTCATCCTTGATGAGCTATAGGAGATGACGCGAAGGAGTAACAGGTACCTTTTCGCCTGAAGTGCGCAAAGTGTCTATGTTTTTCTTCTCCCTTTTTACTTTTCTTTTTCTTTTTTACCTTAAGTTTTTCAGTGTATACTTTTTTAGATTTTTAATTACCCATTATGTTTTAAAAAATCCTTTCATTTCTAGGAAATATACATGAATATATATTTTCAAATTGTGTGAACATATATTTAGAGGTGCAAAAAGTAACAATTAAAACCTATCCATGTTTTAGTTTTGTCGATTTTTTTCCCTTGAAAACCACCTCATGTACTGCACGCCTTACTGGCTTACCCAATTAAATCATGTTTTTTGGTAAGTCGATATGTACTATTCAGTTTGTAGCTCAAGTACAATTTTTGTATAACCATATTAACAGTGGAATAGCATGTAAATCACTTTGATTGCATACAAAGTATTTGTAGCCTCGTTGTAATGCACTGTGAATTATCTAATTCCTCTCTTTAAATACAGTAATATGCAAGGTTTCATTATATGTCCTTTATTTCTTCCTCCCATCCAACCCACTTCCGTTGTCGGGTTTCTGATGAAAACTGCCTCACTTGCCCCACGTCTTATTGTCTTAAAAAAATATTTTCTTTGAAAAGTCATTAAGTGTTGATTCAATTGGTAGCTGAAGTTCATTTTTATGAATCATTTTATTATTAATGTGATCACCTTAAAAAAATATTTTCTTTGAAAAGTCATTAAGTGTTGATTCAATTGGTAGCTAAAGTTCATTTTTATGAATCGTTTTATTATTAATGTGATCACAATTTAGAAACATTATAACTGTGCAGTTTTCCAGCCCTCTCGGGCTATTCGCGGTTGTACCCATCAGATCCTCGGTTTTGGTCCTTCTCGGCCGTCCGATTACCTCTAAACTCCATGTACACGGTTCGTTCGCTACGACTGAGCGCTGTCTTTGACGGGCCGCTGCTCCTGTGACAATTTCGAAAGCCTGTTGTAAAATTGGGCCTAATGGGCTTTGACGCAGCCAAGTCTACGCAGCGCTGTCCTTTGTTCGCACGGACGCAGCCGTTGCCTGCCGGCAGACGCTGGGCAGGAGTGAAGGCGACCGTGTTGGGTCAGATCGACGCGACTAACGGCTTCTCATGGCTATCGCGCTTCCGGTCTCATCGACATGGCGCTCCTCGCCGGGCGACCCGACGGCTTCCTGACCGGTGACGCCACGCGGTGGTGGCCCCTACGGCGAAGAACCGATGTCGATTGAAATTCACTCTCCATCAATTCATTGAGGTTTTAATCAGGACTGATTAATGTCAATCGATGAGCCGGCCGAACTGAAGATTATTGCAGGTCAGTTACCAATGCCGGTTCATGTTTTTTACTTTAATTCTCGCGTGCTCATATATCTCCACTTGTCGCTGCTCCTTTCCCACTCCCCTCACTTTTGAAAACCATTCGCCTGCAACCGTGGGTGATGGTTCATTTCTACAACTCCTCTTACCCTGATTCTTCATCCAATCCAATTTTAGAATTTCATTTTACTCATACTGTTCTTTGTACTCACAAACTATGCAGGTTCTCTAGGTTTACCAGCTGATACTCTCCTCTGCAACGTTTCTCCCATGTTCAATTCTGCAAGTGGATTTCTCAAGGTGTTGCACCTTTCTGGGACAACTCCCCTTTGGATTCAGTTGTTTAAATTGCTTGATCAAACAGGCACAAATTGCTTTTTGGTGGAAGTTACACACTGGCTCATGGAGGTGTGGCACAAGTATCATTAATGTGGACAGTGCGGAGCAGCATTGGTTCCTCCATCGCCTATTTTCTCCTCTCCACAAGGATTCCCTTAGGTAAGAACTCCCAAGAATGAAATCCTATTTCTAGAGCATTACAATACATTCTACTTCTGATAACCACTATTGTTTCCTAGAGTCCCGCTTTGGTACAACCCCCCCCCCCCTCCTAAAACGTATATAGGGTAGTATGGACTTTTCGTAAATTATACCCACATTTGTATGTATGACAAGTCACCAGCTGGTACGTACATGCCCTATTTTTTTTACCGAATACGCCAAAGTTGCCTACCCCTCCGCGGTCGGCCCATCTGCACCTTTTATTTTTCAAAAAAGGGTGCTCAAACCATGAATCGAGCTCACAACCTCTGGGTTATGTACAATGAACCAACCAACCAGACACTTCTCATGTTTTGTTTGGTTATCTTTTTTTTCTATTCTTCAATTAAATAACGATACGTGAACCTGCGTGGTTCTTTTATTTCAGTTTTGTATTGGCCGGGTTTTTCTTCTGATTTTTTGTTTTTACTTGTTCTTAATTAATTTTATTTTCTTTTCTAAAAATCATGAACTTTTTAAAAAAAACATTGAATTTTTTCCAAATCCATAATCTTTCTACAAATGCGGACAAGTGTTCCATATCCATTTTTCAAACTCATGAACTTTTTTTAAAGGCCTCAACTTTATTTTTTCTTTTTACAAATGCAAGAAAGTTTTCAAATCCAGTTTTCAACTTTTGGATTTTTTTTTTCAAAATCGTGAGTTTTTTTTCAAAGGCCTAAGATTTTTTTCTCGAACAGACACTCTATGTTCGAGAGCATGTCTATCATGCTCATGCCCACCTGGTGGTAAAAGTTGGGGACATTTCAAGGATGTCCACAAGAAACCAGGAGAGTGTACGGCTAGGGAGAAGGGTTCATTTGACAACACGTAGTTTTTCGAAATTCTTGAAATTGCCCCATTGTTTTCATGGTCTTGTATAACTAATTCAAGGCACCATGTCAAGTTGGTTTGCTTTTCTACAAAATTGGCACTGGCAGAACTGAAATTGCATAAATTCAAATTAACTTGGCCGGATAATTTTATCCTAATAGCAAATATTACCGATTCATTAAGATAATGGTTTAGCTATATGGATTTTTAAAGAAGTTACTTTTTTCGTAACAATTTTGTAAAACACGGAGGTTTGTAAAAAAAGATCTACCTATTCAGAACTTTGTTTTAAAATTGTGAATCATTTCGTATTATTCTACCTATACAAAAATTCGTAGATTTTCAAAAACAAAGTTGCCAAGCAATTCAAGAAATTGAAAAAGACTTACATATTAGAGAAAAGTTTATGAATTCATTTTCCGTTTTGAAAAGTTCATGCATGTCAAAAGAAGAAAAAGGAAATAAAAAAAAGAACAATATAAATTAGGGTAAAACCCGGTTTAACAGTAGAAAAAAACAGCCTATAATTTCACAGTTATATTTGCCACATAACCAAAAAAGAAAAGCAAATTGACACAATGAGTAACCTGTCTGGGTTGGTTAACAAAACTTGATGATAACCTTGAGGTTGACGGTTCAAATCTCCAATGATGCATATTTTTTAAAAATTAAAAGGAAAGAGAAGTAAAAGCTGAGGGTATCAAATACTGTTCGGTATGGCAGCCTGCCGTGTACACGTATTTTCTAAAAAGACCATCATGCCCTTTATTATGAAAGGGTAAGAGGCGATTTCCATCGTTGATGTGTTTAGGGGGGTTGTACCGAAGAAGAAGTATGTTTCCTAATAGTTGCAATTCAGAGATAACGAGTTAATAAAGGGACATATAATGTACAAATTTATGCCCATCGTGAGCTGCTTGACATATGAGATATGATGCCATTTTTTGTTGCCTATGTTCTTTGGCTATTGGGATGCACAAGCTTTTAGGTATCCTAGCATTGAACTTTGCACAGTAGCTACTGCTACTACTTCTGGTGATGTGCGTGTTCCTTGATGGTTCAGAATGATGCTCCCGGTCAATGTAGGATTAGGAAAAAACCATTACTTCATTTCAAATAATTCAGGCAATATACTCAAGATGAAATGCAAGCAGAATTTATTATGTAATTGATAGGAAAGGGACGTCCTATACTCGCTGACGTTCTGTAGGGTGCAACGAGTGGATGAATTCACCCATAAGACACATCAACGATTGTGTATCTTCCTGTCCTCTACTCGCCAGTGTTTTGTGGTGGTAATGGTATGCAGATGCCACACCTTCACCCCAGCCTGCTGCCCTGTGCCTCAAGTCATGCAATCACTCTGACTCCATAGCGTTCGAACTCAAGTTAATGTCATGTAGATTTAATGTCACGATTGAGGTGGATTACTTAGGAACCTGGCTATTCTAAGCAAGGTAATACAAGAGGTTATCCCCTTTCTCAGCCTCACCATGTGGAGGGTGATTTCTTTAAGTCAGTTGCTTGGTCGGTGAAGCTGCCAATGGCAGTCGCCTTAGGTAGAGCTTCAACCCTTACAGGCTGAAACAATGATGAATCACAATATACATTTACTGAGAATGAGAGAATAATGTTTTTTGTTTCTGTTTCCTTTTCTTGCTCAGTTCAGTTAGTTCCTCCTATTCCATGTAAAATGGTAAAACAGTATTTAAGACCCAATGAAAAAAAATTGTAGTAACATTGGAATTTATATAAATAAACTACTTTTTGTTCTTGTGTGTAATAATCAAGATTCTAGATCGATTTTCTTACATATATAGTATATGATTATACTTCTCCTGTCCATAATTATAGACGTATTTGTGCAGTGTTTCTGGAGCCTATTTGAGGTCTGCATTTTCTGTAGTTTGCCCTATTCTGCCATACAATTTTTCGTCGTTATGCATTGCAATCTTATACTCCCTCCGTCCCAAAATAAGTGACTAACGTCGAGTCACTTATTTTGGGACGGAGGAAGTATTATACTGCCTTTTTCCATCGTTATGCATTGCAATCTTATATTATTTAATTCCATGTTCGTATGCAACTGCAAACGAGCTTGTATGCTTGAACCAAACTGTCCCCAGACAACCTTTTTTTTACCACGGATAGAATTGCTTATGGCGCTGCCATATTTATATGTAAGCTTATGTTACCATGGAAGTTGTAATGTTGCCCCAAGTGAAGATGATTTAGATACCATTATTTTGAAAAACTAAGAGAAGTACAGTTATAGGAAAGCATCAGATTTCAAAACAATGCAAGCAAATGTATACAGACGATGTTATATACTTAACAACTATGAGTCAAAATAGACGGGCGCAGCAACGCGCCATGAATGATCTAGTGAAGAAAAAGATTGAGAGCATCTCCAGGAGACCTCCTATTCCCCATACAAACACGTACAATGAAAGTTGAGGTAACAATTTGCTCGAGCAGTCTCCCTATTCCCAAAAAGAAATTTGGATCTCCCCTTAAAATCACACCATCTCTCTCAAATAGAGGGAGAGTTGCAACTCTCTTTATAAAATTATAACTCATGCCACATTGACAGCCCAACTGCGGCGCCGCTTGCCGCCGCCTGCCGCCCGGCTGCCGCGCCACACCACCGTGGTGTTGTGGCTCGCCGCCATCGTGTGCGGGTTGCCGGGTTGCTAGAGTCTATTCACCCCCCCCTCTAGACACATACTCTTCTCGATCCTTTGAAAAGTACAATTTTTGTATAACCCATATTAACAGTAGAATAGCATGTAAATCACTGTGATTGCATACAAAGTATTTGTAGCCTCGTTGTAATGCACTGTAAATTATCTAATTCCTCTCTTTAAATACAGTAATATGCAAGGTTTCATTTTATGTCCTTTATTTCTTCCTCCCATCCAACCCACTTCCTGATGAAAACTGCCTCACTTGCCCCACGTCTTATTGTCTTAAAAAATTATTTTCTTGGAAAAGTCATTAAGTGTTGATTCAATTGGTAGCTAAAGTTCATTTTTATGAATCATTTTATTATTAATGTGATCACAATGAAGAAAAAGATTGAGAGCATCTTCAGGAGACCTCCTATTCCCCATACAAACACGTACAATGAAAGTTGAGGTAACAATCTGCTCCAGCAGTCTCCCTATTCCCAAAAAGAAATTTGGATCCCCCCTTAAAATCACACCATCTCTCCCAAATAGAGGGGGAGTTGCAACTCTCTTTATAAATTTTTAACTCATGCCACATCAGTGTGCTGCCGCCATTGACAGCCCAACTGCTGCGCCGCGGCCTGTCGCCCGGCTGCCGCGCCACACCATCGTGGTGTTGTGGCTCGCCGCCATCGTGTGCGGGTTGCCGGAGCTCCGTCGATATCTTACATGGACGCATAAGAGAAAAAGAAGATAAATTAGTCACTGACAGGTGAGGCTCAGTGTAAAATATAGGGAGAGATTTATAGGGAAACTTCTACATACGCATGTCTTTCACATCCGATAAATTTATTAGGAGAGCCCCTAAACACACATATAGGAAGAGATTTTTCTTAGGAGAACATTGGAGATGCTCTGAGTTTTATTCTCAACTTTTTCTAAAAATATTTTGAATTGTTTACCACATGCGTCATCACGTGGTTTATTCCGTTCATTAGACTTACAAAAAAAGATACTTCCCCGTCTGTAAAGAAATGTAAGAGTGCTTAGTGATCTAAACGCTCTTATATTTCTTTATGTAGGAAGTACTAATTAGGTAAAAGAAAAAAGAGTATGTCATAGCCCTGCACGCCGAGGAGCTCGCCGTAGACCATGGCGAAGGCATGGCATGTCTTGCAAGGAAATTAATTAACTTCCATTCTCACGTTTCTCTCGCGTGTGGATCGGTGCAGCTGCTGAAAAAAAATGAAAATAAATAGCAAGACGTGGATGTCTGGCCTGCAAATCTTATGCTACGTGTTAACCATATTTCTCCGGATTCTACGTCAAGCCTCTCCCTTTCTCGTGTTCACTCCGTCGGTTCTCCGGTCATCAGTCGCCAATAATCACATGCCCAGGGACGTCTCCTGTTGCACTGCATGGAGCGTGAAAAAGACCACATCTGTTCTTTACAATTCACGGGCAGATTCATCGTTTTGCTGGTGTCTACACACCAATGCATGTACTCCTACAAAAACACCAATGCATTATGCATGTACTCCTACAAGATTTTGTCCGATCTTTTTTAATCTTCTAAAATACCCCCCTAAAAAAATAACTATAAACGTTTGCTGGTTCCTCACCTAACCATGGATTCTTGGAACAAAGCCATCAAATGCGATTTGGTGTGATGGGGATGGCCTAAAGAAATGTGATTCCAATCTCCTTTCTCCGGACTGCACAACCGATGTTGAATACTCAAGTTTGAGGTTGGTCAGAAGTGAGAAAGGATTAAACCTGAAGTTTCTGCAGGGACAAACAAAAAGATCGACCTTCCTCCTTATATTCCTTATAACATGCTTAACGTTAGCTTCTCAAGGTCATTAATTAACCACTGAAAACAACCTTCTCATTCTATGCCAAAAGAATGGTGAAACATGGTGTCCCTTCGATGTTATTGATGACTACTAGTACCACTGTACTAGTACAATCCTTAACGGAACCGCCAACGCTGAAGAACCGTGTCTATAGCTAAACTCATTAGGGAACTTTTTGTTTCGCAGGATTCTAAAAACGCACGAATAGAAAAAAAATATAGGATTGCACATCTCAATACCGTAGGATTTTGGTTTGTTTGATTGCATCATAGGAAAAAAGAACAAAGGATTTTTTTTCAAGAGCTTTGCATGGCAGGATTCTAAAAATGTAGGGATAGAAAGAAAAAAAGATAGGATTGCTCATCTCGATACTAGTAGGATTTTAGTTTGTTTGATTGCATCATAGAAAAAAACAAAAACAAATATTCAAGAGGTTTGAGTAGTAATATTTCTATTGAATGTAGTTCATATAGGATTTAATCTTATGAATCAAAGAACCAGCAAAGCAAATTCATAAGTATTCTGATCCCCCAAAATTCCTATGAAAATCCTTAGGACCATGGAGGCGTGGTGGATCCCGATCCTTGCCAACGGAAGGGCTCCATTTTTAGATATTTCTTCAAATTTTGTCAGGGTTCCTGCCCTGGTCAGGAAGACGAGATGGGGACGGCTACCTGAGGATGGAATAAGGGGAGTACTCCCCGCCTAGCCCATGTCTTGGTGGTGCATCTAGCATCCCCGATGGGTGTGTGCAGATGTGTGTCTAGTGAATTTGTCTTTGGTGGATCCGCTCGGATTTTCTCATCGTTCGTCTACGTTTGTGTTGTTTAGGTTGGATCCTTTCGATTTACGCTACTCTTTATCGACGGTGTTCTGTTCTGGTGCGCTGGTCCTATGGGGTTTTAGCACGACGACTTCCCGATTGTCTACTACAACAAGTTTTGCACAACTCCGGCAAGGGAGGAGTGATGACAACGGTGTGCCTTCGACTCGCTTCAGTGCTTGTACTCGTTGCTAGATGGATGACGGATCTGAATGTAATTTTTATTATTTCCGATGTCCATTGTACTACCATGATTGAAGATGAATAAGAGGGTGTTTGTTTCCAGGGACTTATTGGTCTAGGGACTTAAATAAGTCCCTATAAATCCAATCTAAACCAAACAGGAGGGACTTATAGGGACTTAAAGTGAGTATTTGGGACTTATCAAATAAGACTCTCAAGGAGGGACTTATAGTTGTAATATGGTCTACTAGTACATGTTAAGTCTCATGAACCAAACAGGTAGGGGGGACTTATGACTTATAAGTTGGAACTAAAATAAGTTCTAGGACTTATGAACCAAACAGGGCCTAAATCAAAAGTTTTCAAAAAAAAAAAAGTGCCCTAAGTCAGTCTTAAGATTTACTCCACTTGTTACCCGCCGGACATTTTGTTCCTTAATAGAGATGTAGTACTGCCAGCCAACAAGAATCAATGTAGCTCCAATTAGAGGCACCGTATCAACATGCACAAAGCGGTTACAAGTATATATTGGAGATAATTTGACACAACTATGTGTACATGTTTCCTTGTGCACCTCGTACTTCTGATTTGTAAATCAATAGACCGTTGATATGGATATCAAAACCCTACGATGCTATCAAATCCATTGATGTAAAAGTCTATGAATGAATCCTGCACATGTTGCGAGATTGGGCATATGACGAAACGCTGCGAAATCTGATCTTGCTTCAGAGGCTAGCTGAGCAAGACAGCTCAAGAACGAAATTTCCTTTTCATGGATGATTAAGGAGCCGCGACCTACCAATGGACAGCTATTATTATACGCGTCACGCAATGGAAGATGCTTTAATCCCACCAGATACAATATGCATCAGCCGAGCCAAGTGGCCGCCCTCACCGACACTCCGAAAATCAGCAGCCCACCGGGTTGTCAGCCCATGCTACCAAGAATTGGGTAACACAAATATTCAGGGAAATATGATATCACATGAGATAAAATGCAAATTACCAATTCAAAATTACAAGTTCAGAAGAAAGACCTCCAGATTATTTGTTGGTGGTAGATTTGCGAGAGCCAACACAAAAGACAGGCTACAGGAGTAGCTTTTCAATGTGGTTCTTGTTCTATTCTCTTCAACTGTTTTGATTTGTTATGCTTTTATTTTGTTTTGGTCTGTCTGCTTTGTCATGCTTGGTCTTTTGGCTGGTTGTACTCTTTGTGCCTTCTTTCGCATTTGATTTAATATATGAAATGACGCGCTAGGCCGCCTGTTGGAGAGAGAGAGAGAGAGAGAAAAGGACAGACTATTGTTCAGATTGCATATCATCTTTATGTGAGTATGCGATGACATTGCGGAAGCTATTTAGTTCTAATCAATGTTTATTTCATTCTTTTTCTAGAAAGATCATCCTCATGGCAACATGTTAGCTGAATGCAATTTGTCACGGTCATTGGCCAAAGATTGGTGCTCGGTTCCTTTAGGGAAAATGGGTTGGGTGATAGTACTTTGAGTACCATGCAAGTTGGAAAAATCCTTATGGCAGAAAAGTAGCATTGGTTGTATTGTTATATTTGTAAACCACGTTATAGTTGTAACTTTGTACATAATCAACGACACTTATTTTGGGACGGAGGGAATATTAGATAAAAATAATTATGGGGGGGATGTAAGGCAATTTTCTAGTACATGCAAGGTCTACGCAGACTAAACTACTCATATGTACAGCGATTTCCTTTTAATTCAAGAGAGTACTGCTCCTACTGCAAATTTGGGTTATGTCCTCTGAAGTTCCGAACTTAGAATGCAATCCCGATACCTATTATCAGGAATCTTCTCTGAACTTTTTCTGCCTCTGCATGGCACATAGGGGTTAGGGCACACCATTACTTCTGGTCAACATAGGGGTCAGAAAAAAAGGAATAATTTATCCTACATGACATTTTCCTCGAAAACGATAACAATATGCAACAAAAATCTTTTGGGGCCCGATGAATCTCGTGTCAGACGGCGAGTAAAAAAAGTTTGCACTAGTCAATGGCACATCTTGTGGTTTTGCACATGATCCGTTAAACAAATGCACTAGTGTGCAACTTGAGTTTCAGAAGTCAAACTTCGGCAGGACAAACAAAACCGCTCCTCAACAAGGTAATGGCAGCCCCTGAAATGCAGTAACTGGCCTTGCAATTTTTCAGGATTCTAACAAAACCAAGAAGCGTTAAACAAAACCAGCACTAGTACTTATGTCCATACTACTCCCTCTGTAAACTAATATAAGAGCGTTTAGATTACTAGTTTAGTTATCTAAACGCTCTTATAATAGTTTACGGTGGGAGTACCTTTCATCCCAAGAAAAAAGGGGACAAGATCATAAAGATCAGGGCAGAATGTGTACAAATGGCGAGACAAATACTGTCGGCAAACGACGGACGACTGAATCAAAATGGCCGTGTGTCCATGCTCA
Organism: Secale cereale; assembly: GCA_902687465.1. Taxonomy (NCBI): domain Eukaryota; kingdom Viridiplantae; phylum Streptophyta; class Magnoliopsida; order Poales; family Poaceae; genus Secale; species Secale cereale. The sequence goes on along the minus strand of LR738713.1, from coordinate 560,488,524 downwards.
CTTGCGTACACGAGCTAAACAATACGCTGAGAAAGTACATACTGGAGTTAAACCAAACACAAGGACGCCGATTGTACCACGACCGCCACCGCCAACACCGAGAAGCAGTGCGATTTACTCAAGAAGAGACCAGAGAACAGACACAGAGAGGATGCGCAGCAGCTAATGCCTGGCCTGCTCCCGTCCCGCACCAACTGACCCGCAGCACCAGCTGCCACCCATCACCATATCAACCTAATGAATTATTGTTATACTATTATTTAGCCACCTCCTCCTCCTCCCTGCACGAGCAGGAACACCAGCCTTTTATATAGCGTCGCCTCCTCTCGGCAGCACCCTTGCCAGCCTCTCTTCTTCTCCCGTCCTCGCCTTCCCTGCCCTGCTCAGGTTTGCTCTCCCCTTGAATTCTCCTCTGCTTTCGCAATGCCATGTCCTTAACTCGTTATGTAGTTTCCAAGTTTTGTCATGGTTTCATCTCCTGCAAATCCATGCCATTCCGTTAGTAGGATGCCTGTGTAGTTTTCTTTCAGAGTTCTTGATCCCTGGCTAGCCCATGAGATTTCTGCGTTTGTGTCAAACATGATGGCATTGCTTTCTCTTCAAGTTGAAGCAGAGATTGTGTGATCGCTAGGTGTGGGCAAAAAGGTGCTTCAGCATATGGTAGTTGGTTCGGGCCTTTTTGTCCTTGTGCTGAGATCTACACGGCTTTCTTTTGTTCAAGCAACTACTTTATATGGCATCGTGATTTGGTAGGTATAGCAATTAAGTTACTATAATGCGGCGCAATAGTGTAGTAGGTCCTACTACACTGGATCTAGTGATCCTGATGCCTGAAATGGTTCATTTACGTGTATTTTCCCTGTCGGCGCTAGTAAGCGGTGAGCGGATCGATCACCAAATGTTGAAATTATTGATCTGAATGCTAAAACATTCTACCTCTGCACCAAAATATAAGACGTTCAAACGGATGCTAGATTTTGCCGTTTTTCTTCTTCTTGATAGTACGTATCGAGGAGCAACATGTTGATCATTCAGATCAAAGGTATTCAGGTTCTGAGTTGTAGTAAGTTGTAACGCTCTCTGAAACTTCCTGCGTGATCTCAGGGGATTTGGATCAGGGGAGAAGAGAGAAGGCAAGCAAGCAGTCGTGATCATGGAGTTCAAAGCGGCCGTTTTCACCGCCGCCGTTCTGGCCGTGCTCCTCTGCTCACCGGCATCGGCCCAGAAGAGCCCGCCGGCGCCATCGCCGGTGTCGGTGTCAATTCCGCCGTCCCTCGCGCCGGCGCCGGCCCCGGCCCCGCGCTACGTGGACCTTGCGGCGCTCCTCGACGTGGCCGGCCCGTTCCACACCTTCCTCGGCTACCTGCAGAAGACGAAGGTGATCGAGACCTTCCAGGCCCAGGCCAACAAGACCGACGAGGGCATCACCATCTTCGTCCCCAAGGACTCGGCGTTCGCCGCGCTCAAGAAGTCCACCTTCTCCAACCTCACCGGCGACCAGCTCAAGACGCTGCTCCTCTACCACGCCTTCCCCAAGTACTACCCGCTGGCGCAGTTCAGGAACCTCAGCGTGCTCAACCCGGTGGACACCTTCGCCGGCTCGCCCTACACGCTCAACCTCACCGACGACATGGGCACCATCACCGTCGAGTCCATGTGGTCCAAGCCCAAGATCTCCAGCAGCGTCTACGCCACCAAGCCCATCGCCGTCTACTCCATCAACAAGGTGCTCCTGCCCATGCAGCTCTTCAGCAAGGACCCGCCGCTGGCGCCGGCGCCCGCGCCCGCGCCGGAGTCAGGGGCGTCGGATATCGCCCCCAGCCCGGGCGGCGGCAAAGCGGGCGCCGGGAACGGCAAGGCGGACTCGACGAGCGCCGGGCATGTCGGCGCCGCGAATTGCTTGGGGCTGCTGGCTGCCGCGGCAGCTGGCTTGATGCTCCTGTGGTGAGAGAGGAGGAAAGAGTAAGACACCGATGGTTCTTGTCATTTGTAAGCACTTGAATTTGATTTTGAGCTGGTTGATGGGAGTCATTCTTTTGGACATAGTAGGAATGATGTTAGGATTGAGCCGGGGTATTTTACATCATATTACTCTCATAATCATGATCACTACTCATAAATTGATGGACGGATGAATATCAAAAGAGGTTTAGTCACCTTTATGACTACTGCTTCTCTTGTTTGTGTTACGAGTACTCTGTTTATCTCTATATACGCAGATTTTTTTTTCGAAAAGGGGTATCCCGACCTCTGGATCAGAAAGATGCATACGTCCACATTTATAAGAAGCAGATAAAGTGCAACAAAGGTCCTGTAGTCTGGAACACAAGCTCGCAGAGCCGAAGAGCAAAAATAATCAAAGGCCACAACCGGCTATTAAGGGATAGATAGGAAAACTAATTGATTATCCTATTACATGACCGCCATCCAAACCGGTTGAAAATAACCCGAGCTACCATCTCCCATCGGACAGACCCGTAACCAAACGCTCCCTGTCATCCGTCGGAGTGAGTAGCGACCACATATGGATCAACGTTGTAGCTCGGAAAATAACCTGCAAAAAATGAGTATTTGTTGTTCTGTTAAAAACCAAATCATTTCTGCAGTTCCAAACTGCCCATAATAAAGCACATACTCCTACACGAATGTGTCTCACTATTGCGGGATCTATCCCGTCTAGTCACGTCCCAAATAACGTGCTAATCGAATTCGGAGGAGTAATATTAAATGCAATCTGAACTGACCGCCATAAATTTTTTGCCAACGGACATTCGAGAAAGAGGTGTTTGATAGTTTTGTTCCAGTCACAAAAAGAACATCTCGTAGATCCCGTCCAGTTACGTTTTGCCAAATTATCCTTAGTTAAAATGACTTGTTTATGTACAAACCACATAAACACTTTAACCCTCAAAGGAGCTTTGACACTCCAAACATATTTCGACCTAGGAATAGAGCTAGAATTGATAACATCTAAATACATAGATTTAACTGTGAACTCTCCATTCCTAGATAGCCTCCAGCTCAACTGGTCGGAACGTTGAGATAACTGCACCTCCATGAGCCTCCTTACGAGATGGAGCCATGCTTCCCAACGGTTTCCGACAAGCGCTCTCCTGAAGTGAATATTAAGGGGAGTGGACTCAAAAATTATGGCCATAGAGGCCTCTCTTCGTTGGACAATACGATAGAGAGAAGGATATTGAAGCACGAGAGGCGTTTCCCCTAGCCACGTATCCTCCCAGAATCTCGTTGAGGTACCGTCTCCGACAATAAACTTGGTCCTGTTGAAAAAGACTGGTTTAACTTTCATCAGTCCTTTCCAAAAGGGTGAGTCACCCGGCCGCACAGTCACCTGCGACAAGGTTTTGGAGTGAAGGTACTTATTACGCAGAATCTGGGCCCATGTAGCTTCCGACTCCTTAGACAGCTTATACAGCCACTTGCTAAGAAGACATTTGTTCTTCACCTCAAGATTTTCTATACCTAGACCCCCTTGATCTTTCGGTCGACAAATGATATCCCATCTAGCTAGTCTGTATTTTCTCTTGAGCTCATCACTCTGCCAAAAGAAACATGACCGATAAAAGTCTAGTCTTTTCCGAACCCCAACAGGAATCTCGAAAAAAGATAGTAGAAACATGGGCATACTCGTCAGGACTGAATTAATAAGAATTAATTGGCCCCCGTATGACATGAGCTTGCCCTTCCAGTAGCTAAGTTTCTTTTCGAATCGATCTTCAATACACTTCCATTTAGAGTTTGTTAGCTTACGATGGTGAATTGGTATACCCAAATACGTAAAGGGTAACTCCCCCAACTCACACCCGAACAATTGTTTGTATGCATCTTGTTCCTCCTTTGCTTTCCAAAGCAGAACAATTCGCTTTTGTGGAAATTAGTCTTCAGTCCACTCAATTGTTCGAACAAACAAAGCAGCAGCTTCATGTTTCTCGCTTTGGCCAAGTCATGCTCCATGAAGATGATAGTATCATCAGCGTACTGCAGGATAGAGACACCTCCATCAACTAGATGAGGAGCCAGACCGCTAACCTGACCAGCCTCCTTAGCCCTTCCAATGAGAATCGTCAGCATGTCAACCACTATGTTGAACAAGATCGGTGACATTGGATCATGGCGTAGACCTTTATGTGTTTGGAAATAGTGACCTATGTCATCATTCACTTTGATTCCAACACTGCCTTTTTGCGTGAAGGATTCTACCTGGTGTCTCCAGGACTGATCAAAACCTTTCATTCGCGAGGCTTGTTGAAGGAATGGCCATTTAACTTTATCGTACGCTTTTTGAAAATCCACTTTGAAAACAACCCCGTCTAGTTTTTTCGTATGGATCTCATGGAGCGTCTCATGAAGGACCACAACCCCTTCTAGGATATTTCTGTCCGGCATGAAAGCAGATTGGGAAGGCTGCACCATAGAATGCGCTATCCGCGTGAGTCTATTCGTCCCGACCTTGGTAAAAAAATTGAAGTTAACATTAAGAAGACAAATAGGCCTAAACTGCTCAATTCTCGCAGCCTCTGTTTTCTTCGGAAGCAAAGTGATTGTTCCAAAGTTTAGCTGAAACAACTAAAGTTGTCCCGAGAAAAGATCATGGAACATCGGTAACAAATCCCCTTTAATAATATGCCAGCATCTTTTATAAAACTCCGCTGGAAAACCATCAGGCCCCGGAGCTTTATTATTCTTCATTTGAGATATCGCTTCGAACACCTCTTTCTCCGAAAATGGGGCAGTTAGAATCTCGTTCTCCTCCACATCTAATTGAGGAACATCCTCGATTCTAGACTCATCCAAGGACACAAAGTTATCCTCAGGAGGCCCAAAAAGCTGCTTGTAATAGTTGGTTATGTAGACCTTTAGATTTTCCTGTCCTAAAATCGTCCCCTCGTCTTGCTCAAGCTGAAATATTCTTTTCTTTCTATGCTTGCCATTAGCAAACATGTGAAAGAATTGGGTGTTGGCATCCCCTTGGGTAACCTTGCGAACCTTAGCTCGCAGTGCCCACTTCAGTTCCTCCTCTCGCAAGAGTTCTTTCAATCTCATCTCCGCGTCAACTTTGACACGAAGCTCAACGGTGTCTAAAATAGTTGACTCAGCTTTTACATCTAGGGATTGAATAAGCGTAAGGAGTCTTTCCTTTTCAATCTTATAAACCCCACTAAGATGCTTCGCCCACCCTCTAAGAAAACTCCTCAAGTGTCTAATCTTGTTTTGCCATCTCTCAATGGAAGTCCTTCCTCCTGCACCTTTCGCCCATTCCCTGGCGATCAGATCCAAGAAGCCTTCTCTTTCAAACCACGCTCATTCGAAAGAAAAAGTGTTTTTATTACCCACATGAGTTGCCTCTCCCGAGTCAACCAGTAAGGGTGTGTGGTCTGAAATGTCGCGTGATAACGCTTGGACCGTTACCATAGGGAATTTCTGCTCCCATTCGACGCTTACAAGGACTCGATCCAGTTTCTCAAACGTCGGGTTTGGTAAGGTATTAGCCCAAGTGAATTTTCTACCCGAAAGCTCTATCTCCCTCAGATCCTGTTGGGGAACGTTGCATGGGAAACAAAAATTTTCCTACGCTCACCAAGATCAATCTAGGAGATGCACATCTACGAGAGGAGAGTTGGATCCACATACCCTTGTAGATCGCGATGCGGAAGCGTTGCAAGAACGCGGATGAAGGAGTCGTACTCGCGGCGATTCAAATCGCGGAAGATCCGATCTAGCGCCGAACGGACGGCGCCTCCGCGTTCAACACACGTGCAGCCCGGTGACGTCTCCCACGCCTTGATCCAGCAAGGAGAGAGGGAGAGGTTGGGAAGACTCCATCCAACAGCAGCACGACGGCGTGGTGGTGGTGGAGGAGCACGGGACTCCAGCAGGGCTTCGCCAAGCGCTGCAAGAGACGAGGAGGGAGAGGGGTAGGGCTGCGCCAAGAAGGATACTTTCTCGTATGTCAAGCAGCCCTAAAACCTCACATATATATAGGGGGAAGGGAGGGCTGCGCCCCCCTTTAGGGTTTCCCACCCCTAGGGTGCGGCCAGCCCTAGATCCCATCTAGGGGGGCGGCCAAGGGGGAGAGAGGGGGAGGCGCACCACTATTGGGCCCTAGGGCCCAACTGCCCTAGGGTTTGCCCCCTTCCCCTCTTGGAGGCGCCCTGGGACTTGGTGGGGGGGCGCACCAGCCCCCTTAGGGCTGGTCCCCTCCCACACTTAGCCCACGTAGCCTTCTGGGGCTGGTGGCCCCACCTGGTGGACCCCCGGGACCCTCCCGGTGGTCCCGGTACATTACCGATATCGCCCGAAACTTTTCCGGTGACCAAAACAGGACTTCCCATATATGAATCTTTACCTCCGGACCATTCCGGAACTCCTCGTGACGTCCGGGATCTCATCCGGGACTCCGAACAACATTCGGTAACCGCGTACATACTTTCCCTATAACCCTAGCGTCATCGAACCTTAAGTGTGTAGACCCTACGGGCTCGGGAACCATGTAGACATGACCGAGACAACTCTCCGGCCAATAACCAACAGCGGGATCTGGATACCCATGTTGGCTCCCACATGTTCCACGATGATCTCATCGGATGAACCACGATGTCAAGGATTCAATCAATCCCGTATACGATTCCCTTTGTCTATCGGTATAGCACTTGCCCGAGATTCGATCGTCGGTATACCGATACCTTGCTCAATCTCGTTAGCGGCAAGTCTCTTTACTCGTTCCGTAACACATCATCCCGTGATCAACTCCTTGATCACATATTGTGCACATTATGATGATGTCCTACCGAGTGGGCCCAGAGATACCTCTCCGTCATACGGAGTGACAAAACCCAGTCTCGATTCGTGCCAACCCAACAGACACTTTCGGAGATACCTGTTGTGCACCTTTATAGCCACCCAGTTACGTTGTGACGTTTGGTACACCCAAAGCATTCCTACGGTATCTGGGAGTTGCACAATCTCATGGTCTAAGGAAAAGATACTTGACATATAGAAAAGCTTTAGCATACGAACTACACGATCTGTGCTAGGCTTAGGATTGGGTCTTGTCCATCACATCATTCTCCTAATGATGTGATCCCGTTATCAACGACATCCAATGTCCATGGTTAGGAAACCGTAACCATCTATTGATCAACGAGCTAGTCGTCTAGAGGCTCACTAGGGACATGGTGTTTGTCTATGTATCCATACATGTATCTGAGTTTCCTATCAATACAATTCTAGCATGGATAATAAACGATTATCGTGAACAAGGAAATATAATAATAACCAATTTATTATTGCCTCTAGGGCATATTTCCAACAGCTGTTGGGGAACGTCGCATGGGAAACAAAAATTTTCCTACGTTCACCAAGATCAATCTAGGAGATGCATCTACGAGGGGAGAGTTGGATCCACATACCCTTGTAGATCGCTAAGCGGAAGCGTTCAAGAACGCGGTTGATGGAGTCGTACTCGCCGCGATTCAGATCGCCGAAGATCCTAGCACCGAACGGACGGTGCCTCCGCGTTCTTCACACGTGCAGCCCGGTGACGTCTCCCACGCCTTGATCCAGCAAGGAGAGAGGGAGAGGTTGGGGAAGACTCCATCCAACAGCAGCACAACGGCGTGGTGGTGGTGGAGGAGCGCGGGACTCCAGCAGGGCTTCGCCAAGCGCTGCGGGAGACGAGGAGGGAGAGAGGTAGGGCTGCGCCAATCGACCGAGGTCAAAACTTGTTCTGGGCAGCCCTAAACTTCACATATATATAGGGGGGAGGTAGGGGCTGCGCCCCCATCTAGGGTTTCCTCCCTAGGGGTGGCGGCAGCCCCCCAGAACCCATCTAGGGTGCGGCCAAGGGGGGGAGAGAGAGGGGGCGCCCTAGGGTGGGCCTTAAGGCCCATCTGGACCTAGGGTTTGCCCCCCTCCACACTCCATGCGCCTAGGGACTTGGTGGGGGGGCGCACCAGCCCCCTTGGGGCTGGTCCCCTCCCACACTTAGCCCACGCAGCCACCTGGGGCTGGTGGCCCCACCTGGTGGACCCCCGGGACCCTCCCGGTGGTCCCGGTACATTACCGATATCGCCCGAAACTTTTCCGGTGACCAAAACAGGACTTCCCATATATGAATCTTTACCTCCGGACCATTCCGAAACTCCTCGTGACGTCCGGGATCTCATCCGGGACTCCGAACAACATTCGGTAACCGCGTACATACTTTCCCTATAACCCTAGCGTCATCGAACCTTAAGTGTGTAGACCCTACGGGCTCGGGAACCATGTAGACATGACCGAGACAACTCTCCGGCCAATAACCAACAGCGGGATCTGGATACCCATGTTGGCTCCCACATGTTCCACGATGATCTCATCGGATGAACCACGATGACAAGGATTCAATCAATCCCGTATACGATTCCCTTTGTCTATCGGTATAGCACTTGCCCGAGATTCGATCGTCGGTATACCGATACCTTGCTCAATCTCGTTACCGGCAAGTCTCTTTACTCGTTCCGTAACACATCATCCCGTGATCAACTCCTTGATCACATATTGTGCACATTATGATGATGTCCTACCGAGTGGGCCCAGAGATACCTCTCCGTCATACGGAGTGACAAATCCCAGTCTCGATTCGTGCCAACCCAACAGACACTTTCGGAGATACCTGTTGTGCACCTTTATAGCCACCCAGTTACGTTGTGACGTTTGGTACACCCAAAGCATTCCTACGGTATCCGGGATTTGCACAATCTCATGGTCTAAGGAAAAGATACTTGACATATAGAAAAGCTTTAGCATACGAACTACACGATCTGTGCTAGGCTTAGGATTGGGTCTTGTCCATCACATCATTCTCCTAATGATGTGATCCCGTTATCAACGACATCCAATGTCCATGGTTAGGAAACCGTAACCATCTATTGATCAACGAGCTAGTCGTCTAGAGGCTCACTAGGGACATGGTGTTTGTCTATGTATCCATACATGTATCTGAGTTTCCTATCAATACAATTCTAGCATGGATAATAAACGATTATCGTGAACAAGGAAATATAATAATAACCAATTTATTATTGCCTCTAGGGCATATTTCCAACAGTCTCCCACTTGCACTAGAGTCAATAATCTAGTTCACATCGCCATGTGATTAACACTCACAGGTCACATCGCCATGTGACCAACATCCAAAGAGTTCACTAGAGTCAGTAATCTAGTTCACATCAATATGTGATTAACACTCAATGAGTTCTGTGTTTGATCATGTTATGCTTGTGAGAGAGGTTGTAGTCAACGGGTCTGCAACATTCAGATCCCTATGTACTTCGCAAAACTTTATGTCATATCGTAGATGCTGCTACTACGTTCCACTTGGAGCTATTCCAAATTGTTGCTCCATTATACGTATCCGGCATCTCCACTTAGAGTTATCCGGATAGGTGTTAAGCTTGCATCGACGTAACTCTTTACGTCGAACTCTTTATCACCTCCATAACCGAGAAACATTTCCTTATTCCTCTAAGGATAATTTTGACCACTATCTAGTAATCCACTCCTGGATCACCTTTGTACCCTCTTGCCAGACATGTGGCAAGGCACACATCAGGTGCGGTACTTAGCATGGCATACCGTACAGAGCCTATGACAAAAGCATAGAGGACGACCTTCGTCCTTCCTCTTCCTTCTGCCGTGGTCAAGTTTTGAGTCTTACTCAACTTCACACCTTACAACTCAGGTAAGAACTCCTTCTTTGACTGATCTATTTTGAACTCCTTCAAAATCATGTCAAAGGTGTGTATTCTTTTGAAAGTATCATCAGGCGTCTTGATCTATCTGTATAGATCTTGATGCCCAATATGTAAGCAGCTTTATCCAGGTCTTCCTTTGAAAAACTCATTTCAAACAACCCTTTATGCTTTCCAGAAATTCTACATCATTTCGGATCAACAATATGTCATTCACATATACTTATCAGAAATGTTGTAGTGCTCCCACTCACTTTATTGCAAATACAAGTTTCAAACAAACTTTGTATACCCAAAAACTTTGATCACTCCATCAAAGTGTATATTCCGACTCCGAGATGCTTGCTCTAGTCCATAGAAGGATCGCTAGAGCTAGCATATCTTTTAGCATCCTTAGGATCGACAAAACCTTTCTGATTGTATCACATACAACCTTTCCTTACGAAAACTGGTAAGGAAACTTGTTTTGTCATCCATCTGCCAGATTTCATAAATGCAGCTAATGCTAACATGATTCCGACGGACTTAAGCATCGCTACGGGTGAGAAAATCTCATTGTAGTCAACTCCTTGAACTTGTGAAAAACTCTTCGCCACAAGTCGAGCTTCATAGACGGTGACCTTACCGTCCACGTCCGTCTTAGTCTTAAAGATCCATTTGTCTCAATGGCTTGCCGATCATAGGGCAAGTCCACCAAAGTCCATACTTTGTTTTGATACATGGATCCTATCTCGGATTTATCGGCTTCTAACCATTTGTCGGAATATGGGCCCACCATCGCTTCTCCATAGTTCGTAGGTTCATTGTTGTTCAACAACATGACATCTAAGACAGGATCACCGTACCACTCAGGAGTAGTACATATCCTTGTCGACCTACGAGGATCGATAGCAACTTGATCTGGAGCTTCATGATCACTATCATTAGTTTCCTCTTCAACTGTCGTAGGTTCCACAGAAACATCTTTCTGTGTTGCACTACTCTCCGGTTGAAGTGAGGGTTCGACGACCTCATCAAGTTCTATCTTCCTCCCACTCAATTCTTTCGAGAGAAACTCCTTCTCGAGAAAGGACCCGTTCTTAGGGACAAACATTTTTGCCCTTGGATCTGAGATAGGAGGTATACCCAACTGTTACCTTTGGGTATCCTATGAAGATGTATTTGTCCGCTTTGGGTTCGAGCTTTTCCCGGCTGAAGCCATAAGCATCGCAGCCCCAAACATTAAGAAAACGACAACTTTGGTTTCTTGCGAAACCATACGACGTCGTCTCAACAGACTTAGATGGTGCCCTATCTAAAGTGAATGCAGCTGTCTCTAATGCATAACCTTAAAATAACAGCGGTAGATCGGTAAGATACATCACAGATCGCACCATATCTCATAAGGTTCGATTACGATGTCCGGACACACCATTACGTTGTGGTGTTCCAGGGGACTTCAACTGCGAAACAATTCCACAATGTCTTAAGTGATTGCCAAACTCATAATACAGATAATATCCCCTTGATCAGATCGTAGGAACATGATCTTCTTGTTATGATGATTCTTAATCTTCACTCTGAAATTTTTTGAACCTTTCAAACGTTTCAGACTTTTGCTTCATTAAGTAAATATACCATATCTACTCAAATCATCAGTGAAGATGAGAAAATAACGATATCCACCACACGCCTTAATTCTCATTGGATCACATACATCAGCATGTATGATTTCCAATAATTCACTTACCCGTTTCTTTGTACCTGAAAACGAGATCTCAGTCATCCTGCCCATGAGGCATGGCTCGCATGTGTCAAGCGATTCAAAATCAAGTGACTCCAAACGTCCATCAGCATGGAGTTTCTTCATGCATTTTATGCCAAAATGACCTAAGCGGCAGTGCCACAAGAAAGTGGTACTATCATTATTAACTCTACATCTTTTGGCATTAATATTATCATTATGTGTATAACCATGATCGAGATTCAACGAACCATTGGGTGCATGACCATAAAGGTATTATTCATGTAAACAGAATAACCATTATTCTCTAACTTAAATGAATAACCGTATTGCGATGAACATGATCTAATCATTTTCATGCTCAACGTAGACACCTGATAACATTTATCTAGGTTCAACACTAATCTCGAAAATAGAGGAAGTGTGCGATGGTGATCTCATCAACCTTGGAAACACTTCCAACACACATCGTCACCTCGCCCTTAGCTAGTCTCCGTTCAGTCCGTAGCTTTTGCTTCAAGTCACTAATAATAGCAACTGAACCGGTATCCAATACCCAGGTGCTACAAGGAGTACTACTAAGGTACACATCAATAACACGTATATCAAATATACTTTGTTGAAGTTGCCAGCTATCATATCTACCATGTATTTGGGGTGGTTCCGCTACCATGTGACCGTTCCCCTTACAATAGAAGCACTTATCCTCGAGGTTTGGGTTCAACCATGGGTTCCTTCATCAGAGCGACAACAGGTTTGCCATTCATGAAGTTTCCCTTCTAGCCCTTACCCTTTTGAAACCAGTGGTCTTGTTAAACCATCAACACTTGATGCTCCTTCTTGATCTCTACTTTTGCGGTACTAAGAACCGCTGACAGCACCGGGATTATCACCATCCTTTGCATGTCATAGTTCATCACGAAGTTCTAGTAGCTTGGTGATAGTGTCTAGAGAATTCCGTCAACCACTATCTCACCTGGAAGATTAACTCCCACTTGGTTCAAGTGATTTCAGCACCCAGACATTCTGAGCACATGCTCATTAGTTGAGCCATTCTCCTCCATCTTTTTGGCAAAAGAACTTGTCAGAGGTCTCATACCTCTCAACACGGGCATGAGCCTGAAATCCCAATTTCAGCTCTTAGAACATCTCATATGTTCTATGGCGTTCAAAACGTCATTGGAATCCCGATTCTAAGCCGTAAAGTATGGTGCACTAAACTATCAAGTAGTCATCAGGACATCTCTGTCAGGTGTTCACAACATCCACAGACAACGTTGTAGGGGTTTGCACATCGAGCGGTGCATCAAAGACGTAAGCTTTCTGTGCAGCAGTGAGGACACTCCTCGGACTACGGACCCAGTCCGCATCCTTGCTTACAATATCTTTCAACTTAGTCTTTCTCTAGGATCGTATTAAACAGGGAGCTACAACGCAAGCTATTGATCTACAACATAATTTGCAAAGGCAACTTAGACTATTGTTCATGATAAGTGAGTTTAACTAATCAAATTACTTATAACTCCCACTCAAATTGACATCCCTCTGGTCATCCGAGCGTGACATGATCCAAATCCACCAACCCAAGTCCGATCATCACGTGAGATGAGGTGGTGTCAATGGTGAACATCTTCATGTTGATCATATCTACTATATGACTCATGCTCGACCTTTCGGTCTTCCGTGTTCCGAGGCCATGTCTGTACATGCTAGGCTCGTCAAGTCTAACCCGAGTGTTCTGCATGTGCAAAACTGGCTTGCACCCGTTGTATGCGAACGTAGAGTCTATCACACCCGATCATCACGTGGTGCTTCGAAACGACGAACCTTCGCAACGGCGCACACTCGGGGGGAACACAATTTCATCTTGAAATTTTAGTGAAGAATCATCTTATAATGCTACCGCCGTCCTAAGCAAAATAAGATGCATAAAAGGATTAACATCACATGCAAATCATAAGTGACATGATATGGCCATCAACTCGTGCTTTTGATCTCCATCTCCAAAGCACCGGCATGATCTCCATCGTCACCGGCGTAACACCATGATCCCCATCATCATGATCTCCATCATCGTGTCGCCATCGGGGTTGTCGCGCGCCCACCATGCTCTTACTACTATTGCTACCGTTTAGCGATAAAGTAAAGCATTACATAGCGCTTAATGATTGACACGCAGGTCATACAAAAATTAAAGACAACCCTATGGCTCCTACCGGTTGCCGTATACATCGACATGCAAGTCGATATTAACTATTACAACATGATCATCTCATACATCGAATATATCTCATCATGTCATTGGCCATATCATATCACATACATACCCTGCAAAAACAAGTTAGACGTCCTCTAATTTGTTGTTGCATGTTTTACGTGGCTGCTATGGGTATCTAGCAAGAACGCTTCTTACCTACGCAAAGCCACAACGGTGATATTTAAGTTGCTATTTAACCTTCTACAAGGACCGCCTTTGTCTATTCCGATTCAACTAAGATAGGAGAGACAGACACCCGCCAGCCATCTTATGCAACAAAAGTCGCATGTCTGTCGATGGAACCGGTCTCATGTACGTGGACATGTAAAGTTGGTCCGGGCCGCTTCATCCCATAATACCGCTGAATCAAGAAAGACCAAGGAGGGAAGCAATCTAAACATCAACGCCCACAAACCCCTTTGTGTTCTACTCGTGATTGCATCTACGCAAAGACCTAGCTCATGATGCCACTGTTGGGGAACGTTGCATGGGAAACAAAAATTTTCCTACGCTCACCAAGATCAATCTAGGAGATGCACATCTACGAGAGGAGAGTTGGATCCACATACCCTTGTAGATCGCGATGCGGAAGCGTTGCAAGAACGCGGATGAAGGAGTCGTACTCGCGGCGATTCAAATCGCGGAAGATCCGATCTAGCGCCGAACGGACGGCGCCTCCGCGTTCAACACACGTGCAGCCCGGTGACGTCTCCCACGCCTTGATCCAGCAAGGAGAGAGGGAGAGGTTGGGAAGACTCCATCCAACAGCAGCACGACGGCGTGGTGGTGGTGGAGGAGCACGGGACTCCAGCAGGGCTTCGCCAAGCGCTGCAAGAGACGAGGAGGGAGAGGGGTAGGGCTGCGCCAAGAAGGAGACTTTCTCGTATGTCAAGCAGCCCTAAAACCTCACATATATATAGGGGGAAGGGAGGGCTGCGCCCCCCTTTAGGGTTTCCCACCCCTAGGGTGCGGCCAGCCCTAGATCCCATCTAGGGGGCGGCCAAGGGGGAGAGAGGGGGAGGCGCACCACTATTGGGCCCTAGGGCCCAACTGCCCTAGGGTTTGCCCCCTTCCCCTCTTGGAGGCGCCCTGGGACTTGGTGGGGGGGCGCACCAGCCCCCTTGGGGCTGGTCCCCTCCCACACTTAGCCCACGTAGCCTTCTGGGGCTGGTGGCCCCACCTGGTGGACCCCCGGGACCCTCCCGGTGGTCCCGGTACATTACCGATATCGCCCGAAACTTTTCCGGTGACCAAAACAGGACTTCCCATATATGAATCTTTACCTCCGGACCATTCCGGAACTCCTCGTGACGTCCGGGATCTCATCCGGGACTCCGAACAACATTCGGTAACCGCGTACATACTTTCCCTATAACCCTAGCGTCATCGAACCTGAAGTGTGTAGACCCTACGGGCTCGGGAACCATGTAGACATGACCGAGACAACTCTCCGGCCAATAACCAACAGCGGGATCTGGATACCCATGTTGGCTCCCACATGTTCCACGATGATCTCATCGGATGAACCACGATGTCAAGGATTCAATCAATCCCGTATACGATTCCCTTTGTCTATCGGTATAGCACTTGCCCGAGATTCGATCGTCGGTATACCGATACCTTGCTCAATCTCGTTACCGGCAAGTCTCTTTACTCGTTCCGTAACACATCATCCCGTGATCAACTCCTTGATCACATATTGTGCCCATTATGATGATGTCCTACCGAGTGGGCCCAGAGATACCTCTCCGTCATACGGAGTGACAAATCCCAGTCTCGATTCGTGCCAACCCAACAGACACTTTCGGAGATACCTGTTGTGCACCTTTATAGCCACCCAGTTACGTTGTGACGTTTGGTACACCCAAAGCATTCCTACGGTATCTGGGAGTTGCACAATCTCATGGTCTAAGGAAAAGATACTTGACATATAGAAAAGCTTTAGCATACGAACTACACGATCTGTGCCAGGCTTAGGATTGGGTCTTGTCCATCACATCATTCTCCTAATGATGTGATCCCGTTATCAACGACATCCAATGTCCATGGTTAGGAAACCGTAACCATCTATTGATCAACGAGCTAGTCGTCTAGAGGCTCACTAGGGACATGGTGTTTGTCTATGTATCCATACATGTATCTGAGTTTCCTATCAATACAATTCTAGCATGGATAATAAACGATTATCGTGAACAAGGAAATATAATAATAACCAATTTATTATTGCCTCTAGGGCATATTTCCAACAGATCCAAGCTTTCAATGGTAGTATTAAACATGAACGACCACCTGCCATCAAAATTATCATTGTTCTTTTCCTCTCTCATACGAATAATATTAAAATCACCCCCAATGAGGATTGGAAGCTGCTCCGACCCACAAATACGGACAAGATCCGCTAGAAAGTCTGGTTTGAGTTTTGGTTGCGCGACCCCATATACCGCCACCAGTGCCCAGTTAAACCCATCAACCTTGGATCTAACCCGAAATTTGACGGCAAAATCTCCCATGACCACGCTACGGACTTCCAACTGGTCACACCTAACCCCGAGTAAGATCCCTCCTGATCTTCCTCTGGGAGGAAGGCAATGCCAATCAAACTCCGCACCTCCCGATAAGGTGCTAAGAAACTGGGGTGAGAAGTTATCCCGTCCAGTTTCGGAGAGGGCAATAAAGTCCAGCCTATATTCCTTGGAGGCATCCGCAAGAAACCTTCTCTTAGCCAAGTCCTTCAGACCTCTGCTATTCCAAAAGATGCCTCTCATAATTCATCATGGAATTCTTTTAGTAGTACGGATTCTAGCACTTCTACGCACCACAGATGCGGGATAAATTTTCCGCGTCCACTTACGTTTAGACTTATTCTGATCCTCCACCCTATCCTGACACTCGGGCTCTGTGGACCTAACCGCATGATCCTCAGTCGAATTAATCTCCCCTGTGGACATAGAACCACCTTCCTCCTCAGTCTCGGGGAGGTTAGGGGCAAGATCCGCACAAAAATTATTCAGCACCTTAACTCCCAATGCCTCTATGTCAGAATCATTCATCGGTCTAACCGCTGCTAGGTTACGAATCAATTCTAAAGCGCGTTCCGCTTCAAGATCTAAGATATCATTAACAGATCTGGAAATTTCACTATCATTACTGCCAAGACTCCCAGTTGGTTGGCATTATGAATAATCTCCTCATTAGAAAAATGCAAAATGGAGTTGGAAGTATTGACCGACATACCCGTAGTGACCTCAATGTCACGAAGCTTAGCCGCCCGCATGACGCACCTGAGCTGCATGTCGTCAACATCCGGCTGCTCCTGGAGGCGACATCTCATCCGTCGTCCCTCAGACACCGGGTCCGAAATGCCTCCATAAGCAAGGACCTCCTCCCTAGTGACGCCGTCCAGGGTAAGGCCTCCAGCCCCACCCCAACGCGCATCTGCGCAGAAGCACCTGAAGAGTTGAATGGAAACTGGGCCTCCTGCCCCAGGTCCCCACCCGATCCTGTGCTCGGACTAGAAGCGGACACGGCTCGCACAGCCGGTGCTCCAACCGAAGACCTGCAAGGGGAGGGGACAGTGGGGGTCACCTGCCCCCCCCCTCTCCCCCCGACCCATCGATCTGACAGATGAGGTAAACACGCCCCCTGGTCGATGCCACAGGGCACCCTCCCAGCCGCGGCTCGGGGGAGTATGCCTCCGCCTCGGCCATCGTGGCGGCCAGAGGAGATGGAGAGTCCTGGGCCGCCTGCCCTGGTCCCCGTCCCAAACCAGTACCATCTCCGACCTGCACCACCGTCAGCACTATAGACGGCGTCGCCGAAGTCCATCCGGTCGTCGAAACACTCAAGGGGTGGGAGCAGAAGAGTCATCCTGCCCGCGCTCCTCCCTCCCATCGAAAGAAGGTATCACAGTGCGAGTGACCCCCAAGCAATCATCAAAATCACCGTCAGCCTCCAGAAAGTCCAGGGGCGGGAGTGTGCGCTCTAGCACGTCTTCAGACTCCACCCGATCGCACCACAACCGGGGAGGGGCAGATACAGGCTGAAACGATCCAAACCTCAGGGTGTTCATAGGCACCGACACCGAGGTAGCAGCCCCAGACACGGGCTTCTGAGGTGTGGTCCGTGAGCCATTGGGCAACTCATGCCCAGCATCCTCCCCTCGCCCTTCCGAGTTACCTGAGCCATCATCCTTTTCATGCATATCCACATCGGTTCCTGCCAGAGCCTCCGCGAACAGCTCACCATCCTCGAACTCAATCTCAAGAGTATAGACCTGACCCCGATAAGTCCACTTGACCTCGTCTGGCACCGCCTCAATGTCCAGGACACTCACCAGTATGCGGGCCACTCCATTAGCTCTAGTAAAAGCCATGTCCACCTTCTCGGTTTTCCCGACCAGAATCCCCAAGCTAGCCACCACCCTAGCATCGTGGAGTGGCTTTGAGGGAGCCCCCGAGAATCGCAGCCATACCTGAGAGAGAGGCTTGCCCTTAGGCTCAACTTTCTTCCACTTGTGAAACTCAAGAATGCATTCTGTGCCCGGTACTCGACATAACCCGAAACTGAGAAGACGCTCCAAGTCCTCTGTAGTAGGAAAGTCAACCTTATACACATTAGCATCGAGTCGAATCAACTCCCATCGAAAGTTACCTGGAGCTAACTCGCTAAGTCTCTGAATAATCTGGGCCTCAGATACACTGCCTTTCGTTACTTTGACCGTCCCCATAGTAGTACTCTGTGTCTCCTTAGGGATCTCCCTCGCACTGGGAGACTCAAAGAACATCAACTCAGCACAACAAACTCCGAAAATATGAATACTCGGTACCTGATCACGCAAGATCGGACACTCTCCCGAGTCATGTGCTGGCTTAAGGCAAGTGTCACACAGCAGAGTCACGCATTCAGCAATAAAATGGCCCTTCTCGCCACAAGGGTAACACATCATTTTTTCCTTCTTGCGAGCCCACTTGGAGACTCTCTCGCCTTCAATCTTGTCTCCACCATCATCAGCCACCGTCTCCGTAGACACAGTCGGCGGCACGTCAGCAATAGCCACCTCTGTCACCCCATCCATCGGTGTACTGGGCACATCCGACCTCTGATCAGAGGCCGGCACCTCAGATGGAGCTGACTGATCCACAATGACGGGATGAGCAGGCTGGCGATAGCGGCTCCTCCCACCGCGGCCACCTCTGAAACCTCGATATCCACCCCTCTGCCGGTAATCTAGGCCGAATGCCCCCTCGACGAAGCCACTCGGAGGGCCAGAGAACGGCCTCTCAGCTGAGCCATCGCTCCTCCAAGCATATCCACGGCTGCCTCCCGACGACGACGAACCACGATGCTGACCATTGCCATAGGCATTGTACCCATCATCACCCCATTGTCCCCTAGGAAGTCCATAGCCACCTCGGTTAGCCGGAGCACGAGCATTACCCACACCACCATCTCCCCCTTGCTGCACTGGAGGGGCGTGTATCTGCGCAGGCCCCATCCGGGACTGTTTCGGCCTCACAGCAAAATGCGGCGGAGGCGTCGCCTGGACCTGCTACCCCGGCCCCGGCGGTTGTGCCTGTGGCTGCGACACCTTGCGAGATTGCGGCACAACTGCCCCAGGTTGAGGAGGCCTTGGTCCCTGCATGCCGCCCGCCCCGTCGTCGCAGGCAACGTGACCGTAGCGCCGGGCGCTCGATTCACCGGAGGAGCCGTGCCCCCATTGCCAGCCGTACCCTTCCCGGCAGTGCCTAGCGCCGGCGCGGAGGGCGGACCGCCTGCACGACCCGCCATGGCCCCGAGAGAGGGGATTCGAGAGGCGCGCCCAGCTCCAACCTTGGGAAACCCCGGCTTTGCGCAGCGAGAAGAAGCCCTAGGCGGCGGCACCGACACAGTAAAATCGATCAAAGACGACCTTGGCGACGTGCATGCGGTATGTATTGGTTGTTGGATCGATGCTCGGGCCTCATACCCAGCACCCGATCCGCTAACCCGCATCCCGCCACCAGCAGGCTGGGCCACATACCCAGTCCTACCAACACTCGGGCCGGCCCACTTGTCACCGGACCCAAACTGGCCCAGTA
Source organism: Secale cereale (assembly GCA_902687465.1). Taxonomy (NCBI): domain Eukaryota; kingdom Viridiplantae; phylum Streptophyta; class Magnoliopsida; order Poales; family Poaceae; genus Secale; species Secale cereale. Next base: position 560,468,715 of record LR738713.1, on the reverse strand, counting down.
ACGAATTCAAACGCATCTCCATGCGCTCTGTGATCATGGTCACCGAGGGGATCGCCGGCGCCGGCGACGCCGTGATCCGTCTGGCCTTTCTCCTCTTCTTACTAACCACATGAATCCACGAATCTGGCAAGAAAAAATCTGACAAAGTAATGGGTTTGAGACATACCTTGGGAATTGGGCCCTTCCATGGCCGGATCGCGGATGCCGCGGTTCTCCGGTGAACAATCCGACGAACAACTTCTACCCTGTCCTCCGGACACAACCCTTGCCGCGCCGGATCATCCACAGGCACTACCGCATCCATGATCGTCGCCACTTCGTCTACCGAGTACCCTGGACTAAAAGCTTCACAAATCAGATCTGACGGCATCGACGAGTAGGTCTCTGGCGAGTTGTCGGCGCCGTCATCAGAATCTTCCTCATCATCGGACGGCAGCAACGCCCAGAATCTCCCACCAACTTGCCCCGCCGGCGCCCGGGTCACGGTAGTCGCCGCAGTCCGCGCCCGAGTCGCCCGAGACTCCCGCATCATGAGGATATTTAATTACTAATTTACATCTGACACCTCTTTCAATCTAGAAGGAGATTTTCTGCCATCATGAGGACGCAGATTACCAAGTAATATTTACTGCCATGTTAAAGCTGTTGGACACTGCCTTAGGCTTAAGGTGCAACCCTCTGTATTCCACCCTCACCCCTCCTCGGCTCCTCGCACACGCACCCTGCTCACTCTTGCCGTTGTCCTCTCCTCGTGTCACCGCAATCTTTGGCCCTATTCGTCTCTCCCTCCTCCCCTTGGCTCTTAGATCCACCACCATCTCGCATGTTTCAAACTGTATAGTTGCATACCCCGCTACAGCTCATCGAGAGGCGAAAAAGGAGGCGGCTGAGTTCCCTTACCATTGTGGTTGTGGACCTGCCAAATCACCCCTCCCCACTCCCCCACACCCAGGCCCCTCTCATATTCCTATCCTTCTCCTCCGAATGCCAAAGCAAACTCCTATGGTTACCATGACTTTGGACATGAGGGTCCATGAACATGCATCTAAATGTTCACTTTTTCGGAAATGATTTCCGTTATGTTTACTAAGAGGCCACGAGTTGCTGTAAGACATGCGTCCGAATGTTCACTTTTTTGCGGAAATGGTTTTACGTTATGTTTCTCACTAGTCTACGTTGATGAACATTCTTGGCAGAAACAACATGCCCAAGATGTTGTGCTTAACTGAAAGACTCAAGACTCATATGACTTGGAGAGTTGATTTTGAACTAGGGTCGTATTAATTGCATCCGGCATGTGCATACAAACAGTACTACGAATGATAGGGGCTTTCATGTGCAGTAGCCACTCCTCACATGCCACTTTATTTTCATGTGTGCGTAGGGCTGGAAAAAAAGCTCGAAGCTCGCGAGCTAAATGAGTAACTCGTGACTCGGCTCGAATTGACTCGAACTCGAAGAATAACGAGTCGAGCCGAGCTTTAGTTTAAGATCGTTTATAGAGCGAGTTAAACGAGCCAATATCACGAGTACTCGTGTAACTCGTTAGGCTCGGTACAAAAGATCGGTCATTCCCAATCCAAAAAAATCAGCCACTCAGCACCCCGCATCTCAGGCGCACAACACATGACCCAACCACTGAAGGCCCAGCAGCCTAAAAGACTCATGCGTTACAAGGAAATTACAATTTTTTGATGATGTATATGTTTAATATATATATAATCATTTTTATCATATTTGAGGTTTTATGTTCATATCTTTAACGAGCTTAACAAGCTAAACGAGCCAGCTCACGAGTTAAACGAGTCGAGCCAATCTTGGGTTTGAGCTCGTTATCGTAACGAGTCGAGTCGAGCTAGCTCGTTAACGTAACGAGCTCTAGCGAGTCGAGCCGAGTTGGCTCGACTCGGCTCGAACTCCAGCCCTATGTGTGCGGAATCCAGAGGATCCAGTTTCATCAATGTAAAATGGCTGAGATCTTCAAGTTGGTTGTATCTTATTCGGTTCTCTACTCTTTCTTTTTTTTTGAACTTTTCGGTTCTCTACTTGACTCTGGTATAGTTGTCTAATCTTTTCAACATGTGTGTGGTTTCCTAGTGGAGTGGGCAGTAACGAACACACACACAATAAAAAATAATGTTTGAAGTCAACTTTACACTTAATCCGGCCGGACACTAGCATTTTTCTATTTCCATGCCATCAATGCACACAATTCAGTTTTCTTAAAATAATCGGTTGAGTACTATTACTGGATTGTTAAATCTCAGTTGACTGAGGCTTAACCAAGTCTCAGTCGATATTATGTTCGTAGGATCTTATTGTTGGAATTATGTGTCTTGCACTTATATTCAAATTACTAGGAATTACTAATATTCGGAATATACCTCATTATGAAATTATACATGTATTTATGCATGTGATTACTTCACATGATCATCGTGGAATTTCACTTGTTGGAACGCACTTAAGTTATATGCTTAACGAAGCTAGTCGATTATCAATGGAATATAATATACTATTTATATTGGAAAGACTACCCAGGTACACTGATAATTGGTTGGAGCTAGGTCATATAGTTAGATTACAGTCCTAATGTTGATCTACATAATTAGAGAAATTTACAATATTATAACGCTTTGCTCACAAGCATGTGCTTCAGGGACACAACGGGTACAATCCGTTAACAAACAATTTTGATCGTGGTTGGTATTTTAATCTGGAGTCTATCTCGAAAAAACTAGTTGAGAAGACTAGAAATCTTATCTATATAAGAGGTGGACTCCTTGGAAAAACAGTATAAGAAGGTTCCTATCCCCTAGCCTCAGATATGTGAATTGTGAGTGGCACCACGGGTAAGCGCAGATGAATAGGGGTAGACAATAAATCCTAATTTTCTAACACTTATGTGGAGATTCGTGCAAAATTTTCTTTTTAGTTTTTCCTTTTTCTTTGTTATATGTTATGTCACTTGACTTAGACTTGGTTAAGTCGCAGTCGATTGAGACATAGTCACACCCTTATTACTGCTCATTTGCTATTCGTCAATTGGCTAAAAATCTACTTCACATCAATTGTTTTTTATGTGAATCCGCAAGGTGGAGAACGTGCGAGGCCGAATTAGGAGTGATCCGGAGCAAGGGACGTCGTTGGTGGAGGCGAGTCGAAGGCCAAAGATTTCAGGTGCAGGAAAGTGCGAAAAGTCGCCGATGATGAAACTATGATGGGGTTTAGACGAGTACTATGGCGGATTAGAGCATGCAACTTCGGCAGGGCGGCGAGTCAAGGCATGCACCACGGCAGGTGGAGGAGGCCGATGTCACATGAGGGTTCGCAAGCTGGGAAAATATAGTTCGCCTATAATTTGATGGCTGGAAAATTGACTGATTTTAGATATATAACAAGAGATAACTTTTGAATAGGTGGCCTTTACTAAAAAAAAATGTGTGTGGATGCTTGTAACCAACCCATGTTAAAAATTTCAAAAGCTCGTGATTCTTAAAAAAATAAAGGATCTGTCTATATCACATCTAGATTTGAAATAGCAAACCTGAAAAATAAAATATCAGAAGCTCGTTCAAATACCTTTGGTGGTGTTGGAGACGTGGGTGCGCCGCGCGGTACGGTCCGATGATCTGACGCGCGGCTGCTCTCCGAATGCTGCAACGATGCCTAAGGGCATGTACAATGGTTCTAGCTTAAGGATGCCACGTAAGATAAATGATGAGGTGGAGGAGAGAGAAATCATAAGAGAAGGCTTGTCTTAGCTTATTTAAGCAAAGACAAGAGATGATAGCTTAGCACAATTTGTCTCACCATGTTTTTAGGAATAACTAATTATTGAAGATAAGGCTAAGAGATGACCCATTGTAGACTTGTTTTTTTGTCATCTCTAATTTACATGCAAAATTTAAGATAAGACTATCTTAGCAACCATTGTACATGCCCTAATTTCTCACGGGGAAACCGGTGCGGTGTGACCTTTTTGACTACCATCCCATGCCAGCAGCTGCGCACGGGAGAGGCGGTTCGCCCGTCGTTGTGCCGTGCACAAGTTTTTTCTTTGTTTTGAGCGCAACCCTCTCTCCGCTGCTTTTCATTTTTTTCCTTTTTTTGAGAAAATCTCGTCGCTGCTCTGGCTGCCTGTCGGACAGACATCCTTCTTTCGGGTGGGGAGGCCGAGCCCATCAGCCCACGCATAACGCCGACTACATGCCGCCGGGCCGCTGGAACAGGTGGGCTGCTTAAGCTGCTCCCTCTGCTTGGGCCGTCCCGGCCACTGCACTGCCGTGCCGTGCGGTGCGCCGCGGACCGACAGCCGCGCGCGCCCTAGAGCGGGCGGAGGCAAATTCACTGTTTTGACTTCTTTTTTTCGTTAGTTTAGCATGATCTGATCCTATGTGCAAAAGTTTTTCGGATCTGACATTTTCCTAATATTATGATCTTTGACGGTAGGGTAACACATCCTACCGCTAAGGCCTTTGGTGGTAGGACTTAACTTCACCGTCAACTCCATTTTTTACAAAAAAGACCCTACCGTCATTGTCTATGGCGGACGGTAGGGTCTATCGTAAAACCAGATATTTTATTGCATGCGTGCCCTTATTAAAATTACATGCATGCCTCTACCGCCAAAGATCATAGCGGTAGTGTCCTTTTCACATCAAAACGGATGTGACGGTGTAAGTAAATCCTATTGTCAAAGGCCTTGACGGTAGGACGTGTTAGCCTACCGCCAAAAACAATGACGATAGAAAAATGATCATATCCGATTTTTCTTACACATATGGTCAAATCGTGCTTAAGTTAAGGAGAAGGATCAAAACAGTGAATTTGTGTGCGGGCCGGGTCTGTCAATCCACCCATTACATCACACGTCACCTGCGAAGATACTTCCTCTGTCCGTAAATATTTGTCATCAAAATGAATAAAGAGGAATGTATCTAGATGTATTTTACTTCTAGATACATCTTCTTTTGTCCATTTTGATGACAAGTATTTTCGGATGAAGGAAGTAGATAGATAGATAGATTCCCTCCCCTGCGACGCTCCTTTCCCGCCCCATGCTTAGTCTACGCAAAACTCATTTCCTTTCACACTTAAAATAAGATGATGATTAGTAGCACTCCTACTCCTCTCACCGTGGCTGCGTTGCACAGTCCGTATATATATGTATAGTGAACGTCCGTATGCTCCATTCTCGCATCGGATCAAAAGTGGGCATCGATGCGGGCGCAGCGGTGAAGTCCGGTCGAGGGAATGGAAGCTACGCTGCGGACGGGGCCTCGGAGCAAGAGCCGGCCCGGTGTTGCGGGGATCCGGTCCCGGTACCCTACGACCAGCCCGGCCCGGGCGCCGAGACCCGCACGTGAGACACAGCCCGACGACTGTGCACGTATGCGGCGAGCTCGAGCTCTGTGTGACTGCGCGACACCGCACACCGGCCCACCACGAACGGCGGGCGCGGACCCACGCACGTAGTATGTAGTACTCCCTTCGTCCGAAAATACTTGTCATCAAAATGAATAAAATGAGATGTATCTAGAATTAAAATACATCTCACTTTATTCATTTTGATGACGTAGTGCTGACCCTTTTTACTCATTTTGATGACAAGTATTTCCGGACGGAGGGAGTACGTAGGAGTACATGGCATGTGACGCGCGCCAGGGCTGGGCTGCCCGTCGAGGTCGAAGTGGGGTGGTCCATGGATGCATGCGGCGTCCCCCGGCCTTGGTGCGGTGCACGGTGGACCATGCAAGGCCATCGCCCCCGGCCGCCCTCACGTTGTGCACCGCTAATTCTCCTCATCTCTGTTCTCTTTCCAGACCCCGTTCCACGGCGTCAGGGAGGAAGCAGCATGATGACGCCTTTGAATACCGTCACTACTAACCGTTTCAGTTGCTGGATTCCTCATTACATTAGCTGAGTGTCGTGTGTTCATTGTACGCACCACAAGTTGGTTAATGAGTCCATCCGTCCGTCCGTCCACCGGGAGGAGCTAGCAGTGTGGATCAACAAGCAACATGCTAGCTACTAGATCGAGTTTTAAAAAGCAGCACGATCATGATGACTTGCAAGGCAACCCACTTGCACCGGCGAGGGTCGAGGTACGGCGTCAGCCCATGGCTTGCTGTTCCACGCTTTCCAGGACAAAGATTTGAGGCGCGCAGCAAAAGTCGTCCGCCACCTCCGCCTCGATCCATCCAACTGTTGGTTGAGTTCACCACTAGTGCAGGTGTAGATAACCCACCGGCACAAGCCGCCCCTCCTTTCGCTCGCTGTGGGAAACGAGAAGATGTGTTCTCCATACACACACACACACACACACACACACACACACACACTTTAGCGTACGTACGTACGTACCCCTCTCGTCAAACCTTAGCGGCAAAACCGAAGCAACATGCTCGTGTACGCAGTGGCTACCGAATGCATGCATTCATGCACGGTTCAGTGCTAGCCTAGCCTGTCACGCCAAGGGAGCGGTGGCAGGGTACGCGCGGCGCACGGATCGGCCTGGGGCAGCTTAAGCTAGCCTGGACCTGGAGCACAGCCTAACGTGCATGCATGCATGTTTCGGGCTTGGCATAATCACATGCAATTACCCAACGTACCAGTCCATGCACGGGCCGATGCACATGCACTCGTCTGCTCTGCATGCACCCCACCCCACTCCACATTCATTAGCGTAGCTTAAGTACTACTGCCTGCTTGCTTGCTTGCTAGCGTAGCTTATTATTACTGGCCCTTGGCGCGCGCGGGCCACGACGCGGGGAAGGAGCCAAGGAGGACAAGCAAGGCCCCGTACGTGTGGGTGGTCGAGTGTGACAAAGACGCGCCGCGCAGACGATCGATCGAGAGAGGGCGCGCGTCGAGACGGAGCGCGCGGGCGCGGCCTCCTGAGCCGGCGCCTCTTCGGCTTTCCTGTCTTTAAAGGCCTCCCCAAATATTCCGATCGAGGGTCAGCACCCCCCACACAAAAGGAGAAGCCCCCTCCCCTCCTGCTTCTTCGCCTTCCCCCCGACGCCTCTCTCAGTCTCGCCTCCAATCTGCTGCTTTGATACTAGTACTGTTTCTGAGCACGTACGTTCGTAGCCTGCCCGGCCGGCAGCGAGCGACATGGGCACGCGCGAGGAGGAGGCGCGTCCCTTGCGACGGCGGCGTCGGGGCGAGCGTTTGACCCGGCGGTGATGCGTCCGCCTGCTTGCCCGGCCGGTGCATGCGGTAGCAGGATGCGGCAGGGGAGCTGGACGGGCGGCCATGGCCAAGAAGCGGAGGGGTGCAGCAAGAAGAAGACGAAGCTGTTACTAGTGGTGTAGAGGTCGGTCGGCGGCGGCATACACGGGAAAGCCAGGCATTCATTTTCTCTCAAGTTCAACCACCTTTCTTTAGCTTCCCTCTCCATGGCAATGGCTGTCCTTATTTGTTATCTTCTCTCTCTTTCTCTGGGATTTGTCTAGGTTGCTCTGTAGCTAGTTCTTACTTTGGTAAAACATTGAAGGGCAAAATGCACGGGCATGTGTATATCTGTCTGTATCCGTTTTCCTGCTGAAGATATCAAATCTCTCTGGCTAATTAACATGTTTTTCTTTTGAGGAATTACTAACAGCAATGACCACGTACTGTACTAACTGGGCACCTAAACTGGTGCCGGGCATGCCGTTTCAGAAAGCAAATGGCAGAAATGCGCAAGGCTTGTACTCCAGCTGCCGCTGGCATCTTGTTTCAAGCTACTACGAGTAGTTGCACGTGTTTGCAATGCATGTTAATCTCTTTGTGTCTTTGGTTAATGTCCTGCCACCACAGTATTAGCACAGTGCCGCCACAGGATTAGCACAGTGCTGCATTGCTCGTTTAGAGAGTCTTACGAGGATCCACGCACGCACGGCATCAAGGATGGAACTATTGCGATCGAGCAGATTTTGCGTGGTGCATGCATTTTATCGTCGCTGCCTAGCTCGTCCTTGGAAGAATCATTTATGGAGCGAACATAGTGTCTCCCCCCTTCCTTTTTCTTTCTATGGTGTCTCTGGTTTGGCCTCTGACGTGCCTTTAACGTGCGGCCTTCACTCTTGACTGTTCACTCATCAACCGATCGAGCACGTACCATGCACGTACGCTTGGTTGTTTTTCAAGCTTCGGGGAGGTTCGGCGGGTAGAAGCGGACTATAGACTCGTGGTTTGCGAGTTGAATTATATTGCATTTGACTCTGTCGCTGCTTCTTCTCATAATGCAAACGCAGTTCACCTGCGCTTCATCAAAAAAAAAAATTTATATTGCATTTTACTCTTTTTTCTGCGCGGTGTGTTGCATTTGACTCTGTGATTGTGGGCTTTTCCGCATGTTAGTTCTCCAGCTTTAAGGCACATGCTGATGATGGACGGGTAGATAGATTCCGCTTTGTATGGGTACATTTGCTAGTGCCTACTTTTCTGTGGCTATACAATTTTTCAGTCTCTCTCTCACACACACAGAACTACCTTTTCATGCCTCTGACTACTGAGAGACTTTCACGCCCGTCGGTCAGGGATTGATTCCTATCCTGCAATCCCTATTTTTGTTCTTTCGAAATATATATGATCATGCATGCAACTATGCAAGCATCTAAGTATAAAACCGAATCAACTGGTTGAAATTGATGCGTGTCGTCAGAACCGCAGCATAGTGAAGAGCCACTTCCTCCTCCACAATCACACCGCCGGCCGTACGTGCGCGGCGCGGGTCAAACCACGGCGGCAATTACACCAACCAACAGTGTCTCACTGACAAGTCAGAAATCGCGCGCGGGCCGCGGGCCTCGGGATCCGCTCTCTCCCTGAACAAACGTGCAGGCGGCGCCGCGAAATCGGTGCTCGCTCTGCTGATTTTGACTTGGCTGGCACCAAGATGATGCTACCCAATACCCATGCATGGGCTCCGGGTTCCGGTTGGTACGACCAGCCGCTGGCGCCCCGCGTGTCAGTGTCTGCTCGCGCCAGCTGCTCGTTTTCTAGCATCGTTGTGCGATGTCCTTGTGGGTTGATGAAGCGTTCTTGAGACGGGGGTGTGGGTTTTGATTTTAATTAGAGTACCAGGGCGCGCGCGGCAGGTGACCCTCCAAAGTTTCGCGGCGTGCATCACGCGCCGCATTGACTTTCTGCCCCCGTCGAGTCGATCTGGCGTGCAGCGGCCAGAGGCAACTGTCTCCTCGTTTCGGTGCAAATTAATCTAAGATGGAGTATGAGCGCTTCTTCAAAGCCGACTCCAACGCACGATCCCAAATGTTCTGGACGTGTTCGTTTGGGCTAAACGGACACAAAACGTGACCCAACGCGCGGAAGTAAATAGATAAATGTACGCTTTCTGTCATCTTCCGATCAATTCTCAATCCAAATTTAGGTCGCGTTTGCGTCGAACGGACGGGCAGGACGCGTGCCCTTGTCCTCCCTTAGCCCACCCATC